>CM068323.1:10160359-10295359 GCA_034766995.1 Acanthacorydalis orientalis | reverse complement strand
TGTTCGAACTAGTTTTCATCAGTAACAAGTTTAAAATGTGTATAAAGCCCTAAATAAGCATACTATATATATATATATATATATATATATATATATATATATATATAACTACTACCCCTATTTATGGATGCACTTTTCATGTCTAACCAATGATTTTTGAAAAAACATTCAAAAAAAAATTTTAGTTAAGTCTTGTGCCAAGTCAGTATTTATTTTGACTTTTTTGGATCACTTGCAAACATCGACCGCTTAAATTTGCTATTAATGGATTCAAGACATTTAGAAATAACTGTCCTGATGGTTTTGGTTCTTTTGAATAACGTGAGTGTCTATTTCTATGATTAGTTTCAGTAAGTGTGCTACTTCATATACTTGTAATAATTTACATTTATCTACAACTACTGGAATATGACACAAGTACCAAAACTAGTCGTAGAAAATAGAAAAATGAATGATTCAAAAAGGCGAAAACCAGTAGAATAATAAATCAACAGGATAACGTGTATAAAACTAAACAATTGTTACCAAATTATTGTTGTTATCATAGAGAAGACCATGACTAATTGGTGAATATGAAAACGTTGAATTTTAATTTTGATGCTATTTATTTCGTTTTACGGACAATGTGGATCCAGGAGTTGTCATGAAAGAGAATCACTCCTCCAAACAAGAACCCCCGTGTTTAAATACATGACTTGAATTTCATCGTTTGTATTCACTGTAATTAAGAGCATTAATTTGTATCTGTTTTGATTGGCATTTAAATAAATTTAGGCTTCTGTGATCTTACCTTTTCTTCCTAATTCTTTTGTGTAAGTGATTATCATCTATCTTGAATTGTTAGATCTGTATTAGATAGATACATATAGACCCATAATTTACAAAATATGGTACGCTTAACTTCGAGGATACACAAGAGAGTCTTTGATTCTACATTTATTCTATGTCTGAGTATATCTGTCTTTTTCTAGACACAATTGCATTCTAATTTTTGACATTTACCACATTTACGATCTTCTTTTTATCTTATTGTTGATAATTATACTTAACTTTATCACATTCTTTCTTTAATTGAGATTTGTAATTTAATTGAAAGCTATAACGAATCCATTATATATATATATATATATATATATATATAAACATACACTGTCGTACCACAATTCGAGGGCTAATGACCTTAGTTGTATACGCACTATTAAACCCCAAATAACCAACCAACCAGCTAGCCATCTTGCCAGATTATTTAGTATTAGTAATATGTGATTTTAGTTACTTTTAAATTAATATTTAATATATATATATATATATATATATACATATACATATATATATATATATATATATATATATATATATATATATAAAACTATTATTATATATTAATAAATCATTAACATTCTTATACCAGTTTCAACAAAACAGTATTATTAAAACTACCCCCAAAGTGATTTTACCTGAAAGGTGTACACCAGTCAAACTGAACTCTTCGAAGATGTGTGTAATTATTTCGAAATTGTATTAAGTATGCAGATGTGAGAAATAGTATTCTAGATAATAATCGACTTTGATATTCTTCTAAAAGCCTGTATTGTACTCTTTAAATGATAATCGATTTATTAAAATATTTAATATTTAGCCACACTTTTAAACCCTAATTGTGAATTTATTAAAAATTAAATGTTTGTATTTATTGAGTACATATATTTTATCATAATTCAGAATATATATTTTATCGGAACAGGGCCGAAATAATAATACATTAACCATCAGTTCTTAAATATATCCAGTGTCTCACATTCATAAACAGTTTATTTAAATATATTATATATTTGAGATAAATGTTCTTAATAAAGAAAAACTAATAAATATCAAATGTTTGATTATTATTTTATAATTTTAAAACGTACATGTACTATCATGAGAAACGATACTTTTTAAACGCGTCTCTAATATTTTCAAAATATATCTTTTTGAAGAAAAGGCATACGTAGGTCCCGCCGAGATTTGGGCTCGGATCGCTGGATTCAAAGTCCAGAGTGCTAACTATTAGACCAATGGACCGATGTGCAAACATGTACATTAATTTTTCAAAATTAATTTACTATAAATCGTATTGGATAACTCTAATTCAACATTTAAATGTGATTTTAGTCTTTCATTCTACTTAATTGTAGTTAGGGTCGTTAAATAAACAAATAAATTAATAAATAAATATATATATATATATATATATATATATATATATATTATTTCCTACATATTTAAGAACTAATCTATTTACACACTCATTTTTTACAAAAAGATGCATATTTTCAATAATTGCACAAATCTTTAATATGATTTAATTATTCAGTTTATTAATAATAAAAATTCCAGTTATGTTCTGTTTTATAAATCAAACAGATTAATGAACGATTTTACAATCAAATTTATGTTCAAGTAGTAATCATTTTAGTACAGGGTATATAATATGTGCTAGTATGTCGATCTAAACATTTAATTATTATATTTTTAAATGGTGTTTCGAACTTGAAACCATCAAAAAGAATAATATATTGTGATATCCCATTATAAAGAGTTTAACACTTATCAAAAAAATAATACCATTATGTTACTAGTGTTAGATTGAAGTGGGAACACTAACTCATATACATAGGAATAATATTTTAAAATATAAAATCTATAAATAAATATAAAAATAATTTGAAAATATAAAATCTAATATTTCATAAACACAACACAACCGCCAATAAATAGTTTACCTTAACTGTCAATAAATGTATTTTTTCCTGGCAAGTATTGTTCGAACTAGTTTTCATCAGTAACAAGTTTAAAATGTGTATAAAGCCCTAAATAAGCATACTATATATATATATATATATATATATATATATATATATATATATATAACTACTACTTCTATTTATGGATGCATTTTTCATGTCTAACCAGTGATTTTTGAAAAATCATTCAAAAAAAATTTAGTTAAGTCTTGAGCCAAACCAGTATTTATTTTGACTTTTTTGGATCACTTGCAAACATCGACCGCTTAAATTTGCTATTAATGGATTCAAGACATTTAGAAATAATTGTCCTGATGATTTTGGTTCTTTTGAATAACGTGAGTGTTTTCTTCTATGATTAGTTTCAGTAAGTGTGCTACTTCATATACTTGTAATAATTTACATTTATCTACAACTACTGGAATATGACACAAGTACCAAAACTAGTCGTAGAAAATAGAAAAATGAATGATTCAAAAAAGCGAAAACCAGTAGAATAATAAATCAACAGGACAACATGTATAAAACTAAACAATTGTTACTAATGTATTATTTACATAGAGAAGACCAAGACTAACTGGTGAATATGAAAACGTTGAATTTTAATTTTGATGCTATTTATTTCGTTTTACGGACAATGTGGATTCAGGAGTTGTCATGAAAGAGAATCACTCCTCCAAACAAGAACCCCCGTGTTTAAATACATGACTTGAATTTCATCGTTTGTATTCACTGTAATTAAGAGCATTAATTTGTATCTGTTTTGATTGGCATTTAAATAAATTTAGGCTTCTGTGATCTTACCCTAGGCAGTGCGGTCACTTTTGAATGAAGTAATCCATTCGTACACTGACTGATCTAGTGGATAATGAGCATTTACTATACTATACAGATAGTCTACGAATAACATTTAAACATTTCTTTGACAACAAGTGAAAAATGTCATTAGATACAAAAATAAGAGCATCTTTATCTAATTAGCATTTTATATAAATCACAAAAAAATCATTAATTAAAAATCCTCAACGACAAATGGCGAATTATAATTATTTTAATATTTAATTAACAAATAACATCACAAATATATATATATATATATATATATATATATATATATATATATATATATACAGGAAGATTCAATTCAGGCTTCCACATGTAAGTATTAAAGAAAGTATTTATTTAGTACTTTAGTTCAATTCAATACTAAAATACAATTGAATTAAAATACTAAATAAAAAATAACTTTTTTTTAATACTTTTATGTGGAACCTTAAATTGAATCTCTTATATATAAATATATATATATAGTACTTCAATTATATATTAGAATATGTAAATTTTTCATATTATTTATTTACTGAGTTCGCATTGTTTTTAGAAAATATTTAATTAACTGATACCAATTTTATTTATATCATTATTTCTATTTCCAATACGACTAATAGCCATAGAAATAGAAACATGAAATGATCTGACTGATGAGATAAGACGTATTAAAGAAAAAGTAGTAAATTTCAAATTACTAGAAAATAATTTATTCATTTCCTTTATGATAAAAGTGATTTTATTAGTGTAGCTTTTAAACCAATTTAAAGGAATAAGGTTGGGCCGTCTGTAGGGGGGAGTATGTGGAAACGTGAATCGTCAAGCAACCGAACCTCAAACCAGCTAAATGAACGGTGAAAATCACAAATAAACATCATCACAGAAAATCCTATCAAAATGCAAACACATATACATACATACACATATATGTATATAGGTAAAGTAATCTTACTTGAAGTTAAAATATAAACATTGTTCATATAATCTATTTATTAAGTTCACAATATTTTTAATAAATACTTTTTTCAACTAGTAACAAGAAATAGAAAAAGAATTGATTTGTGATAAGATGTATTAAAGAAAAGTACTACTTTTTAAATTACTAGTAGAGAAGTTATCAATGTCTTTGATGATAAAACTAATTCTGTCAATGTAGCTATTAAACCAATTTAAAAGAATAAAGGTAGGCCGACTGAATCGGGGAATATATAGGAACTTGGATTGCGATTCAGTTTCGAACCAGTAAAGTGAATAATGCACATTGTAAGTATACACTATCACAGAAAATTTTCTTGAAGTATAAACATGCTGTATATATATATATATATATATATATATATATATATATATATATATATATAAAGAAAAGGAAGACAAAACCTGAATAACATCACTTTTTCTTTTTTAATATAAATGACTAAAAGCACAATCATTTTGAATTAGTTCGCATTATGAACCATCACTACTGAATAAAGTAGCTGAAGGGTATATATTAAACTGTCTCTATTTCCATTCACTAGTATAACTAATTAAGTTTCGAAGAAAAAAATATTTGCAGATACTCCTCTCCAATCTCTGCTTCAATAATAAATATAAAAATTGAATTTTTAAATTTCCGACAAATTCCGAAATTGCCTATTCTTAAAATTGACACTGACTTCCATCTTATTTATAATTCTCGAATATGCCATATATATATATACTATTCTAAAAGTAATAAATAATTAAAAAAATGTGTCTTTAAATATAATTATTATAGATGAAATGACAACTGTAAATTATTTGTTCGTATTTCTCCAAGGTTGTAAGTAAAGAATAACATTTTTAAATGCAAATAATTTGTCTTTTTAGCCAGGTTTCATAAATATCCATTAATATTCTGAATGACAGTTGTGAGAATAAGTGAAAGTTTAACATGTTAAAAAAAATCGAGTCGGAAATAGTAACTGCGTTTTTTACTTATCGAGTAAAAATTAAAAGCCAGCTTTAAATATATACACGTTTAAGCAATATAGATATTTTTCTTGAATATTTGCTTTACTTCGTCGCTATTAATAATTCATAAGGAGATCGGCCAGTTTAAAAAGATAAGAAAGTCGTTTCAAAATGATAAATGTATTATTAAATTTAAATATTCGAATAACGAAAAAGTGTGAGGCGAAAATATAAATTTAATTACGGATAATATTGACTAAAAATTAAATATAGATTGGTGGTTTATTATTTTTATCAATATTGTATTCTGTTAACGTATTCTACATTAATTTTCAAATAAAAAAAATATAAGATAATAAATACAGTGATTAAGAGACAAGAGAAGTTGTCTCTATACTGTTAGTTTATATTTTACAAGTTTTTCAGAAGAAATAAAAAAGTAATTGATTTTGATATCAAGTAATATTTCATATTATCTGAAACTATGATAAAGTACCTTTCTAGAAAATATGAAATTATAAAAGATAGAATATTCGTTATTGAATTATTAAAAGATCATTTTTATACAGAGATTTGGTATCATTTTAAAATCAAAAAAATATAAATCATTTTCACAAATTCGAATCATAATATTTTTTCTGTTTATTAATCATTTTTGATGAGAAACATTTTTGTTTTATAAGGTGATTGAAAAATTCATTTATGAAAGTGAATTTAACCACAATGTCATTATCGGATATATAGATAAGCTTCTGTCTTTCACATCTTGAAATCAAAGTGAAAATAAAAGTTTACTCCTATTTATTAATAAGATAAATGCTAAGGTTAATAGAATTGTAACTATAATAAAATATATAACAATTTTTGAGATGTTGAATGAGTTAACAGACACGGAAATGCTTACAAATCATCAAAAGTATTAAGTATACATTTATATCGTCTTCACGAGAAATCCTGTAATAATATTTTTTACAATCATACAAAAAATTTCTATAAAATATAATAATTGTATATAAATGTATTATTGAATGGAATGTTTATAATTGAAAGAACATGAACATAAAAATCTTTTCATCGATATAACTATTTATATTCGAATGATATATGTGATTCATTTCTATTTCATGAAAAAATAATGTAATTGAAAACGAATCTCCCTACAGACAGTACAACAATCATGGCTACCGTTCGATCAGCACCCTTTTAAAAATGACTACAAATGAACACTCGCGGCTAATTCACTGATACTTGTTACCCTACACAAATACAATTTCCACCCTCAACTAGTCGTACGATTTAAATATAACAGATGAATCCGAGTTGTTCCATTCTTATAAAAAAAAATCATATACACTTCCGTGCAGAATTTTAAATGCATTTAGTTTTATTCCAAATTATATACTTTTCATTGATTTTAATTGAATAGTTTTAGAGTGGTACTTGTATTATCTTACTTGTATTTTTTTATTTATTTATTAATAAAAAAAGATTGTTTATAAACGTAAATCACAGAAATAAATGGTACTTATTTTAATTTTTAATATTTTTTTATTTCTAAATTTGTGTAATAAACTGGAAATTTCTTTTACTAAAGGTAGATTAATTCCCTACAAACCACACAGAGTTTTCTGGTGAAAAATATTCAATACTTGATTATTAATCAATCTGATTGTTGCATAGGAGCTTTTCGATAGTAAAATTGTCATACTCAGAGTGTTAAAATATTGAAAAATCTAATCTAAATCTCAATTTTGAAATTTACCTTCCTTATTTAATATTTGTTTTCCAAATACTGCATTTATTCTATTACTATATCGATATCAAAGCTCATTATGTTCATGACTATTTCTGCTAAGAATATAGATCAGGGGTTCATAACCTTTTTAGTCATACATACGTCCCCCGAAAGTAAACTTAAAATTTACATTTCCCTTCCTTTCCGAAAACAATTAATAGTGGATAAATTATGCAATTGGCACTGAAATTTTATTTTAACATCTTCAGATATATAGAAATAGTAGAGGAAATTTTGTTCTTCATATTTTTGTCTTTCATGATAATGAAGTCACTTAAAGTCCTTAGTGTCATTTAATGAGATACTTGTTGCTGCTTCTGATCAATGAGACCACAAATTCGGGGTACAGTTTAAACTAAATTCTAAAAAAAAAAAAAATTACAAAAATGTTATGGAGGATAGGTACACTTCCCCACTAATCTCTTTTCATCTCCTCAGGAGAGGCACACCTTACGGATTAAGAACCCCTGATACAGATTATTAGCTCAAAGTATGTCATTGGTAAGAAAAAGCTTGTCTAGTAAAAGCTTTACTCGATTATGAGATCATAGTATATAATAAAAACTCAAGATATTGAGTGAGTTCAAAGAAAACCTACACGTTTTGACTTAAACATGTTTAGTCTGGACAATCTGAATAAAAATATAAAACTAGGGCAGAAAAGATTAAAAGGAAGAAAAAACTCGAATATTTAGTTACTTTTTTCAGTAAAAGTTTTTAAGATTAGACAGGAGGTAGATCATTAAGAATTAAATCTTTGTTCCTATTTGGAACCCTTACTACTGGATTGTCTGTCTTGAAAATGTGTATTCACAATGATTGTGATTACAAAACTTAATGACAATAAATTGTCACTTATCTAAATTTCTTTTCTAACTATAAAAAAATCTTATTTAGTATCATTTTTGACAAATCGCAAACTTTTTTACTGTAAGATTGGTACGTTTCAGTGTAATATTATGGTAGCACTCTTTCTATAGAGAAAAAATAGAATTAGAGATTCAGTAACCGTCTTTATATTTTTCTAATATCAATTAATGTTTTAATAATTAATATCTCTTGTCATATAAATCTATAGTTCCTAATTTTATTTTATTGTACTATACACAGCATTCTGTGAATGTAATTTCAATATAAAAGCTCTGATATATATATATATATATATATATATATATATATATATATATATATATATATATATATATTATATATATATATATATTCATTTTTTTATATAAAACTGATAAAATTTTAAAAATTAATATAAAATTAAGAAGAAAAAAAATTGAGAACACCTCCGAGTTTAAACTGAAACAAACTGTTTTAAAAAACTTGAAGATTTAATTAGTATTCGTTGTGAGTTGTCTCCATTTCTAAATTGATTTTTAAAGGATAAAGACCTTAGAAATAAATATAATTACTGTTGATAAATATTTGATTCATTACTGAAATTTCTAATAAAATGTCTTAGTTTTTTTTAAATATTAAATTGATTATTTTTTTAACAAAATAACAAAATATAAATAAATGAAAAACAGTGTTTATTTGTATAGAAAGAAAGAAAAAATTAGAAATATTATTTAATTTATATTAGTGTGTGAATACGTCGAATCATTCATTTGTGCATTGTATTGAAACTTGTAAATCAGCCTTGCATGTCTGGTCGATGCGTTTAAACGGCAATCGAAAGAGCGATTGCACTAACACAGGCCATATATTAAATTAACAATAATTACATAAACGGTTATTCTACGTTTCCGATTCGACGTTTTTATCTTGAAAGCGATTTGCCTATCAAGATAAAAAGATAACAACAAAACTACCTACAATGATTTTGGGAACACCCGATGGTCGATATATTTTATAGTTTTCTTAGCGTATTCATATTATCGATCATGAATATCAGGTTTTATAATTCGAAGATGACTTGAAAATATGTATTTCATTTTTAAGCCGACCAGGGGACTCGGTATTTATAAGTTGCTCCAAAACGCGGAATGCCAATGAGCCCCAGCATCGGCCATCTACATTTGGGCGTGTCTTTTGTCTTTGCTTTTATACATTTTTTTTTCTATCTTCACGTGAGATCGTAGAGTACAGACCTTTTGTTCTCTTTACCAACAGACATAGGTAATTCTATAATAATTAACTATTTAGATTTTATTATTTGATAACTGAAAAAATATATATGCACATATATAGTTTTTTTTTTCTTGTGAAGATACTCTTAAGCCTATTAAGGAATTCACTAGAATTATTACGATTCACTTTTGTTGTAATAAATTATGTTCTGTAGGAATTTTTTGACAGTAGAATTATTCACACAAACGCAGGTAATTTCATAAATACATACATACATACATAAATACATATATATATATATATAAATATGTATATATATATATATATATATATATATATATATAATTATATAACCCACTAATCAGGTTTTAATCACTTAAAATTATAATATTTTTTTTATATTTCTTCCTATATTAAATTTGAAATTAATTTGATAAGTTTTTTTTCATACCGAGTCAATAAAAAACTATTGTACAATTTGTATATAACCCCTCGAAATTGACGGGAAAATAGAAAGAAACAGAAAGAAAAAACTGGTTATTGGTTTGTTACAACATAATATATTTAAACATAAAAATATCTACTGAATTAAACTGGAAACCTATGAGCTGACAAAACAAACGTTTCTCGTCACTTTGTCCTGTGGAAATGTGGGTTTATATATATATATATATATATATATAATTCTAAAAATTTAATCAGGAATTCGAATTTACTATTTATATAAGTATCTAAAAAATAAATTGTAAATAAATAGAACTAACTGATATACTGTACATTTCTCAATTTCAATCTCTAAAAAATGATCATTTGTTATTCTCATTTCTGATATATTAAAGTGTTGAAAGACTTCTAATTGACATAATGACATTTATATAACATAATACTGCGATTCGACTAAATTAGAAATAATTTAGTTCCTTAATTTATATAATATGAAATGGTCTTGACACTAAATAATATTTATAAATTGTTGTACGGCTGATGACTGGCGAAAACAAAGAGATGCGTTTATATTTCACTAAGTTACTAAACTCTGCCATTTATTTTAGAGGTCAAAGTAGAATTTTCATTAGTTTATAAATTAGTTCATGTATTTTTCTCTCATTGCCATCGTTAAAAATTGCTTCATCATTAAATGTCACACATTTATTTAACCATCTGTGTCATTTATTTATTTAAAATTAATAAATATCACGACTTATATATATATATATATATATATGTAAGTGTGTGTGTATGAAAAAATTGAAACAAATACTAGTATATAAAAATTCATTTAATAAAAAGTAGATAAATTATTTAAAGTTCCGAGAAAATGTTCGAAAATAAAAACTTTCTATAAACTTCCAGATACTGGGAATATAAATATTAAGTTAGAAGAAATATATACGTTGGTCGAATAATATAGAACACAAACAGAAAAACAAACACTAAAAGTTTTCAGAACTGAATTAATTTCTCACACGAAAAATTTTCTGATCATAAAAATCTGAAAAAGTGTTCAATAAAATTCATTGAGCATTTTTGATTATCACTTATACGCATTTGAATGACAAGGCCCATCATCTTCAGAGAGATTAGATACTGAATCATTTTTATTTTGTTTTATGGAGTGAGAAATAATTTATTTGGGAGGGACAGAAATTTATTTGTGTGAATTTAAACACAGTACCAAAACTATATTGAAAATAATTAGCTGCTCAACCATCTATCTATCTATCTATATGTATATATATATATATATATATATATATATATATATATATATATATATATATATATATATATATTGGGTGGCAGGTAAATAATTGCAGCTTTTGTTTTCTGAATTCGAACATTAATTTTTTCAATGAAAGTGCCTTTACAGTGTGTTTATGTTATCATTTAAAAGTGCATTTTTCGATTTGTATTTTGGTAACATCGACGTTGGTTTTATTACTAACTTTACTTCAAATTGGGCTATTGAGGAGGCTTTAAGATGGAAAAGAAGCAAATAAGAGCATTTTTTTAAAAAAAAAAACAGCAACAGAAGAAGAACAAGCAACAGAAACTGCTCGTAAACTAAACGATGCTTTTGGTGTTGGTGTACTGTTAAAGTTCATATGGTGCAATGGTGGTACCAAAAATTTCGTGCTGAGGTCGAGAGCCTTTAAGATGAAGAATGAACAGATGGGATAAGGATATTAAAAACTTTCTTGGAAATCTGTAGAAAAGAGAGGCACTGAATCGAACAAAATGGAAAATCATGGAAGAGGCCTCTATACAGCAGTGGATTAACAGAGGCTGAAGATGATGATGATGATGATATATATATATATATATATATATATATATATATATATATATATGACAAACCAAATTCTTAAAAATTAAAATGTTCACACCCCTGTAATATATATATATATATATATATATATATATATATAAATGATATGTAAATTATTTTAAAGTATCATTTATAATTTTAAAACGGTAAGTTCTTTTGGCAACTTTCATTAAATGCATTTCGATAGAATTTCTTTCCCAATTTACATCATTTTGAGTCAGCAAGCGGATCATATACATGAAACGAAAGAGAAAATTAACACAGTTGTATCTAAAATACAACTGATCAAATGTACGAAAACCGTACAATAATTTAATAATAAAAACGACTATTATTATCCAATATTAACAACACGTTTTTCTTCCATCCAATCGATGTCGTTAGTGAAATTTGCTAGTTACTATATAACAATTATTTATAGGTTTGTTACACTACGAAACTGGTTTGAACGGTGTTCAATGCACGGACACGAATTCACGCCAATAAAATATCAGTAGCACTTTTTTTCCAATAATATCAAATGATAGGTTTCCAGAACGGACGATGAAATATTATTTTCGAAACTTGTACATTTGTTATTAGTATTGTGTCAGATGATGTTTCAAACAAAACGTAATGATTAACAATGCTTCTTTTAGAAAGGTGTTTTTTTTTACATACAGAAATACATCTATATACTCATATATAAATAGTTACTGATGGAACTGGATTAGATCACGATTACGATTTTTAATTGTAATATAAAATTTTATTACAATTAAAAAGCCATCATAGAACATGACTGGATCAAAATCCAATGATAGAAACTAATAAATCGACGTTTGATCATTGTATACATATACAAACATACATACATACATATATATATATACATATATATATACATATATATATACATAAATATATATATATATATGTATGACGTTTTTCTTAACACATTTCTTTCACATAACGTGCAAACGATTGTGAAATATCTGGTCCGTGATCACAATTAAAGCACGGATAATTAACCACAGTTCTAAAACATCATCGATAATTGTAAGAAATTACTGATGCATTAAAAATTGTATAAACAAAACTAATTTTAATTTATAGGAAATTGTATAAAAGAACAATGGCTTTGAAACACACCCCTAGTTATGAGAAACGATATAATAACAATGCAAAGACGATCATTAAGTCTGTTAACATATTGTGAAAATGAATCGAGTTTATCTATAAATACTATTATAGAAATTTTAAATTTTGCAAGAGACTCCATATAAAACGATTCAACCTGCAGTTCGTTCATTCGATCTCAATTCATTCGATTTATTTTATGAAAGAAAAAGTATTTATTGAAAATAATGTTTTCTATTAAACGAGACTGAAAAGAAAGTGTGTACAATTTGTTGTTCTAAAAAAGAATAATTACTTAAAAGGGAATAATATTACTGCAGAATCATTTAAATATGTCTTTTCGCATTATAAGATCATAAAAAATTCATTCATATTTCTATTCAAAATCAGATTAATTCTTAAAATAAAACCTCAATGTTTTCATCATTTTATATTTGTATAATCTTATACTGCTATTTTTTAATTTAACATATTTGAAATATTATATTTTTTGACAGATATATATATATATATATATATATATATATATATATATATGTCTGTGTGTGTTTGTATTGAGAGAATGATAATAAATACCAATGCAATAATATATACCTATAGAAAAACAGACAAAAAAAAGAAAATCCATGTTTGAAAATGAACAGAATCAAGTTCTCATGTCTTTTTTTCGATTTTTTCAATAGCCTTATATTATATTTGCATTTCAAATTAATGATAATTTCTTATGTTCACATTTTAGTACTTCATTTAATATGTACATATATTTAAACATACAGATATTTACCTCTGTGTACTTGTGTATGTCGAATAGAGAAAAAAATAACAATTCCACGTACGATATTACTGTAATAATTCCTATCGTCCACCTAGTAACTTTATAATCGACTATATCTATCCGAACGATATAAACATAATTACAGGAAAAAGGTGCAGCATCAAATACACGTTTGTTCGAATATAAAATTTTATTGTGCATTTAAAATTGGATTTAGTATATATTATAACTGCAGGGAGTTTTCAAATCTGTGCTTGAATTCCTCCAAAACGGAAATAATGCCATTTATGTGAATAATTAAGGTGACATTTTGTTACAGCCAGAACAAAGTGTTGTCAAGCGATGCGTTCGTTTCAAACAAAGCGAAGTTTTGTCGCAATTTATTACGGAGAATCAATTATCATCACAAGTGATCGCGCACAGCCGTAGGTTTCACAATTCGAAAACAGGAATGTATTAATATGGCGTTTCTATTGTTTCCATTTTAATAGAATGTCTACATAATATGATTTTAAAGACATTAATTATCGATGTTCGTACAAATGTTCTGAGAACGACTCTCCGCCTGGACAGTGGACAATGACCAAAGAGGAAACGCAGAAAATAGTTTTTTTTTCGTGGTACCGAGAGAATGTTCTTTTCAAGTCTGATGAAAAATATTTAATTTTAAAAAACGACAAACGAGTTTCTCAGACTTGGTGTTTAAGAGATTTATCCATTTATAAACTAAAATAAGTATAATTAATCATTGGCAGGAGACTATAAACTCTAAATTAAAATCCTAACCTATACTTTTGTTTATGTTCTTTGTTTACTACGTTTCTTTTTGAAATCCAGTCCTTGTATATAACAGTGATGTCGTTTTTAAACAGTGTTATATGACAAGAACAAAGAATCAGCAATAGATAATAAAGAAAATCCTACACAAAAAGATTGTGGAAAAAATAGAACATCTATAACGCAATAAGAAGAATTGGAAATTTTCTAGCTTTTTGATTAAAATCAAAAATCGACAGTGAAAAAATCTGAAAAAAATATACACTTGATTTTATACCGTTACAATTAAAATTTATGAATGAATTACACTTGGATGCCAATAATAAAAATGTTAATGAATTGATTACGTCTCATTCAAAACCAATGTCCAGTAAATATCTCACAGATCTGTAAGATTTATACAGAATATAAACTGAAACATATGATGAGAGTACAAATTCAATTGCTCTGACTTTGACGGTGGAGAATACGTATAAATCCTTCGTATATCATAAACAGCTCTTAAATATTATAGAAGAATATGAACACAACTGAGAGTAAAGTTTATAAATAAGTAAAACGATCGATAAAAGCACATGTTATAAAACTATTAATCGAAAAGAGAAGCCTAGTTTTCAAATAACTCTTGAATCGAAGTTCTTTAAAAACACTAGTCATAACAAAATGTCTCATCACAAAAATCAGATTTATGTTTATATTTTACATGTATTGACATTATATCTATGTGCTTAGTATAAAATAAATATTATAAGATATATATATATATATATATATATATATATATATATAAAATGATTCAATTAACGCATCTACATGAAAGTATTAAGAAAAATTGCAAAAATTAAAATAAAATCATGTCATTTTTATTCAGTATTTTAGTTTAATTCAATACTAAAATACAAGCGAACTAAAATACTTAATAAAAAATAACATGACTTAATAAATAGATAATGTTATGAAAAATATACGTATTCTAATATATAGTTGAAGTAATATATATATATATATAGAGAGAGAGAGAGAGAGAGAGAAAGAGAGATTTAATTTAGGCTTCCATATGAAAGTATTAAAAAAATTGCAGAAATTAAAAAATATGATTTTTTTAAAAATTTTTTATTACTTTCACATAGCCTAAATTTAATCACCTATATTTACGAGATTTTAATTTTTTCTCATAATTTAGAATACTTAATACTTATTTTTCATCACCGAGACCACACTCTCCCTTAAACCATATTAATTCACAGCTCGACATTCTTAAATTTAACTTTCGTACAGATTTTCATGAATGAATTATACGACAGAAGTTGAGGTATGCTTGTGTCTAATAGAATAAATAATAAAAATACATTTTGATTGTAGAAATTTGATTAGAAACTTGATAAACTACAACAAAAAACTCAAAAACTACCACAAAAGCATATCTCAGCCACTGGTTTTATTAAAATAATCTAGTTTTGTAAAGAAAATTTACTTAATAATTTAATTAAATGCATTTTGATTGATATTCAATAATTATTGCTCTGTTGGTCTTCACAGATGAGCATCATTCAAGTTTTTGTCTAGAATATAAACTCCAAAAGAACGAAGACCACGAGTACAATACATTTACAGGATTACAGATATAAATACTTAGATTTATAACTTTAAGTAATTATGTTTCTATGATTTTCGATTGAATATATAAATATTTTTTTAATAAGAGAAATTCTTTTGAAACTTTTTCATAATAGTGAATATATATATATATATATATATATATGAGAAAGAGAGCCAATGTGTGTTATAATCATACGTGGATATTAATACTTCAAAATAAATTACAAGCATGTTGTTAACGGGTTTGGAAGTGTTTCATTTACATGAAAGGATCGTATTTATTGTCATAATATTGTAATTATTTCATACAATTTCTAGAATTACATTTTGTATTGAACTTTAATTGCTTCATGCAGATAAGCACATCAAGGTTGCCATCGAAAATTGACACGGATTCATTAACATTGTGGAATGGGCGAGATGTCGAAGGCCAAACACGAGTAGGATGAATGATGGAATTCGATGATTAATACATGGAGATAATTTAAATAGACTTCTTCATGATATCGCCTCACATCACAATAGGAGATGTACATTTAATTGGTTTGATAGTTCGTACACAGCGTTGAACGAGGGAGCATTGTCTTTTTGTTTATTGACAGCACTGGAATTCTTTTAATCGTTGAGAAATATTTAAAACAAATTAGATACATTCGATGTAAGTAAAGGAGTTTCTGTTTGTTTGTGGCCGGTCGTCGATTTTTTTACCTTGACATATGGAAAAATTTATCAAATGTGTAGAATCACTTATTATAATGACACTTTTTTTACACGTTCCGATGTAAACTTTACAAAAGATAATTTATAGTTGTAAAGGTGAATAATAATAGGTTTTATGGGAGATTTAATGATACAAGATATAAATATAGAACTGACGTACTTTTAAGATTATAATAATTGTATAATATGTTTAATATATTGAAAAATCGAACGAAATAGATCAAAAGGACAGCAGATAACGTGTTAATGTGTGTTTTTTTTTTAAAAAAAATATATAATACAAATGTCAAATGCCTTTCACTAATAATTCGGACTAGTTTTATATTTGAATTAATACTTTAACACGGTTAAAATTTATTCCAGTTTTACAATTAAACAAATACAGGAAATCAATTCACAATGCAGATTAGAATATTTTATTTTTTTTTTAATAATAATATATCTATCGTTAATAAAACTGTTACTACTTTCAACATACTCTTATTTGTAGATTACAATAACACAAAAAATTTATAATGTACAAATATATTAATAAATTAACAGATTTTTTTTATATCGTACATTATTAATCACTTCAGATTCTTATGCACTGGAAATTAAATAATCGAACAATACAAGAATTGAACCATAATAATTAATGAAAGTTGATAATTAAAACAGAACCCCGACCGTGAATTTATATAGTTTAATAAAAAGTATCAAAATATTTTAAATTTGAATCACATCTATATCTGTCTATCTATCTGTGTATATATATATATATATATATATATATATATATATATATATATATATATATATGTACATTGAACTAGACTTAATTCAGTAACTGTCAAATTTCAGACAATTTTATAATAAAAAGAGATTAAAAAAATCTGTCTATAACTAGTATGAAAATAATGAATATTCATTTCAAATGAATTTTAATTCAGAATATATAGACAAGAGTGGACAAGACAAATAATGTTTGTAATTAAAAATTGGTACTGTGGCTAAAATCATTTTCGTAAATGAATTAATATCCTTACTGTACAACATTTTCTTTATGAAAATAGTCAATAAATTCAATAATGGTTTGAATAAGTGGACATTTTCTTAAATAAAATACAGTGGTGTATGCTACAACGAATAGCGCGGGGAAGTATCATTCGCCGATGTAGCACCGTACTCCATTATGATGAAGAGCCTATTGTGCAGGAAATTGTGTCTTTGGGTAGTACCATGGGCCTGGAGATCAATGAGGAGGAAGTGGAGGATTTGGTGGAGGATCACAAGAAGGAGGGTATCATTTGAGCAGCTAATAGAGCTTCACAATGAAGTGGTTGAAGCAGAGTTTAGCTTTCAAGGATGAGAAAAAAGAAACAGTTCAAAGCATTCCAGCTTAGACCTTAAAGAGGTTTTTTCTTGCTGGGATAAATTTTCCAAACTTATGAAAGATTTTCGCCCGATTATTGATGCTGTGGAAAAGGCTTTTAATCATTTTAATAACACTTTGATGTACCACTTTTGAAGGTTCCAAAAATCCAGTATAAAGCAGTCAAGCCTGGATTCATTTTTCAAAGAGGTAGACAACTGTCTTCTAACTGTTGAATCTTCAACAGGAC
The DNA here is from genome assembly GCA_034766995.1 of Acanthacorydalis orientalis. Taxonomy (NCBI): domain Eukaryota; kingdom Metazoa; phylum Arthropoda; class Insecta; order Megaloptera; family Corydalidae; genus Acanthacorydalis; species Acanthacorydalis orientalis. The sequence continues at coordinate 10,277,010 of CM068323.1, read as the reverse complement.
AGTCATTTAAAAGGAGTAGAGATGATGACTCCTCTCCTTTCACCTCTTTGTGATTTTTATGACTTATAGAAGTCAAATAAATTAATTTTATGTTATGTTTGCAGTTACATTTTTTTATATTTTATTATATTTTTCCTGTTAAAATGATTATGTTAAATAGTAACTTTGCTCTAGACTCAGAGTGTGGAACGAATTACCTCTAAATACATATATTCCAGTATATAATAAACGAACAGATGCTATAATGAACGAGGTTCTAGAACGATTTACGTTCGTTCTAGAATTGTATAGCGCAATAGTTTTTGAACTAGTATTGACGGACTCCTAATGGACCTGACCCCTCTCGCCATCAGGGTTACCTGATCTTGAGTGAGGTTACTCAGGTTACCGGGGTTAACTACTTGGAGATGGGAGTCGGAATTGGGTAGGAAAGGTTAAGCGAGGCTACCTAGAGTTGGCGTCGTGTGGTATGCATGCACTACCCTATTTTAACCCCATATATATATATATAGAGAGAGAGAGAGAGAGAGAGAAAGAGAGAAAATTCGATTCTAAAAGTTAGATTTTTCTATACCTTGATGCTCTGAAGATGATGGGATCGTCATTGTAATGCACTATGCTCAATAATGATTTATTTAATAATTTTGAATAAAAACTTACTTTGTGGTTTGTGGAGTGGAAAAAGCATTCATTTGTAAAACAGATGTTAATTATATAAATGATTTAACTTCATTTAATGATCGTTTGATTGAAACATCATCTGCCACATGATTGAAACTCGGTTTTGACCGAACTAATTTACATTTTTTATTACATCTTAGACCAACCAGTTAATTAGAATCAATTTTAGATCTATTAAAAATTTTAAAAATAAAGTCTAGTAATAGAGAGTCTGATAATGTTGACCATATGTCATTTTCCTTACAATTTGTTTTATTTTTAACAAAATGATACATGAACAATTTTGATAATTAAAAAAACATCACTGAATCCTACTAAAGGCTAACACACAGGAACATTATACAAAAAAAAGTACATCTGAACTAGTTGACCTCATGAGAATTCAATTTCAAGTATGATTCAGTAATTAAAACCGTTTTTCTCGATTCGACTTTATACCGAATTAATTCAATTCGAATCGATCTAAATGTTTAGAACTGCTGTAACATCTATACTTGAAATTACGGAATATAAAGTACACATCAAGACCACGCTGTCACACACAACTGTCAGCTTTAATTCGAAAAAATGAATAAAAATAAGCCAGAACAACATTGTATGTAATGGTATTTATTTATGAAGTCACAGGCCGTGAACCTTTCCAAACCAACATTGACGCACTTGTCAAAATATAAACATATATTTCTAATAAAGTATTCTCGGACGTGAATTTATTCTAATGTCTCTATTGATATAACAAACATTTACGTGTTTTTTTTTTATCTTTTCGTCTTCGTAGATCCTATTATAACATATTGTTTAACGTTTATATACACATCTGCTTATATAATATATATATATATATGAATTTGACTCTTGACAAATTACATTTTTCTTCTCATATGGTTTGATAAATTCGATCCATCAACCCACTTGTAATCAATCCGACATGTTAATTCTTAACTCCAGCTACCTCCTTCATTGTACGGACTCATTTTTTATCAGTTTATTCGTGTATTTAATTTTATTCTAAATTTATTTTTTATTGAAATGTTTGATTGATCTTATATATATATATATATATATATATATATATATATATATATATATATATATATATATATAATTGAAGATCCTCATTTAATGATATTCAACAGGGAATGAAATGTTTTTCTGACACTAACCTAAGTTTCTAAAAAGAGTTAACGCACTAAAACCCAGACAAACTGTTTATCAAAATGTCAGATAATTATAAACGACAATTTTTTGATTATAATTGTTGAATAATTGATTATTGATCATTTTTTATTTTATTTATTCACATTTCGATGGTTATACCATCACCTTTAAGACATTAAAGTACAGAGAAAATCTGTAAAAGAATGATAAGGTACCGAAAATGATTTTTCTATGCCTTAGTGCTATTATAATGATTGTTATATGCATCGAAACGTACATACACAGCAATCAAAAATAATCAATAATCATTGATTGAATATTTATGATCAGTAAAAAAAAATATGCTTTCTGAGGTACATGCAAAATTAATTAATGAAAGTTTATTAAATTTTCTTACTATTTATTATAACAATTTTTTTAAACTATGAAAAAATAAGGAGATACTTTATATTCTAATAAAACTACTCTCAAAATATCGTGTATTTTAACCCTTTACACTTGGAATGCCAGTACCGCTCGCATGAACATTTATTCCGGCACCTCGGAATGCGAGCACGGATGGGATTTGAACGTTTGTTCCACAAGCTGATCAGTTGCATTTTTCTAGATATATAATTTATAATAATGTATGAAAATGAAAAGAAAACGAATGAAAATATTGAATTTGATAGCAGTTCTGACAAGTATATATGTGAATTAGACGCTGAATTTCAAGATTTATATGAAGATGAGAATTTTCATAGCGAGTATCCAAATTAAGTGGAAATGAATTTCGAAAATGATTTAGCATACTCGACAAATTCTGATGAAGAAATATTAGCGGCACCACGTCGAAGAGGTAATATATAGTAGTGATAATGAAGACGGATATTCTACAAATGTCATTTCATTTTTGAGTGAAAGCGATGAAACTTCTTGGGTGGACGTTACAGAAGAACACAACACAAACGACAAAAAAAGAACAGTAAAAAAAATTGTTGCAGAAACGAATGCTTATGCAAATTTTATAAATTTTGTCAGTAAATTTATGTACAAATGATAAATTTGTTTCCTTTTGTCATCTAATTAGTAATCCTTAATTTTTCATGATGATATTTATATTTATCAAGTTGGTGGAAGGAAAAGTGAAAATATTCTCGAAGTACAAAGTGTCAAAACTGTATATTTATTCTGAATAAATACAAAATCGAAAGAACCGATTCTCTCGATTTTCGATTTTTTGATATAATATTTCAGTAAAGTCTATTATTACTAGTACTATTTTTATAACAGCAATTAACATCATTTTGTTTTTGACCTAAAAAAACTTAGACTTGACCTCATTAAACAAATTAATACAAGCATAACATGATCAGTTGTCTCGGCATTCAATCGCACAAACGTCTCTGTTCTATTTTGAAAATTGATATTGTTAAAAGTACCAGCGAGAGAGGAAAAGAGGAAGCGTCTATCATTATTAATAAAGCAGAAAATGGAATTATTACTGATGTTTGATGTGCCTGTTCAACGTTGTACTGAAGAAGATGGTGTAAAAATACCGCTCTCTCTCTCTCTCTCTCTCTCTCTCTATATATATATATATATATATATATATATATATATATATCGCTTGAAAATGTTCCTATATATACAGAGAGATTAATGTAATCACGACTGAAGTAATTCAAGAGTTCTGTAAAAAGAAAAGAAACTCGGATTTTATTTTTTAAATAAATTTCTAATGAATTTCATTGAATTCGCATTAAAAAAATATCCATTCAACTACCTCCTCCTCCCCTAGATTAAATCCTAAGTCACTGGTTTCAAACTTTATTTTTTTCAATTTTTTTCAATTCTTCCCATAACAAAATATATCATTTATAGTTTGTTTCAGTAACAATTTGTTATGAGTTTTTAAATCAAATATTAAAAAGTAATATTTTCAAACAACAGTACACATAAATAAGTATAATAAAATATACTTTTTAAGCCGAATTCGATCAAAAAAAAGAATTGTATTTTATATAAGGTATATAGTTATTGTAAAAGTGAGAGATTCAAGCAGACCATTAACTTCAAATGTAACCCATACATTACCTGTACGGATAACATCACTTACAGCGTTGACAATATAATCAAAGACCTATCAGAATCGGGTTCGCTGACATTGCAAACAAGCTTAACCGAACAACTTACTCGAAACTGACCACAATGTCGTCCATGGTCAATTGAACTACAACAATATATACTCGAGTCGGAATCTGTAACGCTCGTTACGAATCTATAAATTCGATTATTGAACAAAGCTTTATAAGTACATCGATTCTATTTTTTTATATCGATTATTCAATGTTATTTCCGGTTAAATTTATTTTAATTATTTGTTAAATTTCAAATAGTCTCGACGAAGATTTAATTTCTAAACGCAGACAAATCATGTAACTTGTATACACAAGGCTGTTTTAAGAGAAGACGAACCGTATTTTTACCACAATAAATATTTCCAACTCTATTCGATTAAGCACGATTGTATTCCTAATATCGACATATTATGTCATATCCGTTGCATCATTGCACAGTTTTTAATTGTTTAAAAATATTTCTTCGCGGCCGTTAAGGCTGGAAATTTTTAAAATTATCACATACGAACCATCAGCCCACTTGTAATCAATCCGACATGTTAATTCTTAACTCCAGCTACCTCCTTCATTGTACGGACTCATTTTTTATCAGTTTATTCGTGTATTTAATTTTATTCTAAATTTATTTTTTATTGAAATGTTTGATTAATCTTATATATATATATATATATATATATATATATATATATATATATAATTGAAGATCCTCATTTAATGATATTCAACAGGGAATGAAATGTTTTTCTGACACTAACCTAAGTGTCTAAAAAGAGTTAACGCACTAAAACCCAGTCAAACTGTTTATCAAAATGTCAGATAATTATAAACGACATTTTTTTTGATTATAACTGTTGAATAACTGATTATTGATCATTTTTGATTTTACTTATTCACATTTCGATGGCTATACCATCACCGTTAAGACATTAATGTACAGAGAAAATCTGTAAAAGAATGATAAGGTACCGAAAATGATTTTTCTATGCCTTAGTGCTATTATAATCATTGTTATATGAATCGAAACGCACATACACAACAATCAAAAATAATCAATAATCATTGATTGAATATTTATGATCAGTAAAAAAAATATGCTTTCTGAGGTACATGCAAAATTAATTAATGAAAGTTTATTAAATTTTCTTACTATTTATTATAATATCGACATATTATGTCATATCCGTTGCATCATTGCACAGTTTTTAATTGTTTAAAAATATTTTTTCGCGCCCGTTAAGTCTTGAAATTTTTAAAATTATCACATACGAACTTTGCGTTCAATATGAAACACTTTTTTTCAAACAATCATAAATTATATCTGTCAAAACTGAAATGAAACCTTGACATAGGATACTGATTCATTGCAATCGTCTATGAAAACACACACGCATGCACACACACACACACACACACATCCGCATGCTAACAAACACACACACATACAAATGACTCGATTTCCTTATTTTAAAAAAATACTTTATGATCATAAAACATCAAGGTCACAAGAAGAAGTCAAAATACGACATATAAGGCGTAGGCGTCAATGTTCCGAAAAAAAATGATAAATTGATATTTCAATTTTCGACCAAGTTTGTTCGTCGTCGGAACGAACTGTCTAGAGATTCAACTGCGCAATGTGTACACACAGAACTGAAAATTAACACATAATGTTCTCATTATTTGTTTAGATATTTCAGAAACTAAAACACATTGAATGGCGGAGACTGACGCTGTATTTATTTTCACTTGTCAAAAACTGCTGTCGCTCAAATATTGCGTTTTAGTGCGGCGCGGCGGCGGTGATGGGTGCTCCGTATTTATTTATAGATCTCAAGTTATTTACTGGAATAACAGATTCCTTTTTATCTACTTCTATGTTGTTCGGTGCGCGTTGCTCGAGTGCTCGGTTTTATGTGAAATTAGAAATCAGGACTGATTACAGGGTTGGAGAAACACGATCGAAATACATGAAATGAAAGACACAAATGTTAACCGGTGAAATAATCTACTTGCGTAAATTCTGCATATTCTGATCATTGAAATAGAAATAAAATGAAAAGAAAGATCAAAACATACTGTAAGACATAACAGTAAGCTATTTTGATATTTAGCTTGTTTTAATTCAGTGCATAATTGTACATTTATAAGTAATTAAGTTTTTTCTGCGTTCTTTATTTTTTTAAAAAAATGCATGTTTATACATTCATTTAACATCAAATAGCATCTCAATTATTTTCTTTAGTCTGAGCCAATATATATAAAAATACCCATGTTAAATATATTTATATAAAATATATTGATATGAAATATGTTAAACAACGAGAAGTTGTTTATCTTCCGGATTAAAATAAGTACATCTTTTAGGAACATTGAGGAATCAACCTTACCCTATAAAAAAACTTCTTTACGTAATCTAAGTCTCAAATTGGTATATTGGAATATAATTCTCAGTTAGATATGGAAAATAACGGCGAGTTGTCGAATCACGAATCGAAAATCCTTCAAGATCTGAAACACCACTGGTGACGATATCGTGTGATGTAAAATAACAAAATTTTAAAAATTGAAATCTGATTTAAATTAATTTCTTTAATTCGACATACGTGGGTCGTTTGATAAGTTTGGTAAATTTCTATGAAGTGGCGCCACCATTCATTTGGTAACATCACGGCTATCAAGTGTCACTTTTCAAACTAGCATAGGCGAAATTTCAGGCGGAAGCGACGCGTTGTTCATGTTCTACAGATGTTTGAAGCAAGAGTTGTAGTATTTGCCGCAAAAATGGAAAAAACGAGCAGGCTTTTTGCGTCGATTCGTCGCCGTATAAAATATGGATCAACCACTACACACCTGAGTCGACGCAGCAGTCAAAGCAGTGGACAAAAACTGGTAAAAGTGTGCCGAAGAAGGAGAAGACCGTTTTGTCGGCTGGGAAAGTAAAGACCACTGTTTTTTGAGATTCCCAAGGAATCAGCCTGATCGGCTACTTAACGAAGAGAAAAACGATAACAGAAGTCTATCGTGCAACATTACTGAACCGTTTTAAAAAAGAAGTGAAACAAAAACGACCAAGATTTGGCCACAAAAAAGTGCTCTTTCACCAGGACAACGCGCCGTCCCACAAATCGACCGTCTCAATGGTAAAATTTCACAAATTAGGCCTCTAATTGATTCCTCGTCCACCCTATTCTCCGGAATTGGCACCGTGCAACTTCTTCTTCTTTCTAAACTTGAAAATTCGGCTCGGTAAGAAGAAATTCCCTTCGAATGAGGATGTCGTCAATGCGTATTTTACAAATTCGCTGGACCAAGTGTATAGTTTTCAATGGAGACTATGTTAAGGAATAAAATCGATTTTTTCCAAAAAATGATGTTCAACTTGCTTTTTTACCATACTTATCAAACGAGCCACGTATTTTACCTCCTCTCCTCACACACAGTGACAAAAATGTAACTCTAATTAAAGCTAAATTCAATGGTAAATTCGGTCTGAGTACAAGCAATGTAGAAAATATTTGAAGGGTTTGAAAAACAGGTAAATGAATACGTAAAAAATGAAGGATAACTCCATGAAACTCGGAGATTGAGTCAATTATCTCATACGAAATAAATGTAAATAGCACAATTAACTAATAATATGTTAGAATTTTTATTTAAAATTAGCAATGTATCAATTTTCAATCGAATGAAAATTTGTGTGAAATATACTGAAAATATTATCATTAAATAATCACAAGCACCGTAAAATTGAGTTAGAAATATCTAAATATTAAAGACAATTTTTTTAAAGGCCAAACTTTTCAAGACAGAATGTAACCTTGTCTGAAATCGTTAAAAAATAAATACGAGGAGTTCGAGTCATCTATCGATTCAACTATCTATCTTCGAAATAAAGCAAAATTAATAAAACCGACTGATTTAATTTCCAACAGGTGCTTTCTTTTAAAACTAAAAAAATGTCAGTGACTGAAAAGATCTACAAGAGAAAAAACAAATTTCGAAACTCAAAACGACCATATAAAGCGATACATAGTGTTGAATCAATTTGAAACATTACAGTTTAGAAAAAAATAATAAAAAAAATAAATTTTAATATCAGAATATATTTATAAAGCGCTGAAAGTATTTTTTTATCGTTCTTATACATCTTGACTTCTAATAAATACGTCATATTAAAATAAAATAGTATTAAATTAATGTATTGAAATATAATTATGAAAATATATATTAAATATATAAATTAAACAGAAACTAATTTCACTTTCCATCTTTATGAAATTAGTCGTAAAAAGTATAGTTGTTTGAATTGTTTATTGTTTATATATAATTTAAGAAAATTGAAAAATGATTTTATCGAGTAACAATTTATGAATCATATATATATATATATATATATATATATATATATATATATATATATATATATATATATATATACGTATTTACAATTTTATAAAAATCATATTAAAAAAGAATAATTACTCGCAAGTGTATTTAAGTCGAACGTTACATCCCTGCATAGAAACAAATCATTTTTGACGTTTTTATTATTAGAGCTTCAAACAGTTCCATAATACCAAGCAAGAATATTTTATTTTAAGCACAGAGAGCATAAATGCCGAAATCGTCTTAATTCAAAATTTGTCTTCAGTCTGGCAGATGTTCACATACACATTATCTGTTCAGATTCTTCATGAATGTTGGAATAATTATAACCAGGTACGGCTCAGCTAATCATGATCAGTATAGTAAAACATCAGTGAAATGTTTTGAGTGTGATGTGTATTAGTTTTTGAAAGTTGTATAAAAATATCCTAAAATTGATGGTCGAGAAATCAATCAGTATGAATCAGATTTGATAAATATTATTTTATTTTTTTTAAATAATTTTTTTACAGGACTGGAAGTCGAATGAATGTAAAGATGAAATCAATGGAAATAATTACAATTATTTAAACCGATTTGAATAAATACATTATTTTACCTATAAAATATATGAAATGTAAAGAGTATCCCGATACACTCATCTTTTTGAATAATTAGGGATGATTGTGGGCAACTACCTCATCTTGTACTGATCATCCCTCATAAAATATATGACCATACATTAAGAATATTGATCTATGAGTCGGTTATAAACACTCACACTTTGAAAAATAAAAAAATTCACGGATTTTGAAACAACAGAGTTATTAATTAATAAATATCTCAATAAACGACAAAAAAAATGTACTTAATATCCTCCTGAGAATTCGTATTTGAGTGACCCAACAACAAATTACTCTCCAATGTCCGATTAAGAAAAAACTCTCAATTATTATGAATTAAGTATTAAGAATTCAGTTATTAGTTCAACGATAAAAAATGTATTTATAATACTTATTAAAATCTTCAATATTTCTATCTCTAATTTAATTAATTTACTCTTATTGACCTCCGAGTCATTCACATATTGGCCGGTAACCCGATTTGTAAACCAGTTAGTTGCAACTATTTTGACATGAAATTAATTTGACGATTTTCTGTTAAACCTAATTGTTTTTCATTAAAAAATGTATACAGATTAAATCATTTTAAAAATCGCCGTCTTCGTGTTGTTCTCCTTTCATTTCATTTTATTATAATCTAATACTGCTCTGAATTAAACAGTACACATCACTCGTTACTAATAACGAAACAAAATAAATACTATCCAGTGTAAATGTTGTGATTGAAGTTCATCATAGTCTACAAAACTTACACTTCCTAACCTCTTAATGATCAATCATCACTCTATATTTTGAAGTATCAGTGGCACTACTGTATATTTGTTTACAGAAACATTTTCCATGCTATATAAAACGTATATATTTATGTGTGACTTGTATCTTTTTCTCGTTTTTTGCATATTCGAATCTAAAGCTGTATGAAATATTTTAAATCTCTCTTTTTGTTTCTAGCGGAAAATAAAAATCCTATAAAATTTATTTTCGACATGTTTCATTTCCTAACACCTACTTTTAACTGTGTTACAGGATTTTTAAAACGAACACATTGCTATCTTTCTTACATTTTGAAGTACAATACAACTCAACAATACATTACTGAATTACTTCAATAAATTTTCAAAATTATCTTTAAGTGTAAATCATCTTTATTATTGATACTCGAGTATCGTACTCGTACCTTGGAAGATTTCTTAAGGCGGATACGTTAAATGGATTTCGGAAATAACACAGACGTCTCAATTACTACAGAAACAACGCTCTTTTAAATAATTTGATCGTTTAGAACTGAATATCAAGAGTGAATACTAAGAAAACGCGATGAATTATTCAATTTGAAAGTGATAATTTCACGCTTTTGAATCATTTCAGGTACGAATAACGTAATTTAAACGTGTAATTCGTTTTAATTATCTTCAAACGTATGTTTTTATATAAAAATTGTATCTAAAAAGAGATTCGAATTAATGTTCTGTTAAAAGACGGCCTGTTTTAGAAATAAGTACGATATTTTTAATATCATAACCGCTGTTACTTTTTCATAAGTAATAAATAATATTAAACAGCAGCAGATCTTTTTTGATAAATAAATAAATGTACGGATAAGGTATTAATATATAAGATTATTGACAAAATCTGTCACGAACTTTAATAAAGAGATATGTCATCTTTTATTAAGAAATCGATTATATTAACGAATCGATTGTTGAAAGCTTAATGAATTAGCACCTAATATATATATATATATATATATATATATATATATATATATATATATATATAAACAATTGATAATATATTTATTTAAGAAAAATATATTAATATTTTTAAGATATTATTTAAGTTTGTTGTTGTACACTGTGTTTATTAAAATAAATGTTCCTAAAGAAAGGAATGAAATTAATTATATTTTAGTTTCCAAGACTATGCCGCCTTATAACAAGTTTGAACTCGTTTTATAGTTTTCAAAAATTAATATTTACACAACCACAAACATTTTTTGGGATCAAAAATATTTAACAATAGATTATTGATCATTTTGATTATTTCCTATACACACTTCGAGGCCAATGCCATTATTCTCACAGAAATAACGGATAGAAAATATTTTTATGGTATATGAAATATTAGGTTGGTACGAAAATAATTGCGGTTTTTCCTCTCTCAATTCTAATTTTAATTTTTTTTTCAATGAAAGTGTCATTTCATCTTGTTCATGTTAATCTCATTTTAAAGTGCATTTTTCGGTCTGTATTTTGGTAACATCGACTTCGGTTCTATTATTAATTTTGATTCAAATTGGGCTATTGAATTGAAGATGGAAAAGAAGCAAATAAGAGGAATTTTTATACGAGTTCAAAGTGAGTGGTGAAGTAACAGAAACTGCTCATAAACTAAACGATGGTTTTGGTGTGGGTACTGTTAAGGAATGTACGGTATAAGAGTGGTTCCCAAAGTTTCGTACTGATGATGAGAGCTTTGAAGATGAAGAAGGTCGCGGGCGTCCTTCTTCAGTTCATAACGACCAACTTAAGGTGTCAGTTCAATCAAAACCACATACAACAATTCTAGAGCTTGCATGAAAGTTATGCGTTAGTTATCCAACAGTTCTGGACCACTTAAAACCGCTTAAATTAAAAAGTGTATATGAATTTGGAGACAGTAAACAGCAATTATTTTTCTACCAACCTAATACATTACTTAAATAAATATTTCATAGTGTAAATAAATGATGTAACTTTGTTACATCATTTATTTAATGTCAGGACAACTTTGATTGTTCCAAAAACTATCCGGTCTTTTTATTGTACAAAAAATTATCCCCAGACCATAATAATCGTTAGGAGAATGTTATAATGCAATGTTTTTTTTCTCGATGAGGACCATGTTCTAATCAAAAATAAATTTAAAAAGTTGACTATCTCCTAGCAATGGCACGTTATAGCTTAGGCAAATTTGAATTAGGGGACCCCATGTACACTGTTGTACTACAATAATGAGTTTATGAAAGATTGGTTTGTGCCTCTCTTGTTCATGGGGCCCCCAGGCGATTGCCCTATTGTGCCACGCACCACTGTGCCCTAGTTTATGATGCACCAGTGCATTAATGTCTATGAAAACATATTTCGTTCTTATGTTAAAACAAAATTCGGACATTTTAAATGAATAAAATAGAAAATTGTGTTTTTGTATCTCGAAAAGATGCATAAAAACTGTCAAATTGAAGAACCGTTTTTCAAAATATACTTGAATTTTATAGACCTCAAACGGTAAAACGTATCTTATAAAATTTATTTTTATCTGATTGTGAAAAGCTTTCCAGATGCAAGTAAAATCAATTCTATTTACACACTTTAAAGAAATCAATAAGAGATAGTATAAGTACAGAAACTTTTAAGAAACTATAATAAGATTTTATAATTGGATTTAATAAAATTCATAGAGGATGAACGGAACTGTTTAATGATGATGAATTAATCTACAGACCGTGAATTTTTCTTGGTGACAATGTTAAAAGTATAACAAACGTCTGAATTCGATTTAATAAACGCAGTATAACGCAATGATAGCACATTTTTATATGAATGTGTATTTGGCAATAGTTGGGTAGTATATCGGAATGTAACGTACACACACACAATCGTAGATAAAAACAGACGCAATACAATAATAAAAAGTGAAACTCAATTTAAAATGAACGCGTATCGCGGCCGTAATCTCGACCATCGCATACAGAAATATAATGTGTACAGACGCGCTAGTAGAAATATTAATAATAAAATGTTATTAATTAAATACGATTACATTCAGTATGCAACTCAGCGCATTCGATAATAGCTTCTTTTCTCGATTATCATTCATTCGAAATGTTCTTTTTTCCTTTTTCGTGCACTTACCTCACAAATGATAAAATCACCATATATTTCGCACTAGGTGGTCAGAAACAAAAACATTACACGCGGGCCTGATGCATCGCCGGACAGAATCCGACTCACGTACGAGCGTATCGGTCCGTTTCGCTCGCACCCACTGCCCGAGTAATTAAAATCGTCGTCGGAGTCTCGCCCTCTCGCGTCCACGCGCGCACGCCTCGCTCCGTCTCGTTCGACCATTATTTACATATACAAAATATGCAGATTGGTTCCTCGATACGAATGTTCTTTTTGCACTTAATGTGAATTGTATAAGTCCATTTTCGTTACAGAAATATATATTATTGTCGCGTTCGCTTCAATACCTGTACGATTGTGTCTTGATATCTCTGTCGTAAATATGGGTGTGTCTGTTTAATTTCTGCAGTATTTCTCGGAAATCGACTAGTTAATTTAACACAATGCTAAATAAGTAACAATGTGAATAGGATTGGCCTTAAGGCCCTATATAACACCGTCGCATCGATGAAACCATCTGGAAAAATGTACTGTTTAATTGTGTTTGAGAAACGGCGACGGTGCTCGACAATTCCAGACTTTGTTTGAAACTTTAATATGCAAGACTATTTTATTATTGAAGATCTGACTATAAAAACAAACACTGAAGCTAATCTACGTTAAAAAATAAAATGTATTCTTTATCTTTGAAAATTTATTAAAAAATGCATACACTCCCCAACACAGAAGCTTAAATGTTAACCTGACAATTTAAAAAGAATCCAACCGATTTAAGAAAGGAACAGAATTGTTAAAAGATGCCAAGTATAATAATTAATTATTTGATCTACTCTCGAAATTATAATTTATATTTACATTACTTTTCAAATGTAATTATATCTGTCCTACATTACATTATATACATATATATATATATATATATATATATATATATATACATATATATATATATATATATATATATATATATATATATATATATATATATATCTGGCGAAATGATTTCATATGATTTAAAATTAAATAAGTAGCATTTAGCTGCTGACCAGTAAACTTTTAAGTATTGTACAATAAATCCATCTAACAATTTAAATTTGATCTTTAACAATTCTTAAAAACTGAATATTTCATTAGATATCATTCATTAATAATCACATAAAAATATCTCTACTGTACCGAAAATATTAAAATGTTTTATAATAAGGAATTTAAATTCATTTTATTTCTTTTTCCAGTAAAATATAATGATTTTTATTTTCATATTTTTAAAACAGTCATAGAAGAAGTTATGATCATTATGTTTAAGTTCGAATCTAAGATTCAAACATCCCATCTCACCTCTTTTCATCAAAAATGATTATATTCAACGCTTAGTGAGATCATATTTAAAGAGTGACTCAAGACAAAAATAAAATCAGTTAAATTCTTTCAAAAAATGATTTGTTTAGTTTTACAGTCTTGTTTCAAAACATATACGAATACAATAAATTTATTTCTGAGTAATTTCCTTAACAGTGGCGATAAATAAAGGAGAAAATGCACCAAGATATTATTTTTTAAAAAAAAAGGATTCCGTTGTAGAGTGGAAAAGAATGTGAAAAAACCCGATGCAGAAATCTAGTAGGATTTTTTCCTGACAGATTCTTTTGATTTAAAAGAATGTATATGCAATAATCAAAATAAGCAATAATCAATTATTAAAAATTTATTCGGAAAAAGGGATGTGTGACTTTTGGGAATGAAAATACATTTAGGAAAGTACATTTTAATTGATAAGGAATCTTATAAGCTAACAATCTTAACATATTTTGTAAATAATGTCAAAAAACTTTTCACAAAGAGATCAAAATCCTAATATATAAAATATATCAACCAGATGCTGTTCGTCTTTTTTGATCACTTGAGTTTCTGTTTTCATGTGGAGAACAGAAACTCAAATGTTCAAAAAGGATGAAGACTATCAGGATAACGTATCAACGAAACTTAATATACATATATATATATATATATATATATATATATATATATATATATATAATAAATTTATAGATTTAAAATAAGAGTGCATATTTATTTAATAAATCGTCCTTTGATGAACACTCTCTGAAGAAATTAAAAACGTTCGAACACATACATAATTCTTTTTATTTTATTTTTCTCACACTTTCAAGCTTTTTTATTCAATTAAAGATTTCGATTCATATCATTTTTTTCGAAACATATTTCGATATGTTCGATATTTCTTATCAATTGAATTTAGTAATGATATTAAACACGCCTTAATTATAATTATTTACCGAAATACAGAAGAAATATTCAATCGAAATACAGAACTACCATTAAAATTTATTAACCTCCACTTTTTTTCTTCTTTTTAAATTATTAGTCCAGTACAGTTCAATTAACAATATATATATATATATATATATTAAAAATTAAACAAATAGTATATAAAATAAAGCCATAGAACAAAACTGATAAATTGTAGAAATGTTATGTACGATGCGACGCTAATGTATTTTTTAACAAAAAAGAAAACGTAATCTAAATAATCAAATCCACGTTTTATCAATTTAAAGGCATAAATTGACCACCAAGAATTTCAAACTGATTTACTTGGTACTTTTTATTACGAGATTTCTTCAAGAACAAGGTCTATGCAAATCATTCAAGGAACATGCACAAGAACTGTTCTGAAATTAATACAGCAAGAGCATTAAAGAGAGATAGAACTGTCGAGATTACAGACATTGATCTTTTTTGGCACACACTTTGTGAAAATCTATATTTAAATAATAATTGCTATAACATAAATGTGTAGAGATACATTTTCATATTTAATAAGAACTAAATTTACATGCATTTCTTTTTCTCTCGTTGATTGTTCAGATTTAAAAACAAATCGAATTAAAAAACATATTAAATTCTATTAAATATCATCTGAAAATATCTATTTAATGAAAATAAATACACTTTTATATTTTAGATGAAACGCAACGATTTGTTAATGGTTGATTTTTTAAAATCGTATCAAAATGAAAATTATATTAAATTCATACAAAGTTTCCCCCTAGTAATTCCATCAATTCGACATGAAAAAAATGTAAATTCCCTTACACATTTTTCCAGTTACAGAGAGAAAATATTCAATTCACTATTTATGTTACACATGTCTCGAACCGAGTGTATAACCAGTGAGTATCTATTTGTAGAAATAACAATACATGTTACGAAACTAATAATATATATTATTAGTATAACCATTCGAAAAACTGAAATCGCATTCCCACACGTTTGAAAATAATTATGATACGTTTAAAATCTCCCACAGGTACTATAGACTTGTATGATTCTAAATTATTGTTTGATTCAGATCTGATCGTGAAAAAAATGTTATTTATATGAAATCGTATACTGTGATTTGAAGTGAGGTTATAGGAAATTGTGAAATAGTTATGAAACCTACTTCTATTCTTTATAGAAAAAATCAGTCTATCTAAGAAGTGGTCTGACGACTGGTACGAGAAAATTATAATGAATTCTTAAAATTGGTCTGAGGGTTCGATTTGTATATCGAATATTTTTTTTTCAATACATTAGGACGGTTGGAAAATAATTACGGTTTTTGTCATGAATTTGAAGATTCATAAACCGTAATTATTTTTCTACCAGCCTAATAGTTTGTTTATAATGTATAATTGAGGTACTTAAGGTCAATGAATTGTTTCAATCGATTAGACTATTTTCGACTAATGAAAAAATAATAAAATGATTAAAAATATATCCAAGACATTAGTAAATAAAAGATAATGGGTACAGGTTGATAGATTCTTTAGAAATAATTTCAGATGAGAGGATACCGAACTATTCATAAGAATTATTTAGAACAAAATTAAGATCACAGAAAAGATGGAATAAATGAAACCAAGAAAAGCTTTAATCTAATCTAGGAATAGAAGACACTATTATTTTAACTGTTATTATTTTTATACTCTAGCTACTATTAATCTATCTGCTATCTCATCCTCTAGTCTGTCATATGACTGAATTTTTAAATTTATAACTAGTTTCTAGTAAAGCACAAGTTTCTTATCGAATGAATATGAAAATTTATGAACCATTTCTCACTAAATAAACTAGGAAGAATAATACAATTTAATATGTTTATACTTTATCAGGTATATTTCTTTTCGAAATATTAAATATACATATATATATATATATATATATATAACATTTCGAATAAAAAAAAATTGAATTTGAAACCGAACTTAGATTCGATTGTTTTGAAAATTGGAACGCAACAATTCGAGAACTCACACAAAAATTAGGCGTTAGTCATCCAGCTGGACCACTTAAAATCGCTTCAAATTAAAAAATGTATATGAATTTGAAGGTCATAAACCGCAATTATTTTTCTACCAACCTAATATTAATATTTCTTATTCTAGTTACTATTATTACTACATAACATTTTTATTATCATTGTTATAACATTACATATCAAAGGCATTGCATTGCATATTGCAATTTAACAAAAGGCAATATGCCTTTTGTTAAATTTGAAGAATGCTAACAAGCATTTAAAGTTTTATTTGAATTATAAAATAATCGTCTTATTTCAAGAATGTTTAATAAAAACAATTTTTTCTTAGCATTGTAAGGAAATTTATAAGAACTGTTATAATAATATAAAAGTAGTTAAAAAATCGAATTATTTTAAACCAAATTCAAATGTTTAGTGCGTTAAAGTTAATTGAATCGTTTTAGATTGATTTTTTTATAACTGTGACAGATGAGTTTAGATGAAAAAGAATTTTGTGAAGCTACTGTATAAATACTCGCTTACTTTTATAATCAAAACGACGAATTTAAATGGTACCTCTAATTATAGTATATGAAATTCATATAAAATTTTACAACGTTGTTTTAAAATTGTTTCAGAATTCAATATATTTCAAAATTAAATTACCGATAATATTATCTATTGCTGGTGATATATTATTAACAATATATATCAAGGGTGGGCCAATTGCGGCTCACGAGCAGCATCCGGTTCCCAAAGCTACTCTGCGCTGCTGCCGAGACAATATTTGTTCTCATTGCCATTTTTCCTAAACTTTTATATTAATAATCTATAGTAGTATAGTATGTAACAATATTAGAATTCACATTATCTTTTCAAACATCCATATACATTGTATCCAAACTGTTATATAAAGTGGCTCTACGGATATGGACAATCCTTTAAAAAGATATAAAACTAAACAATTTTGTTAATCAAAACTTGCTGAATGCAATAAAACCAAATTTGGGACGATTACTGTGTACATTTTTGAGAAAAATTTTTTCAAAATGCATCTTTTAACACGGCCTCGGCAAATTTTAACTGTAAAAATGAAGACTTAATCAAAGTCTTTAACGAGTAGAGATTAAAGATGTTCTGCTTTGGTGAGTAGGACTACTACTCGTATATAGTTATATTTTTTATTATTTATATTAGGTTGGTAGGAAAAAAATTGCGGTTTTGTATACGAATTTGAATACTATAAACCGCAATTATTTTTCTACCATTCTAATGAATACAATTTTAAAGTAATATTTTCTGCGGCTCTTGAACATTCAAAAATGTATGAAAAGTATTATGTGGCTCTTATTACCGAAGAAGTTGTCCACTCCTTATATTTATATATATATATATATATATATATATATATATATATATATATTATATTTATATTTATTATATATATATATATATTATATTTATATTTATTTTATATATATATATATATATATATATATGATTCTTAGAGGGATACAAACCAATACAAGTGTAGAATATCAGATATTTCTGTATCTTTCTTACACTTTGAAAATAAAAGCATTGCCATTGAAATAATATTAGCAACAATCAAAAATTATCAATAATAACTTACTGAAGATCTTTGATAAGAATTCTTTGTTATGATTAATAGAAACAGTGAAAAATTCATTTATGAAAACTGCAGATGTAGTCAAATGAATTCGTATTATTGGAAATTCAGATTTCCAAATATCCTATATGGCTCTTATTGGCAGAAACTGTGAAAGAATAAACAGACAGGTATTAAATGTCACTGCTTTGTTTTTAGGTAATATTTTCAGAATGAATTCTGAAAATACTACCTGAGATAAAATAATTCGAAACTGGTCATTCAGAATATGAGCTAAGGAGTGATTGAAAGGAAACTATCAAAAAAAAAACATTATTATTTGGTTAATGCATTTCCTATCATATAAATAAATACTAACGTTTAGTAACGGTATGAAAAACCAAATTATCATAAATATGTTCAGTGATAACTTTTAGAAAAATGATAAGAAAGGTGAAGTGATAATTAAACCCTTTCTTTCGGTGTACGTATCTGTGGCTATACTTTCTCCATACGGAGATGCAAGACGCAAGTACACATTTTGTAGAGAGAGTGAAATATGTGTAGTATTATACATATAGTATTATACATATATATATATATATATATGTATGTGTATATATATATATATATATATATATATATATATATATATATATATATATGTGTGTGTGTGTGTGTGTGTGTGTAGTATTATACTATAATTTTCTAAATATTAATTAAAAACCGAATTTAAATAAAATCAGTTGTTTTTCTAATTATATTTCTTTATTTTAAATTATATATTTATTAACATGAACAAAAATAAAGATCCGAAAATAGTCGGCATTAATATCCATAGGTCCTTGCATGGATGCCGACTGAATTCGGCGTTAGGAGTGAAAGGGTTAACGAGTCTAGGCCGTTTGTATCGACAGCACTTAACGAAGACGTTTATTAAAGATTACTATTTTCTTTTCGTCGCCTCGTATGACAGGCAGGAATACTGTGGAAGTATTCTAACCCCCTTCCACAGAGGAACATACATATACAAATTTCAAATAGATTCAGTGTTCCAAATTAATTCATTATTAAAGAAATATTTTTAAGTTATGTAGGAAATATTTAATATATGATCGAAATTTTGGATTTGATTGTAAATGTTATATATATATATATATATATATATATATATATATATGTATGTATGTACGACTTAATGATCATTTGAACAAACATAAAATAACGACCGAATTATAATACGATGATTCTTTTTAATCTGATACTACAATTCTTGTTCGCAGGACACGCTTCAACAAGTAATAACTAATAATAAACTTTATTAGACATACAAGTTCTTTTCAGATTTTTATCGACATTCACTCGTGACTTATGCTTTGATATTTGTATATTTCGAGCGTATTATTTTTTTGCTACAAATATATTATTACCATTGTTAACAGTGTTATAGTTTTCGCTATTCGTTTTTCGACGTTTTACAATCTCGAATAAAATAAATTTGCAGCGGTGAGTATTTAACGTTTTAATCGTTTCGATACATAAATTATAAATAACAATAGGTACGGAATTCATTCGAGAGTTCAAGGTTTCCCACCAAATGATTTGAAATATATATTTCCTATATATACATATATTTTTTTTTGTGCGGCCGATAGATTTTATAATTTATAAACAGGTTTATTGTTCAAAAACGCTCGTTGAACGGATATATGTGTATTAATCGTGTACTTGGAATGAAACGGATGGATTTATTGTCTCTGTTCAAAACCTATTATTATCGCTAATTTTTTATATCTCATAATAACAGATATATTCCGAAATTACTTAACGAGTTTATTTTTAGCGGATGTTTTTTTTATTCGCAACACGTATCGATGTAAATATTTTATTTAATACGTATAAACACTCCTTTATTTATATATGTAAGTAATATCAATTCGTATATACATACAAATATATATATATACATATATATATATATATATATATATATATACATATATATATATATATATACATACATACATATATGTGTATAAATATATATATATATATATATATATATATATATATATATATATATATATAGATAGACAGACAAATAGATAGATAAATTACAATGACTAGTTTAGTAGTTATTGAAATGTTTGATCATTATTAATACACTTTTTTATATGCAGACAAAAATCAAGAATAATATTGCATACAAGAATTCTACATAAAGTTCTATATAAAGAAATGAGAACACAAGTTCCGAAGACGAATGGATATCCATAAAGAAATTACTAAGGAGTAAACGTTTATTACTAAAAAAATATATTTTAAAAGAATAATAATTATAGATGCAGCTGCTGAAGATAGTAAATCCTATGCTAAGAGTACTTAAACGTACTTATATTTACACTGCTAATAAGTAAGTAGCCTTGATTTTTACTAATTTTTCTCTTTAATTTATCTTTAAATATGTTCAATTGTGTATACAGTAATTTCGATGTGTGAATTTTAATTTATTTCAGACACGAAATCTTTTATGGAAGATTGAACATCCATCAAGGAACTTTCTATAATCTTCTAATACATAGACATTATTTCATAAATATTTAAATAAAAATAACGACTTCTAAGACACTTTCTTGTTATTTGATGAGAGAAATTTTAATAAATTTCAGTCAAGTACAATGATTTCAGTTTAGCATCAACCTAATACAGAGTTTGATAAAAAATGTTCCTTAAACAAAGAAATATAAATGTGGTCGTGTTATGGTATAATATGTGGTCAGACAGTAGGTTGATATCCTTGTATTTATTGAAAATTTTACAAATAAAGCTGGTGATTCAAATGTACTAGGTGAAAATTAAAAAAATATTTATTGTAGGTGAAGTAGAGTGGATGGATTTTTAATAAAATGAGCAGGAAGAATCGAATTCTTTTTAATTATTTACCCAAATAATACTCATATATATGTATAAATCATTTCAGTTCATACACACCCGTTTCAGTAATCGAGAATGATTAACAAATAACTTGATCATTCCTTACAAAATTTCTAAATATAAAAAATAAGTGCTGAGTAAATAAGGATTACTTTTAAACTTTTACAGTGACAAGTTAGAATTTTAATTTATTTGTTTTTATAGTTGTGATTCTTTCAGTGTACTGCCCTAATGATGTTGGCTCTGGTTTATTGACAAGCTGCTTGAGAATGTCTCAAGGGCTGAAACTAATTCAGATAGTAATTTGCTAGGAACAAAAACAATAGAATAGTACACCAACAGGTTCACAGGTATAAAAATAAATAGCTCTTACTGTAAACTAAGTTTTATTTTAAAGCATATTTATTATCGGTCTGAACTGTTTATTTACTTAAACTTCTACCTTAATATCATTTGTAATTTATTAAAGAAGAACTCATTAGAATGAATCTGTCATCCAACACTAAATCATTTCACAAGCGCCAAGACCATTAGGATAATATGTTAAAGTTTGGAAATAATTTTAATTTTGAACAGAACAACACCAAACATACAATTCGTGAATAGATATTATTTAACACTTTAAATTCTTTGAATAGATACCTTCAGTTTACTAATCTAAAATATACCGAATACCTATACGATGGATTAAAAAAATAGAGAAGATATTTCGAATAAAAGGGATTTAAAATATTTTTTTTTAGAATTGTAAAACAATATTGATCTAAATTTTTGTTGAAAATTGGTAAACTGAATGATAAATAGATTAAGACAGTGATCGAAAATTAAAAGTAAAGTATTTTCTTAACGGAAATGCCGTACTTTCTGAATAAACAAAGTGAACACTCATTCATGTTTAAAAGATAAGAAAAAGGTAGTTTTTGTGCACACTGATAGAACTCTCAAAGTTGGATTCTACAATTATTATGTTACTCCTTGTAATATTTTTGATAGTAAATTAACTTATTTTATTGTGATATTCAAGATGAAATATAATCTGATGTATAAAGACATTTTTTTGAAAAAATGGTTAATGATAAGAAGTGTCATTTTAGCTATTAACTGGAAATGCGGCTTAGTCACGTGCTGAGCTTTCAATATAGAGCTTTGGTCAATTACCAATCACAAATTTACAAAAAAGAATATTATAAAGTGAAAAAAAACAGTGTTTTATTAAAATATTGAAATTACATTTAAAATGTATTAGCAATATATCAACATGAACCCTTTTATTGTTATAAAAAATGAATAAAGATGAATTTATGAATTGAATCCTATTTTCCATTAAGAATTGATATTATATTATAATGAATAATAACTATTAATAAAAATTAATCATACAAAACAATTTGTTAAGAGATATTGGCTATGCTAGCCGTGCTGTTTAGCACAGAACATAATGTTAAGACAATTTACAGTTCTAAATATTTGTTCTATTTCCAAACGCATGTAATTTATGTAAAAAATAATAATATTATCGCACGCCTACACGATAGTCCACTTCATTCGCTTTTTGCAAAATATGATATGCTACATTATAACTATCGCATATAATAAATTGTCGGTTACGCAAAATAAACACGCTCGTATTCTTTTGCACCAATTGTAACACAGTATGTAAAATAATACAGTGAATTTATTTCAGAAAACACGAATGTACATACAGAAAATATGCATATTCTGTGATGGTAATCGACATGAAACAGTAACGTCGTCCCGTTCGTACGTATGTCTGTCATAATGAATTCGCAGTGAGTGTGCAAGCGAATAACACAGATATTAGAAAACTTGCAACTATTATTTTCCCCTCACCAGGTTTCCAATTCCGCGTTTAGAGGAGAGGAGAATATGAAATTAACTCACATTATTTAGTATTTAAATGTAGGTGTGCGTTGAGTGTACTGCAATTGGGGATATGTCTACAATGTACGGTACTCCAATAGAATATTAGAAAACAGATAAGAGGCGTCAGTGTGTCGACTGCCGGGCCAATAGTACGGCAGCTCGTGCATAATGTACACTTCGCACGCGACACACGAATTTGTGTATAATAAACAACGACGGCAGCTGGCCATGCAGAATCGACTGTTTGCATTTTTCGTACGGCATAGGCGTACGTCTCTTACAACATTTATCAGATTATGTATGTTTGTACATACATAATTATTTAAATACAAGTACAACCTTTCAAAAGATTCATATATTCTAACTCACACCTTCTACAACGTAACGAAATCTACATACAAACGAAGCACAAAAATATCAGCAAAATATATCAATACATGATTTAAAAGTCAGTCAATTTTTTTTAAAATTAAATCCTCTTTTTTACCATTGTGGTTAAATGCAGTTTCACGAATAAACTATTCACGTCTCTACAAAGTGTATATTTTTTTATGATCAAAAATGTTCAATAATTGATATTATTCTCTTTATTTTAAGACTGAAAATTAAGATATTTCTCTAAACATTTTGAGGAAGATGGCATTACCATCTAAATGCGCAAAAACAGCAATAAAAAGATCAATACTCTATTATTAAGCATTTTTGATCAGACAAATGTTTATGGTTTGTGTGAAAGTGGACATTTTATTTGTGAAAGAGATCAACTTAATATACACAAATTATAGTGCTTTGATATTTATAAAATAATTACATTTAGAAGCTTATTTTTCGCACTAGATAAAAGCAGATCAATTTTCATAAAGCTAAATTAGCCCAAAAAGATTTTACAATATTAGAAGAAATTAATTTCACACCCCTAAAACAACGTTAGGGTAATTCAACATTTTCATATTATTAGTTAAGAATGCTATCTGAGAAAGAAAAGTACTCTCTTTCAAATATAACTAGAAGATTATTTTAAAACCCATTATGCAGTTTAAAAAAATGCCGTTTTGAATAAAAATATCTAGATATGATAATCTTAGAAGAAATAAATTAGAATAGAAATAACTTAAAATGGAAAGAAATAAATTAGAGATACATTATGATTATAATTAGAAATAAATTATGATATCAACAGTTATAAATCGGTAAACAGTGTTTGTTGAGTTCAGGTTGATTTTATTATACAACAATTTTATAAATGTTGAAATTAATTAAGGGTAACTAAAACACAAAAAGATTACAGTGAAAATAAATATTAAAAAGACAATTGTTACAATATTATCTTTTTTATTTGTTTATTCATTTTTGTACCAAGTACAATTTTGTATCACATGCATAATGTGATTTTTAATTCCGTATAAGAACTTCGGCAGACCTAAAATAAAAAAATATATTAATAAGATAACACATTCTCATATTATATATATATATATATATATATATATATATATATATATATATATATATATAAAGTAGTTTCTTTTCCTGTGACGTTGTTTATATAATTTTTATAAGAATATTACTTGGAATATTTAGTTCACTCTTATTTTATTTTTCATGGATGAAGAATACGATTCAACTGAAAAACAGTACATGGATAAAATGTAAGTTAATAAAATTGAAGAAATGATAAAACGATAAATTAGTATTCTGCCAAATGATTAATGACATTTGAATAAATTATAAATATAATTCGGCTTTAAACACATATTATACTATTGCTCATGAGTTGAGACACACTTATTTTCAATCAATTCTAATCTAGAGGCAAGAACACATTAATGAATCTTAATAAACAACAAATTTGAACTAGAGACTCCAGAAGTGATAGGAAGTTACGACCTCATACAGTTTCATTGGAAATGTTTGTCAATATTAAGCGATTTCACAAGTTATAATCTATTAACTCTCTCTCTCTCTCTCTCTATATATATATATAAATATATGAACAACACTAATGATGTGTGTACATTCCAGTCAAATTTGTGTAGTACCCAACGACTTAACGAGTAAATAAATACTAAACTATGGGGATGATATAGCAAGACCACTGAATAGTTTGAAAAAATAAAACAATCAAAAGAAAAAAAACGATAGGAGAAGAGGAACAGAGCTATTTTTAAACTTGCATATTTTTAAAAAAATGTTATTTCTGAATGTTTTGAATATTTGGGGTGAAAAAACTATATTTCGTATGAAGAAAAAACATGTAAATATGTGATAATGAAGGACTACCTGTCGTAGATAGGATTTATAAACTAGCTGTAAGTTTAAAATGTTGCAAAATTTTACATTTTTCAGTGTTAAATAATAATATTACAAAAAGAAATTCAAGTGTATATATATATATATATATAATTTTGCCTTCCACAGGTAAGTATTAAAAGGGGGCTCAGTGCTTAAAATAGTCATTTTATTTTTTATTTAGTATTTTAGTTCAAGTCGATACTAAAATACAACTGAACTAAAATACTAAATGAGAGATAACAGGTTCTTTCCAATTTTTACGTTTTTTTAATACTTTTGTGCGGAAGCCTAAGTTGAATCAGCCTATATATATATATAGTTATATATTCTATTTTAGACTTAGTACGAACGACTAAGATAAAACGAGTTGTAATACATAATAATTTAATTGACAAATGTTCTCTTAAATTTCACACCCCTAAAACAGCACTAACGTCATCCAATATTTTCATATTATTAGTTAAGAATGCTATCCGGTAAAGAAAAGTACTCTCAAATATAACTAGAAGGTTATTCTAAAAGTCATTATGCAGATTAAAAAAAAACACAGTTTTCAATAAATCGTCCTCTTTTCATAATCATTTAAAATATGTCTATACAAACATATACATTTATATATATATATATATATATATATATATAACGACTACGTTGTGATATATCTGTGATAATTATATAGACATAATGAGTTTTAAAAAATATATGTATTGTTTCATTCAGTTCATGTACAGGCTTATAATTGACAAGTGGGCGAGCACAGCAACCCTGGGGGTTGGTGAGCGCAGTGAGCAGGGGGCGAAGCCCCCTTGTATATATATATATACAAATCTCTTGTTAAAAAAACGTGCATATTTTTAAATCTGAACTATTTTTTTATAACTCAAATTTCAAACCCAAAAACAGGTTGAACATTTCGTCAAGTAAAGAAATAATCTATTCAGAAATTGCATTCATTTATTCCAATTATGTAAATAAGTAATACGATAACATAAAATCAAAATCGCAGTTATTTCGAGTGATGTCTCTAACATTAATCTCATGAAATTGATGAAATTTCAATACCAAAACTTCGATTTAATAAAGAGTACGGCCCAGTATGATATATAGATTATATGGCACTGAATTCGCATATAAATTTCAGAACTAGTCAAATATGTTTCAGAACGGGACAACAGACGAGTTTTACCTGTGCAGTTTCCTTTTAAACGGACAATACTCCGCGTATTCCTCCCACGTGCAACCGTCACGTGGCGGTGCACAACATTCTGCCGTGATGCCTCTACCAGAGCTGCGCTTGCGTCTACCTCCGCCACGTCGCCAACGGACGAGACGTCTAGCATGTGTTGCACGTAACCACGGAAAACGTACTTAAAGAAATGTTGTACAATAGAATCTGTTATGTTGACCCGCTAAGCTCGCTAACGTAATATCTGTTATTGTTGCATGCAGCAAGTACAAGAAGTATTATACATTCTTTTTAGCGTACAGCATAATAAATAAAAAATGTACAAATCGGAGATGTCTGTTACATTATTACAAAATGAACGCCAAATTAATAAATAAACACACGAGGATATTTATTTTATTATTATAATAAGTTTTACAGCAGTGGTGTCAAACACGCGTCTCGCAAGGCTCTAGAATGCGGCCCACAGCTCAAAGCTTGAAATTGATTTTAGTAAAATAATAATAAAAAGTAACATCCAAATGGTATTGATTGGAATTCGATGCAACACGGTGCTAAAAGAAAAGTATGATGAAGTTGGTATTCTAGACTTTTATTTGTATTTGCCAGAACATTTTATTGAAATGCGTATGTTTGCAGCAAGAATCTTGTCAATGTTTGGTAGTGTATACCTATGTGAACAATTATTTTCCCTTTTAAAAACTAATAACATTTCACACAGGTTAAGATTGATAACTGAACATTTAACAACATCTATATTAAAAATATCATTATCACAAAAAATTACACCCAACATTGATAAAATGGTTTCTGTCAAAAGATGCCAAGTTCCTAGTAAAAAATAATAATGTTTTTAATTTCTCTAAATTAAAATTTTGTTGTAAAATTTGATAATAATACCTAAAATTAATATATTTTTTTTAAAAAAAAATATAAATGTAAAATTTAAGTGAGTTATTTTCTATTATAAATAAAAGATCTTTTTTCGCTCGCTAATTTTTTTTGGGTAACTTTTTTGCTGCGACCAGCAGACTCTCCTAAACTGAATTTGGAGGCCCGTGTTCATATATGAGTCTGACACCACTGTTTTACAACAATCAATTTCTTGAACTATCGCATTCTTGTGCAAAATACTGAACAACTTGTCCAGTTTTCTATTTCTGTCAAATCTCAACAAATATCATACAAGATAAACAGTTCGTACCTCGTTAAACTTTCTAAAGAAAAACTGGGAGTACAAAATAAATTTTGTTGCATTCTTCATAAATTTATTTTGTATTGTTTTCAATTTAACTTGTCTATTTTATGGACTCGAAAATATTCAAACATGTTTAAAATTACAAACTTTACTAACGATTAGTCTCAAATCGTTCAGTTTCCTGGAGGTCTTGAAGATCGTCGTCCACACTACGGCGAAATAAACGATAAATGTCCTTCTCGCAAGCCCAGTACATGTGACGTGTAAGTTGTTCACGGCATCGACTATGTTTTTCTGAATGCCACATATCTTCCCATTCGTTCGGTGATCTGTAAAGAAATTGTAATATATATATATATATATATATATATATATATATATATTTATATATATGTATATATATATATATATAAATATAAACAATAATTTTCAATAACAATACATAAACAAGCACACAAAATATTCGTTGTTGAAATCAAAGAACAGTGGCGAATGGACATAGTTATAACAGTATGAATAATTCTACAACAGGTATGATTCCCATACATTCCATAATATTATAGTACACAATTCCCGAACCTTTATCCAAATTCATATACACAGCTACAAAAATTCACTATATTGAATACCAGCTGTTACATATTTCGGAAATTTATTAATAACATCCACCTCACTCACAATATTATACAAAAAGGAAACGTCCACTGAAAATTGATATTTCAACTGATAATTGATTTTTGAGTTCTTTGAGAAAAGTTTCTTTTGAGAAACTGGGTTTGGGTCATTTGTAAAGGAATATATATATATATATATATATATATATATATATATATATATATATATATATATATATATATATATATATATATATATATATATATATATATGTAATAAAACAATAATCGTTTAAGGCAACAATTATTTTATCTTTAACCAATTTTTATATCAATTATTATTTTAGAAATTTAAGAATTTGTTTTTATTTATTTAATTTGTATAAAATGAACGTATGGAATTAAAATTAATTGCTCATTTGTGTTCAATTTAAATAATATTTTTTACAATTTTTTTTATATTCCTAGAGACTAATCTAAAATGTATTTAATCGTGTTTTCATTATGCCTTATAAAGAGTTAAATATCATTTTAAAATAATTATAAACTAAATTATAAATAACTAAATTACATATTCATCGAATTGAAGTAAGAATTCTACATCTCATGTAAGTGTGTATATATAAGAGTACATAATTTAGTATTTCAGTCACTAAGTATAAAAATAATTCTTGGTAAATTTGTATTTATAATCAGTGAAAGAAAATATTCCTCCTCCGCTTTGAATACTAATGTTGCGGATATTGATAATAAAAAAATCGTAAAAATAGGAATTAAGTAAAATTACATTATTCCAGCTTTGAAAACAAGTAACTTTCATGCATTGCTCATTTTTACACTCTTGTATGTAAATGAGACATACATTTTCAATTAAGACTCGAATGAAGGTAAAAAAAACGAAGTGTATGGAATAATTAATAAGAAAGTGGGACTATTTCACACCGCATATAATATAAAATTACACAAGTCATTTATTATGTCGAAAATAATGAAGGGATTACTTTTTTTAGAAAAGAAAAAAAATGTTTAATAATTATGTATGTATATTGAAATTAGTTTTTGTGTTTATTATGTATGGAAGTATGTAGAATTGCTTCATGATATACAGATTTAAATTCATACATACTCCTTTATATATATATATATATATATATATATATATATATATATATATATATATATATATATATATATATATATATATATATATATATATATATATATGCACATTTACATTTGTATACTAATCAATACTTTTTTAAACTAAATATACATTGTTTAAAAAAAACAGAGGTGCTAACAAAATGAAAAAAATAATTAAATTAACTATTATTTTATTCATCTTTATTAAAAACTAATATCGCTATGACTACTAATTAAACATGAGTAAAACAATGATTACATACATATCAACAGCAAGTTATTGGTAACTGATTCAAAATTGATATTTATTATTAATTATTGACCCTTTACTTGTCACAGACGCATAAATGCACTAATTAAAAATATTGTTTTACGAATTAGTTAATATTTAATGAAATTTTGTATGTGTATAAAATTAAGAAAATTTTATAGTAAATATTTTTTAAACAATTTAATTTTGTAATTTCTTCGTAGATGAGACTTTAGTGCAATCTAATTTTTATTGTAATGGAGTATCATATTCGACTGAAAATTATAATAAAATACAATAAAGGGTTTATGACTATAACGTGAAAATGTACACTAATTATTTTATTAGTCTATATTTTCTGTAATTGATTTTTTGTATAAATATCAAAAGCATATATTTGAAATACGTGATACAATTTCATATTACTGATAGGTAGATAAAAATTTATAGACACTCGCACAAAATAAATAGTCTACAAATATTTTGAAATAGCTTGTAAATTAGTTTCTGTACAAATAATAATTATATATGTCTTCTTTAGAGTTTTAGGCTCAGATAATATATTATAATAATTTATATTCAGTATTTTCTGTTAATAGATGTAAATTAGAAGCTGATCGGAAATTAGTATCACTAATTGATAAATTATACAAATAATATGATAGAATCGGAAAGACCGCAAAGAAATTATTTTTCTATCGCCATTAAATTCAAGGATAGTACAGATTTCTATGGTAATAGATTTTCAATTATAAAATAAGAATAATAAAGAAAACTAGTACTAAACACCTTAAATGTCTTGGAATAAGTATTTGTAAACCACATCAATTTTTAAATGAAGTTAAACTAATAGAATTAGAATTCAGATATATAACACATTTCTTAGTCATTATTTCAGAGATATCATTTCAGTTTTGATGAAAGTGTCGTGTGCTTTTACAAATATTCTTGAATTAATATATTTGTACTTGTGATGAAGAAGTGTAAGTGGGTAAGTCAAATTGTTGTAAAAATTAATTAATTACATTATTCGTTACATCGAATGATATTTCATGTAATAAAGAAACAGTTAAGATTGAACTGAAATAATAGTGCACTATAAAATATTACAATTAATTTACTGGATTTTAGAAAACAATTGTATTAATATTCTGTAAAATATATTTTTTGATTTAGCTATTTATTCACAAGTGTAGAATACTGATTTTATTTCACACATATATACACACAATTAGTACATCGCAGAAAAAAATATGAATTAAAATCAGGATAAATATAAAAATATAAAGTCATTTAATGTATATTTTGCGAAATTAGAAAATCTTATTCAGTATAATGAGAAAAAAATACATTTTTGTAAATTATAGAATTTATATCAGCATTTAATAAAATCTCCCTGATTATATCAATTTTATGTTAGATCCTACAAAAATGTATTCATTTTGATTCAAAATTAACAAATTAAAGAATACTTTTTCCTTGTCCATCGATATAAATAAGAATTTTTTTTTATTTGACAATAGAATAATATAGAAAAATATATAATACTCAAATCATTTCATTATTAAAATGATTACTTTAAAAATTAACAAATCGTTTAATGATATATCTTTTGATTAATTTAAGATTTAGAGTTCATTACTTTATAATTTATTATTAATACATAATTATGAAATAATATATATATATATATATATATATATATATATATATATATATATGTTATATACATATGGTAAAAATTATATTTAAAATGTATTTGACTTTAAAACATTTTAAATATTTAATTATTTTACAAATTTTAATAAATTAAAAAAAATCAAATCAAAAAGAACAATTTTCGAATTCTAAATGATTAAAACATAAAATTTCTGTCTCAAAATTTTGATAATAGTTTATTAAAAAATCTATGAACGTATTTTATTAACGGATTAAAATTTCAGCTTATTTATATTTAAAAAATAAATTCATTTAAATTGTTATAGAATATAAAAAGTTAAAATAAATATTTTATGAAATTTCAGACAAAGTAAATTTAGGCTACTTAACTAACAACCTTTAATTTATTACAAATAAACTACAAACTTAAAGAAATTTAACAAATGTATTAAATACATTTGTCCTCTTTAACAACTTTCAAAAGGATTTTTTATCAATTTTTATATATAATTGTAAAATAATTAGTACAATGAAAATACATTATGTCAGATGTTTACACCTTTCTTTAATAATAAGATTATTTTATTCGAAATAACGAATTTTCTCGCCCAATACTATTATAAAAGGTTTAAAAAAAATCCACAACGATAATAAATGTTCTTTTTTATATTCAATCCTAAGTTTCAATAATAAATTCAATTAGTTATTATTGAAAAACATCACATGTGAAGTATTTGGTAAGCGACATCAATTGTTCAAGCAGTGATTAAATGCAAATAATTTATTGTTTGAATACAAAAATATCTAATTTCAGTCTCACCTGTCTCTAAACTTTTTCTCAAGTGCATCATCCATCGGTGACGTTTTCACGAAATCAAAGAATGCGCACATCGTCGTCATAATAGTCATAAAATACAGCATTGAAATGAGGAAAATAGAAAGCTCTACTGTGTCACAAAACAAAACTATTGAATTCTATCTGATAAAAGAATAACATAAAAGTCGAACTAAGTATTATCAGGAAAAAATTTTCTGTGTGTATGAGTGAGCTTTTCAAACGTCTTCTCTTGCGTCTAATCGTTGCAATTATGTAGCGTCAACTTAGGCAACAAGTGTCCTGTTGACTCCTTCACCTGATCACTGTGACTTTTTTCCTTTTAATGCGCACACTCAACACAATGTCAGTTTCTGGAAAACAATTCCAATAGAAAACCAACCACCACTATCACTACCATTGGGAGAAATATATATGTATATAGAGAATCATTCTTCTTTCATCAACTTGTGGTGGTTGGTGATATCTAAAGACTTGTACGTCGTGTCTACTAAAACATTTTTCAAATTATCATAAAAATTTAACCATTTCTAAATTATTCTTTTGCCATGCCCTCTCTTCTAATATCTGTATACAAGACTATCATCAAGACTGCCTTAATATGGAAAAAATAAATAAATTGTTTTTTTTTTTCATTCATTTGTAATATTTCTAACAGTTTTTTTTTATTCCTTACGATGTTACAAAAAAATAAGTTTTATTCAAATATTTTCAACCTGCATATTTTATTTTTACATCTTGTGTCATCTTCTCCATTAGTTGTTTATAATAATTTCCATTTATTGTGACTAAATATCTTTGCTTCAAATTTCTTAACATTTTTTATGATCGACTGTAAATTAACACCTAAATAAAATCATTAATAATCAAAACAAATATATAACAATATATTGTAGTAGATTCAATTATTGAATATTTTTCATATTAATGACTAGTAAAAATATCAATTTTATTAGAACATTAAATTTAAAAAAAAAATGAATTAATAACCATAGTTGTACAAAACTTGGAAATGAATATAAGTATAAAAGATAAAAAACATTTATTTATAAGTACAGTATTTATTTAAAATTAGTCTTCAGATTTTATCCCACAATTTCAGTGAAAATATGCCGATATTAAAAAGATCAATTTATTTATAAATACAATTTTACAAAAAAATGTATTTATTTAAGCTACTATACAATCATGTAAAAATCGAACCCAATTATTATAGCTATTATTCAGTAAGCCAGTCATTTAATTTTTTTCATTGTTCATACATACATTAAACATTTAATTTTTCAATTTTTCCTTCTAAAATTCAAACTTAAATTCATATTATATTCCGGTTTAAAACTCTTTATTAAATGTTTTTCTTATCAAACTTATATATACTAATTTACAAATCCTGTTAAAAATCAATTAAATAAATTTATTAAATCAATCACAAAATCACATAAAATTAAATAAAGAAGTGAAACATGAACAGATATTTTTTTCAAAACGATTTTATTGTTTATATTTATTTTATTGTTTTTAAATACATACATTTCTGAAAAAGAAAGTCATATTAAGTAAAAAAACGATATATTTGTATAAAAAAAACATTGAAAATAAACAGACGTACAAAATATATGAAAATAAACAATAGACATCAAAGTTTTTCTTTTATTTTATAATTTTGCTTCTTTTATTAAAACATATATATATATATATACACACACACATATATATATATATATATATATATATATATATATACACACACACACACACATATATATATATATATATATAATAATAATAATAATTTTATAACATGAAATAATCAGACTTTTTCTACTAACCAGATCATTTAGTATATTAAAAAAATAATAAATACATACTTGAGACATTTTAACACAGCATATTCAATTAAACAAACACTTATATGCACATTGATACACTAATATCAGTCTGTTGTTAATATTTCTACTGTAAGTAAGTAACACACTTATTTAATAAGTCAATATTTATAATATATAATAAAAGAGCAAAACTTTTTACATAAAATATTTAATACGAAAATGTTACACACTGTATGTAATACACTGTTTGTTTATTAAAAACAAGAGAATAACTGTTTTGCTGTACAGATTATCTTAACAATATAGCAGAGCCGCATGTAGATATTAATAGGAACTATTTGGATTTAATTATAATATAATTTATTATTTTTTAATTAAACAGAATTTTTTTTGATTTTTTCTGTTAAATAGAAATAAAATATAAAAATATTTGGAATAAATCTGTTTCTTTATATATCATATATATATATATATAAATATAGATATATATATATATATATATATATATAAATATATATATACATATGTATATATAAACAAACTGATATAATATAATTTATTTTCAATATAAGAAATTCTCATTTTTTAATTCCATATATGGCACAAAAAGTTTATCAGTTTGTCACAAATCTTGTTTTTAAAAATTAAAAATATATGATGAGAACAGACAGATCATAATTATTTTTAATGATATTTATTTTAACCACGTAGAAAAAAATTGTCTTGTCTTTCTTTTCGATTTAATACATATATATGCCTTGTTTTCATTTTCATACCTTCTGCAGTTTAAAAAGACATTTATTCAATTCAAAAAACATTTCTCTGACATTTCAAATAACAATCAACTTAATTTCTTGGACAATCATTCAATTTTTCAATGGCTGAATGGATTGTATTTAATCTTATATTAGAAAGGTAGTTCTTAACGTATTGTATTTATAATTTTATTGCTCCGACTATTCAGTGAAATAATAATTGAATTATAACAATAACTGATTTTTTTCTTATATGTAATTAAAATATTTAAAATATTATATCACTGAAAACAGTTTTAATTTATTTTATAAAATAGGTCGTATACGATATTAGAAAAAAATAAAAACCAAAAATTTTAACAGCATACTGCATTGTAAAAACATATTTACATATTATTATTAACATTTTGTCGTGTATAAGATTTTTTTTATTTATCTAATTAATATATCTTATCTACATCTTCTTCTTCGATGTCGCTGTATTTGTATAAATAAATTATAATTTAAAGTGTTACAACAAAAAGAATCAAGATGAAAAAAATAAAATGATCGTTCTGAGCTTTGCTAGTTTAATACTTTAGCGGAAAGGGGGTAGATGATATGAGAGTAATAGAAACAATCTTTTGATATTTTTCTTAGATTACACAATACATGACACGGGGAGATACAAATAAGATAAATTAAACATATAATGAATGTTGGTCGAAAAGATTTATCTCCTAAATACAGATGAAAATTTAAAAAAGAACCGAAGAAAATTCGAATTCAGAATGATTAAAACAAACAAATAATGTTATAAACAAATCTGAAACTTTTCCATTCACAACTATCGAAAAGAAAATATGTACAATCAATAGAAGTACAACTCTATATCGTTCGAAAATAATGTCCAATTGAGGTGAAATGCCGGACAGTTCATCCGGTGGACGCTGCACTGATTGTAGTCAGTAAATATTTTGTGACAGGCGTCGAGGGTGCCATTACATTTCTATGTGACGGGAAAAGCGTCATGTTTATGATTCCGTTATTTCGCAATTGATTCATCCCACGCTGTTTGATCTGAGTTTTATCCCTTCTACCACACACAATTTATAAAAGGCTACGAAACAATTGTGTACCATAATTTCCTTTATTTATATATGTCGTATTTGTGATCAATTCAAACACGCCTCTTCACATCATATATTTAAGATACTTACAAAAATGCGTCTATGTTTGCATATACATATATATATATATATATATATATATATATATATATATATATATATATATATATATAAAAATTATATTTGTACAAAAATTATAATCATTACTTTGCTAATCTATTAAACAGTTACAGACACGAACGCATTAAACTGTAATTAGAGTTAATGAATCAGAGCTAGCAAAAAAATATTGAACATTATTAGCACTATCTCATAAAAAATTATTATAACACACAAGCCGGTTATAATTTCGTTTAAAAACAATACTAAGGATATAATAATCATCTTTTTTCAATAAATATTGATACACACACACACACACACACACACACACACATATATATATATATATATATATATATATATATATATATATATATATATATATATATTACCGTTAATGAATTGTCCAAGCCTTGATCCTTATGAATTATATCAGTAATTGATTATGTGATTCGTAAAGTCGAAGACCGCCCGAAAAACAAACCATACTTTCTGCAAAAAAATATATTATCAATGAAAAAACAATGATTATTTCCAATAAGATTTAATATGACAGTTTTTGAAAAACGTATTGTATGCAGATAATAGATATTGTATACAGAGTAAATAATAAAAAGTAGAAATATATAATGTATTTGAATATTAGAAATAACTTCATATTAAATAATTGATAGTTTTTCTAAATTTAACGCGAATAAACAAATCTCATTGATTATTGAACGTACGATTTTTATGTTACTCTGTACAGAGTTTTACTGGGAGTAATAGGCACGGTTAAAAATATCACGGCATTGTACTGAATTGTTGTTTATCGTCTATAATAATTATTCGTAGTTAATTTTTTCAAATGTTATACAAATTTAATTTTTTTGAAATTAATTCACTTTATCAAAAATAAAAATGGTTAAAATATTGAATATATATATATATATATATATATATATATATATATATATATATATATATATATATATATATCCTACGGGGTTTTGTCCCCTACTTGCTGCGTTCACCCACTTATCAATTATATACCTTATCAATCATGAACCGAATGAAATAATAAACATATTTTTTAAAACTCATTATGTTTATATAATTATAATCACAGATATATAGCAACATAGTCGTTATATATATATATATATATATATATATATATATATATATATATATATATATATATATATATATATATATATGTGCTAGTATGTCTATATAAACATTGCAGATAGACTATTTTTTGCAACGTTGTACTTTTTTGTGGATAATTTTGATTATATATATATATAGACAAAGTTTCATTTATTAATAATTGTACGTTGAAATATTAAATGAAATTTAATATTTCAGCACACAAATAAACCAATGTAATAGAGTGAACAATATTACCACTAATTAAATGATTCCATTTATAAGGATTATATTGTCAAGATAACAGAAACTGGCACTAAAACTGAAAAGATATTAACTTATCTGGCTCTCATTTCTTATTATAAAAGAACATATGAGAATATTACGATTGGCATAGACAGAAATATTCACTTCCTTACTAATCAATCGTACACACAATCAAACCAATTATTGACATTATTGTAAATTTTACAACAGGTGACCCTCCAGTAGACAACATTTTTATTTGTTATCGATAATGATAACATATACTTAGATAATTTCGGTATTATATTCAATGAAAATACACCGACATTGATATTTTATTAGATTTTTGTACGATTAAGAGCAAAATAAAAAGAAGTTGTGGATAAAGAAATGGCCGAAAAAAAAGAAAAACAATCACCTTTAACATGAAATTCAGATTATTGAATTTAACGATTTATTTTTAAACACGTTTATGATTACAATATTTACACACAATAAACAATATTCAAAAAAATAATAATCTAAAAATATGATTTCTAATTATACGTCTTTAATATTATTTCACCCTGTGAACATTTGATTGGAAACTGGATGGAAATCGGGAATCGTAAAACAGGAATTATATAAATTATGGATATATATATATATATATATATATATATATATATATATAATCTGTACAAATTGATAGTGCTATAAACTGATTTAATTCTTATATAGATGTATTCGTAGGGACCATACACATTTTTTTTGTTTTGACATAATTAAACAACAATGTCTTTTTTTTCTCAAAATACAAAGAAAACACCAATCAATTTATAAATACTACAGGAAACTACACCTTACAAATATCAAACTATAAAAGATATAAACTTAAAAGACGAAAACACATACTATTCTGAAATTTTAAATTATTTTTCTGTAATAAGTACGAGGTGTTTGTGCGGAACTTTTCCCTTATGTTCTATTAGACACAATTAATTAAAATAATGTTTCATTAAAAAACAATGTTGCAATGCATAAAAGCAAAATTAAGATCTTCAACAATCATTATGTAGTTACATTGTATTTTCGATGTAATTTTTATAAACAGCAAATAAAATTATTTGTATCTTTACATATGTAAATAAATTATGAATGTAGCAATGTTCATTTTTCGTTTTTATTTTAAAATTTAATTCAGGAACTTCCATAATATACCGAATAAATTAATT
This sequence comes from Acanthacorydalis orientalis, assembly GCA_034766995.1. Lineage (NCBI taxonomy): Eukaryota > Metazoa > Arthropoda > Insecta > Megaloptera > Corydalidae > Acanthacorydalis > Acanthacorydalis orientalis. The sequence continues at coordinate 10,237,880 of CM068323.1, read as the reverse complement.
AATTTTTATTAATGAATTTTTTTAAATAAATGAATGTATTGAATAACGCGGGTCTTTTTTATTTTAAAATTGGTTGTTTACATACTATCCATTAATCATATAATTTGCTAAAATGGAGGAATAAAAATATCTTAATGAACCATGAAGATAATATCTATATAATGAATAACATTCTCATCAAAATGTTTCGCCGAGTTAAGTGCAAACTATCTCGCGATTTGGTTATTTATTAAAGCTAAACAAATTTTATTAGTTATAAAAAAATATTTCTAAACCTGTTCATTTATTAGATTGGATATATATATAGGATTTAATAAATATTATAGTCAATTTATTACAATAATAATATATAAAAAATCAACATTAGTTTACTATTTATGGAAATTCTCAGCACATTTTATATAAATGACAATAGTTGTAATTAATTATTATGAAATGATTAATGTAATGTCTATAAACGATCAAATATAAACTGCTCACTACTTTATACATACATATATATATATATATATATATATATATAAAGTTTATATTGATCAATACCTCACACAATTTAATTCTTTTGTTCATATAGGTTTTGTACTTACATAACACAAATTATATATTGCCAGGTACTGAAAAAAATTATTTCTTTAAAAAATTCATGATAAACAAAATTTTAGATCGCGTAAAAACTTAAAAATTTGATAACAAGGACAAGTAAGATTTTTATAATTATTTTTTATTAATCCGTAACTCTAAAGCTTTATAAATATTAAAGCTTTACAAACATATTTATAACAAAGATTCTACAAATCATTTAATGAACAAGTTGAAAACTTGGTCCCATGACTACTTATATATTATGAAAGAAAAAACAAGCTAGAAAATAAAAAACACAAATAAATTTATGATACATTTAATTAATTTCAAAATAAAGTTGAAATAATATATATTTACATATTTTAGTCTATTATACACAAATCTGATTTTAATAACGTTCTTTTTTACAAACAAAATGTATTAACTATTAACTAATATGCAGTTTTTCAATGATCTATTAAATGAAACATATAATAATTATTTGCATTTTAAATACTTGAAGATATACCTGAACTAATCGAATCTAATAGATCATTGAAAAACTAAATAAAGATACATCTTAATCTCTCGTAAGAGATTTATAATTGCACAATACCAAATCGGCTTGATATTTTTCATATGTGATTTGAAAATATTTCAAAACTCCTCTTCGTATCCTTAATAATCCAACACTCTTCGATATAATTTAGTAAATGTATAAATAAGCAAGATAAAATCTTTCATAAGTAATCTTACCTGAATGATAGCAAATGCCATGATTTAAAAAGGAATGTGTAATAATCAAAAGTTACTGACAATGCTAGATGGCACTTGAAATGTAGAAAAACACTTGTAAAAATGTCAGCAACGTTACCGTGAACAGTAAACACCAAACGGTACGTCAAATCATAACGATTCATATATTATTGTACACACTATCACACACTAACCATAAAAACTTGAGAAAATAGATATTACAATTTTTATATATTACAATTTTATCGTGATTTCAACTATAAATATGATTGGCGCTATTCGCTCGCTCACGTATATCTAATCGGTGGACTGTTTTATTGATTGCATCAGCATTTTTTTTACTATACAATTAAATATATAAATAATTTGCACTTTAATTCATCCATTTGCGGCAATTTGGAGCTCCGCACATACATGATATTTTGTGTTGATCATCTTCGATATCAAATTTATAATCGTATGCCAGCTGAAAAATACATATAAATATTTAACAGTTAAAATAATTAATCGATTATATTTTAAAAATTTCAAAAGGCTTATTTTTTCCATGTATAAACATAAATACGTATTTACAAGAATTACCTCTTCGCCTCGGCTTATTCTTCTTTTAGCAAAGATTATAATTCGCAAATCTCTATCGACTTCCACAATCTCTGCTACACAATTTGGATTACAAGAGTGATTAATATATCGTGCTAAACCTCCGCATAACGTTGCATCGACTACTCTTTCTTCATCCAAACGAAACATATAAATTCCACGATTCTGCAATAAGCAACGTACTTATATAGTCATACTATTAAATTAACATTAATTAGAAAAAGTTCTATTGGCTTTAACGAATGAATTATCTTTTCACATCATTTTTTAGATCAAAAATATTCAATAAATTATTATTAATAACTTATTGAATATTTCTGATCGAAAAGTTTGGTATGCTTTGCAGGGTAAAAACAGAATTCATTTGTGTTCTCTAATTGGTGTATAGATATTTAACTTACTCTTGCTTCATACTGTTTTTCTCTCATTTCTGCTAATTCAGTACGGATTATTTCCCCTATATACTCTATTACCATGGTATGCTTTTCTAGATCTCTTGTGGCATATAAACCCAAACCTTGAATTTTTGATCTAGAAAATTTTTATTACAAATAAATGTACATATGCTTTTCATATACAAATACAATAATACATAATTAAAAACACAACAATACACACAAACATTTTCTATTTTTAATAACATATATGGTTTTTAAAATATATGAAAAATTAACCAAGTTTTATACAGAATTTAAAAATGTATTAAAAGAAACAAATTACTTACCTGGCCAAATACACATTATTTCTCCATTCTTGTTTCATTTTTTTATATTGTGAACTCTTTGAATGCACAAACTGTTTACTATAAGGACAAGCAGCCTCACCAGTCCCAGGTGTCGAGGGTGCAAAACTTGGCCGTGATGAGGAACTAGTACGCTGCGTGTGTGGTCTTTTCCATGGTAATTGATGTCGCAATCGTGGTTCAGTACGTGCTGCACCCGATGGATTAATTGCAAGCGGCAGTTCTAATAGAGGATTTCGTCCATACTTGAATCTATAATCTGTTAATGTTTCAATTCCTGGCAAACTTTCAAGAACTCTCACAATAGCCGGTTCTGTTAAACCGAACAAATCCTCTCCAGTCACATAACGTGGAAACAATTGAACACAATTATTTTCTTTTCGTAAATTCGCTAAAGGTTCAAAAATTCTCGACCATACTGCTCGAGGACTCGAGTCTCGAAGTTCTAAGTCGTCTTGAGAAGGTTCCTGAACTAAAACTCGAAATTCCGGCCTTCCTGATACATCGTGTATAGAACAGACGTACCGACAACGTTTATTTATCCTACGCATGCTCCAATAAAAACGTACGATTTTATAACCGATCGGATAAATGTAATTAGGAGTGTGAAAATTATGTAACTGATGAGGTAAAAGTTGACCGACATTCAAAAATATCAACGAACCGACGCGTAAAAGGTTCCCATTATCCGAATGATGCATGACAGCAGCAACTTGACGATTTTCATCCCTATTAACATAAACTCTTCTATAAACCGATAGAGTAGTCAATTCATTATCCTTTTCATTTTTAAGAATGTGTAAAGCACAATATACACTCTTATTCTTATAGAATACGCAGCCATCTTTTACGGCACAACCTAAATGATACACACTAGCACACCGCATTTTAAAACAACGAATTGTAGCACCATTTTGTTGGCAATGTGTACATGTTTGAACTAAACTTTGCTGTAAGGCATTCTCAAGATTCATTAAAGCTCCATTGACAGTTTCATATACATCATCGGACCAAAGAGCACAATTCAAATGAACCCATTTATCAACATCAAAGTTAAGTAATCTAGCAGGACCATCTGCTACTGCATCACCCATTAAATGACAAAACATGCACTTCCTTGTATCTTCAGGTATTTTTGGTGGCATTACTGTTACACCCAATCTGAACAATAATTCTGTCACCTCCTTTTCTGAAGGTCTTTTGTGTTTATAAGTTGCATCAAAGTTATTTGGTCCCCAATATTTATATTTAACACCTTTCCATGATTTTGAAACAGGACCTTGAGATCCTTGATCTTCGAGCGTATGTTTACGTGATTTTTTATCGCGGGGTGATGTTTCGGGTATAGCTATACTCAACTCTTTCATAAGTTTAGAATCTGTTTCGATGACTGAATTGTCTTCAGTTTCTTTTTGTTTAATCTCAGTAAGTTTACAATCATCCACATCCATCGGTTCTATCTTAATTTCAGTATTAGTTTTATTTTGTAAATCCTCTGTTGAGTTTTTAATGTCATTTTCAATATCAGCAATCATCATTTCATCAGATTTACTTTCCAATTTGGCGTCTTTAGCTAAGGCACTTTTATCAGTTTGACATATATGATCGACAATTGCTGCAGCCTAAAAAAGGAAATAAAGTATATTAAGCTTACAAGTTTTTTCTTTGTGCGATTAGTTTAAAAAAAACTTACTTTATCTTGTGTCATATTTGGAGAACGATGCATTAATGCAAACTGCATATAACATGATGAACTACAAAAATATAATTCATCTCCTTCGAGTAATAATTCTGAATCTTTAGCCAAAAAAGGAAGATCAGAGACTTTTCTTTTAATGAGATTATTATAAATGACAATATCACAATGACGACAGAACTTGGTAGCTCCATTAAGAATACTTTGTATATCAATAGGTGCTGAAAAAAAAAGTTTATATACTATAAAATTTACTGAAATCTAATTTCTGTTTATAAAGTATGTTAATAATATGGAACACTTATTTATAGTTATTTTCATTATAATTATACACTTTTATAAAAAAATTAAATAAATAAATTTGTTTCCAACAGCATCTTTTACTAACCTCCTTCTTTACCATCTTTTCCTTTAGTACGATACAATCCAAGTTTTTGACTAGGTGGTGTGGTAGTTCGTTCTACTATTTGATATCCTGTAGGTGCTGGTATATTTAAAATATTTGCCAGATCACGCAATACACCCATAATATCTTCAGCAGCAGAAGAAGTAAGTGTTAAAGTTACAGTAACATTATTTGAATTTTTCACAAGATTTCCTGCGTTTTTACTTTTGATCAGATCATTTATACATTTATTCTCTTTATCCTAAAATTAATTAGAAATATTTAAAATATACTTTTTTCAAATACATACATACACCTCATAATTATCATAAATTTAAAAAAATTTACCATGTCAGCATTATCATTTAAATATTGCCCTCCTGGTTTTAAGCGAATTGGAATTGGAGCTATAATTGGTATAGCTGGAGAAATACATTTCCTCTGATCGAATTCTGATTCGTCATCTTCATCTTGAATGTATTGCAATCCAATATTTTTGTCAAAACTATCATATGATATGCATTCTGGAGATGAGGAACTAATAACCGTGTCAGGAGTATCATTATCTCTATCTCGGAAAAACAGATCAATTCTTTTATCATCATCATTATGAAACTTAATAGGTTTAAATTCTTGATCATAGAAACCACGTTGTGTAGACACTGGACTTTTTTCCGGTCTTGGTTCTATCATTCCAAATGGTTTTGTTCTATAATAGTCTAAATCTGCAGGCAGTACTGGAAACTCATCAATCATTTCAAGATCACCGTAACGAGTATCATATGTTCTGTTTCCAATTTTTGATGGATCTCCAGCACTCATAATGGGACAAACACCATAATCACGACCTAAGGTCGGTTCAACCACAGTCACTGGAGGTAATTGCCGAAGTTGTACGACCAAATTATCGATATACACGTCATAGTCTTCTTCAACGCGTGAACTCTTTCTAGGACGTTTTTTCGGTTGTTGTGCATTAGCCTCTTTTGCTTGAATTTGGATTAATCGACGTTTTTGTTGATATTCGCGGCGTTTTTTACGTTTTAATTCAAGCGCATCTTGAACAGACTTTTCAGCTTCATCAATTGTTGCAACAGTAGGTGTTTGTACATCTGGAATTTCTTCTTTGGAAGTAATTTCACATTTCACTTGATCGAGTGACTGCTGAGATGAATCATCAGATAATTCTTTTTTAACCTCTTGGATTGGACTTTCTCGAAAAGAAGAGTCTTCTTTTTTAATTGTTGGAGATGATTCAATTGGTGAGAGAAGATCTTCTCTTTCAGAAGGACGTCTTACAGGCGGTGTCTGTATTCTTATTTGGGTCTGATTGGAATTTACTTGAGCGAATTGTGACTGTTGATTTTGTACTTGTGGAGAAATATGTGATTGCAATGAAGGCTGTCCCTGAATTTGAGTCAACTGTTGTGCATGAGGTTGTTGAAACTGAGTTTGATTAATCTGTATCTGATGAGTTTGAGATTGATGTACTTGAGGCTGTGAAACTTGAATCTGATGAGTTTGTGGTTGACTAACTTGTGACTGATTCGCTTGAGGTTGATGGATTTGTGATTGACTAATTTGAATTTTCTGCGCTTGAATTTGTTGTAATTGCTGCGCAGTAGTAACCGGCGTAACTGTCTGAGGACTTGTCTGTGGAGGTCGAGACACGAATGAAGTTTCTCTCGACATAATTTGTGTATGTCGAACAGTTTTTGGAGGTTGGTTATCATTTTGAATGAGTGGTGGAAGTAATGGAGTATGGGTTGGTGGAACAGGTCTTGCTAACTGAGCTTCTAATGATGGTACAGAATGCGTTGATGTTGTTACAGTATTAGTGCTTGAAACACTAATCTGAGGTTGAGTATTAGCACAACCAGTGTTCTGCAATAATTGTTTTAAAAGCACATTTTGCGAATCATCAACTCTGGAAGGTACTTGTAAAGACGAATATTTGCAACCACTTGAAGTGGGATCAATTTTTGTATCTGGACGAGAACCGCCTGTATCAATATGTGATGAAGTTTCATCGATTTGCTCTGTTTTAATTTCGGTTTTTACAGAAGTCGATTGTATTTTGCTAACAGACTCGCTCGAAGAATTTGAACCGTCATCTAAAGAGCTTGTACGTCTCACTGGTGTTTTGGTCAATTGAGTATGTAAAAGATTAGTTGTTGAAACGATCGTTTTTGACATAATACTTGTGACAGATGTTGATAATTTAGCTCCGAGTATATTTGTTGTTGTACATGACTGTGCAATGTTTTTCTCTTTAACAAGATGTTCATTTGGAAGTGATGACTTAACACCAGTAGAAATTACTCTTGAAGATAGTGTTGGACCACCAGTTTGTGATGCTAAAATACTAGCAGTTGTAATTGTTCCAGTTGGAACTGTTTGCGGTATAGTAGCAGCTGGATGCGATTGCAACATCGCATTTAAACTTGGAACAGAAACACGATTTGAAGAAATAGTAGGTACTGAACTGATCGTAGAATGACCAATTTGTGAAACAATGCTCTGGTGCACTGTATGGTTTTGTACTATTTGTGTAGTAGTAATCGGTGAGGCTTGAGAAATAAGAACAGCAGAAGAAATTGTACGACTTGCTGTTGATGCATTAGCAATAGAAATTACAGGTAACTTGGGATGGTCTGGGAGTAAATTTATACTGTTCGATCTTGAAGTCATTAAAGCATTTGTCAAATTTGGTGTCATGTTTGATACAGTAGCCTGCATTGTTTTCAATGAATGACTTGTGTTGTAATTTGTTTTTTGTGGTGAATTTATGGTTACAGGCAGAGTAGTTGCAGAAGTTAACCTTTGTTTAGGTGATTCGGGTACATCGACCGTGTTCGTCGGAGAAATTCTTTCAGGGACGCTTAGTGACCGTGACATTATGATTCCAGATGTCGATACTAATGGTGGTGGCGTACTATTTGTCATTAAAGGTGTAGGCTTATCTTTTTCAATTGTATCAGATGTTCTTGTTTTTGTTACATTACTGGCTTGTAATGAAGACAGTAGAGTCCTTAATTGCTGAGAAACATTAGCCATGTTTGTTGTTAATTCTGTAGGTTGTGAAAGAGGAGAAAGTTGAGGCATTGATGTCTGTCTTGCTGATGTTACAACAGAAATTGGAGTAGCAGCTTCTACTGTTGTTTGTGGCACAAACATTTTTGCCTCTTCTTTATCTCTCTTTTGTGCAGATGCATCAGATTTTTCGTGTTTCATTAAATCATTTGATATCATTTCAATATCAGTCATTGAATCTTGACTATGATCCATTAAAGATTTTCTCAATGTTTCAATTTTTGTTTTTTCATCATTAGTTTTCAATTCTGCTTTCTCATCAGGTAACAATTTAGTTTCATTTGTAATATTTTCAATCATATCAAGCATATCTTCAATTGTCTCAAAGTCACTAGGTAATTGTTTATCTTCTGAACCATGTACTTCCAGAGCTCGACGAGCCAAATTATCTAACATTTTTTCTTGTGATGGAGTCGGTGATGGTATTGAAATTTCTACTGATTTAGATTCAAATTCTGATCCTCCCTCATCATCTATAAGATTATTAGATGAGTCAGTTACATAAGAAGTTTTTACATTAACACTTAATAATGGCCCTACATGGGTTTCTTTTGTTTCAATTACTTCTTTGTTTACATCGAGTACAGTCATAGGTGTAATAGTCTTTTTTACATCTTCGTAACGACTCGATGCAATTAAAGAAACAGTCGATGTCGATACTGATGCAGGTTTGATTATTTGAGAACTAATTACTGTAACTGGAGAAACTTCTTTACAACGAGTTGTCGAAACACTATGGGCAATCATTTCTTCCTCGAAATCCATCATTTCAGGTCTTTCAGGTCTAGAATCTTTTTCTGTTTGTTTCACCAAATCTGAAAATTTATTTTCTGAATCGTCTTTATTTAAAATTTGAACAGAAGAATGTAATCCAATTGGAGAATCAGGATCAGCACTTTCTTCAAGACTGGATTCTTCTGGCGAAGCAGATTCATCTTCAAATATTTTTGTAGGTAATGTTGTTTCATGGACTGGCAAAGACATTAAAGATGGACTTATAATACTGATAGGTGTTGTTTTTTCTGATTCAGAACTTTCAGCATGTAACGTTGTCAAATTATTATGAACAGATGAGGTCAAAATAGGAATTGTAATATTAGAAGTAGTATTAACTATATTAAATATAGTAGTAGGTGTATTTGTAGTTTGAATTATTTTTTGAGTTGATAGAACTGTATCGCTGGCAGGTATCTGTACCGAGAGCATTTTATTCGGAGTTGAAGTAGTTGTAAAAACATCTACAGGTGTATCTGCTACTGACACTTTAGCAACAGATACTATTAAAGGAGCATGTGTTACAGCTTGTACAGACAATGTAGTTGGTATTACATGTATTGATTTTGTCATAATAGTCGGATTTGATTTTTGTGCGAAAGCTGTAGCCATTCTAGCAACTCCAGTCATTGATATATTCAATGGAAAACTCTGTGGTACAGTCTGTTTTGATTGTTGAAAACCATAGGCATTCGAAGCATATTTATGAATTTCCAAAATATGTTTTGGATCTGGTCTTATAACTTTTTCTTCACGTTTCTCTCCGTCTATTAATTCTTCAAAATCTTCTGTTGTTGCAATATGTTCTTCAGGTGATTTGATATTTGGATCTACTACCACAACTTCTGATTCACCCATTGAAGACAATAGATCTTCATCTGATCTTGGAAGGTATTGTTCTGGTGATGGTGGATCTACATTCATTTCTTCTTGATCTGGTGATTCTGGAGTATCAGTCATTGTTAGAATACTTTCTGCTCGTAATCCTCTTAACATTTCAATTTGCAAATTTTTAGAATCAGTCATTTGTTTAGTATTCACATCCTCATCTATTGAATTCTTGTCTACATCTAACAGACTAGAATACTCATCATTAGTTACACAATTATCAGACTCTAATTGCTCTAACAGATCCTCGCTTTCTACTGGTATATCAAATAGTACATATTCTTCAGCTACTTCTGGCTCAAGAGGACTTGATATGTTACTTCCGAGGTCTCCTTGTGAAAATGTGTTAATAACAGATATTTCATCCATATCTGGTTGTTGTGCTGTCGAGCTAAGAGATACTTCAGCAGCTACCAATGATTTGTCATCATCATAATCTACTAAGACATCTTCTGGGATTTTTTTACCTGGAATTTTTCCAGGAGATGACTTTTTTTCTGTTACCACCGGAGGAGGAGGAGTCATTGGTGGAGTTGATGAATCATCATCAAACTCATTGTAGTCAGCACATACCAAAGAAGTCATTTTATGGGGTTGATTTATAGTTACAGTAGAAGAATTAGAAACAGCTATTTTATATGGAACTTTCTTTTTCAATATGGATACTTTACTTAAGTGTGATTCTTTTTTAATTTTAGCCCCTGTATCAGAAACAGTTGTGTTTGGTTTTTCTACATCTTTACTCGAATTTCCCGGGACTGGTAAGCGTTTGGATCCTCTTCCATAACCCCACATTGGAGAACCTCCTCTTAATCCTAATTTAATGTATCCAAATCTTCCAAATGGCGAAGAAGGTGCAGGAATAGGATTTAATGGGTTATGAGGATTCCCTCCTCCATTTTCATCTTGCCTGTCTGAAATATTCATAGAGTGCTGTGGAGTAAATGGCGTTCTTGGCGTGCCTGGATTTTCCACACTTAATGGTCTTTCTGGTTGTGCTGGACTGCACAAGTTTCCACTTGTACTCGGAGGTCTTCTCATAGCCATCGGAGATCCTCCAATTACAGGACTTGGCATCGGACTACGAGATGGCATCGGAGAACTCGATGGAGGTTGTTGAGATAACTGCTGTTGTAGCATTGGACTGCTAGGAGGTATTTGATGCAACATCGGACTGCGTGGCATCGGTGAATTTGGTGGTTGATTATAAATTAACCCAGACATAGGACTTCTTGGTGGTATATGAGAAGGAGACTGCTGTTGATTTAACATTTGATGATGTGATTGTTGGTTCTGTCCTTGTTGAATTATAGGACTTCGAGGTGGCATAGGAGAACTCGGTGGAATGTTTATCTGTTGTTGAGATGCAATTTTTTGCTGATTATTCTTTTGTTGATTTAGTTGTTGCATATTTATCTGTTGTAAATTTATCTGATGCTGCTGCATTGGACTTCGTGCACGTTGACCCATTTGGGTCATCTGTTTTACAATTTGTTGTTGTTGAAACATCTGTTGATGATGAATTTGTTGCGGAGTCATTTGCTGGGGAGGAGGTGATTGGATTTGTTGTGACTGAATTTGTTGTTGTCTTTGTTGAGCTAACTGTTGTTGTTGTTGAGCTAATTGTTGTTGTTGTTGAGCTAATTGTTGTTGTTGTTGCTGTTGTTGATGTATCATTTGTTGCCTTTGTTGTACTAATTGAATTGTACGATGACTCTGTGTTAACAAAACATTATCACTTTGCTGGTCTCCTCCAATAGTATGCTGTTGTACTACCCCTTGTTGAATATGTTGTCTTTGTAGGTACTGTTGATGTTGTGGTGATAAAATTTGTTGTTGCTGTGTACCATGTTGCGGGCTCATAACATTTGGTTGTGGACTAGCTAAAGGTGATCGACCATTTCCAATTGTCTGAAATCCTGTGTTTTGTATTGGTAATCTCATTCTTTGGGCATCTGCCATTGGAGGTCTCATAAAACGAGTCTGTTGAATAGTTGTGAACTGAGGTGTACCTGACCTTGAATCTCCTCCGTAAGCAACGGGACTTGTTACAGGTCTCCCTGGTACAGTAACTCGATGTTGTGCTTGAAGAGATGGAGACTGAGATGTACCAGGACTAAAGGGACCATCATCACATTGAGAATGTGGAGTTCCAATACATGACTGAATACTATGAGGAGACATAGAGTTTCCACCAGGATTCCCGGGACTTTGCAACATTGATGCAACAGATGTTGGTCCAGGAGAATGTGTTACAATTGAACTTGGACTGTGAAGTGGAGAACCATGTAAAGCCATCATCGGAGACTGTGTTGGAGATATAAGTGGTGACTGTGGTGTAGTCGGATGATGAATTGGTGACTGAGCTTGAAGTCGAGGAACCTGGTTCGATACTGATGGAACCTGTTGTTGTTGCTGTTGTTGTTGTTGCTGCTGCTGCTGCTTTGCTTGCTGCTTGTTTCGATATTCCTTCATGTAAACCAACAACATAATATTTACATTACATATATGAATAACAAACAATTAAAAAAGTAATTATTAAATATCTAAACATATAAACACACAAATACACACACATTTGACAAATTAAATACAGTAACAGAACAGGCATATCAATACTTCAATTTGACAGATACCTGTAGCAGCATTCCATGCTGTTTGCTCTGTTTACGGCTGGTGTCTAAATGCTTTTGAAGTGCAGCCTGCTCTGCTGAAACTCTCTGCAATTCTAAAGCATCAGGTTCGGCTAATTCATTTCCAGATTTACGAAGTTGTCTTTGTTTACTATTTAATGACTAAAAGAATTGAAAAATTAAAACTTTGCATTTTTTTAATTTACAATTTTAAACTTACCTTTTTGATTTTTCTGAGTTTTGTAACTTCTGTCTCATAATATTTCATTTGCTGAGTAAGAATTTGATTTTGATGATTAAGCCATTGTTCATAATGCAACTGAGTTTGTCGATCTTGTTCAGTAACAATATTTTCAGGAGGAAGAGGAGGTGTGGGCAATAACGGTATGCTGAATGGTGGCACACGAGCAACTGGCTCTGGTGGTCGGACTACTACAGTATTTGGTGCTCGCTGCCACTGATTCGGTGCAGTTTGTGTTGTTATGCGTGTTTGTAAAGGCGGTCTTAGTACTGACTGTTGCTGAGCAGGTAAAATTCCTTGAGCTAAAATTTTTTTTAATCATTTATAAACAATATATACACATATACAATTTAGTAATTAAATCCAAGCAATTGGTGATATTTTTTTTAAGTGTTTCGGTCTCCTGTAAGGAATCTCTGGACAATGAAGATATTAAAGTTCAGGTTTTATACAGATACATTCGACACTTAAAAATTACATAAAGAGATTACGATACCTGGAACTCCCTGTGAAGGCGTAGCTAGCGAAGGACTACCAATTGGTGGTTGTCCGAGGACATCAGTTCTCAACAACCTCTCAAAATCTTGATCACTTAAAAGAGCTCCAGTGGGTGCAGATGAACTTGTTTGTTGCCCATCCTCCTCCTGTAACTGTTTTTCTTGTTCTCTTTTTTCTTGTTCTAATAAATCTTCTAATAACAATGGCTGCTCCTGAAAAATACAATGTAAAGATAAAAAGTACCAAATTGGATGAAATTTATTTTTTAAAGATATAAATAAAAAATTACCATATTTTGCACTTATCTATGCATTTTTTAGTAATAAATTATGAATTAATAATCTAAAAATATATCAATAAAAATAATAATAAATTTGAAGTAGGATGAGTATAAGAGTTTAAATTTTATTTCCAAATAAAATTCAGTTCTCTTAAATAATTTGTAGAGAGACTACTTAAGAAACACATATACACTAACAATATATATATATATATATATATATATATTTAAAATATTAATTTCTTAAATTTTATTTTACACTAATATTTCAATATTTACTGCAAAACAATTATAAAATATTTACAAATTGTTACTTAAGGTAAGCATAAGAAAAAAATTATTAGAAATATGGTTTTTACATAATATACTGTACATAATAATGTTCCTGATAGAAAAAGCTTTTTTTAATGTAAAACACAAATTTTTTATGTAGTCACATGAAATATTATATATATATAAATCTTTTAGAACATATTTTCTTTATTTATATATATATATAATATTTCTAAATATTAAACATATTTTCGCTCATATCGTTTTAATGATGAAATATGAATTTTAAATTAATGATAAGATGTACTAAAAAAAGGAAAAAAACCTTCCTATTTCAATTTGATTCACTTATAAAAACAGATAACTTTTTTCATGCAGTATTATAAATATAAGTAAATTTATTAATGACTTCAATTTAATTACTGTTTTATGAAAATTTTACATCTCATGTAAATATTTATTCAATATACATTTCATTCAACTATGGGTTAGCAACAATGATGGGTTAGCAATAATTTAGCATTCTCTCTAGGATTTTTAAGTGATTCTTTACTTACAAACAATTATATGAACATATATATATATATATATATATATATATATATATATATATATATATATATATATATATAAATATAATTTTAACCAAATATAAAATAAAAAATACAATTAAATATCTACATTTATTTTTACATTCTGTGAAGATCAAAGTAAAATCTAAAAGTGTTTAAAGATCAATTTCTTTACGATTTCATTACTCTTTATTTATTATATTTGCCACTCATTACATTATAATCGGTTTACTTTAAAACTAAATTGAATATACAATTCATAACTGTTTTTAAGATGAAAACATTACTTATGAGATAAAAATAATTTAAACACATTTTAATATTAAAAGAATAATAAAATAATAGGTGCTTTAAAGATAAACTAATGGCCTCTTTAATATTTCAATAAAAAAAAAAACATAGCTTCTACTATATTTTAACAATAATAAAACACAACTGACATGTACATTTAGGTACATAAAGATACCATGCAGCTCTCCTCACCTGCAAAAGCAGAGGCCTGCGTTGAGGACAATGGAGCGGGGGCGCCCCCACAGGCGGACCCAGCACTCGGTGTGGCATGACGGAATGCAGCGCCATCGGGGGAGGAGCACCCATCTACATGGTACACACACCACATGCAGCCAGCCGACACCAAACAAGTTACGAGCAATTGTTATGTTGAAAAGAGGGTTTCAAATCGTTCAAATATGTTTGTTATGTTTTACAAGCTGTTTAGATGACTTTTATAATGGGTTATTAAACAAATAACATGAATAATAATTTTGAGAAATAGACATTTTTATTTTCTACAACTGTGGACAGGAATTTTATATTTTTTCCAGGAAAAAATATGATATGTTAAAATAAAATAGGATAATTTGGCTACTTTATGAGTATACACTGTTCATAATATACCAATGAAGAAAATTCATATTTATAAGAAATCAAATTTTGTGAACTGTTACTAATAATTCTTTTCATTTTTTTATACTTTCAACTTGTAACAAAATGTATATACATGTACCTACATCATTTTTTCATTAATTGAAGTTTTATAAACATTTACTAATTCATAATATAAGTTTTCCTAATGCAGTAATTCAACTTAAAATTGATATTAAAAATATATTTTATAAAAATTTATTATTATTTTCAAAAAATTAAATATTTTTTAGTATAAATAACTGTATTCAAAAGAGTATATTTTTTTATTACAAAAGTTCTCCTGCATGTTATAAAAAATAAAAAAATACTATTTGTATTTTAGTATATTTCCTATTGATCTTTGTTATATAAATCATTAATAGATGACTACTAAAATATGACATGGTGTTGCATATAATTACAATAATGAAGTATTTTCTCTCATAAACTAATTTAGCCAAAATATTTTTCCTAAAGAAATTATCATTCTCTGCTGAACTCTTTTTAACTTCATATTTTGTGATTTCATTCATATAAAATAATAATAAACCATGTTCTAAATCCAAACTCAAAAGTTCATAATATTTTAATAACAAATTAGAATTTAATAAAATTAATACTGATTATTCTATAACATCATTTTTATTCATTTTTAGATTTTAAACTAACAAAACCTACGATACAAATACTATAAAATTTTGTAATCGTGTTCAAATGTTAATATTTTACAAGAAATTGAAATATATTACAACTTGTTAAAAGATGGGTAAATTGTTAAAAACAGGTATACAGCAAATTCACCGTTAAGCATTAGCACAGACAATTCAAAATTAATTTTTTTTAAAAATAATAAGTAAAATAAGAATGTTTCATAACACAAATTAATTGAAAAAACTACAATAATTCAGTTCCCAATTTATGATACCATAAATTAGAAACTACAACATAAAGAAAATATAACAATATATTTCCAAATATTACTGATCTAAATCACAAATAATATGTACAGAGATCAAAGCATGCAAAACAAACATATATATGTATGTGTATGTATGTGTGTGTGTATGTATGTATATATTTATATATATATTTGCATGTGTAATAAAAAGATTAAAAATCCTCAACCATTTTACAAGTAATTTTTATAGACATGCAATTTGTTTTCTACCTGTTGTTGTGGTTGTTGCACTTGTTGAATAGTTGAACCTGGATACGGTGGAGGTGGCCCAGGATAAGGAGGAGGTGGTGGCTGTAAGCCAATGCGAGCAGTTGCGTTATGTTGAAGAGCTGGACTAGCCATACGAGTTGCAGGACCAGCAAGACGCATTTGCATACGTTGATTATGCACTGTGAACAAAAATATATATTTTAGATATTTTTTAATAATGTAATTTTTATATAAAAAGTCCACTTAACATACATTGTTGTAAATGATTAGGTAGTGTTCGAGTTCCATCTTGAGAAAATACAGCTGGGTATGAAACCGCAACACTATTGTTATTTGTAACAACTCCTACAGCACCATCAGGCGACATGATCCGAGTACCAGGTGCCATTGGTCTTCCCATAACAGCAGCTTGTTGAACCTTAAATTATATTTAAAATACTTTTATAAACCTATAATATTACATATACCTAATAATAATTAGGTAAGTTAAAAAATAATAAAGCATACGTTAAGAATTTCTTTTACAGAAGTTTACATTAAAAACTTCTTTATTAACCAATTATGTTAAAAGTTAACATTATTATATGTATTTTATACATCCAAATAACTATGAAAATATTTAATATAAATCAATAATTAACTTAAGTTATATTTAAGAAAAGTTTTGTATGCGATTATAAATATTAACATTAACAATATAATTTTAAAAACCAAATGTTTTAAAAATATTCAAGTTCTTGTATTTTTCATTCTATATTTACCTGCTGATTCATCTGTTGTTGTATGTGTAATTGTTGTTCTTGAGACGGTAACTGTCTTTGTGTTGCAATAAATTGTGGATGAAGTTTAATTTGTTGATGTTGTTGTACAGACTGCTGTTGCTGTAACTGTGGCTGATTGACAGATGCAGGAAGTTGTGTATTCTGTGCTATAGATGAAATAGTTGCTTGAGTTGTAACAATTTTATCAGTAGCAACAGTTAATGATGAAGATACTCTTTCTTCTGTAGATGTGATAACACCTTTGATAGGTTGGGTAGATACATGTCTAAAATATTATTTTGAAGTAAATACCAATTTCTACCAACTAATTAAAAAGGTATCTCATTAAACAAACATACCCTTCTTTAATAATAGATTCTGTTTTCTTCATTTTTGTTTCATCTTTGTCTGGTTCTGGTTCTTCAAGGTCTAAACTATCTAAGATATTTGTCTTCTCTCCTGTTGTTAAGGCATCCAACTCAGGATCAGCATACTCCAAAATATTGAAATCAGCACCCATTTCAGCTAATAAAAATAATATAACAATAACAGTGTGGATAAAAAATAGTGAATAAATATTAAATACATACATTGATAAAATAAAATAATTATATATATATATATATATATATATATATATATATATATATTATAATAATAATAAATATTAATAAAAAGCATATATGCATTTTAATAAAAGAAATTTACCTTACAAATGTGCAATAAAGATACAATATTCATAAAAATGAAAACTGGAATAAGGAAACAACTGGAAAAAAGAATTAAGGAATTATTAGGAAAGGCAAATTAGTATGGAAAAAATAAATGTAGACTTAGAAATCTTAAATGCATACCAAGTAGTTCATCATCATCATCAGGAAGCCCTCCTAATAAATCACCAACACCTTCGACTTCCACCATACTACCATTTTCTTGCTCGAGCTTTTCAAGTTCAGCAGTAACATTATCAGGTATTTCTTGAGTGTCAGTGACTTGATCAGAAATTGCAGGAGGCACTTCATTTTCAATCCCCGGCCTTTGTGGCACTGGTAATCCAACGTCAGATGTAATATTATCAACTTATTTAATAAAAAAATATCTTTGTACTAATATTTATAAATATTTTTTTTCATTTCAGTACTAGTTACCTATTGGTTTTTGTTGCTGAATTTGTTGTGTTTTAAAAGGCACTCTATGCTGCAACGCATTGTCACTGGGAAATGAAAGTTGAGGTCTTGGAAGACCAATTTGCTCAAAAGGTAAACGAGGCACTCCAGCACGTATCACGTTTGCAGTTGCTGTGAACTGAGCAGTACACTGTACTCCAGCAGGTGTGGCAATTCCTCTTTGCTGCTAAAATGTTAACAATTATAGTATTAATGCATACATAAATAATAAAAATTATGCATGTCTAGTAATACATAAATAATAAAAATTATGCAAGTCTTACTTACTTGAAGTAATAAACGTATTTTAGGGTCCATTTGTGGTCTTGTATTTATAAGCGGTCCTATAAATTGACGTGGCGTGTTAACAGCGGCTATAGGCGTTTTAGTACGAACTAGAGCGGGTGGTAACGGATGCCGAAAAGTAGCATCACTTGGGACAATTTGCTGTTGTGGAAGTAATTGATTTTCAATCTGTACTGGTGATTGTACTTGTTGATTTTCTGGTTGTGGATCTAAAGTAATTATATTAAAAATTTCTTCATAAATTTAATTTGCATTAAAAACTCATTTTTTATTATTAACATAAATATTGAAGTGACTAAAATAAATTTTACATAAAATAGACAACATTTAGAAATCATTTTACTTAAAAAAACAATATACTAATAAAATAGAATCTCTTAAATATATAAAATATTTATAAATCTTACCTGCTGGTGGCCAAATCCGTTGCTGGCCAGAGCCAGGCACTAATTGTTCATCAAGTTTCTTGAACTGTTGCCGTTGTAATAAATCTCTTAACTGTCTATTAACTTCAGGTTGTTGTTGTTGCTGTTGTTGTTGTTGTTGTTGCTGCTGCTGTTGTTGCTGCTGCTGCTGTTGTTGCTGCTGTTGTTGTTGCTGCTGCTGCTGTTGTTGCTGCTGCTGCTGTTGCTGTACAGCAACAACCGTACTATTTTGCACTAATCCAGGTGGTTTAGGAGCATTTGATACAAATTGAGGCCTTGGAGTGCCTGAAGGTTGTGGATATGTAGGAGTTCGTTGAGGTGACTGAATAAATGGCCTAGGAGTTTGTGGAGATTGAAGATATGGATCACCATCAGACGATGTAGATATTTCATGTGATGGTGGTGAAAAAGAAGGAGATCCTGAAGATCGAAGACTAAGAGTGTTAGGACGAAATTCTGTTCGAGGAGGGGGCATTGATGATGAAGTGAAACTTGGAGAGTGAGACATTACATTTCTATTTGTTAATGTTTGTGAAGTAAATGGACTTCGCTGAGTTGGAGATTCACTTCCATCTTGTGTTGAAACTTGTAAAATTTGATCTGTAGAATATTGCTGAGGTTTTACATCAGTGAGATGTCGTACTTTTGCTATTGCTGGAAAAAATTGTAAATTATTACATGTATTATTTTTTAATAAAAATATCTTTATACTAAACATGCAACCAAAACATTACGAACATACCTAGATCGTTTTAAATATTTCAGTAAAGGTACATTAATATACACATATTTTACACTTATTTTATTATATATATATATACAAGTAATGTTTTAAAAAAAACTAATTTTTTGGAAAATTATTAAATAGACATTAAAATAAATTGAAACTATTACTTTACAAACATTCTCACCTTGCAAACGTTGGTCTTGAATGACTTGTTGTTGCTGTTGTGCTTGTTGTTGACGCTGTGCTTGTAACTGTTTCCACTGACGTTCTTGTTCAGCTTCTCGGATACTTTTTTGTTGCTGTGATAATTTATCTTGATCCTATAATGCATAAAAATATTTTAAATACATGTATATTATGCACGTATACATGTATATATTATGCACATATTACATGTGTATGCGTGTGCGTGTATATATACATATACACACACACATAATTCATATATATACATGTGAAAAATTTAATTTTTCAAATTGGCAGTTTCCAATGCAAAAAAATATCAAAAAGTTTTTTTGCAGTATTTACTTTCATGAATAAAAATAAAAGATTACCTTAACCGTGAAGGTATTTTTGATATTTGGTGCAATTAGTTTTTTTTTGAAATATATATATATATAGTTTAAGTAACTCTAATGCCATAACCATTTGAATTACATAAACATACTAAAAATATATACACACACTCAATCATATACATAAACATTATATTTTAATTATTTAAAGTATTACAATCTTAAATCATATAGCAGATCAACATTATTAAATTATATTTGAGTTATTGTAATTAGATTCATACATATTAAATTAAGATATTAGTGTCATAATGTTAATTTTAATTAATGGCAAGCTAGTAAATCAAACGTAATGTTAGAGTTTAAAAAAAATGTCAGTTATATTATTTTCAAATGTTTAACCCCAGTATGGCAATTCACTTTATATTCAAATGTGTTTTAATTTGCTTGTTTTAATATAATTTCATTTATTGCAATTTATTTTGTGAATTTTATGACTTACTATTTCAATTAAAATATAATTTTTTGTCATGCTTATTATTCATACTTTTTTAACTAACAATGAATAAATATGAAAAACCAATTTTTAATATTTTAATATAGCTTTCATTAACATTTCTATTCTTCCCATATATACATACATACATGTACGCACATATATAAATAAATTTAAATAACGAAGCTATAATAGTAAAATGAAATGAAATAATAAATAATTTAACATGTTTCTATACAAAAATAACTGCATAAAACGATATATTCATTCATAAAGACATGAAAAATCAAACAACTGTATCATGTCTACTGTACATATAACTGAAAACAGCATTACAATCACCAACACCAAAAACTAGATACTGAAATGAAGAAAAAACTAATTTATGTAGAAAGAGGTTGAAAAACGACGCCTGTTAACTGAAAATAAATACAAAACATGCAAAAAGCAAGGTTAATAAAGAAATATAGAGCCCCTGAAAGGAAATGTATATTGGAAGGAATAGTAACTGGGTATGGATATTTTGTTGTCTTAAGGAACATGCAAGTGTACCATGTTTTAGGAATATTTAATAAAAAAAAACCTTAAAAAAACATAAAAGTGGAATCAAAGAGGCACGGAAATTACAAATATATCATTTATGAAAAATAAATCAATTTTGAAATCATCTATTTAAATAAATCATAATTGCTTGAAAATTAAAATAAAACATGGAGATTTACCTATTCACAAATGCATAACAAATGGAATTAATAACTGTTTCGTTTACTGCAGAACTTGGATAGATTTAATTGAATTTTCAAATCTAGTAATAAATACATTTTATATTAACATTTATTTAATTAATTATATATATATATATATATATATATATATATGTTTCCTTTCATTTACTACATTTTCTTTTTTTTACTATTTCAATTTTGATGTAAAATTATATCAATTGTAACTTATAGTTATTATGAACTCATTATCAGGTATTATATTGATTAAAAAATAAGAAATAAATATTTGATATTTAATTTAATGAAAATTATAAATTTCAATAATTATTTAATGTAGAATAAATGACATTTTTATATAGTACACCACAAGGTTATTTTGTTTAGATCACCAGACTTTTTAAATTAAGATATAAAAAAGTGAGTTATTTTTAATTCATTACAATAGATTGATTCAATATAACTTTGCTACTATTTAAAGGAATATATTTTTTTAAATTAGCATTAGTATACCATCAAACACTAGATTTAAATAAATTATTAACAAAAAATGTATTCTCTATTAAAATAAAAATTAATTATTATAAAATGATAGTGTTAAATATAATATCTTTAAATTTAGATGATGAATACACCATTTATAAACAAAATCAATGAATTCTACAAGATTATTTTTAAACAAGATATTATAACATGTTTTAAATTTTACTACAAAAATATTGACTTTAAAACTCAGATATGTGTATGCTTACATATGTATGTATGTATGTACACACACACCGACATGTATATATATAGACACACACACAATGTATACAGACATATAAACACACATACATATATATGCTTAGATCAATTTTCTAAACATTCCAAGTTCTACTTTATGAAACTTTATTTGCTTTAACCACGCACAACAATGAAACAGTACCGAGCAAACAGTACACATGCACGCCACTTTGCGGGCTCACCGTAGCCTGCGTATCGTACGAATCTTGGCTGAGGGAGGGCAACGTGCGCATAATCTCTGAGGGTGTGAGCACGCGAATCTGTTGATCGGTATGTGTAGTCTCAGGGGGGCCCACCGACTGCACAGCCGGGCTGTAGTGCGGGTTCACCGTTACGTTTGGGGCAGGCACGACGTGTGCTATCCTCAAAACCGGGGCATGGTGCTGGGAGTGCACGGTGAACTGGTGCTGAGTGTTGGGAAGAGCAGGAGATGGAGGAGGGGTCGGGGCCGTTGAGTTAGTCGCGGTAGCGATCGTTAGTCGTACTGTGGGGGCGACGACATCCGGCCGTTTGCACACCTCCGCTTGTGTCGTTGCGATGTCGGTTCCTGTGACCACTGGTACTGCAATCGCACCAGGCTTCGTTGTCGTGACTGTTGCAATCGCAGCGACTGTCGTAGGCCGCGTCACAGACGTCGCACCGCTCGTTGTACCAACTGCGGTAACCGTTGTCGACTCCTTGGTGATCTGCTGGTGGGATTGTTCGACATACACAGACTGACTAATTGGGGGCGCAAGCATAAGCTGTCAGACCTCTCGGTCGGTGTGACAACTCAAGGGATTGGTATACACACGCAACAAATAATGCATAGTAAGGTTAGTCACACAACTTAACACCTTTCTCTGCCCTTTGGTAAACTAATGTGACAAACGTGTGGAACTTACCTCATATTACTAGTACATCAGTAGTGTTAGTCTTTGTTCATATTGTAATTTTTATATTGGTACAAATACAATCAGTGAAATTAAATAAAACTCGGCGAACAATATCTGAACATTTTAAATAACACATAAACATGTAGTTAATATAATAACAATTATTTTAAACATTTAAATCAATAAGAAATCAATATGATCAATAAAATAAAAAAAATTAAAGTAAAAATTCATACTATTTTTTATAAACCTAAAAATGAAAATGTATAGATATGTTACTTTATAATAATTTCAAACATTATTACCATAACATTAAATGACATGACAGTCATAATAAAAATAAATATACAATACAGAAATAAGACACTTGTACTGTTTTTTTAATTCATTGGAATGTCTGTATATCATAATTGTAACAAACATTACTGTATAACAAAAATACTGTATGTAATCTATTTTTTCAATCATAAAGCTTGAGTAAATGTTAATGTAAAACAAAAGTATTTCATTTTCTATATGATTAACAAAATTTCAATGATACACACCTACCCATATACATACTTACACATACATATATATATATATATATATACACACACACACGCATGCTCAGGTGCATAAATGAGCACACGCACGCACACAAAAAATGTATAGATAAATAATTCTTTATTTGTATTATTTAAATCATAAGTTAGAGCAAACAGTTTGTAAACAAAGTACTAATACAATACTGATGTACATAACATGATTTGTAAATGTGCATCACAAAATGGAAAAAATATTTCTGCATCCGTATTTTAAAAATTTTACTGAGATATATATATATATATAATAAAATGTACATACCTGCTGAGCTTTTTTCATTCTAAATGCTGATCGATTATCTCTTGCTTGTTGTAAATATGGTGCTTTTTTATCTGCACTAAGTGCCCGCCACTTTTTTAAAATTTGTTTATAACGATCTGCCCAAACAGGAAATTCTGTTTTCCATTCTGGGTGATTCATATTTGCATAAAGAACAGCTGATATAGTAGCTCCTGAACCAAGAGCTTCATCAGCTTTCATTTTTTCTGTAGAACGTTGATTATATGAACTTGTTACAGGAGCAGTCGATGATCCAGATTCAGAAGTATTTTCAGCAGAAACATCTGTAGCGCTTACCCAAGGACTTGGAGGTTCTGAAAATGCTGGACTGAACTGTGGACTACTGTATAAACAGAATACAAAATATTACTTCTACTTACACATAAATATGTGAAGATTTTTGATATGTGTCTGTGTGTGTGTACAATTAATTAGTTTATAGAAAAAGATAATAAAATTTGTCTTACTTGCTATATTCAGAATGATATGGAGATGGTGGCGGAAAGCTCATTGGTGAATTCATATTTGTTTGAATTACTGATGGTAAAGATCTCTGCACCACTGGCTGTGGTATCATTGGTGGTTGTTGTTGTTGGGGAGGTTGTTGAGGCACTTGTGCCTGTTGTGGAAGTACATTATTTGAAAATACTGCAGAACTTAATGGAAATGCAACTGCATCTTGCGACTCTTGAGATTCATCTGTTAAAACCCCTTTAAATATTTCCTCAACATCCTTTGAGTCCATGTTAGGTAAATTAAAATGCGAACTCAGAATATCACTGAACTCATCTTTATGTCGTGAAGTTACATCTGCAGTAACTGACAGTGTTTCGGTAAGCTCTGCATCATCAGGTAAACTTGAATCTAACAAAAATTATATTTACATAGAATATTTGGAAACCTTGCCACTTAATTAGTTAAATTATTAATAATTTTTAGAAATAAAATATACTGTAGATATTACTATTATTTAAATAAATATTTAAATTGCATACATGCATATTAACATCAATATTTAATATGCTTTTAAATTTTAAATTGATATATTTTCTACTAGTCTCAAATTAAAAAATAAATAAATTGAATGTTATTAAACAAATTTTTAAAAAGCATTTATGATTTAAACATTAACCAAAAAATTGAGTGCAAATTCATACTAACCTGGCAAATCTTCTAAAGCATCTGCATTTTTTGTTATATCATCATTATCATCATCTTCATTCATAATAGACTTAACAAGATCTGTATCTAATAAATCACCTGGTAATGCTAGTACATCTTTTAATACTTCAGAGTCACTACCATCTTCTTCTTCTTTAATGGATGACTTTCCAGTTATTGTACTATCAATTTCTTGTTTTGCTGAATCTGTAGCAGCTACCATTACATCTGGTTCTTGTTTTGCTTTCATTGCTTCAATTGCCTTTATTTCTTCTTGATTCAATTCAATGGTTTTATCATCTGTGACAATTTCTTTTTGATCGTCATCACTATCGCTACTGGTTTCTATTTCTTTATCTTTGGTCACATCTAATAAATCTTTACCAAAAAATGCTTCTTGTAAATAAGATGGATATGTTTCTGCTAATTTACTTTTATTTTTACGTCTTGGAGGCTTACGTCGTGGCTTTTCACAGTCTGACAATTGAGTTGTTAAGTTGCTACTGTTGTCTGCTTGTATAGGTGTCGCTTGACCTGGTAAAGTATCTACTTCATCATTGTCAGTAGACCGATTATTACGATTACGCACTAAAAATCCTCCAATTCCGAGTTTTTGAAGATTACGTTGTCGTTTTCGCCGTAAGACCATCACTCCATTTTCCATAGTATAAATTGTAAAACCTTCAGGTGGAGCTCCATCAGATTTTGGAGTCCATATCATACCTTCTTTGTAGATTTCAGTTGGTTCCTCTTTCACATCGATTAGCTCTAATTTTGCAGTTGTACTGTCTTCAAGAGAATTATCTAAACAAAAAATTATGCAAAATATTAATTTAATGAAAATATTTATAAAATTATTGAAAACAACACATACCAAGACTTCCACCAGCAACAACAGACTCTATCGTAGCCATTATTCCAGCTTCTTTATCGACCAAAGGCAATTTTCTACGCTTTTTTCGAGCATGATGTTGTTGCTCGGGTTCTAAAGACCTTATCAACTGCATTCCTGATTCACTGAGGTAAACACCATCCACAAAAAATTGTGTTGGTCGAGGACCTGCCTCAAGTGGGCTTTTACTTGGAGACGGTGGTTTTGCTGCTGGTGGTGGAGGTAATAAATGAGGAGGTGGAACATCTCTAGGTCTACAAAGAATACAAGTATACCCATATTCTGAACATTTTTCTGCTTCATTTTCATTTTTAATAGAATCACAACTACAATGTAACCATCTCTCACACTGCATACATTGTATGATTAATTCTGATTCTGTATAAGACTCCATACAGCTTGGACAACAATGCTGTGAATGGCACGGTCCACATTCTGTAAAACTATTCATCCAACCACAGTTAAAACCTGGATCGTTACTACCACAATTTTGACATACAGCACACCATTTACATTTCCAATTACCATGTGGTACATAATCAAGAGGAGGATCCATACAATAAATGTGATATGATATATCACAATCATCACAAAGTATTAACCGAGATTCATCATTACGTTGGCCACATCCTTCACAGACAGTACAATCTAAACATCGCCATCCTTTTTGAAGAATAACTTTGGTGACTTTAACATTAACACAGTATGGATGATAGCATTGTCCACATTGTGAGCAAGCTATCAAACAACCTTCTTGATCTGTCCCAAGAGCACCACACATGACACATATATCTTGTGTTAATACAAATCTATCTTTAGCTGAGCACAATATTAATCTATTATCACCACCTGGTTCTTCTTCATCTTTTTTAGATGAGTCAGCAACAGGTCTTTGCAGACCAACACCTGGTACACCAAAAATTCCCCTCATTTTTGCTTTCGGCCCACGTTTACGACCAAATTCGATCATATTTTTTCGTTTGTGAAAATTAAGTTTCATAGGGATTCCTTTACCGGTACCTTTTGGCCGGCCGACTGCAAATCCAAGTCGTTTCTTCGCAATTTTACTTGCAAGATAAGGCTTTCCTTTGCCCAATCCAAGAGACCGATAAGTAGTTTCATCGGATCCAGATTTTTCTGATAAAAATTCTCCATCAGGTCCATAAATATCCTCTCCTAAAGCTAGTAATGATTCTTGAGATAAAGAAAATTCCATATCATCTGAACCTTCAAAAGTACAAAAATTAAATGTACAATCAGAAATTAAATTGATATTTTTATAATTTGAAATTAAATTACTTACTATCTTTTCGTTTAAGAAACGGATTATGTCCTTCTTGAGCTAAGGACTTACAAGTTGGACAAACATACTCATATTCTGGATTCATATCTTTTCGTTTCTGATATGTTGTAAGTTCAGCATCAGGATCACATGTCCCATGAACAAATCTAAATTAAATCAACTTATAAATAAATATAAAAACAAATATATTTTAGACATACACACACACTTTTTTGTTTATATATAGGTGCAGTTGCAATACTAGATATCTATCTGTCTCTATATACGTAGAAATCATAAATGGATGTCTGTTATTAACAAATAAAATGAACTGATGTTTCAAAAAATTCATTACCGTATACAAACAATTGATTTTTTACATTAAAATGAATATTTATTAATATGTATTGTATGCAAAGAATATTATTAATAATGCAAACCACAAAATTTTATGCAGTCACTAAAATTATAATATACTTCACTTAATTAACATGACACAAGCAAATATATTAATTAAAATAAACAAATCTATTCAAAAAATAATCACTAAAACATATGCATTGTAAAACCAAAAATATAACTGGCATATATATATATATATATATATATATATATATATATATATATATATATATATATATATATATATATATATATACACATTTGAATGCATATGCATAAATGTACATGTTATGTAGATAAGTAGTAGTAAAGTATAAATAATAGGTACAGAATGGAATTTTCTATGCTGTGAGTTGTATATTTTTTAAATTTTTTGTTGCATTTAACATTATTTACTCATTTTGAAAATGGGATAGCAACATGAATCTATTAAGTAATGAATATATTAGGCTGCTGATTAATATATGTATGTATGTATATAAATAAAAATTTCTTTAAAAAATTATGAATATAAAACACTTACTTTCGACAATAACTACACTGAACCATTTCTCGATAAGCTGCTGCACGATATGCTCGATGACATAACGGACAAGAAAAGCCCTTATTTCGTTGCTGGTAACAAGAATCGCAGACAGTATAATGTGCATGCCATCGAGATGATAAACCAGCACCAGGTGTACGGGAACCACAATCAGTACACACACGACAACACTGGAAAAAAAAAACAAATAAAAAAATTATATTCTAGACAGTACAAAAAGTCATGTATACAATAAATATAAACAAGAACGTTTATGTATGTAAACAATAATGTTTAACATATTAGACACTATTAATATTCATAAAAATTAATTTGTAGATAGTATAAACAAACCTTGCATTTCCAACCATATTTAGGAATCGATGCTAAACTTGGTCGTAAACAATGAGCATGATATACTTTGTCACAAAGTTCACAAGCCATAAGTTTAGTTTCTTCTCCATGTTGTCTACATACTTGACACAATCTACAATCCCTGCACTGCCAACCAGCACGTACACCTATTCAAAATTATCAATACACAGATTTTTTTTTAGAAATCATTTACACTTAATATAAAAAATATCTTATAATGAAATATCTTTAAAAAAATAATCTTGTAATGACATTACATTGCATTTATTTTTACTACTACAAAGGATGTACTAATAATTTCAACTGAATAAATTTCATAAAAGAAATGTTAATTTAAAAATCTAATATGTACCTGGTAACTGTTTTAATCCAACACATAATCCATGATGATGTCGTCCGCAAGATGAGCACATAACTAAATTAGCAACATCGCCCAAAGCATAACAAGTCATACACGTGATATCTGAAGAAGCTAAAAAAGTATACAAAATCATTTATATATCAATACATATAATATTTATTTATATATATATATATATATATATATAAACAGCAAAATTATTAAAACTTACTCAATAAAGGCACATGTCCCAAGTGTTGGTTACAAAATAATGAATATTTTGAAATATCTTGAAAAGCTGCAGATGCTGCAGCACAAGGAAAATGATAATAACGATTACACGAGCCCACTTTGCATGGTATGCTCGCACCATGATGATTACAGTACATACACTTCCGTGAAGAACTTTGCACAATAACTGGTCCAACATTTTCTAGCGTCCCATCTTTATTTAATGTTACACCAGCTGACCAAATAGCACATGACCTATGCACATAAAAGTCAGATAATTCAAATAATGCAGATATTTCAGGTTCTTCAGGATGACCAATGATGGTGAGTTCATCGACATGTTCTATATTTGTTACAGATGAATTTTTCCATTTAGTTAAGCTCTTCTGGCGGCGACATGTTACAGCTGCACGAGGACTTTTGTCACCACTTCCTTCCCGATCCACATTACAATTGGAAGTAGATAGACTAGGTGAACGCTGTGGAATAAAACCTTCTGGACAACTCATCTGAATAAATTCACCCTGACCAAGCTGACTACGTTCTCCAAGATTACAGAAAGCACACAACTTTCCCGGCCTGAAAATACAATAAAACAATACTATATATTTCTGCAGTGAATAATGAGTTTGAATTGCAAAATAATAACTAGATATAGGAAAGAAAAGAATTAATCTATACATATGAATTTAACTACCATTGTTCTGGTAAATATGGTGATTCTTCAGGTGCTGGCATAGATTTTTCTTTATCTCCCGGTAAAACAAGAGCTCCAGTTTCTGGATCAAGTGTTGAACCATCTTCACTTGGAGATTGAGGCACAGATGAAGTATCGACAGAATCTGATCGTTTAAGACCTCCTCTTGAACTTGCTCCTGTTCTCCATCTTTTCAATTTAGGACCGTAATCTGATCTACTACTTCGTGAGCCAGTACGTTCCTTTCGAGGACGACCGGGTCCTCGCCGAGCACTAACTAACTTTCCACTGTATGAAGGAAATTCGTACTGTGAAGATGGTCGATCTATTCTTGTCGGAGTTGGTAATGTATATGAACTGGAATCATCAAT
This sequence comes from Acanthacorydalis orientalis, assembly GCA_034766995.1. Classification (NCBI taxonomy): domain Eukaryota; kingdom Metazoa; phylum Arthropoda; class Insecta; order Megaloptera; family Corydalidae; genus Acanthacorydalis; species Acanthacorydalis orientalis. The sequence goes on along the minus strand of CM068323.1, from coordinate 10,207,897 downwards.
CAAATACTCTTCATCATCATAAACATCCGAGCCATCTTCTTCATCCACGTCCATATCTTCATCAACATCTGCTCCAGATGTTTCATCATCCATAGTGAAGTACTAAGAATAAAAATTAAACATCTAATTTAATAACAATTTCACTTACACATATACAGGCAACACAAACTTTATATATATATATATATATATATATACATACACACACATAAAACAGCAACTCCAAATCGACTTTTAACTATTTAAATTAGTTTTAATTATAAATGTTTACAACACATAATACAACTTTATTGACATGTGTATATGTATATATACATATATATATATATATATGTATGCACGTATGTATATATTAGATGTATAAATTAATTCAATGCCTTTTTTATAGAAAATAAATGTTTATTTACAGAAAAATGGAATAAATATCCTGCATTATTTAGTATAACTTTGCTCTATTTGTTAGGTAACTAATGAATCCCTTGTTGAAAAAAGGATGGCAGCTTTGAGTCAATGAAGTAACAATGCATTTTCAGACATTTTCCACGGTTTTAAAATGGGTATCAGCAAGGCCATGTTGGAGTGACCGGAACAGGTAATAATCTGACAGAACTAAGCCGGGTGAATACATTGCACGAAGGAGAACTTCCCAGCCCAATGAACAAATAATGTCTTTGGTCCCTTTTACGGTGTGCAACTGAGTGATATCATGCTGCAAAATGACTTGCCTTATTCCCCTACCAGTGAATGGTCCTTTCCTTTCTAATTAGTCATTCAAATGGATGAGCTATTGTTGGTAACGCTGTGAATTTACAGTCTAACCAGGTTTGAACAATTCATTATACACCACACCCTTAATCTTCCACCAAATATACAATAACACTTTTTTGGCATTGATATTTGGATTCGGAGTCAATATCGATGGTTCATCAGGTGTAACCCACGATTTTAAGCACTTAATATTTTCGTATAAAACCAATTTTTCATCCCCGATTATGATTTTATGCAAAAAATGTTTCCTTTTGAGCTTTGTGCATCTTCTTTGTTTTCTGGGCTAAGCTCGTGTATAATCCATTGATCTAGCTTTTGAATTTTTCATAGCTGATGTAAACAACAGAAAATTGCTTGCAGGGCAACTTCGAGTTGTTATACAAGTTCTTGTTCAGCCTGACTGGAGTTTTCACTTAACACCTGCTCAAGTTACTCGGCTCAAAATTTTTTAGTTGTCCAGGACGTTCGCAGTCGGAAAGATTAAAATCATCACTTCTAAACCTTTGAAACCATTTTTTTGCATACTTTATCTGTCACAATAACCTTCCCCTAAAGCTGAACAAATCATTCCCATAACTTTGGTAGCAATTTTTTTTTCAACTGAAATGTGAAAAGTATGGAATGCTTAATATGCTGTTTTTCAGACACTATAGTGTCCATTACTGTTTTGTGAAGTTATGCAAACTGTTTGACAAAGATAATAGTTTCTAAATTTTAAGGATGGTACTTCAAAATCCTAAAATGACGAGAAAATATTTTAATCTAAAATAGTTGACTGATTCAAAAGCAATTTAAAGGCACCGACTTAATTTGAACACCTAATATATATATATATATATATATATATACACATACATAAATATATATATATATATATATATATACATACATAAATATATATATATACACGTATGTGTGTGAGAGAGAGAGTGTGTATGTATACACATATTTATATATGTGTTTAAGTAGTTTCTTTTAAAGCAGCAAATTAATATTTTCAAAGTACATCAAAAACATATTTATACAATATTACAATTTATTTGACAAGCGACAGTAGTATACAAGTTTAATTTCATGTTAAGACCTTAGTTTTTTTTTAGAATATTTACAGTAATTATTTGATGCAATTTTCAACAACAGAATAGACAACATCATAAACAATGCAGGAAAACACTTAAATACGACAAAATGTTCGGAATTAATAAAATATTCCCCATTTTTTATTCAAAATTCATCCACCATATATAGCCCCCTGAAGCAATAGGATCATTCATCAAATTTATATATTAAAATGTCAAATCGTTGCTATATGTATAGTTGTCTAGTAACAAAAAATATTTCGTTAACAGTAAGAATAATTCTTTACGGGAAGACGTCATATTTATGATCAAATAAATAACTCAGAATATAAGGGTACGGTCTACTCCAGTAACTTCTCAGCGCCATTATGTCATATACCAAGGGCGGTTTTACAAATATTTTATTTCTAACGTACCTTAGACGATGAAGACATCAAAAAATCACATCATAAAAAATATTTCTGTCTCAATTCGACGTAAACTTTGAAAACATTTTCTTAAAATAATTTATTTAATTCAATAACAGTACATGTCAATATAACAACGGGAAAGGAAGTGGTATAAAACTAGTTACGACGCACAGTTATCCATTGAGCCATCGTTACCTTGTCAACATACGAAACTATTTAAAAGTGGTTTGGAGCTAAATGAGTACAATTTAGATTTAAATGTTAATTTAAAAGTATTTATGAAATAGTAAAATTATAATTATTTATTTTATTAATTTCATGTATAAAAAGTAGTTTTTATAATTTGCATTACATAAGTCAGTAAATGATTAACACGTGGTTGAAAATATATGTACTGTTTTTAACTTATGTATATTTGATAAAAATAAACATTTAATAAATTAATTTCGTATGTATTTTTAGAAAAACACATTGTGTATATACATATTATGCATATGTGTTGTATAAATGTATCATTGTAGCATTTTAGTTAAAATTAACCTTCATAAAATGTCATCGTGGAAAAAGGCATCTAAAATAAATCAGAAGACACACAGAGAACGTCATCAACCAGAAGCACGTAAAAAGTTCGGTTTATTAGAAAAACATTCTGATTATAAAAAACGTGCTGATGATCATCATCATAAACAAAGTGCTTTAAAATTATTACGTAAGCGAGCTTTGAATCGAAATCCTGATGAATTTTACCATCATATGATAAATAGTAAAGTTGAAAATGGGCAACATTATGAAAAGAAAAAGAAAGAAATTGAACCAGAAAAATTAAAACTGTTAAAAACTCAAGATGCGAAGTATATAAATATGAAGCGAATCATAGAATCGAACAAAATAAAAAAATTACAATCTCAACTTCACTTGCTGGATACACAAAACCAAATAAAAAATGAGCATATAATCTTTGTGGAAGATGAAAATGAGTTGAAAAACTTTGATGTTGCCAAACATTTTGATACTCATCCAGATTTTATCAATCACAAAATAAATCGTCCAAGATTGTCAGATATAGGCAAGTATAAATTACCAGAAGTTAATATAGAAGAAATACAAAGCCAGACAAGTAAATCTTATCAAGAATTAGCTAAGCGTATAAAAAGAGAAAAAAATTTATCAGATATTCAGAAAAAAATTGAAAACCGAAATAAGAATAAGAAATTAAAAAAAATTCAGTCAAGACTAGGGCCAGAGAAAGCTCAGTTAGCTCATCTATTAGCTTATGAAAGAAAAAAATAATGAATTGTATTTATAAATATATTTTTTTTTATATTGGCATATATTTTTAATAAAAGTTTAACAAAAAATCAGTTTACAAGTTTCAAATCCTTTGCCTATAAGACTAATTAAAATGTATATTAAATTAAATTTATGCTACTATTGAACATTGTATGTGGTTTACACAATAAAACCTATTTTAAAAACTGGAAAAAGATTCAGTAGTATTAAGTCTGTTTTTTTAATTTTACATGTTTGTATAAAGCCATTATCAATCCAGTAGTTTAAATTTAGTAAAAATATTCAAGGAAAGAATTGACAACATAAACTGGATGCTAAATTATTTTATTAATAGTAAAATAAATGCATGTAACTTAGCTATTATATGTACACATGTAATAAGTGCATATATATATATATATATGTGTGTGTGTGTGTGTATGTACATATTTTAAAAAAAATTATATTTTCACATTATTAAATACATAATCATTCTTTTATTTTTATTATAAAGAAATACGTCTTTTGTCATAATATAAAAAATTACAATATTTCTTAAGACTAGAAAAAAAATTACATTAACCATAAACTTTACTCTGAACTATATTTATAACACAGTAAAGGAATGTATTAAATTCTGAACTTGTTAAAAACTTTCTTTCATTGATGTTCCTAAAAGACTGAATTCTGATGCAGCCAACTCAGTTCCTTCAAATTGGCGAAGATGTATCTATAAAAATAAAACCACTCATGATGTATTATAATTACACATGAATTAGAAATTTAAAATGAAAATTATTTGGATACCTGTAAGTGAAGATTTACTTCAGAAGAACGACTTAAATATGGAAAATTTCCACCTGATTTCAAATGTGCAAGTTTTGCTTGCGGGTAACATTTATACAATTCTTCTCGAACATCATTTGAAAGAGCATATTCATCAAACACATCGATAATAGTAATTGGTAAGTTTGAAAGTTTATGTGCTTCTACATATCCAGGAACACAATTTAGTGTTAAACGACTTGCTAATTCTGCTTGTGAAAGGCTTTCTAGCTGAAAGTAACAAAAAATTTCATATTACTGAACTTTAATTTTCTTTTATATAATATATTGATGATGATGCTTTTACACAAAGAAAAATACACACTCGTTCAACCATAAAATCTATAGCATCAACAATATCTGGATCAACTTTTTCACTGTTGAAATTTCCCATAATCATACGTTTAAGTACTAAAGAAGGAAGAATCCAAAAAATTGCTGCAGAGTCACGATAACTAAACACTTTTGTATCTGTAAATGTATTACATAATACTAGAGAAGCTACACGTGGACACATTATTGTATATTCAGAAAACTTTTGAGCTAAAAATCCTCCTGAAAAACAAATATATCAAATAATTAGTTGATCTATCAATCATTAGAATGATATCTAATTTACTATTTGATGTACCTAACGAAGCACCAAAAATATGAACTTTTGTTAATTCCAAATAATCTAAAAGTCGTTTAAAACCGTCGCACCATTCACGAACTGTCCAATACACAGGAGGTTCTGCAGATATAACACGTATTCCTTTTGCAGCTAAAGCTAACGCTTGTTTAAAATATATATCAGCTGTACCAGAAACTGGAGGTAAACAGAGTAATGGAACTTTTACAGATTTTGGTCCACAATCGTAAATTCGCCATCCCTAAAAATTGATTTTTGTTTCGTACATACAAACATAACCCTTTATATAAATATATATATACGTGTGTGTGTGTATGTACATAACTAATACAAAACATTATAATCTAACCTTACTACCATCTGAATCTACGACTATTTTTCGGAGAGGTACACTACTCCTGTAGCTAAGATATTCTTGTGATTGTGACAAATCGCTTACATAACTCATTTTAAAATATATATAACGCTATTAAAAAATATAAACTGTTACATTTCGACACTACATGAAAATTTGACAGTACATGTATGCTTATCAGCTGGTTGTCAAATACGTTTACAAACAATAGTGATAATGTATAAATAATTAATTTTTTAACATACTTGTGTTCAACTCATTGAAAGAAATCTTGTAAAGTCATTCATGTACTTATATAATATTATTTGCTATTGTAATATATTATTTTTTCGTATTAAATAAAAATACACTACTTGTAGTACATGAATCAAATATTTTTATCTATGTAAATTAGCAATTCCAAAAATTATATAATCGTTTGAATTATTTGTAACATATAACAAAAAAATAGTTTTAAAGGTTTTAAATTGTATACTTGAAAAAAATCCCCTTAAAATGTAAAATAATAAGAACTGAAATAACATAAAATATAATATAAAGTATAATGAAAAAAAAAGATAGAGATTGTGTATGCAACAGGAAAAATATGATAAATATTATAATAGGAATAAATAAGTTCAAATAACATCTGCACAAACATAGTGATGGTGTATATTTCTAACAATGGATAATAATGTATATTTGAATGACTTAGATGATTCAATTTATAATAAACTTGGAAATGCTTTAAGTGTTAACAAAAATTGGTTTTCTGTCATTAATATGTTGGGAGTATTTAGGTAAATTAATAACAATAGTATCAAAGTAAACTTAATAACTAAAGAGATAAATATATTATTTTAGTCAGTCAACAGTAAAACAGATTGAACAATCAGAAAAGCCAGGTAATATATTATTAAATGAATTAATTATTAAATGCTGCCCACTTTTCGGATTGAAATTGATTTTAGAAGAATGTAAATTGTATGATGTGCTTGAAATTATTGCTGATCCAGGTAACTATATAGAATAATGTATGTATATGTGTGTGTATGTATATATATATATATAATAAAAAGCCAAAAAGAAATCAAACTAGTGTAATTGATTTTGGAATATTTTTATAGCTTATGTCGTTTTTTTTATATTTTAGAACCCTTACAAATTATTCAGCAAGTAAATAATGGTATCGAAGATCCTGTGTATGTTAATTTTGAAAAAGATTTAGAGCTTAGTTTTGTTGTTCGTGGCTTTCCATTACCAACTTATTCATGGATTAAAGATAATGTTCCTATTACTCCTGTACAAAGTACAGCGAAACTTCTTATACAAAAATTTAGGTAAATTTAATAGTATTTATTTATGCACTTTCATGTAAATATGTGATATCTTTTTTGAGCAGTAAAAAAGATGAAGGCGAATATTGGTGTGAAGCTCGTCAAACATCACATGATGGATCTGTACATATAGTTAATTCAAATAGTGTAGATGTACGCATTACTCCTATACAATGTAAAATAATAGAGCAACCAAAAGAGGAAATATTTCATAGGAAAGGATTACCTTTGAGATTAAGTTGTAAAGCAATAGGATATCCAGGTCCTTATTATTCATGGTATCATTATAATAAAGATTTAAATATATATCAAAGCATATTAGAAGTAAGTTATTTTTTCTATATACCGTTTAAAATTTGTATTTTGAATTTAGGTTCCTTCCTCTTCCTTCAATTTATATTTTATTTGTATTTATATAGATTGTAGTCACTCTAAAATACATATATAATATATACATTTAATTTTTGTTTTTAGTAGTTTGAATTCAATGCAATAAAAAAATATTAATTTGTTTTTTGCTTGTAGTTTATTCGGTTTATCCTTAAAATTGTTTCTCTTTACTAGTGTTTAATAAAAAGTTCACATGTAATTTTTTATATGCAGATCACAGATCCTGATGAAAATTCTAATGGAGAATATTATTGTTTTATAACTAATAAAATTGATGAAGTTTACACCAAAGTATCAACAGTGAAAATTTTGCCAGAATTGAAACCTCTAAAAGGAAAACTTGCATTGTTAATAGCAAATGAAGAATACTGTAATTTTGATTTATTAAAAACACCTGCAAATGATGTTTGTACTTTAGCAGAAAAACTGACTTCAATGAATTTTGAAGTAATATCAGTAATAAATCTTACATATTCAGAAATGATGGTATTATTTAAAACTTTTTCATTATTAATTGAAGAGAATATGTATATATTTATTTACTTTTCTGGTCATGGATTTGAGTATAACAAAAACAAATATTTAGTTCCTATTGATTCACCAGATACAAATGGTAATGTATTGAGATATAGTATCTGTGAAGATATTATCTTAAATGCAATTTTAAAGAAAAAACCAAAACTTGTTGTATCTGTACTTGATATGTGTTTAAAATTACCAGATATATCTAATAAAAATAATACATATCAAATGTCAATTCCAAAATGTTTAAGTAACAAAAATCTCATACAAGCCTATTCAACATCATCCAACAGAAGTAGTTACGAATCAGATACCAGATTTAATGGATTTTATATGAATAGCTTAAAAGATTTTGTAACAAAATCTATTCCTGTGACTAATGTGTTCATCGAAACACACAAAAGTAAGTAAAAATTAATATCTAACTGTAATAATAAATGATAACATTTTAAAATAAAAAAAAAATTCAATAGTGATTGAACTTATTTATTAGGTGCATTGCAATATTGACTCGCATACTTTTCAATAGCATTTGTACTCAAACTTTAGCATTAATTAATGTGTGTGCATATATACATTATTTTTTTATATTGCAGAATTGCATTCTGATATTGGTGATACATTAAAGGAACAAATACCTTGGCTGTCTCTAGATATTGCAGATGATTTTTGTTTAAATGACCTGGTTGAAGGTATTTTTTTACAATATATTCATACATATACATATATATATAAATAATTTTATTTTTTAGATGATGATAGTCATACAAATTTGATACAAAAATTAAAATTTGACCATAATATTTCACTTAGTTTTAATTCCAATGCCATAATAAGAGGTCATTTGTCATGTTATCAGAATGTGTTTATTAATGCTCTTCAATTAACAATAGATAAAAGTACACCATTAACTTGTAAAGTACATACACCAAATGTTAAGTTGAACGTAGTTGTCGATGATGAAAAAACATGCTTTATTTTTACAAATCTTCAAAAAACACTAAATGTGTTAGAAGTTGCATTATGTTATAATAATCAAGAAAAGAAAATGTGGAGTTTACGTGATATAAATTTATTGTGGTGTAATAAACAGTAAATAATAAATTTATAGATATATATTTTTAAATAAAATCATTTGGTTTAAAATGATTTATTATATTAATTGTCCATTGATCCTCTACTCCCTTTGTGAATTCCCTAATGAATCTATAATTCAGGATGAATATTTTATCTTTATACTCAGGTAGAATTCCCACATTTAATGGAGGTTCTTCACCACGTCCTCTCATTTGTTTCAAACCTCTAAGTACATGATATACCATTGTAATTTCGACATATCTTCGTTGAATGGTGCTTTGGCTTTCATCAAACATTATTCCAACCTATATAAGTAAAGATACTGATTATTTAACTAAAAATTTTAACAAAAATATAATTGTAATTCAGTTTATTAAATAAAAACCAGACATAGAATTTATTTTATTCAATATCAATTTAATTTGAAATGAGAAAAACATACTTGATACGGGAATGAAAAATAAATATCATCCTGGTTAATTTGTAATTGTTGTCTTTGTGCCAATGATAAGTCTGAAATAGACTTTTGAAGAGAGGTTACAACATCACTTGTAATAAGTCCATCCAATGAGTTTAGTTCTCCATTTGAAATTTTTGTCGAAACTACCTATTCTAACACAATATTATTACTGCCACTGACATGATATGTACTAATTTTTACATACTTCTACAGCTTTTTTTGATCCCATAACAAAATCATACAGTGAAAAATCTTGATCAAAATACGGTCGGATTATTAATCTTGCTAAAATCCAATTTCTCACTGATTTAAAAAACGATGGCCAAACAATTTCAGGAAATTCCATTAGAGAAGGTAAAGTGCGTTTAGGTGGTTCCGAAGACGATTCTGTTGAATATTTTCTTATATACACATTATGTGCATTGATTGAATTTGATGAAAATAAATGTTTCTGTTTATAATTTGGGATATTTACACAGTCTTTATTATTTTGTGAGGTTAATGTTTTTGAAGTAAAAATACATCTTGTAGAAATATTATCTGTAACTTGTAATAAACTCGATATTATTTTATTTACATTTTGGTTTTTAAAATAATCCTTTTTTGTAGGTTGCAAAAATAACTTATTATAATAAACTGACTTGAAATAAACAACATTTTTTAAGATGCTTTTGATTCTATTATGTGTTATTGCAGCCATTTTCTAATTGTAGTTTGTGTTGAAACTTTTATACATCTATTTTTTAAATTGATTTATTTATGAAGATTTTATATATCACACTTTTATCCATAATATTTAATAATTTTATCAAATATGATTCATTTTACCATCACTTTATGTAAATAATAATATTATTTACATATAACTCCATTAATAAAAAAAAACATAAAGATGTATAAAAATATAAAATATATATATATATATATATATATATATATATATATATATATATATATTTACACATGATATATAAATGTAAAAATACATAAATATAAAATTATTTGAAAACATGTTATGAATAAAATAATTACAGAAAAATAATTTCAGTATATTTCGATTTCTTTTACTTATAACAAAATAATCTACAATTCGTTTGAAAATTTATAAACAAAATGAATATAAATAAATAAATTATCTTATACGTACGAAAAAATATTTTTACATAAGTATTATACTTATCTGAATATTAATAATCTAAATCAATACATCTATTAAGGACACTATCTAGTTTTAAGCCAATTGTGCGTTTTTCAATATTATAATTTAAAACTTCCACTTTAACTTTGTCACCAAGGCGTAATGAAATGCCCTTTGATTGAGATACATGAACAAGTCCAGATTGTTCTACTCCTATGTCAATAAAACTTCCAAAATGTGTAACATTTTGTACTCGTCCTATAAAAATTTATTTTTTTTTACAAAAATTTACTTGCATTTTAATTGATTCATACCTGTTACCACTGAACCGATTTTTAAATCACTCATATGCATAATTCCTTTATGAAATAATGGCTCTCGATCATTTTCTGATCGCATGTCATAATCTAATGGTTTTGATAGAGCTTCTATTATGAGCTGGAGAACATTCTCTGTAACTTTTAAACTTTGTGCTAAGGAACTAATGTTTGTAGTCATTAAAAAAGTTTTAATTGTTTTTATAAAATCATCTGTTCCTAATTTGTAAGTGCTTAACTCACACATCTTTATAAACCTATAAATAAACTTTCATAATTTTGAATTTTAAAAAGTTTAAATACTAAAAATACCTTTCTGCAACTTCATATGATTCTGGATGAATCCATGTCCTATCTAAAGGTGTCGTTTGAGAAAGTTTATAAAATGAGACTTCATTCATACTAGTTGAACATAATCCAACTCTTAAAAACCCAGCACACTGTTCAAATATTTTATTCCCAATACCTTTGACATCTTTTAACTGAAACCGATGTTTAAAAAATCCGATTTTTTGCCGATGTTGTACAATACTTAAAGCTCGCTTTTCATTTAATCCGGCGATTTTTCGTAACAAAAAAGTAGAAGCGGTATTTAAATTAACACCAACGAAACTCACACACTCTGATACGACTTCATTTAATGATTCATTTAATACTTTTTCTTTCAGATCATGCTGGTACATACCCACACCAAGATGTTTTGGTTCAACTTTTACCAATTCTGATAAAGGATCCTGTAATCGTCTTGCTAATGACACAGCACTGATTATAAATGGATCTAAATCTCCAAATTCCTGTTTTGCTTCTGATCCACATGAATAAATACTAGCTCCACTTTCATCAACAATTGCATATTCAATGTTGTTTTGGAAAAAATTTTTTTCATTTAACTTAGTTAACCAAGCTTCTACTTCCCGGCAAGCTTTTCCATTTCCAAGAGCAATAGTATAACAATCATATTGTTCTAACATATGTTTTAAAAATAATGCGTCTTTGTCATTATCTTTTGAAGGACTAAAAACTGGATATATTACTCCATTAGCTAATATTTCACCAGTCTCCGAAATTATGGCTAGTTTTGAACCATTTTTGAAGCCTGGATCTATTCCCAATATTTTTTTACCTTTAAAAGGATTTGTAAGTAACATATTTTTTAAATTATTTGCAAAAACTTCAACAGATGCCTTTTCGGCTTGATCTTTCAAATTTCCCCTTATTTGTCGAATCATTAAAGGTGTAACTAAATTAAAAATCAGATTATACTCATGTAAAATAAAAATATATGAAGTATGTACTTACTGAATCTATTATAAGCATCTTGAACAGAACTTTCAAAAAGTGTCGATCTTAAATGATTTTTATTACCATCTTTGTACCATTTTGAATAACAAAAATTTTTAAATTGAGAAAATACTTGATTTGGAATTATAAGTTTAACAGATAATATTTTGTTACTTTCTCCTCTATTGATTGCTAAAACCTGAAAATGGTAAATAACAAATAAATAAATCACATGACTGTTACATACAAATTATAAAATTTACCTGATGTGGTTTTAAAAAGGCTAATTTTATTTTGAAATCAAAATAAGTTTCAAATTTATGAACTTCATACTTGCTAGTCTTATTTTCAGTCTTTTCAGTTTTTCTTTTCAATTGTTTAGTTTGTACAAATATTACATTGCTTAAGGTTGGAAGTCTAGAATAAAATTTTAACATTAGAAAGTAAAGAAGATTAATGACAGTTATTAATTTCTTACAAATTACGTATAAAAGAAAGACTATCTGAATCATGTGATACAATATAACTTATAATATGCATTATTCCTTCTTCTATTTGTTTTAATGTTAGATGCTTAGTTTGAGAAACATGAGAGATATTCCATTTTCCTTTTCCATGTAAAATAGATAATGCTAAATCTTCTAGTCCTAGATTTTTAGCTTTTTCAGATAAAAGAGTTTTAGCACCTCCTTTGAATGGAGCATACTGAAAAAACACACACTTTCTAGTAATTTCAAAAATATTATTTAATTCTAGTAACTTAAAAAAGTCACTCTAAAAACTTACTATGTGTTCTAATTCATCTTTTGACCGTGCATTTAAAATTGAACATTTCAAATTTTCAGTTAATTTATTTTGTGATTGAATTAAATTTATAATACTTGCTGCTCTTTTCTTGACACTTAAAAGTGTATCATAAGATTGCTTTGCAGAATGTAACTGATCTGCAGTCATTCCATCTGTCATATCTCGACGATAACGTGCAATAAAAGGCACAGAATTTTCATTTGCAAACAATTTAAGAAGATTCACTGAAACATTCAAATCTAAATTGTTGTTTTTTGCTAGCCATTGTGAATCTGTCAACAATTTTTGTTCATCATTATCATAATCAGTGATATTAACTGTCTCTTCAGCTAGCAGATCTGTTTTCTTAACATCTATAGATGTGTTAACTGAAGGTTCCTACAAAAATAAGTTTTAATTTGCAATATATATTCAATATACTGAAATGGAAAGTGCGTATGAATACATATATATATATATATATATATATATATGTAATACCTTAGTTTTCGTGTTTTTCTTTTTTTCTGAAAAATCTTGAGTTTTCTTTTTCTTTCCATTCTGTGAAAAAGTAGTTGATAAATTATTCACAATATTAAAATAATTTGTACAAAATTGGAATATGTATACATACATACATATATATATATATATACATATATATATATATATACTTATATACACACATATAACTACCTTAGTTTTTGTTTCTTTTCTTTTCTCCGAAGTATCTAGCTTTATCTTTTTCTTATTATTCTGTGAAAAATATTATTTAATTATATTATACAACTTAAATGATAATGGAATATATAAATAATATATAAAATAGATAAAATAAAATATTAAATTCACACTAATTTTGGTAGAAATAGTTACATTAAAAAATTAAATATTCATAACAGATATGAAATATAATACTTCACGATTTAAAAAATATTCAATGTAAATATTAACTAGCAATCATATAATATAAATTGAATAAAACTGAAATAAAACCTCTTCATTAAGAGAATCCTCTGTTTTTATTTTTCGTTTATTTTTCTTCTTTGATTCCTTTAAATCTTCATCAGATGAAATTACAATAAATTCTGATTTCTCTACCTGTAAATGATAACTAGTTTATATATATATATATATATTTATATTCTTAATTATAAATTTTCACCTTAACATCCGATAAACATTCCATTTTAATATCCTTTTTCATTTCTTTTTTTATTGGTATTGATTTTTTTATATCTTCATTCGAGATCAGTATTTTATAATCATTTTTCTGAAAAATTAAAATACATTTATCTTACAGATCATTTCATGCTATCAACATGTATGAAAAATGTTTATTCCAGATAATTAAAATATAAGAATGTATTTAATGGTTGAAAATAAATGTATTAATTATACATTTTAGTTATTAATATATAATGATATACTAATAAACTGTTGAAAAGAACAATGAAATAAATGAACAGAACAATTTTCAAAATTTAACTGGTGTATGTGTGTTTATATCTGTATACAAACATACAAATATAGAAAGAAACACACCTCATCATCAGAATTTTTTTCTATTTTAATTTCTTGAATTAGAGTTTCATTTTTAGGGGATGTTACACTTTCAGATGTACATTCTGTTTTAATATCAGATTTTACAAATTCATTAATTGGTGATTTCTCTATTTTAACTGACGAAACTAAATCTAACTGATTTGTATCCATCTAGGAAAAAATAATAAATTTCACATAACCAACCCCACATATAAAAAGTACGTAAATGATGAATGATTAAAAATAAAAAAATATACGACAATAAACATTCACAAAATGAAAACAAATGCTCACATCAAAAAGCTTTTCTTTCTTAACTATATTATCAGTTATTGGAATTTTCTGAAATTCTTCAATATTTTTATTGCATGCTGTTTCAGTTGATGCTCCCTTAATGATGAAAAGAATAATTGTTTACATACATGTACAAATTATTTTTTTTTTAAATCGAATCTAAGATTTTCTTTGTAATTTAAAGAATGAAAATATTAATTTTAAATAAATAATAGAACAAATAGATAATTATTTATGCAAATAAATGGATATATATATATATATATATATATATATATATATATATATATATATATATATATATATATATATATATACATTTAATACCTGACATTTATACTTATTTCCAAAGGAAAATGGATATATACCCTATTACGGAATGTTAATTTGTTTCAATTTTTTACTATTTCTATTATTATTAAATTTACTGCATGTCATCCTAATATTTCTTCAGCTCCTTTTAGTAACATATATGATAATTACATACATAAGAACTGACTTTTAGACATTATCTCATTCATTTAAAATATTTTTAAAAACTATCAATACTCTAAATAATTTTAAGTACTTGTGATAAAGAAAATAAAACATCATTTGGTTCATAATATGTTCATAAAATGTTAGACAAACCTCATCTTTGGATGTATTATCTCTTGTATAATGATTATATTCAGTTTTACATCGTTGAGTTGAGCTATTATAAAACTGATATTTTGGATCCATAGTAAAAATCTAGAAAAAATATTTAAAACTTAATATCATATGTATATACATTTACAATTAAATTTAAAAAATCATATATAAAAAATTACCAGAATGTTTAAAATAATATTTAATACTACAGTATAAAAATATTTTACATCAAATATTTGTGTTTACATTCCGCAATCGTAAAAATTAAAAATTGACATATATAATGCGAGGTTATTGGGAAGAGTACAACGTGAGTAAAACAGAAATTCTCAAACTATACAATTTTATGATTTGTAATTAGAAAAAAAAATGCAGTATTTTTATAAAGTAGAGAACACACCTGTTATTTTTATACATAAAACTAATTTTCAAATCCTCATTAAGAACACTCATTTGCAAAATTGTTATTTTATGTACTATGCATGGTAAAATTTTTAATAATAAAAATTTCTTAAAATCTTACATTTAGTATTTTTATATATTGAATGTAGTACAATCATATTAGTTGTTTTTAATTTCTTGATAGACACAGAAGAAAAATTTTCAAACTGTAACAAATAGATCAAGTTGTAACAAACAGAATGTTAATGCTCATTAAAATACATCATTAAAGGTATTAACTAAAAATATGCACTCGTTTGTAAGTAAACAATTTTATTAAAAACTTTTTCATACAATGAAAAATATAAAAGGTTATTTTTAAAACGGCAGGATAATTTCTCTGCAATGCATCCACTTATTCAGTAGCATCACCTTTTTCTACACCGAATGGCTCGGAAACTTCTTCAGCACCACAATCTGCAATTACTACATCAGCAGTAGGTTTATCTCTACCATCTGTATTTGTATTCTCTATCTTCTTGACAATATCCTACAATAAATAATGAATTAGTACAACTGAATATTATCAGAACATATAGCTCAACAGAATATTTTTCAATACATTGATATAATTTGTGTTTGAATTTATGTACTTCAAGTAATAATTAAATATTCTATTCTAGTACTAAACATTATTCAGCTTTATTAAAATAATATTTTCAAACAAACATACACTGAAATACATTTTCAAAGAATTGAATTTTCATATAACATTTTAATATATTTTTATAACGAAAAAGTTAGATTCTTTAACTTACCATTCCTTTCAAAACTTTTCCAAATACAACATGCCTGCCATCTAACCAACTTGTTGGTTTAACTGTAATGAAAAACTGAGATCCATTTGTATCTTTTCCAGCATTAGCCATCGACAACCAACCAGCTCCATAATGCTTCAGTTTGAAATTTTCATCTTCAAAACGATCACCATAAATGCTTCGTCCTGAAGTACAACAAAGTTACTTAATTTAAGAAACACATTAACAAACATTAAAGCTTATTTATAAAAATGTACAATACGATATTTTTTTATATAATTCGTTTAAAATACATATACAGTACTAAAAAATAAAAGTACGATTATTTATATAGAACATTCCTTATTTAAGTATATACAATGTGAAATATTTTCTGTTCAGTAATTTTATACTTCTTTGTACATATTTTTATATTAATATATTTAAAAGTAAAAAAAGAATCAATCTGTATAATATATAGGAAAATAAATACATATTCATTATATTCTATGTATATTAATTACTATGAATAATTTATTTTATAAAAGTAATCATTTACAAGAATTAGAAGAATTTATTTTATGAAAATAATAAAGTAAAATTGTTAACTACTATATTATTGAAAGTTGTATTTTAACTATGTAATATTTTCAAATGTTGTTAACATAAATTATGAATAAAAAAAGTATCTAAAGATAGTCTATGAGTTTACTAAATTTTGTTAACTCATTAAGAATTCATTATAACCTCGAAAATAATTATAAATAACAATAACAAAGTGCTATGTCACTTACCTCCAGTACCATCACCTTTAGTAAAGTCTCCACCCTGAATCATGAAGTCCTTGATAACTCGATGGAATTTGCTACCTTTGTAGCCTTCACCAACCGGTTTTTTGGCTAGTTCTGCGAAATTTTTAGCCGTTTTCGGCACAGTTTTTCCGAAAAGACCGATTTCAATACGACCTGCTGGTTCACCTCCAATTGTAATATCAAACCATACCTGTGAAAATAATGGAAATTAAATGATAAATGTATTGTTACATTTTTACTCGTCGAAACATCGAGTAGATGATTCTTACTTTTTCAGTTACTTTGGGTCCTTTCTTGGCTTCCTCAGAACAATGAATACTGAAAATCAATGCAGATAAAATTAACGCGACTACTGAATAACTTGTTAACGCCATGGTGGAACTGTAAATGAAGATTATCACAGAATGATCAGTCAGTGACCCCACTCAGCGTAAACGTCGGCCTTTCACTCGACAAGAATGATTAGTAAACAACACAATACAACGTTCGCACGCCCGTGGATTTAGATGTGTTAGCTTTTTATTGGTTAACGCAAAGGCCAAGGCTGATATGACGTCAGCAACAAATAATACTGCAGAGTGAACAAGTATGCACTTCAGGTCATGCAGATCACATCTTTATCAGTTTCTGTTTATAACATTATAATTCTTTTAACGAAGTTGAAAAATAATTTATGCACAGTTTCATTTATCTTTTGTATATATATATATATATTTATACATATACACACACCCACCCACTCATGTAAGTTTGTATGCATGTGCATATGTACACCGTGTGCCATCTTACTAAAAGTCACGAAAGCTTGTATTCAATTGCATGTGTGTGTATATGTGTGTGGGTGTGTGTATTTTATTGCAAAAATCGTATTAAATGAAATATTTAATGAAAAAAAATATGTATTTTATATGAAGTATGCTAAGAAAAAAAATAAATAATGTTGACAACATAATTTTCATAATCATATGTTTTTTTTTGCATTCAGAAAATTAAATGAAGGATACAATATTTTGAAATAATTAATATTTATTTGATATTTTATCTAAACTACTTTTATTTTAATTGCGGTTATCTTGAAAACGTTTTATTATTTCTTTTGTTGACTCTGGGTTCAAATTTGATTAAATTATTGTTGTAAATAAATTGTATTTAGTGTTACTTTTGTTAGCCTATATTTAGTAAATATCAGGCTTTTAAACTATATATAAATATATATATATATATATATATATATATATATATATATATATATATATATATATATATATATAATGTTATTAACATGATAATTCGCAACACACGTAATATATAAAAATAACCAATTTAGCAACTAATAAATGATTTAAAATGAAAATTATATTGCTTGGTATAATGAAAACGCTGAAAACCCAAAAACTGTAATAAATAATTTTATAATATATTTCATTTAAATTTCAAATTAACAAACTGACGATATTTTAAATAACTGTAACTGTTACTTTATTAATTCAATCACTTAAATGTATCAAAGTTGATATTAAAATTAACTTTATAATTGTTTCATCAAAAATACTTTTATTACCATCGTTTCTCTAATATTGCAGTCGAAACGTATTATTTATACATTTTTACAGTTTAGTAAAATGTTAAAGGGAGAAACTTATGTGATTGTTGGGAAATTTTAAAATATTTCTGCACGGAAGAGGTATAGGAGGAGGTGTAAAGGAAGTGAATAAATGAAACGCATTTTTTTTAAGAAGTTTGGAACTAAAATACATTGTGAGAAGGGGCATGAAAAATAATATCATTGAAAGATGAGTGTATTATATTTCTCGTACAATACTTATTTTGGAGATTTCTTCAATCGCTTAACTTAAATTTAACACTGAACTTTTATTACAATCATACGATAGAATCATTTCTCTATAACTTTCTCTTTTAACAGAAACATTGTTTCAAACAATAATTTAACACTGTATTAATCGATTCAAATTATAAAATGAAAATAAAATATACAAGTTAGTTTTAAACGGATGAACATTGGTGATTTTTTCTTATTTGTAATACAGCTTAAACGATGAATGTGAATATGTAGGTTAATATGATATAATGATAAATAAAATGAAAATGAAATCAATCACTTCAAGAAAATAACAGTAATTTATCAACTGTTTGTTTCACATGGATTACACATACTCTACGCTATTCTATAGATGTACAACGACATTTAAACTTTTAAAACTGTTTTTTTTTCCATTTAAATGTCCATATCAAAATTCGCATTTATATTTACAAATTCTAGATGTTATTAAAAAAAATATCTGGTTGTTATTAACAGTGCACGATTAAAACACACAGATGTGTTTAGTTTTTATACATATCACATAACACTTTCTCCATTGGTGTGGCGCCTATGGTACGTTGAAAGAACACGGCTTCAACCCGAGGTGCCGGAACGAGCCGTAATAGCGGTAACATGAGTAAAAGACGGCCAAAACGGGCCGGTTGACCGGGCATCTGTGTCCGACAATGTTGCATCAACATCACCTGTGCTTGGTCTTGAAGGTTTTCAATTTGACTAGGATCTTTTAGACCACGGGTTTCTGTAAACATCACTAAAAAATTACATTTTCTTCGCGACGTGTTTTGGAGTAAGTAAACAATTAAAAAGGCCATTTACACTGATAGAACTACGCAATAAATTATAATTTTCTGTACATTATATCACAGATTTATGTATCGAAATTTTAAATAAAAAATGTTGTAAATAATTACTGTTTTGAGGAAAAACTAAACAACAGATACAGAAAGTATTCGTTAGCCTGGTTGTTTACTGTTAATTATAATGAAGAAAAAACAAATAGAAAACCACTCTATAGCCTATTAGATGAGAATTTTAATCTTATCACTGAAAACTTTATAATAAACAGAAGAACATATCCGACTTACCGGCTTTGAATAATACAATTGCTTTTAAGCATGCGAATTCTGCAGGATCGACGAGGACTGCTTTAAAACGGGCAAGTGTATCAGCAAGAAGTCGCACTTCAGCTGCAACTTGACCATTCGCTTTAATGCCGCCCGGAGCTGCGGTGTGTTCTGCTACCGAAAAAAGTGGCGACGAAACCGCATCCAATGGCATACACCATTGGATGGCATTTAATAAGAACAACTCACTCCAAGCCTCCTCTAAAAGAATCACCTGCAATTGAATTAAAATGATGTTTGTCGTCGCGCACAAATGTACACATGCGAATTACCTGATCACGAAATGGTAAACTGGCGAAACTTGGTAGATTTTTTGCCCATTTCACGGCCATGAAGAGTAGTCGAGCCGATGTTTCATAAACAGTCTCATGACTCGGATTGTACAGTGGTTGATGTGCAGCTTGCGGTTCTGGACGAAGTGGTCCACTGCTAGAACTCACTGTACATGGACCGATTCCTCCTGAACCTGTACCGCCACTTTCGCTACTCGCACGTAACGGCGGCGATGGTTCTTCTTCGTTCGTTACGTCGATACTGTCTTCTGTAACGAAATAGAAACAAATCATTTGTAAAACACGCTATATTAGAATTCAGCATGCTTCCAATTATTGTCACTATTTTCTGAACATTTCCTTATTGTATTAATATATTATAAACATAAATAAACTACATCATCAAGCATATGGAAAATTACAGCCATTATGACCTACTGCTTCGATTTTAGTGATTACGGATGCTCATTATTTTTGTGAAAAGAAGAAGAATTTATTCTTCAATTAAATTCAGATCATACAGAATACTCCACAAATGATTTAAATATATAATTCAATGCAAGAGTTTTTTCGTATTGAATTATTTCAATTACATTCTTCAATTATTTCACTTAGAAAATCCAATCTAATAGAAAATACTTATTAAAAATTACTGCTTTTTGTTGAATTCATTTTATATCATTCCGATGAAATTTGGATTCAATATTATCCCATCACACTTTAATAACGATCTCACTAATATCAAATCAGCATTTCTTTTCTATTTCGAATTACAAATAATAATTGTTCTTATCATAAAGCTTAAACACATAAGCGTGTCTTATAGTGTCAATAATATATCTTTTTAAAACAATTTTCTGATCAAAAATCTTAAATATTCGATCAATAATACTTTTTGATTGATCCTTTTAATCATTTCGATAACGATGCCATCATCTTAAGAGAATTAAGGTACAGACAATTATTTCTACATCTTAAAACTTTCAGATGATGCTGGTATCGTCATCAAAATGTGTATAATCAATAATCGAAAAGAATCAATGATCAATTATTGAAGATTTATTGAATTTAGTTACAGTTAAGAAAATATCACTCGATTTTCGGAACTTTTAATGATAATCTAAACTGAATTCTTAAAAAAATCAATAGTAACATTTACAACAACAAATTATTACTAATCTTGAAATGCAAAATCCGTTCAGTTGTATAATTAATGAAATGTAGTACCACATAAAGTACCACTCATTGAAAACGTATTGATTGATATTCTCGGGAAATTGTACATTTACATTTCAAGTAAAAGAGAATATATTACTGTATTATAACATTGTTTCTATTATTTCAATTGATTATCATAATCTGTCGGACAGAATTCGAAGTTACAAGTATTTATTATTATTTGATATGCCATTTATAAATAATTAATGTTCAGTGTATTTTGTATACATTTTAATAAAATATATTAGCAGACACCTTGCTGAATTGCAAATAATTAAAACTATACAAATATATATATATATATATATATATATATATATATATATATATATAAATGCGGTGTTTTTCCAGTAGCTTTGATTCTTCATTTCACTCATTAAATATTGATCGTTATTTAATATTAATAATGTTTAAATATTCATAATTGGTAATTAGCTGTCGTGTCAACAGAAATATGAATATATAAATGATTTCAATACCTGGTACACTCATTTCATAAACGAATTTCCTATTTGAATTCATATAATTTCTCTAATGAAATATGTCACTGACTATCTTCATTACTTTCAAATACTACTTCTGTTAGTGACTGATAAAAAAAACGATGCGGTAATTAGGAGAGTTGATATTTAAAAGTATTTATCGTGATTGTGTAGGAGTGATGAAATAATTTATTCATGTACGTTTCGACTATGTATTAATTAAATGAAAAGATCCTGTGTATGCTCACATACGAACAGAAAGTAGAATAAAAGTTATTTGTTTATTAATCTGATTTTTCATGATACTAAACAATAAATAAACTGATTGTTAATATGTAATGAAAAATTTTCATATAATAAAACAGATATATATATATATATATATATATATATATATATATATATATATATATATATATATATATATACTTCCATTATAAGTTAGGGTGAATAAATTTTTCAAATATTATCTATTTATTAAGATAGCAATGTTTTTAACAAATACTTTATCAAGTGATGACAATTTTATTTGTATTATCATTTCCAATAGAGCTGATAGAAGTAGAAACAAGAAATGATTTAAGATAAGATGTATGAAAGGGAAAGTATTATTTTTTAAATTAGTAGTAGTGGATTTTTTAGTCTTTGTTGATAAAACTAATTTTTTCAATCTAAATTGTAAGTCAATTTAAACGAATAAGGCTGGGCCACCTGTAGGGGGGAGTATACAGGAACTCGAATCGTGAATTATCAAGTTGAGCAATCCAGCCTCGAACCAGCAAGCGAATGGTGGACACCACTAACATACAATATTACAAAAAATCCTCTAGAAACATTCATTATTAATTTTCGAATTTCTTAACAAAAACTGTCTCTCCATATTCATATATATATATATATATATATATATATATATATATATATATATATATATATATATATATATATATATATATATAGATAGATAGATAATACACACATTATTTCATTTCAACTATAAGTTAGAATATTTATTTTTAAAATTATCTATAAAGTTGGTAGGAAAATAATTGCGATTCTTGTTTTCTGAATACCATTTTAAAATGCATTTTTCAGTCTGTATTTTTGAAACATCGACTTCGATTTTATCATTAATTTTACTTCAAGTTTGGCTATTGAATGAAAGATGGAAAAGAAGTGAATAAGAGCATTTTTTTAGGAGTTCAAAACGGTGTTAAAGCAGTAGAAACTGCTTGTAAACTAAACGATGCTTTTGGTGTGGGCACTGTTAAGGAACGTACGGTGCAATGGTGGTTTCAAAAATGTCGTCTGGGGGTGAGACACTTGAAGATGAAGAAGGTCGTGGGCGTCCTTCTTCAGTTCATAACGACAAACTGAAGGCGTTAGTTGAATCAGCACTACGCACAATTCTGAGAGCTTGCACAAAGTTCGACGTTAGACATCTAACATTTCTGAACCACTTTTTTTTTAACGCGTTTTTAGTTTAGCCGACAGTGTATGGAATCTCTGTAAACATGTAGTTGTTCTGTCGTTCCTGGGAATTAGCTCCCTTTCAAAACTAGATTGTAACGTGTTTTATCTAACAACATGTAGTACTGCCATATGTCATAATCTTGACTTTGCTGCCTAGGAAAATTCTGAACCACTTAAAACCATTTAAATTAAAAAATATATATGAATTTGAAGGTCGTAAACCGTAATTATTTTTATACCAACCTAATTTTTGTTATTTTTAATTTTTTTAGCAAATAATTTATTTGAACTATTATTTCCAATAGGACAGCCACACATTTTTGGAAAAATGTGTGGATAAGACTGATAGAAAAAGAAATACAAACTAGAAATGATTTGATATAAGATGTATTGAAAAAATGCACTAGTTTTTAAATTACTAGAAGTGGATTTATTAATGTGTTTGATGATAAAACCGTCTATGTCAATGTAACTTACAAGCCAATTTTCAGAAATAAGGCTAAGCTGTCTGTAAAGTGGAGTATATGCGAATCGCCAAATTAAACAATCCAACCTCGAACCAGTAAAGCGAATGGTAGACATCACTAGTACCACAGTATCACAGAAAATACTCTATAAACATGATTACATACACAAACTGCATTACTTCAACTATTTGATAGAATTCTTTTCATAATATTATCTATTTATTAATTTTGGAATTTTTTAACAAAGACTCTCTCTCTCTCTCTCTATATATATATATATATAGATTAAATATTCTACTTAGACATTAATTCATTACATAATATATAATCTCATACACTATATATAACTCTAGAAAGGATTAACGGTCTTCACTGTAGGGTTCTTTTATGAATCCACTGTGTATTAATGTATAAAAATTCTGTAGAGTTAATTTCTTTTACAGCTGGTTTCAACTTTCCTCATCGACAATTTCGAAAGACGAAACGTCCCAGAAAAAAAAGATTTCTACAGAATTTGTAATAACTACAAATTTAATAATAAAAATATCACATATAAACTAAATAAAGTAGTAGTTTGGTTTTAATTTTCAATTCAAATTTAGTTTTTTTTTTTTTTTTTGTTTATAGTGAATTAATATATGTCCGAAAAAATAATATGTTATCTTGTAGGATACAGGAAATCTATTTAAAAAATTAATATATAAATAAATGTGTTGAATTATTTCCTACCGACGTAGACAAAAAACACAGCTACATTTCGCTAATATCTAATTATTTTGTTGTTATTGAAATTTTCTCGCCTGAAACACATAAATGTGCCTGAAAGTTCGTTCACACAAAAAGACAGTAATTTATTCGAAATTAACATTCAAATCCGCTACAAGTATCTGAAATTCGGATCGATTATAAATAAATATGTACATTTATTCAACTAAATATTAAAATAAACTATGGAATTAGTACAAATATCAACATTTATCATCGAAACATACATGAATAGTTGTAATATTATCTCGTGAATATATCATTTTATCTGCGCCATAATTCGTGCGGCCATTTTGCTGTCCCGCAAACCGACCCCGCTAGCTGACTCCCTGATGATTAATTAGCGATGCGACTAATTCATTTATAATCCCGGTCTATATACATGAGCTCGTATTCGCCATCCCATCCGAAGCGACGGAATAAATTAAAAGCTCAGAATACATCACACGACTCTTAATTAATTTTTCCTCGGCATGCGTATCTTTGTGCCCATTACTGAATTTATAACGCGACGTAATTCTTATAATTATCAGATATATTTCTTTGATTCGACAGTGTCTTAGAGATTATTAAGATGCGCGCTAAAAGCTGTCATATATCTAGAGAGAAGGAAGATATCGAACGTGTAAAGAATCGATTTTAAACATCCTGTACGGTTCACAAAAATATATGATTTTCAAAAAAATTTAAGGGTCGAATGATTTTCATAATCGACTTTAGTAGCTTTTCCGAAACTCGTCTACTGTCTTTTTATAGATTTGTGTATAACATGGAAAGAAATAATGCTATTAAAAATATTTTAAATATTATTAATCGGCTGGAAAAAACAACAAATGAAGTTATTATTCTTTTAACGCTTTTCGCACTGTCATTTCTCACATATAAATATTGTTTATGTATCAAAATAATTCCACAAAAAAAACACGATTAAAAAAATCATTTCCAGTCTTGTACTAATCAAAAACATGCTGAATATATAATGTAAGATCAACAATAGAAACATGATAGATTCTTAAAAACTAATAAAAATGAATACTTTCAGATATGGCTGAAACATCACACCGTACTAGTAGAGAATCTCTGATCCTGCTTACCATCGTTGTCTGTAAGTTCGTGTTTTGGCGTTGGCGGGTGTGGCAGTGATAATGTTGGAGGTCCTAAAAGTCCTGGAGCATATCTCGCTGGAGAAAGTGCCATTGCCAGAGATACCGGAGGTCTGCAAAAAATTAAATATGTTTAAAAAATTAAACATGTTATAAATTAAAATAAACTTAATCTATGTGTTAATTGTTTATAAAATAATCTTAGTTTTTGAAATTATTATATTATTTTATAATAATGTTTTTTTTAATGTTATGTCTTGTTTATATCATTCAATGTATTTATTCATAATACTTGTTTATTTTGTAATTCATATTTCTCTTTCAATACATAAATAAGTGATATATTTAATTTTTGTTTTATTAATAACTTCGATTCAAACGGAAATGTGAAATGTAGTAAAAAAGAAACGAGACTGAATGATTATCTTTCGCAGTACATCTCCGTTCACAATCAAGTAGATTTTAGAATTATTTGAAATGAATTTTCTTCGATCTTAAAATTGATTACTTGTCCAAATCGGATGTACAGTGTTTAAGTTTCACCGATTTGTGTGAGATGTTCTATCGCCCTCTCTGAAAAATATTCGAAAAATATAGAGCAACGTATTGAATTCTACAATGTCCTTTACTCGTGTATGAGCACTGAGTGCTATAAGATTTCTGGTCGGTTTAGAATGTCTGACTAACTGAGATACTAAACTCGAACAGAGAATCAATTAGAAAGATTCTGATTTAAGATTTGTGGAAGGTGTACAAGGGTAGAGTGATAATTGTCCTCGTTTGAAAAGAGATGACATCACTGATGATCAAACTGCAATATCTTTTAACAGCATTACCTTTCAAACTACTGCTATCAATGTTTGAGCACAATATGTCAATTAACAGTTTCGACAGTCATTCCTATTGCTCTTTTGTAATTATGGAAAAAATTAGTATCGGTCAGTGATTAGATAACTGTTTTCGGATGGAAAAATGTGTGGATAAATTCAAGAAAATTTACAGGCTGTCTGCGGGACTCTGCACCTTCGATTACAACCGACAGATATTGGTTCAATGAATTTAAACGTGGTCGTACAAGCGTTTATGATGAAGAATGTCCAGGTCGTCTAATTGAGGTGACTACTGAAGAGATGGTTGGAAAAATCAATGATATTGTTTTAAATGATTGTAGAATCAGAGTGCATGAGATAGTTGAGATAGTAGGGATCACAGATGAACGTGTACGGAACATCTTACACACATTTTCATATGAAAAAGCTATCCGCCAGATGGTTGTCGCGTTTACTCACAATCGACCAAAATTGCATTCAAATGAACATTTCAAGAGATTGTTTAACGATGCTTAAACGTAATCGACATGAATTTCTGTGTCGATACATAACCGTTGATGAAAGATGGATCCATCACCACACGCCTGGAACGAAAGAGCAGTCAAATCAATGGACTTTTCCTTTCGAACGTGCACCAAAGAAGGTAAAAATCATTGCATCATCTGGAAAGGTATTGGCGACTGTTTTCTGGGATGCGCATGGAATATTGCTGATCGACTATCTTGAAAAAGGGACAACAATAACAGGAGCATACTATGCATCGTTATTAGACCAGCTGAATGATGAAATCGAGGAAAAACGCCCACGTTTGGCAAAGAAAAAAGTATTCTTCTATCACGACAATGCACCGGCACACAAATCCACAACAAAGTGCATGAATTGCACTACGAATTGCTTTCTCATTCACGATATTCTACAGACTTGGCACCGTGTGACCTTTTCCTGTTTCGAAACTTGAAGAAATGGCTCGAAGGTAGAAGATTCGCATCAAATTCGGAAGTGATCGCTGCTGTAAATATCTATTTTGAGGAGTTCGACAAACCGTACTATTCGGGTGGGATTAAAATAGTAGAAATGCATTGGACTAAAGTGGATTGAGTTAAAAAGAGATTATTTTGAAAAATAAAAAAAGAATTTGCTCAAAAAATCGTGTTTTTTGTCAAACACGGGTACTTATCACTCTAACCTCGTATGTATGGATGCTCAATGATCAGAACATGAAAAAAATTTAAATCTGCTCTGATATTTTTGGACGAATCCCAAAAAAAGAGAATTTTCTGAACAATGTTATCACATGTGATGACTTTTAATCCATCCAAGCCATCGTACAAGTTCTAGAAATGTAAAGAAAACAAGTTAAATATTTTAGAAAATGTTTGTATGTGTAGAACAGACGATTAAATCACGAGAATTGTTTAAAACACAGAGTGCATATTACAAATATCTGACCTATACCGTTCTGTCCCAGATAATCAAAAAATAGTTGTTTTTTCAACAACATTCTTTAGAAGAATGTCATAGAATCTACATATTGGATCTGAATTCAACCTGTATTGATCTGATACGTCGATTTTAACACGAAAAGAACACACTTACTATAAATAATGCAGAATACGTACGGGATTCTGAGAAGCATTGATGATATCTTGTATTTACAACCTTCGTTTGAACTTTCCCATTGCTACCATATGATCTATTTTTAGTTGCTCCATTTACATTAACAATTGTATAAAGAGATATGAATCCAATTGAAATAATCATTCAATAATATTTCACTGATTAAATAAGTGACAGTTTGTGCGTCCATTTAATTTTTTTTTTGCTTTTGTTGTATTATTTATTAATATAGAATAGTGACAGGATAATGTCATTTAGCTTATATATATATATATATATATATATATAAATTAAATACACACACTTATATATATATATACATATGTGTGTGTGTGTGTGTGTGAGAGAGAGAGAGTATGTGTGTGTATACTCTAGTATCAGATGTTTAATATTTAGAAAAAGATGAACATAAAGCTTGTTTGATAAACGCAATAGAAAAAAATTAAAAAAACGCAGTGACAAATATGAAATATTTGCATTAAAAATAACTTAATTGTTTAATTTATTATCTATTAAAGAAAATTTGTCATAACAAATGAAATTATTAAATCTTATAAATATCTTATTTGTCTCGTTTGTGGCACTGTGACCACATACAGATTCACAAATGATTTTTTACTACTCTATAAATTAAAAAAAACGTTTCCAATTAGAGAAATATTCATTAATTATTTATTAATTATATTAATCGCACTTGATAGATTTTTCTGTATCTTAGCGCTCTGAGACTGATATTGAAATGCTCATAACGAACAATAAACATGATCGATGAACTATTATTGAATGTTTTTGATCAGAAATCTGTGTTTCTTTTTCGTGATGGAGCGTCTGTATAAAAAGTATGACTTTGCATGAAGCTTGTAACGTTTCAATATTTTTATGAAAAGTCAATCGAAATCAGTTCAGTGATTTTTGTATAGTTTTACATCATGTAGTTAAACTTAATCAATAGAAAAACTGAACCGTGTCGATTCAATGGAATAGTAAAATGTTTTTTTTTTATACCTAGAGTTTTCCAGTGTCCACGGACCATGTCCATTTTTAGCATTTAAATTTTTGAATGTAAGACTTTGCAAAGAAATATTTTTTGATAATTAAAACTACATTTTTTTCCGAAACTCATCTCCCACTTATGTCAAACAAAAGTAAATGGTACAGAAATAAAGAACGAATAACAGTACGTAAGTATATCCAAAACAGTGGCGCATACAGGGGGGAGTCAAGGGGCTCTGGCATTCCCCAAAGGAAAAGAATCACTATCCCCTATATATACACACAGAGAGATTAATGTAACCACACTGAAGTAACTCAACAGCTTTGTAAAAAGAAAAGAAAACTGGATTTGATTCTTTAAATGAATTTTTATGATCATCGAATGAATTTCATAGAATTCACATAAAAAAAATATCCGTTCAACTCGGCAGCCTCTAAGGTTACATCCTGAGTGCGCCACTGATCCAAAATAACCCAAAATAAAAATCACCAAAAACAGTTTATATTTTTTCTAAATAATACAAAGATTTACTGATTAGTTAAAGTATTAAAATGTTTATCAGATAGAGTAAGATGTGTTTTTCAATTGTTTACACAATTTAAGTAATACAGTTTTTTTTTAGCTTTATTATAAAACATATTGTGTTAAAATATGTGCATTCAATTATATATATATATAGTGTTGGTCGAAAAAAAATTGCATCGCCTCAAATATGACTGGAATTGTTTTAAAATTGATGGCTTAAAATTATCCTTCAGGATTTTTATATAAACATTTGGCCGACTTTTATGTTCAACCATGTTAAACGTCTTAGGCATGGACTATACTAAAAGAGTCAGAGATCATTATACCTTCCGATTTTGCCAGTATTTACTGAACACAACATAAATGCAATCATTTTACAGTCATTATTTTTACTAGGGTCCCCTCATCGCTTACATTGATCTTGAATTTACTTTTGTCATTGAAGACAAACCCCTTTGTACTATTCTTCTTATAACTTGAATTTTCTTAACATAAATAAAGTACCGTTTCAATAATAAAATATTTATAAACCAAGTATGTTATTTATCACTACCATTGAAATTTCAATTTCCTGCTCGAATTTTTTAAAATTTGGATTTTCCAACTAACTGAAATTGATGCTTTTTTTGTTTAACATTATATATATATATATATATAAATATATGTATATATATATATATATATATATATATATATACATAAACATACATATACATAAACCAAGGAAGAGACCAATGAACAAGTAGGATAAGGAAATTAAAATTTTTATTGAAAATCAGTGGAGAAGAGGGGCATTCAATTGTGCAAAATGGAAAATAATGGAAGAGGCCTTTATCTAACCAGCGGACTGACAGAGGCTTCTGCTGCTCATGCTGATATATCCATTATTTTTTACATCAGAATTTATTATTGCTCCTTATTAAATATTACTCAAACACGATCTTTATTGTTCATTTATCGAACATCATTAATTATATTAAAAAATATGAATGTCCGCAACACTGTGCTATATTTTAGATCACCGTACCCGATACGTTTGTGATACAATCCGTCACATGTTTATTATACAACATGCCGTTCAGATAAAAGGAATATCCATCCAGTGTAATAATCATATGATGGCAACATCACGTCCGATTAAACATTAGAAACACCTGTCGAGGCATTTTATAATTTTTGTCATCGGACTGCTTTGTCTCGTGACGTCAGTGTTTACGGATCGCATAATCTGCAGGTCTATTATAGACATATTGGCGATCAAAAGGTAGCGAGGCGTACGTTTTACACCTGAACTATCACAGACCGTCGTCATCTGACTTCAGTCAGAAGCTGTTGTGTCAACAAACACAACATGGCGTCAAGCTTTTGGAGGTGTCACAAGCTTATGATTATTTGCATGATATTAAAATGTAATATTAATTGTAATTTTAATCACTATATATATATAATAAAAATATTGATTAAAGGTGTCATATCTGAATCGTGAAAGCAGTACATATAGCAATCAAATATAATTAAAATAATCTAAAATTTCATATATAGACATTTATATCAAAGGAAGTTCGTTTTATGTATTGTTCTACTTATAAGCACTTTTCTACATTTATTACAATTTATAGTAGTATATAGTAGTTTCTACTGCTTTATAGCCCGTTTTGAACTCATCCAAAAAATTGCTATTATTTGCATATTTTCCATTTTTAATTCAATAGGTCAATTTGAATCAAAATTAATAATAAAACCAAAGTCGATTTTATCAAAATAGAGACCGAAAAATGCACTTAAAAATGATATTAAGCTGAACATGATGGAACGACACTTCCATTAAGAAAAATTCAGGCTAGAATTTAGGAAACAAACACCGCAATTATTTTCTAAGCAACCTAATAATTAATATTAAATTTCTTATTACATATTTACAACAGAAAAAGTTCGTTTTATGGTCTGTTTCTTTTATGTTTCCTATATAAAAAAAGGTTGGAGGCGCCGGGCATCGATCCCGGTACCTCTCGCATGCAAAGCGAGCGCTCTTCCATCTGAGCTACGCCCCCATTGTAAACACAACAATTACATTTAATGAATTGCTCATCAATGTTTTCAATTGAAATATTGAGAGATGTAAAAGTATTAAGGATAGATTCGGGTGCCTTTGACCATTATGCGTGTGATAAAATCATAAATGTATATGAGAGAGAGAGATTCATTCGATTATACAAGAAGAAGTATAAGTTATATACGAAAAACAGTAAAATGATACTTAAACACACAAGAATTTCATTAAATTATAATGAATATTGTTCAGGAGCGAAAGAACTGAAAAATCTGGAAGCACAGGGAATCCATCATGGTACCTTTCGCATGTTAAACGAGCGCTCTACCATCTGAGCTACACTCCTGATAATAATTGTGTTATACATTTTGCAAAAATTATTGCAATAAATAGAAATCGACTTTTTAATAACATTACAAATATTAGGACGATAGAAAAATAATTCCGGTTCATGATCTTGAAATTCATTTATATTTTTTGCTTTTTTGATTCTCCTAGTCGTTTTAAACCGTTCAGAACTGTTGGATGACTGACGCCTTACTACTTGATAATTAATAACAAATTCCTTATCATATATTTACATCAGAAAAAGTTCGTTTTATGGTCTGTTTCTTTCATGTTTTCTATATAAAAAAAACGTTTGGAGGCGCCGGGCATCGATCCCGGTACCTCTCGCATGCTAAGCGAGCGCTCTACCATCTGAGCTACGCCCCCAGTGATAACGTTGCAAAAAACTCGATTGAAGCAATTTTATTTCACCTTAATACACTTTAAAACCACACCCAAGTTTCACTTTCAATAGTAAACGCACGGTCAAGTATACAACATAATATGCTACTGCTAATTTAAAACACTACATAAAACTGTGTTCGCAGCATCCACACCTTTATATTAAACAAGTTCCATGACTAGATAACATCTAAATGGACTGAAATTTAATGTAGAAAACGATTAAAAAAGATATTCAAAATGTATCAATATCAAAGCTCATTACGTCTGACACAAAGCTTAACATAATGTGTTCGAAAACGGAGTGAGAGATTAGTTAATGAAATTATTTGCATTGAAAACATATTTTAATAATATTTTATATTTAATTTCTAAACGATAAGAATAAAATATAAATTCTGAGTTTAGACAAGGAAAGCCGGTACTCGAGGTCTTTATAAATTTAAACTTCACTCAGTTTCTGTTTCAATTTATTCCTGAAAACTTTCACTGGAGAACAGTACTTCCAGGTTAATGTAATAAAAACACTTTTATTCAAGATTATGTACGAATCTATTACTTTTTCATCATTTTTATTTTTATGTGTTTATTAAAAATTTTTCCAATATTTAAAAAAGTTGTAAGCCTATAAATACTCATCAAAAAAATCATTTATTTAGATACTCATCAAAACCAGTTTCTTTCAAATTTATCGAAATGCAATCACCCATATGTTTTTCCCATCTTAAGAAATCAATTCTCTGGACATTGTGTTAGTTTGTTGAACAGATTTCTTACTATGACCAATTTATTGTTTCAAGTATTTTTCTATTACTCTAAAGAACTGATTAATTTACATTCAGATGTTATTTGTTCAAATGATTAGTTAAACTCTCTTTTCTTCAATGAAAGGGATACATCTAATTAAATTCGATTTAAAATCTTGATAACTATTTAAATTCATGTATTAAATAAAGCATTATAATTGTTTGTGTATATTTGCATGCTTACATTACTTTCAATGAAAATATAAACCCAATTGGAATACTCTGTCGTCTTTCTTATTCATCCTCTCGTAGTAAAAAAATTTACAGGAATAAAAGAATAAACTAATTTTATTTAAATTCTAGGTAGGTTAGTTTCTAATTATTTTCATTCAGTTGTATAGTTTATATGCTGTTTGAATGGAAATACTAAACAAATATAATACTCAGTCGTTTTACTCGTTCATCCATCATAATAAACAATTGTATAGGAGCAAAAGAACTAAAAGATTGGAGGCGCCGGGCATCGATCCCGGTACCTCTCGCATGCTAAGCGAGCGCTCTACCATCTGAGCTACGCCCCCAGTGATAACGTTGCAAAAAACTCGATTGAAACAATTTTATTTCACCTTAATACACTTTAAAACCACACCCAAATTTCACTTTCAATAGTAAATGCACGGTCAAGTATACAACGTAATATGCTACTGCTAATTTAAAACACTACATAAAACTGTGTTCGTAGCATCCACACATTTATATTGAACAAGTTCCATAACTAGATAACATCCACATGGACTAAAATTTAATATAAAAACCATTTAAAACATGCAATGTACTTATTTAAAATGTATCAGTATGAAAGCTCATTAATCTGAGGCAAAGTTTAACATCAGAAGTTCAAAACCGAATAATATTTTATATTCGAGTTCTGAAAGATAATAATAAATTATAAATCAGTAGTTTGAAAAGGTGTTTATAAAGGACACTAATTTTAAACTTCATTCATGTCCAGTTTCAATTTATTCCCAAAAACGTTTATTGAGAAAAACAATGTTTCTTGAATAAAAGCTCTATTCAAAATTACATATAAACATATCGCTTTTTCATAATTTCATTTCTTTATGTGTACATTAATAAGATTTCAGTTTATAAATAAAATGTTAAATTATGATCGAATACTTGTCGGCAATACAAAATATCCAGTTTCGATTAAATTTATCAAAATGCAATGACCCAGACACTTCTTCTCGAACAATTCAATTGCTTGACATTTTCTTTATTTATTAAATCAAACAGATTTCATACAACAAATTTATTATTCTAAGTACATGTCTATTACTGTGAAAAAGTTATTAATTTACAGTCTGATTTTGTTTACTCGAATGAGTGATTAAAGACTATTTATTTATAATGGAAGAGAAGTAACTAATTAAATTTTATTTAAATTCTAGGTAGCTTAGAGTCTAATTATTTTCATTCAGTTGTATAGTTTATATGCTGTTTGAATGGAAATACTAAACAAATATAATTCAATTTGGATATACGCAGTCGTTTTATTCGTTCATCTATCATAATAAACAATTGTACAGGAGCAAAAGCAATAAAAGATTGGAGGCGCCGGGCATCGATCCCGGTACCTCTCGCATGCTAAGCGAGCGCTCTACCATCTGAGCTACGCCCCCATTGATTAAGAAAGTATTCACCTTGCAAAAATTATTGCAATCAATAAAAATCAACTTCTATAATGAAATCATAAATATATGTAATAGATAGACTCATTTGTTGTTATAAAAATAATAGAAATATTTATAACAACAATATATATATTACATGGTTGTAAAATACTACATAAAGAAACTCTTTCATCCTCTATAATAGATTTTACAAGAATAAAAGAGCTAAAAATATTTCACAGGGGGCGAAACAGCAAAACTTTGGAGGCGCCGGGCATCGATCCCGGTACCTCTCGCATGCTAAGCGAGCGCTCTACCATCTGAGCTACGCCCCCTGTGCCAATCAATCTAAAAAGTGTATTGAAATAGTGAAATTTAACCTACTTTATATGTAAAAATACAAGAACCCCACCCAAAGAAATTTCACATTCGATAGTAGACAAATCTATGAGAATGAAATATCAGTCGATGTTTGCAGTACATGGCAATAAATTATTCTAATAAACCTTGCTAACGATTGTAGATTAACATTTGAGTTAAATTCTTAAATCATTTCAAAAAACATCTAAGTTTAAAGAACATACTAAAAATGAACTAATTCAATCACTTCACACTCATCACAGTAAGATGATTTTTTTAAAATAAATTGATACAGAATTAATGATGTGATTGATGCAGAAAGTTATAAGATTTTATGAATGAAAATAATTGGAGGTACTGGGCATCGATCCCAGTATTTCCTGCATGCGAAGCGAGCGCTCTTCCATTTGAGTTACACCCCCACCTCTAGCACACCATTTGATGATAATAAATTTCATAATTATATTTAATTTTAGTTCAAAATGTGTTTTTATAATCTTTTTTTTTGTTTTTATCTTTTAAAACTGATGCCAGATTAAGTAATTTTCGACTATACTGTGTTCTAAAACTTAAATTTCAAGAACTCAAAGTTGAGAAACGTAAACTACTTAAAAGTGACTGAAGGATTGCAAATAAAACAGAATGCGTGTCCTAAAGACTAGCACAAACATACTCGAATTTTAAATATTATTAAAGATCATGAAAGGTCAATTGAAAAAGTGAACGAAGTAACAGCCTATCATTTTGAAATACTTGCTCTCTGTGAATCTAAAACACTATTCAGTTTTAACTGCATTTCCATTGAGAGATAATCCGTGCATTCATTTCACATTTCCGTTTAATGTCATTGCAGTATTTCAATTCCCTTGAACATATTTTCGTAAGGAACTCCCATATATTTAGATTATATTGTATGAAACGTACCCGAAAACTCCTACTGCGACTGCTGCTTCCCGAAGAGCTCTCTCTTGTTCCACACTCATCTCGCGTAAAGCTTCTGGTCGAATTGTAGCCGTGTTTCGTGGCTGACGTTCATTTTGTACGGCTGAAACAAAAAAGATACTCTCAGTCCAAGTTAAATCTTACTGTTTTTAGTTATTGAATCTTGTAAAATGAAACGGTAATAAGATAACGAACACTAAATATTTGTCCTTTTTTAAGTAGTTTTATCGTTGTTTTTTATTTCTTTCCGAAAATGTATATTATTTGAAATTATTTAAATATAATTTTAAACCCTCGCACATGCTAACAATTAAAATAATTGATTAGAACGGTGCTGTCTTAATACATTTCGGACCAGTAGTACTTTACCCAGTGGCCAGCTATGTTTTTGGTGAACGAATTCAAGAAAGCTTTTACATAAATTTTAAAGCCACGCTTTAAAAATTAAGTACCCGTTGCATTTTGAAATTATTTATTACATATTCTTACAGGCTAATATGTTTTTCGAGTATGATACTTTGTAAAACACTTTTTAATATGAAGTGGAACTAAACAAAGCTGGTAAATGAAACGTGTTTCTCTTCTCTTACCGTTACTTTTACATACTTTGCCAACTTTAGTAGGATATCTCTTTTTGCCTGAATATGGAATTAGCACAGGGACGTTCTACTTCATGTTGCCTGCCAATCTTTACGGATGATCTTTCTGGGGAGCTCTAGTACTTCTAACATTTGATGGACCAGGATTGCTCAACTTTCGATCTGCTATTAATCATATTAATCGCACATGATAGATTTTCCTGTATCTTAGTGCTCTGAGGTTAATATTGAAATGCTCATAACGAACAATAAACATGATCAATGAACTGTTATTGAATGTTTTTAATCAGAAATCTGTGTTTCTTTGCGATGGAGCTTATGTATAAAAAAGATGACTTTGCATGAAGCTTGTAACGTTTCAATATTTTTATGAAAAGTCAATCGAAATCAGTTCAGTGATTTTTGTATAGTTTTACATCATGTAGTTAAACTTAATAGAAAAACTGAACCGTGTCGATTCAATGGAATAGTAAAATGTTTTTTTATACCTAGAGTTTTCCAGTGTCCACGGTCCATGTCGATTTTTAGCATTTAAAATTTTTGAATGTAAGACTTTGAAAAGAAATATTTTTTGATATTTAAAACCACATTTTTTTCCGAAACTCATCTCCCATTTACGTCAAACAAAAGTAAATGGTACAGAAATAAAGAACGAATAACAGTACGTAAGTATACCCAAAACAGTGGCGCATACAGGGGGGAGTCAAGGGACTCTGGAATTCCCCAAAGGAAAAGAAAAAGAATCACTATCCCCTATATATACACAGAGACATTAATGTAACCACACTGAAGTAACTCGAGAGCTTTGTAAAAAGAAAAGGAAACTAGATTTGATTCTTTAAATTAATTTTTATGATCATCGAATGAATTTCATAGAATTCACATAAAAAAAATTTATCCGTTCCACTCGGCTCCCTCTAATACATTTTTCAAGTATGATACTTTGTAAAACACTCTGTAATATGAAGTGGAACTAAACAAAGCTGGCAAATGTAACGTGTTTCTCTTCTCTTACCGTTACTTTTACATACTTTGCCAACTTTAGTAGGATATTTCTTTTTGTCTGAAGATGGAATTAGCACAGGGACGTCCTACTTCATGTTGCGTGCCAATCTTTACGGATGATCTTTCTGGGGAGCTCTCGTACTTCTGACATTTGATGGACCAGGATTGCTGAATTTTCGATCTGCTAATTTATCTAATTCGGATCAGATCCACTCTGTTGCCACAGTGAAAAGAAAATCCTTATATCTTATTCGGCTTTGTGGATTGAGCGCTCGATAAATCCTGAATGAATTGAATAGTCCACAATTAATCAAGTAAAGCACTACTTTCTTTGTCCATTTTATTGTTTTCCTAAGGATACTACATGTTGAAAGATATTGACCAACACCTTTCATATAGTTATTGTACTGCACAATGGATACTGGCTTTTTTATTTCCTCACCAGTTTACCAATTTGTCTTTCCTGTTGCACGAGAGGAGGCATCATGGATAGTTGAAACCATTCGAACTTATTTTTTATCCCGCCAAACCGATAATGGGATGTCACGATTTCTTCGGAAGACTATTTCGTCTCTTTTAAGCGCAGATGCTAGAGACTAATCACTTTTAATTCCATACGGAACTTACAACCTCAGCGAATGCGTTTTCCGTTACACTGCTCCACTCTAAATGACACAATAATACGAGAATTCTCGTGATTGGGCACAAGCTATTGAACAGAAAACACGAGAATTCTCGTGATTCGTCCGCAATGTTCAAAATATTGAAATAAATGCAGCATCGTGTAAATTAATGTACGTTTACTACACAATTTAAACGTTTTTTTACTCCTCTGATGAAATATAAATATATTGAATAATTCGATAATAATTCTGATAAATATATTGAATAATTCGAATTGAAAAATCAGATGTTCTCATAATTTTTTTAATACAAATATCTGTAATGCGTTAAAGTATGCATGCACGACTACTATTTTTTTTTAAAAAAAAACACACATCGTTTCTAACAGAACTTTAATCCTTGAACACAAAAACCGATATTCATAAAAGAGATGTAAAAATGACAACGGCGATGACCAATTAGTAGGATTAAAATATACAAAAATCAAATCCTTTTTCGTACCTATTAGAATTCAAATTGTTTACTCCGAATGCCGTTCAACCCTTCTTTTCGACAAGAAATTAGTTATCTTCTCACACCACGCATAATTTATTCAAAGTAATATGAATTCACGCTTGTACAACCATTCAGTGTTTTTGTATACGAACCGCAAACTGAAGTGCACGTGACCAACATGCGTCGAACACGTGACATCTACGATCACAATACACGCTCCATTTGAATAAAATGTCAGTATTTAACGGTTTTCGAACGAAAAGATCTGGTGTCGTAATCTAAACGATGAAATCAACTATTTACTGTTATTTATTTACAGATAAAACAATAGACACGAGTTAGTGAAATATAGGTATCTCAGTTATCTGCAAAATATGAATCTTGATCGAATTATAAAATGAATAAATGATTGTCTTTGCTATTCGCTTGTTTCACAGTCATTATTCGAACATTTTCCTTCAGAAGAACGAATTAAAAAAAGTACTAATTGTACGAGGGACGATGCTTTTCTGACGGGTCCTCGTGCGTGGCTAACCTTAAACAGGTTAATTTTGTCAACCCCTAATGTGAATACATTTTGAGAATTATAACACGTCTTTACCGATTGCGGTTTTTAATCGTAATTATATCAACCGACAAAAGGATTTGAATGACAATCGGTTCCTTTTTATTTATTTGCCATGCTAACAAATGTGCGAAATTTAAACAATTTTCAGTATTTGTACCGTGTTTAGGATGTAAAAATAAATATAATATTTCTACAGTCGTTTATAAATATGAATAACAAATATAAAGGGCTACGAAAGAGATCCGTACACAATTTTAGAATAAAAACGTGGAAAATTATAAAACAGGGAGATAGAGAGCACATGTTTTGTGTGAAAAAGATGCATCAGTTATGATGATTAAGACGAAACGCCGGATGAAAAATAACGATTAGCAATAATTAAAAAAATAATAAATAGAGTAAACGGAAGAAACGGACAAAATATGAAAAAAAGTTATATTTGATAACAATAAAATCACTAAAGTACACATTATGCGCATATATATATATATATATATATATATATATATATATATATATATATATATATATATATATATATATATATCAGTGAAAAGGGTATATTACTAATATTGCAAGTAAAACTCATAAAAATGTAAACTTTGTGGTGTTAACGATTAAAGATTCTAATTCTCAAGCATAAGAAATTTTTTTGATACTAGTGTGAGTGTTAATTGAGTATAGTGCGGATGATTTTCTTCCATTATATTTTTTTATTCCAGTATAAAAATAGAGATATAAAATATAGTCTGAAAAATAGAATTTTTCGTTTTAAACAGAACTTTCAAATCGGCTAGTGATTCAAGAACCAGGATATAAGGTTATAAAGAATATATTTAGGAAATAAAAGGGTAAAGAAGAAGATCAAGTTACAGATGTATGTCAGTGTTCTTACCAATAATTTTATATGGAGATGAGAGCTGGACGATACTAGATAAGCATACAAGATGCATTAAGGAAGCGTAAATGAAGTCCTTGAGAACAATAGCAGGGAAAACAAGGAGAGATTACATAAGAAATGAGAGGATTAGGGAAAGCTTGGTGGTACGGGTCTTGAAAGATATTCTCGATGAGAGACATTTGAAGTGGTATGGACATGCATGCAGATCAAACGTGGAAAGTAAAGTGAGAAAATGTTTAGAAGTAAGGCCGCAAGGAACAAGAGCAAGAGGAAGAGTAAGAACTATGTACGAGGGGTAGGTAGAGCAGCTTGGAAGATGGCGAGGAAGTATCATGCACGGGATGAAGAAATTGACCAGTAGCAGAGATGGATGGAAAAGATGGACCGAGACCGCTCACACACTGTGAGACAGATAGGAAAAACCGAGAAAGAGAGAGAGAGAGAATTCTATATTCCAGTATAAAGAATGGAGATATAAAACATAGTCTGAAAAAATAGAATGGTTCGTTTTAAACAGACCTTCGAAATTGGCTAGTGGTTGAAGAACTAGGATATAAGATTATAAAGAAAAGAAGAAAACTCGAAACTTTCGCTTGTATATTTTTAAAACATGTCTGGTATTCAGCATATGGTATTCTGCAATTTATCAAAGAATCGCTTGAACTTATTTTTATAGGAAAAATGAGTATGCGTTTAAAATTAAATTAGATAATTATAAAAATCGAGTGAGGGTGTTGTACACTCATGATAATATTACAATCTTTCATTTTACAATATATAATATTATATATATATATATATATATTAAAAATCTTTAATAGAAGCTTTTGTGTCAAATAAATTACATTCTTTCATTTTGAATGTATTTCTCTAATCACTGAAAACGTTTAAGAATCGATTAAAGAATAAAAACTATAAATCTTTTGTTCTTTTCAGACCTTCTATTAGATAATTGGCTGTATTGAGGAGGTGTACTTATATTATAACTATTATTATTATTAATTGCGTATTATGACCAAATTATCTATCTTAAAGTAACAAATAAAAGTTAAAAAACGTAGTCAAATAGTATATCAACAAAAAATGCATTTTAATTATAATTATTGATCTAATATTATCAATTTGACGGAAAATTTAATATGGACTTCTCTATAATTAGCATTTTATATTTATTTTTTATTAGATATAACACTGTAATACGCTGAATATATTTTTCATGTCCGTTATCACTGTGAAAATGATAGAATCGACATCGAAATGCTTCATGATCACCAATTAAAAATTAGCAATAATCATTGATTGAATAGAATGTTCTATTTTGTGGGATACGCGGCGAATTGATTTGTAAAAGTGAATTTAGTTAGAATATTAAAGCTATATTGTGATCTTGAATATAGTATAATAATTTATTTATTTCTGTAATACGAGATTGACATCTTTGCTTTAAATCTGATTACTAAACTTTTGAATATACCGATTTAGGTATTTTTTTTTAAGTTTCATCTGTATTAATTCGTCCTTTGATAAATTGTATATATGTATTTTATTTGTGAACGCTAAAATACATTTATGGAAAGAGGAAAATGTTTAATCGCTTTGATTTGCTTTGTATATATATATATATATGTATATATATATATATACGTGTGTGTGTGTGTGTGTATTTATTATAAAACATTACAAGATATAAGAACGTGACGATCATAAAAGACCGTTCGATATACGATTTCGGTAAAAATGGGTCCGTTTTGTAGAGTAGTGCAGATATAATTCTTGGTAGACACAAACAAAGTATCATCGGTGGTCGACCGGCCGTCGAGAGAATACCGCGCGCTCGTGAAAAGTAACGTTCGTCGCGTCGAAAAACGAACACATAATAATAGTGTGAAGGCAGCACGTAGAGAGCTATCGACTGGAAATATAATTGGACGCCGAGTAGAACCACACCGTAACGCTGTCATCGCAAAAAGATTAAAGAGACATGCAAATGGGACATTAAACACGTGCAATCTAGCAGGCGTTGTCTGGCGGGGGCGCCGTCGCTCGCGGCACATCCGCGCGCACACCATCCGCTTGCGCCATCGTCGCGCCATTGTCTATGTAGTGCCGTTAATTGGCATCGTTTATTTAACATTCTCGAAAGTGTACATTTAACAATCAGAATACAGAGTGAAGTTATAAAGTAAACCATCCAAGGGTTAGGATAAAACAGGCACGAAGTTAACGGCGCTGCTACAGTCGCCCAGCCGAAATCGCCGCCGACGAATCAGTGGCGACGGGGCACCGGCGCTAGACGGCTCACTGTAGCAGGTTCAGAAGCCTCACTAACAAACAGCTATAGCGTGGATTTAAGCGACACTGATTAATGTGTTTTAAAGCCGTTTAATCCGCACCAAACACTGTGCCAAACTACGTCCGTGCCGTTCAGAATATGTTGCGCTCGCGGCGCGGACGTGCGCGCTCCGTCACAGTCTGTACGAGCGTTTGTTGTTCTCGTGATAAAACATATTTGCGAAGTTAAACGGGAAAAGAAAAGTTATGGCGTGTAATTTATACTGGTGTCCTTGTGGGAGTGGCGGTGACCATCGGGACGGGGGCCTCGACAGTACCCCGCCATGATTGTTTTTTAATACTCTGAATGAAAATATTTATTTTATGTCGCGTTCGAATTAATTTCAACGTATATTAAGTAGTGTTCGGTCTGTACTCCCGCATCAATTATTTCATAATTTATATTAATACTTAGATCGGTGTTTTTATTAATTATTAAAAGAGTGCGATGTTTTACATACATACATATATATATATATATATTTATATACATATACATATATATATACGAGTATATATATATATATATATATATATATATATATATATTTATATACATATACATACATATATATATATATATATATATATATATATATATATATTTATATTAGCTTGGTACAAAAATAATTGCGGTTTGTACGTATCGAGTATGAAGAAGTATATATCAGTTAAAAATTATATTTATTAATCAAAATAAAGAACATTTGCTGCATATATTTTTCCCAATGGCAAACAAATTTGCTTACATCTACAAGATAGAATTGTGGAGTCCTGGAATTAACGAATTCATCGAAACCGCTTTGAGTTGATGCTTGTACTCTGAAAACTTTATCCCGTAGAAAATTACTCGAATGTAAAAAAAATTATAATCTGTTTGTATATTTTAGATTATTTAATAAGATATTTAAGAGGTTTATTATTAATTATTTTTGTTATGATTGGGGTTGCTTTTTTAACATTATTAGAACGTAAAGTTTTCGGATATATTCAGATTCGAAAAGGTCGAAATAAAGTAGGGTTTTGTAGGATTCCTCAACCTTTTTAAAGTCATTTGTGAGACGTGCGGTCGGGCGTTGTCATAGAGAAGAATTGGTCCTCTTCGATTGACTAATGCTGGCCGTAAACGATGCGACTTGTCATCCATTCTTTTCAATTTCCTGACAGTATTTTTCTGCTGTTATTGTTTCATCAGGATTTAAGAAGTTGTAGTGAACGATGCCACTTGCAGACCACCAAGCAGTGACCATAATATTTTTTTCAGGTTCGGTTTAGGGGAAACTGTTCCGGTGCTTTTCCTCGGTCTAGCCACCGTTATGAAATTTCCCGATTATTGTAGAGAATCCAATTTTCATCACATGTGAAAATGCGATCAAGAAAAGGATCGTTTTTGTTACACAAAAGAAGCGCAGAGCAGACTTCGTATCGCCGAATTACTTGATGTTCGTTTAGTTCATACGGCACCCATTTATCTAGTTTTTTTGTTTTTCCAATTAGGCTCGAATGTCGAACAACTGTTTAACGATCAACATTGAGTTCTTCTGCCACCTCTCAAGGTATTTTATGTGGGTCCGCTTCAAGAACGGTTCTTAAATCATTATTGTCTATACTTGAAAGAAGTTCACGACCCTCCTCTATATCAAGGCTTTCGTTTCCATCAAGAAATTTTTGGAACCAATGTTGAGCTGTACGTTCACTAATTGATTTTTCACCAAAAACAAATTTAATATTTCGAGCAGTTTCTGTTGCTTTACGTCTCAATTTAAACTCATACAACATACAAGCAAATTTGCTTTTTTCCATGACTAATTTAAAAGGTCCTTCTTATTCCTTACCTATATCTTTTAATACCTGTATGTATTGTCAGAATTCAAATCATTTTGGAATTAAAGATCTGTGTGTTATTCCTATTAATAAAGAACAGTAAAGTATAAAGGGTTTCTTGTCTTGTATAATTTAGGATTTATTTATTAAATTTCAACTTCAAACATTTATTTTTCTCAAAACTAATAGAAAAGTTAATAATTATCATTTTAAACAAGTTCATCGATTAAAAAAATACAATTAATTACA
Organism: Acanthacorydalis orientalis; assembly: GCA_034766995.1. NCBI lineage: Eukaryota > Metazoa > Arthropoda > Insecta > Megaloptera > Corydalidae > Acanthacorydalis > Acanthacorydalis orientalis. Next base: position 10,163,002 of record CM068323.1, on the reverse strand, counting down.
CAAGATCAATATTAAAGCTCGTAAAGCGGTTTCAAAAATATCTGTATGTAAATCTTGAACTAAATAAAAAAACTACACGAGACAAAACATACTCAACAATACTGATCTGTGTCGATTCTAATGTCGTCCAGTTAACTTAAAAACGAAATGAATAAATGTTACATACCTAAAATCAGCGATGGCGAACTTCTGAACAGCGTGTCAGCTCTACCAGACGAAATAGCTGACACACAAACGAGTGTTATTATTGTATAATCATTGCATAATCAAAGTTTTATTAAGATTAAATTCGTTCTCTGGCGAGAGTTCAACATGACTGAATGGAAATTATCGTTCACCATCTACTGATTTTATATAAAATCCGATAGGATTATGATTTCTATTTTAATTACGATCTTTCGTACTCACCGTCTTTGTTCATTCCCATTGCTAAACATTTCTTCAGACGGCACGCTTGACATTGATTACGATGAGCTTTGTCGACGACGCATCTTCCCGTACCGGCTTGGCATCTAAATTGAAACAAATTGATGTTTGAAACGGATTCGAACGAATATACTTTTTTTTTTCATTCACTAAAAGTTAATACTCTTATTTTTTTTATCGTCTGATAAAAAATGTATCTAGAGTTAACTACAAGAACACTGGAACAAATTTTGAAGTTTATAAGCGATTTAGTGATTCAATACGCTTTATATATATATATATATATATATATATATATATTATATATATATTATATATATATATATTATATATATATATATATATGTAAGAATATACCACCTACTATATTAATTAAATTATTTGCAGTGATGAATAATAAAATATTAATCTTTAGAGAATAAATGTGAGAGACAGATGAAGTCAGCAAACGGTGGTAATTGTTTTCCAATGAAATTTTAAAAATACTACTTTCTTACTATGATTTGTGAAGTTAAGAATAAGAATAATATGAATTATGTATCAGTTTTATATTACATAAATACAAATTAATTCGAATGAAAGTATCTGAAAAATGTATCGATCAATCTAACTAAAAATAGATATAATTTAAATGCTAAACTTAAGTTACTGTAATGAATCGCAGGAAGTATCTAAAAGTATTGGGTGTCGGAATTAATTCGTGGCGTTTTCTTCATGCAAAAAGATCGTTTATTTTAAATGTCGTTTATTTTTTTATTTTAAATCGTTAGCCACTACTTTTTCCCATCTTTCAGGTAGGAAACGAATACCACGTCGGATGAACGCCTCGTCTTTAGATGCAATCCACGAATCGACACACTTTTGGCAATCTTCATAAGAACTGAGCTTCTGCTCAGACAGGCCATGACTCATCGATCGAAACAAGTGGTAATCAGAAGGAGTAACATCTGGAAAATACGGCGGGTCGGGTAGAACTTGCCATTTGAGCGTTTCCAAATATGTTTTGACCGGTTTTGCGACGTGCGGGCGAGAATTGTCGTGCTGCAAAATCACTTTGTCGTGTCTTTAAAAGTATTCCGGCCGTTTTTCCTTCAATGCACGCCTCAAGCGCATCAATTTAGTCGGTAGCGATCCCCAGTGATGGTTTCATTCGGTTCGAGCACCTCATAGTAGATCACACCCTTATGATCCCACCGAATACAGAGCATGAGCTTGGGTCCATGGATATTTGGCTTCGCCGTTGGTGTTAATGGTTGGCCGGGCTTAACCCACGCCTTTCTGCGCTTGGGATTGTCGTAATCGATCCACTTTTCATCACCCGTAACAATTCGATGCAAAAATCTCTTCCTTCTCTCCCGTCGAAGCAGCAGTTCACAGGTAGAAAAACGCCTTTCAACGTCGCTCGGTTTCAATTCGCATGGGACCCGATTTCTTTGCTTTTGGATCATTCCCATGGCTTTAAGACGTTTTCCTACCGTTGATGAGTCAACTCCCAACGATTCAGATAATCCTTGAAGTGTCTGACATGGGTCTTCATTAAGCAATGCCTCCGATTCTTCATCGTCGAACTTTTTCGGCTGTCCAGGTCGTTCCTTGTCTTCCAAGTCGAAATCACCACTTTTAAAATGCGCAGACCACTTCTGACACGTTTGCCCAGTCAGAGTATGGTCACCATAAACTTCCACTAAAATACGTTGACTTTCGGCAGCACTTTTTTTCATGTTAAAGTAATGAAGTACAACTCCCCGCAAAAACAATTTATCCGGCACGAAATTCGACATATCCGATAAAGTATAAAGTGTTGTTATCTACGCTTCAACCAAATACTGACATATACTGAAACTGACGCCTAAGGACAGCTGTTTTACGGGGAATATTTGGTTAAAAGGAACAATGGAAGAATGTACTACCTACGCCATCGCTTGTAAAACGCTACGAATTAATTCCAACGCCTAATGAAAAAAGAAATAGTGAAAGAACACATACAAAAAGTAACTTTTGCAAAAAAAAGAGAATAATAGAAAAATCTGCAGTTTTACTGAAAACTTCCGCATTCTAATGAAGATTCGACAATCAATGACACTAAATGAGAACAAATCGAATGATTTAAATATAGAAGAAAGATGTATAACTACGATGAAACTAAAATTTGGCAGATAAAACATAATAAATAAACAAGTAATGTGATATATAAGAACGATATTTGTGTAAGGAACA
>CM068323.1:10142859-10155359 GCA_034766995.1 Acanthacorydalis orientalis | reverse complement strand
GGTGGAAAGTATAACAGAATTTGTCCATTAAAAACCGTTTTAAACAATACTAAATGTCGATTCATCTACGAAATTTCGAATACTTGTACAAAACGTTGTTACAGACCGGCACGATTTCGATATAATCGAAATTTTTTCCGCAATGCAATGCTACACGTACATAGTGAAAGGTAATTCGCATCACCACAGCAATTCACACAAAATCGACAACGTTGTGACACTAATCATACAACACGCGATCAGTGTGAGGGCCCCCTTATTACCAAGCGTGTAGAGTAAAACGCCGTGTCGCATGTAACCGGATTAAACGGCCACAAAGGAGTACCCTTTGCCTCTCTGCCATTCTGCGATGTTGTTGAGCTCTTGCCACCATCCACACGAAGGATTACACCAAGGACCGTTCTAATTGATTCAAGGGCTCATACACTCCAAGTGAGTTGTAAAGGGTACACAGGGATAGTGTTTGATATTACTAACACAACTATTCGGAACTGGTGATACGATTATTGTGTGAAAATATCTTAAGAATAGTTTTGTTTCGGTACATTTTATCATAATTTTCGTTCTGATAATATAACTATATACAAACTGTATACATAAACACATACAAAAACGAACATTCTGTTATTGAAAGATACATTTTATACAGTATTTAGTAACAGAAGCTTTTAGGAATAGATCGAAACGGAATGAATAAAAATTGAAATCATAGTCACTTTTTTAATAGTTTAAAGAACTTTCATCCTCTGATTGCTCACTGAACATTAAGCGTTATTTCATTTAGTTTTGTTTTAAACGGAGATATTACTGAAACTTTCAAATCAAGTCTCGGTCTGAAATCGTTAGACAGATCTGTTGATACAGTTGCTCGTCGTCGAGTGTAAATATCGACTGATATTTTATTCATGTACTTGACTGTGCGTTTACTATCGAATGCGACATTTCTTTGGGTGGGGTCTCTGTATTTTAGCACATGATGTAGGTTGAATTTCATTTTTTAACACACTTTTTAGATTTCTTATCACAGGGGGCGTAGCTCAGATGGTAGAGCGCTCGCTTAGCATGCGAGAGGTACCGGGATCGATGCCCGGCGCCTCCAATCTTTTAGTTCTTTTGCTCCTGTACAATTGCTTATTATGATGGATGAACGAGTAAAACGACTGAGTATTCTAATTGAATTATATTTGTTTAGTATTTCCATTCAAACAGCATATTAACTATACAACTGAATGAAAATAATTAGAAACTAACCTACCTAGAATTTAAATAAAATTAGTTTATTCTTTTACTCCTGTAAATTTTTTTACTACGAGAGGATGAATGAAAAAGACGATAGAGTATTCCAATTGGGTTTATATTTTCATTGAAAGTAATGTAAGCATGCAAATATACACAAACAATTATAATGCTTTATTTAATACATGAGTTTAAATAGTTATCAAGATTTTAAATCGAATTTAATTAAATCTATCCCTTTCATTGAAGAAAAGAGAGTTTAACTAATCATTTGAACAAATAACATCTGAATGTAAATTAATCAGTTCTTTAGAGTAATAGAAAAATACTTAAAACAATAAATTTGTCATAGTAAGACATCTGTTTAACAAACTAACACAATTTCCAGTGATTTTATTTCTTAAAATGGGAAAAACGTATGGGTGATTTCATTTTGATAAATTTGAAAGAAGCAGGTTATTTTTTTGATGAGTATTTAATTATAGGCTAACATCTTTTTTATATATTGGAAAAGTTTTTAACATATACACATAAAAATAAAAATGATGAAAAAGTAATAGATTCGTACATAATCTTGAATAAAAGTGTTTTTATTACATTAACCTGGAAGTACTGCTCTCCAGTGAAAGTTTTTAGGAATAAATTGAAACAGAAACTGAGTGAAGTTTAAATTTATAAAGACCTCGACAACCGGCTTTCCTGGTCTAAACTCAGAATTTATATTTTATTCTTATCGTTTAGAAATTAAATATAAAATATTATTAAAATATGTTTTCAATGCAAACAATTTCATTGACTAATCTCTCACTCCGTTTTCGAACACATTATGTTAAGCTTTGTGTCAGACGTAATGAGCTTTGATACATTTTGAATATCTTTTTTAAACGTTTTCTACATTAAATTTCAGTCTATTTAGATGTTACCTAGTTATGGAACTTCTTCAATATAAATGTGTGGATGCTGCGAACACAGTCTTATGTAGTGTTTTAAATTAGCAGTAGCATATTATGTTGTATACTTGACCGTGCGTTTACTATTGAAAGTGAAACTTGGGTGTGGTTTTAAAGTGTATTAAGGTGAAATAAAATTGCTTCAATCTAGTTTTTTGCAACGTTACCACTGGGGGCGTAGCTCAGATGGTAGAGCGCTCGCTTAGCATGCGAGAGGTACCGGGATCGATGCCCGGCGCCTCCAAACGTTTTTTTTTTATATAGAAAACATGAAAGAAACAGACCATAAAACGAACTTCTTCTGATGTAAATATATGATAAGGAATTTGTTATTATTAGGTTGCTATGAAAATAATTGCGGTGTTTATTTTCCAAATTCTAGCCTGAACTTTTTTTAATGGAAGTATCATTTCATCGAGTTCATCTTAATATCATTTTTAAATGTATTTTTCGGTCTCTATTTGGATAAAATCGACTTTGGTTTTATTATAAATTTTGCTTCGAATTGAGCTATTAAATTAAATATATATATATATATATATATATATATATATATATATATATATATATAAAACACGACTACGTTGTGATATATTTATGATAATTATTATATAAAAATAATGAGTTTTAAAAAATACATTTGTTGTTTCATTCTGTTACATGTACTGGCTTATAATTGACAAGTGGGCGAACGTAGCGAGCCCGGGTGTTTGTGAGCATAGCGAGCAAGGGGCGAAGCCCCCTAATATATATATATATATATATATATATATATATATAATATGTTCGCCTGTATCTATTTGTCTGATACAAGTCTTCATGGATATAAAAACGTATGCAGTGTACAATTCATTTTCTTACAATTAAACTTTTTCAAGTAAAACAACCACTTACCTATATATCAATTTACGTCGTACGGAGCGTTTAAAGAATCCACTGCAGCCGTTACAAGCCAAGATGCCGTAATGTTTTCCGCTACTCGTATCCCCGCACACGACGCAAATGAGACCGAGCGCCCCTTTCTTGTTACAAGGCGACTGCGGCACAACACCTCCGGCACCGGTCGTCGTGCTGAGACCCCACGGGTGTGGTGCTGGTGGCGGACTTCGCGACGCTTGCACTAACGTCTGAGCCCCCATACAAAGTGAGAGCGGGTGTAACGGCGAACTCCTCGTGCTCGGCGAGTAACCGCCGCGGTCTAGCTGAGGTGGTGTCGTACGTTGTATGTTGCCGTGATCTGAAATTTAGCTTTTTGTTGATATTTATTCACTCATGGCGGTGTTATACTTGTTATAGTGTCGTGTTTGTGTACACGGTCCTGCGAAAGAAATATTTACTGTTCTCGTTTTCTTACTAATAATAGTTTCGTTTTTGTTACAGTGGCACATTGAGTATACGGCCTCTAATTTTTTTTATTTTATAGACAACTTATTAACATAAAACAACATTTATACAAGAAACAGTACAGATGATCTGTTGCATCTCTCAAAAGAGCAATTTGGAACATTCATGTCTCAATCATAAAAATTCATTAGCAGTTATAGAACGGAGGCGTATCTGAAATCAAACAGTGCTCGCTTTGAATGCGAAAGGTATCGGGATTGATGCCCGGCACCTCCAATTCTTTTATATCAGTAAATATTGTAATATAGAACATTGATGACTCTTTCAAAAAATTAGAGACTTGCACGCGAGGGCGTAGCTCAAATAGAAGAGCAATCGCTTTGTAAACAAGAGGTATCGGGATCGATGCCCGGTGTCTCCATTTTTTTTTGTATCTGTAAATATTGTAATATGAAACATTGATGACTCTTTCAAAAAATTAATTAGAGACCTGTCATCGGGGGCGTAGCTCGAATGGAAGAGCGCTCGCCGTGCATGCGAGATATACGGGGATCAGTGCCCGCCATTTCCACTCCTAACACCACAATATTAAATTTCCAGAATGTGTAAACTGTTCAAAATATTATTATATTACCTTTTTGAAATGACATAAAGGCTTTTATTGTAATTCGAATGTACATGAGTCTAAAAATAAATATTTAATTTTAATTAAAATTCGAAATTATGTACAGAAGTACATTCGAAATGCAAATCTTTTTCTTATTTGAAATATAAATCGAATCAAATTTGTGAATATTATAAAACATAATCATGTTTTAAAAAAAAGGTTGACAAAAATACTACAGCTATTATAGCTATTTATACAAATATTATAATAATTATATAATAATAATTATAATACATAATAATAATTTTTATAAATTTATTTTAATAATGTTTATACAACATAATGATCCGATTTACACAAAAAATGATTCTACAAAAATATATTTAATTTTTTTTAAAGAATTCAGTTGCACCTATCGATTTAGAAGAGATGGATATTGAAAAATAATGCAATTATTTATTATTTGTAATAGATAATTATGAAAAGTATTTATATTTATTTATATATATATATATATATATAAATAAATATAATATAACATAATTATATATATATATATATATATATATATATATATATATATATATAAGATATTTATAAAAAGTAATCATTTCTTTAATTGTTTTTAAAGAAATTATCAACGATTTTGCTAATACTAAACCCCGAGTACAAAATTGTCATTTTTGGATTTATGTATTTGTAACTCAACCGTTATAAGTGTATATTTTTTTGTAATGTCAGTATATAATATGAATTAAAATCTGAAGTAAATATTATAAGTTTATATCAAAAAGTAAATAAATAATTGTTAGCTGTTTCCATGATTAAAACATAACATTTCTAATCATCTTCAATATACATAATTATAACGAATAAATTTCTAAGTAAGAAATTTTAAGAACAGACTGCTATTTTCATATTGAAATACGTTTTGCTGACTTAAATGTATATTTAAATAAACAGATAGATATTCATCGCTGTATCACTTCGATATAGAGATATAAACAGTCATGAAATTCATTACTATAAGACCTTTATTTTTATGATTTTCTATCAATGAAGATTTTAAAAAAGTAGTCTCTTTGTAGTCTACTAGTAGTCTCTAAAAGTAGTCTACTAGCAGTAGTAATATTTGTACTATTCATAAATAAAAGTTTAAAGATAAATAAGAACTAGTTTATTTATATTTTTTATGATATAAATTCATATTCTATTTTCAAATTATTATATTTTTCTTATCTGATTTTCATTTCTTATTTCATATATTAAGGAAAAGTGTATAATAATATTTAGTATGATTTCCTCTCCTCTCCTCTCTCTCTCTCTATATATATATATATATATATATATATATATATATATATATATATATATATATATATATATATATATATATATATATATGTAATAAAATCCAAATCATCAAATTTTCGAAAATTCCGAACCATCAGATATGTTCATAATGAAACAGTACACGTATCGAATCGGAATCCGAGCTTTGACACAATCCATGTATATAATTTTTCCATCCCTATTCCCTAATTTAATGTTTATGATGGCCGCGAAATATCAATTTGTCATGTATATTTATTCTGGTATTAAATACCATAGATCTACCAGACCTGTCCTGCATACATTACCAAATAGAATAGGGGGTGTTCGGTCGCCGTGAGTTTAACGTGGATAGTTTTCGGGGTTGGAAGCTGACACATTGAAGGTTCGACACTACACCATATGTGATCTAGGCATTTGCCTATGTCATGGATTTACTGGACCCGTTTCATATGCTAATAGATTGATGGAGAGTGGATTTTTAAATAATATTATGTATGGAATTAATTGATACACATGCTAACTACTTGTGTGTGTAAGCAACGGTGTAATCTTTTGTTGTTGTTCTGTACTGGGTTACAGAGATGTTGAAGATGATTTTTCAAAAGAGAATATTCACATACACACACACATATATATATATATATATATACACATACATACATAAATATATATATATATATATGAATATATTTTTTCTGAATTTTATTAATGTGTCACATAGAAAGGATCATACAGAGAGGTCTTGCTTGTCTATACCTTTCTAGCATAATTTATTAAATTAATATTTTTCTTTTACAATTTTTAGTTAGATACTTAATAAAAGTAGACAAATTATTTAAAATATCTATGAGAATATAGGTTATTATAAAAAATGTCGACTTTACCAATCGTGAAGTCCAAAAAAACGTTTAAAATTTTACAATTAATATTTTATTGTCTGTCAGATGACAATTCTTTTTGTTAATGTTTTATTTTATTCATCTGAAACGATTTAACAACCATTTTTGTTCTTAAAATATTTCCAAAAAGTTGAAAATTTTGAAAAACGAGACGACGTGATCGTTGATGAGAAAAAGATATGAGTGAAGACACTGATAGGTGATTTCAAGAGATTTGTGTAAGAAGAACATTAAAATAAGCTTGCTTTTTTACAAATCAGCAATTATAGAGATATTAGGATCAAAATAACAGTGCATCGGCCGGGAATCGAACCCGGGCCGCCCGCGTGGCAGGCGAGCATTCTACCACTGAACCACCGATGCTTCGATAAATTCGGCAGAGATCGAAGTTTCAAGACATTGGTACAGAAAGAACGTTGCATATTTTATAAATTTACGGTAATCAACAGTCTGTGAAGCGCAAAACATAGTTAAACACAAGATGATGGTATTCTCATTGAAATTAGAACAGTAATTATTAGTTTGTTTAATAAATAAAATACTTCAGTGTATAGAATAGTAAAACTATGCAAACATGTAAGGGAAAAGTAATGTACAAAACAATAAAAAAATTAATATATTATTAAATCGAACGAATGATGGAAGAAGAAAACACTGACTTTATTAAACTCTAAGCAAAATTTAAATCAATATTATAAATCGAGTATTCGTCTGCTTTTATAATTATATGATATTTAATAATTGTTTTATTGTCTATTCTAAAATTTATTAAATTATATAAACAATTATTGAATGTTTTTATTGAAAAAAATGTGTTGTTAATTGATTCTTGAAAAGAATAAATATGATTTCATGAACGAGTCGATTTATAGGATGATTTAATTTAGGCTTCCACACGAAAGTATTAAAAAAAAACGAAAAAATTAAAAAGAAGGATGTGATCCCTATTTAGTATTTTACTTCAATTGTATTTTAGTATTGAATTGAACTAAAATACTAAATTGAATCATCCTATATTTCCTAACATTAATTACTGTTTTTTAAAATAAGGAATAATTTAAAATCTCTTGACATGCAATTATAGCCATGCAAAAATTGATAATCAGTAGGAACTGAGTTAAAAGAAAATCAAATTTACTAAGCTATTGATTGAACTGTAAGTTAGATGATACGAGAAGGAGAGAAGGTAAATTGAGTAATCAAATTTAGCATGAGAAAAAAATAAGAATTCAATTAAATAGTATTCAGTCTTTGTCATTCAAATAAAATGTCAAACAAGACGTTTGTTTCATTGATAAATCCGTTAAGAATAAAAAACGAACGTACGGATTCCGTGCTAAAATATTATCTAACGCAGTTCATAATTGACAAGTGGAAGTGTGCCTGAATGTTTTCCCGTAAAATATCGATTTTATTGTTATTCTGTTTATGTAACAATTTTAAGTTACGTCTCTTCAAGAATCAATTTATAATGCTAAAAATATTTACCCTACTATTGATATAGAACTGAAGCCAAGGGGATAGAAGTGTACGTCTGTGCTCATACATCAGTCTGATATACATGAAATAAGGGGTGAGCAAAAATTAGGGGATTAAATTACTAACTAAATGGTTATTTATTGTGGATCAACTTTGACGAAATGATATTTAGTTTAGATTCCATTTAATGAATTTGCAAATGTTACAGTCCGGTATTATTTGCATATTTTTTTAAATTTCAATTCCATTTAATGTAATTATTCATGCATTATAATAATATTATATCGATTGGAATACATTAACGCAATTGAATATTTATTTCTCTATACCTATATGATATAAAAATGTAATGTAATAAAATATTTTTATTACATTCATGTACTATTCAAGTATTATATCTTTGTCAGTTTTTATATTTTTATTTCTATGGATTGAAAAATATCTTTCTCTCTGTCAATATTTTATTTAAATTATGCTGGATTTTTTTTGAGATTCATATTCGATGTTAGAATAATTTAGATGCTTCTAAAATCAAATAATCATAAATTTAAAAAGGATATGAAACTATAAAGTTGTTTAAAAGAGACTTATTTATGTAAAAGATTTACTTCATTTTCGATTAAAATATAACAAGTCCAGTTGGATTTATTAGAAAGATGATTTTTTTAAATAATTTCAATCGGGTAACATTTAATATACATTATTTCAGTCTCCAATCATTAACAATAAGTGTCTGTTTTGAGACAAGTAAAAAAAGATAAAAAACATTTTTAAAAATGTATATTAATTTGTTGATTAGGATTTTTGTTATTGGAACAATCAAATACTTTGTTCATTCTTAATACGATAGTCTGATTGTTGATTGATTTTTATATTTATAACAGTAAAAATCTCTTTTTCATATAAATATGCTCAAATCAAGAACTATAAATGTTGACTTATTGTGATAAACAGTTAATGATATTTTTTATTGAGATGCATTCAAAAATAAGTAAAACTTTTATTCCTGAAAAGAGACTTCAGATTTCAGGCATTTTTAATTCTAATAATGCGTTTATGTCAGTTGATAAATTGGTATTTTTCCAGTTAAATAAATATATTAGATAGATAAAAAAATAATTACGGTTTATGCATTCAAGCTATGTACTGATTTTTAGTGATATTAATGTAAAAAATCATTCCTCTAATAAAATTCGATTATTTAAATCTTTTTCGACGACTAATCGTTTAATTCTAATATCAAAACCTATATATGTAACTGTATATTCGAATAGAACATATAATTGTTATATTCAAACATATCTCAATATTTATTCATCGTGTTTTACAGAAAGAGACTTGTATATTTTAAATCCAAGTTATTATTTGATCACAACATTAAATTCGGGTTTCATACGAAACAAACACTAGAGAGATAACAGGAATAATTTAAATTCTGTAACATAATCGACTGAGACTGATGAATATTAATAAGAAAAATTATTTATTTTGATCACCAGTAACATTTTTGATTAAATGCTGTGACTATGTGCATGATTCGAGATTTGTCGAGAAAATAAACTGCATGTGCAGAAAGATAGACTACAAATTATTTATAAAATATCTATTTTAAACTTAAAAATTTTCGAAAAAAAAAATAATACAAAGGAAGAAATAAGAGGGTTTAAAAAGTATAATATTAGATTGATAGAAAAATAATTGCGGCTTATGCAGCCATTTATCAAGTTTTTTGATTATCCTAGATCCAGAACTATTGGATACTAACACCTAACTTTTGTGTAAGCTCTTGAATTTTTATACGTGGTTCTGATTCAACTAACATCTTAGGTTGGCCGTTATGAACTGAAGAAGGACGCCGGCGACCTTCTTCAACTTCAAAGCTCTCGTATCCAGTATGAAATTTTGGGACCACCATTGCAGAGTAAGTTCTTTAACAGTCCCCACACTAAAAGCACTGTTTAGTTTATGATCAGTTTCTGCTACTTTACCACCCGTTTTCAACTCATACAAAAATTTTCTCTTATTTGCTTTTTTCATCTTTAATGAAATAGTCCAATTTGGACCAAAATTAATAATTAAACAAAATTCGATGTTACCAAAATGTACACACCGAAAAATGCACTTTAAAATAATATTAACAAGAGCATGATAAAATGACACTTTCATTGAAAAAATTAAGGTCAGAATTCAGAAAGCAAAAACCGCAATTATTTTCCTACAAACCAATATTTCTAATCGATAATATTTTATATTACTTTGTTTTTATAACTCCGATCTCTTTCAGTGTTGTTCTGACAGATTTTATCTTTGTGAATGACACAAATCTTTATTTTTCTTTCATGAGTTTCCTCACTAATTTCAGATTTTAGATAACGCAGCTCATTTAAAAATGGCTCAGTAGTCAAAACTAAAGACGACAAATGAACACATGATTGATTCAAAAGTACTAATACGCCACGGTTTTATAATTAATGCACTTTCTTACGGTTTCGTTCGAATATTTAACCGTTTGTTTTATATATTAAACGAATAGAATAAATAACTGATCAATAATCAATATAAAAACGTAATAATATTCGAAATAATTCAATATTTGATGAAAATAACAAGTGATTGATCAAAACTAGGACCATGATGACGATACCAAATACATTCGAATAAATGTATTCAGTCTATCTTTTTAATTTCAATTCCATCGAAAATTTTATTACTTATTATAAGAAAAAATAGTTGACTAATTTTAAAATTTCATTTAATGTTTATTACACATAAACAGAATAAAGCAATGTATTCATATCGTTTTAATACTTGTATTTCAAATCAAAAATGAAAACATGGACAAGATATTACATAATGATTTTTTATTTTATTTGCAAAAAGAAATATGATGAAATATCTTCTTCGGGATTGAAAAAGAAAAAAATAGTAAACATTGTGTAGTAAATTAAATATTACTATATATATATATATATATATATATATATAAAATTGAGCTCAATTATAACAAGCATAGATAAGGATATATTGACAAGTTACAGATATAGTGAACAAATGTACACATGGATTTTAGTTCATGTTTTTTTTCACACATACATTCACTTTTATAACAAGCTCGTTTTATGGATATACAGAACAAATTTGGTCTGCTCTAAGAACATTATTCTTTGATTAATTGGCGGTAAACGTCATTTTTTAGAATAAATAGAAGAAAATCTCATCCCGTGGACCGTATGTCTGTATAATAATTATTTTAATTATAATATAGACATTCAAACAATAAAACAACTTATTCTGATTAAAGTTTAGAACAGATTTTTCTGGTAAAAAAATTGATAGAAATATTTATATTATTTCTAGATATTTACATGCTTTTTATTTAATTTTGATTATTTATTATATAATAAGTGTAGTACTTTCTAACATAATTTAAAGTCATATTATTGGAATTTATATAGAAAAATAGAACACATTCATGACATTTAACTGTCAGACACAATGAATGAAAGTTATAATGGAGAATTATAATCAGTTTTAGAGTGTCTGCTGTCAGGATTTCAATTATATATATATATACATAAATATATGTATATATATATATAATTTAGTATTAGTAAAACCGACGTGAGAAAAGTTTTAATTTTAATTATTAGAATGAATATTGTAATACCTGTATACAGTAAAATCAAATTTTATTGTAAATAACTATAAACGAATTATTATAGTATTAGTATTGTAATTAAGAATGGACATTTGTCATATCCAATGACATTTAAATATAAATATATATATATATATATATATATATATATATATATATATAAACCGTAACATTGTATAAAACATCTAACTTAATTTATATAAATTAAATATGATTTTGAAAACAGGAATGAGATTAAGAAAACGTTTTACCTGCAGACATACACCCATCTGCCGAATCTTGGCCTATATTTTGTTGTGTCAACGAAGCACACTCCATTTCGACGATTTACTTCACTTTATCACCAACTACACGCTAATCTATACGAAGCTTATTGAATTAACAAAGTCATTTATCTGAATGTCGATTCTGATTAATTTAATTTTAAATGTTTTCCATTTTTCAATTCACATCATACGTTCAAGTCCTATACTCAGATCATTATAAACATTGATAAAACAATTTTAAACCTTATTTATCATAAATTATATGTGTAATTGTTTTAATTATTTTCAGAAGCAAAATAAAATAAAGTATATTTCACTATAAACAGTAATAAAATTTAATATTGTATATATATATATATATTATACACACACACACACACATATATATATATATATATATATATATATATATATATATATATATATATATAATAATGAACAAAAAAGGTAAATATTTAAAAATTTAACTAAATTTAATATTGAATTATTTAATTTTTATTAAATCGAAAACGTTCATTCTATTCAAAATTATTTATTGTTACATAAATAAAGATAATAAACGAAAATCTATTAATGAATATTAATATTAGTAGTTAAATTTTATACAAATTGTTTTATGAAAATGTAGATTCTATAAAAGAAAACAATACATGGATTCTTATGAATCCATTTATTTATAGTTTATTTTGAAAATTCAAATAGAACAGTCTATTTATCAACATGACC
>CM068323.1:10120359-10135359 GCA_034766995.1 Acanthacorydalis orientalis | reverse complement strand
ATTCGAGATTTGGCGAGAAAATAAACTGCATGTGCAGAAAGATAAACTACAAATTATTTATAAAATGTCTATTTTAAACTTAAAAATTTTCGAAAAAAAAATAAAATAATACAAAGGAAGAAATAAGAGGGTTTAAAAAGTATAATATTAGATTGATAGAAAAATAATTGCTGCTTATGCAGCCATTTATCAAGTTTTTTGATTTTCCTAGATCCAGAACTATTGGATGACTAACACCTAACTTTTCTATAAGATATTGAATTTTTGTACGTGGTTCTGATTCAACTAACATTTTAGGTTGGTCGTTATGAACTGAAGAAGGACGACTATGACTTTCTTCATCATCAAGGCTTTCGTTCCCAGCACGAAATTTTTGGAACCACCATTGCACCGTACATCCCTTAACAGTACCCACACCAAAAGCATCGTTTAGTTTATGAACAGTTTCTGTTGCTTTACCACCCGTTTTCAACTCATACAAAAAATGATCTTATTTTCTACTTTTCCATCTTTAATTCAATAGCCCAATTTGAAGAAAAATTAATAATAAAACCAAACTCGATATTACCATAATACAGACCGAAAAATACACTTTAAAATGATATTAACATGAAGACGATGAAATGATACTTTCATTGAAAAAAAATCAGGTTAGATTTCAGAAAATAAAAACCGCAGTTATTTTCCTACCGACCTAATATTTACATTCGTTGAATATGAGTGAAAGAGGTAACTGAAGATTATCTATTTCAAAAAAGGACAATTAAGTACTTTTCAAATTCTCAGAAGATAAATATTTACATATTTCTTACTATATATCAGATTTACTTTAAAGTTATTGATACATAGAGTCATTCTAAGCTCTTAAATAAGATACAATGTTTTATTTTATATATATCATATATATATATATATATATATATATATATATATATATATATTATTTTATATTTATATATATATATTATTTTATATTTATATATATATATATATATATCAAAAATATTCTTATCTATAAAACTGATAGAGCTTTCAGGAAAATTACATATTTCCCTCTTTTGAATATAAATGAATATAAACTTTAAATAATATGTTTCATATCTCATAGAATAAAATCAGAATGTTCAGTAATAAAAACAAAAAAAAAAAATAGTAGCAATGAAATAAATGAAGAATAAAATATTTTTCATTTTCGATACTGATAATAATTCATATTTGAAGACATACTAATTTAGTATAATCCAGTCAAACTACAATACAATCAAATAATTATTATCAATACAATTAATTAGAAAATTAGATCTCTTTTATTCACAGTTATAAATTACTACTAGATAAAAAAGAAGTGTTCAAAAATAAATGACGGATGTTTGTTAATAATGAAGGATGTTTGTTTAGATTTTTTAAAACAACAAATCAAAAAATACTAAAGTATTCAAAAAATAATATTTTTTTCAACCTTAAATTTGAGTAATTTAGAACTATTATATTTTTATTATTAAAATAAACTTGCATGTGATAATTTTTGGTAATTGTATCTTTACCATATATATATATATATAATCCATTCTACTTATAAAAATAACTGGAGTACACGAGAGTGTGTAAGATGTGAAATAATGGCCGACGAACTGGATTACAACGAATGTACTGACCCCGGCCGAGTGCGATCAACAAACCCCCGACGCTACGTGTAGGCAGAGAATATCCCGCAGGAGACTATAATCGCGTTGGAAAGCATGAACAAGGTAGTATCTGGCGTCACTGTTGCTACCGCACGATGTGGGCACAGATGTGCATTAAGCCGGATAGATATACTGGCCACATCTGTCGAAAAATGTCTTCAGTGTATCATAGCCCTCGACAGTGGAGAGAAAAATTCAGATTTGTTCAAGTGGATTTCATCCTCCCGTATAATTGTTCCGAGGAAATTAATTTCGCTGGATTTTTCGTACCGGACGGGATGGTATTTAATAATGCTTGCGACATAGCGACATATCCAAAACGTAAAAATTCATGAAGATTTTCATGTGTGCGCGCAGAGACACGGTTAAAATTGCAGAGAGAGTGACAGAGACAATAGTAATCATAAATTCATAATTTTTTTTTTTTACAAGAAACATATAATACATTTATTTCATTATTCAATTTTTAATAATTGCCTTTTAGCTGTAAAATTGTGTTATATATATTTTTATTGAAATCAAAATTTTAAAAAATCAATTAAAAATTATAAAACTCGATAATACCTTCAAAAAAATTATTAATAACATAAATAAATCTTTATGGTTTCGACACAATCTCAACAATTATCATTTGAAACAATTTAAAATAATGATTTTCATTTCAAACATATATTTTTCAATTCAAAGGTTTCATATCACAGGTTTGTCTTAATGCTGTTTTGAATAAACTCTTCAGCAGTCAATTTTTAAACATCGTACAAAGCAATGAAATCCAGTGTTGTACTTTCAAATTTTTATTAAATACATTTTTATTTTTTTTCAATTCTCTTCTATGTAATTTGTTAAACATCTGTTTATGGCTGCATAAAAATGCAGTTAAGAAAGGTCATCATACAAGATTTGATCACAGTACAGTTCATACACTATGGAACAGATTTTTTTATGCTTTGGTGTTCTGAAGATGATGGAAATTACATCGAAATGTGTATAAGTAACGATCAAAAATTATTAATTAGGCATTTATTGAATATTTTTTTATAATTTAGGATTGATAATTTATGGAATGAAAAAAATTATTAGGTTGTTGTTTGTTTAAATGATGTTATTTTCAATAGAGATGATAGAAATAGAAATGAGAAATGATTCTACATACGATGTATTAAAAAAAGTATTAATTTTTAAATTACTAGCAGTGGATTTATTACTGTTTGATGAGAAATTGATTTTGTCAATGTAACTTGTAAGCCAATCTAAACGAATAAGGCCGGGCCGTCTGTAGGGAGGAGTACAAAGGAAAGCGAGTTGTGTGAATCACAAAGTTAAGCAACCTAGCCTCGAACCAGCAAGTGAATGGTGGACACATTGATTGAGATAGCATCATATTCAGACCACTAAGCTATATAAAAATGCAAGGAATCTAGAATATAAGAAGATTTAAATAATCTAAGATATCTAGGGCACTCTGAAGATGATAGCATCTGAATCCGGATCAAAAACAATCAAAAAACATCAATTATTAATTATCGAATATTATTAAGCAGTAGGGAGTTGTAAGGAATCACAAATTAATTTATGAAACTAAATTTAGCCAGTCAAAAACTATTTTATAATATGAAATCATTTTAAAATACTATTCTGTAATATTATTTATTTTATTTTATATTTTATCAATATAAAAAGTATTTCACAATTATATCTAATAATATTTTTTTCATTTTTTGTCTTTATTCGAAATAAATATTTTTATAAAAAAACAAACATTCATTCAGCGAGAAGCGTTAGATAAAAAGTAACAGATACCCAGCCTGAAAAGTTGAGCTGAATAGTTTTATATTTCATGACGCTACAAAAGTAATTAGAAGAAATTACCATGTAATAAAAACCAAAAATTCTACACGGTGTCATCGTATCAAAAACATGTCTTCGCTGCAAGATACATTGCTTACTAGAAAACTTTGATCGATGTTGATTGATGGGAAATTGGGACACGATACACTGACGATTGGAAATTAGATTTTATCCACGAAGCTTTTTTTTTCAAAAACCAACTACTTATTTCACTGAACATATAATTTAAAATTACAGAATATCTGCATAACGTCGCCAATGTCATTTTCCACTTTTATATATATTTTCTTTAATCGTTTCAATGTCTTCATCAAAAAATAAATAAATCTTCTATTACGATTGTACAGTTTCATTACTTCATAAATTTCTTTTATATTTACTACCTTTTATAAAATATGTTGATTTGAATTTAGATATTTTTTAAAACATCCACATTCAAAATAAATAACGGATACGTTCATAAATTTATACTCTAAAATACAAACAACGTTATGTTAATAAATAAATTAATTACACGAATAACAATTCTGTATTAATTGACTATGTGGCGTAATAAATAATACTCAACGATTTTAGTGACTTATCAACTTGTATAAATAATTACGAACACAATTCATCGCTGCATATAATAAGTCAATGTATCGCCAATCAATGATGATAAATATATACAACTACTAACAGCACAACACTTGCCCTCTCGGATGGGGATGTGGAAACGTGCGTTGAATATTTAATAGATTTGATTTACTAAGAGATTTATTCATACAGTGTTCATAAAAAGGCTATATATATATATATATATATATATATATATATATATATATATATATATATATATATTCGCATACACATTATGACTTATTTCAATGAAAATATACATACATATTTAGTTCGACTTATCTTCTCATTCTTAAAGCTTTCATCGATTATTAAGCTCATCATTCGTTACTGTGTTTCACAACAAGATTCGTCAGATTTTAATACACAGTTTACATGTAAATGAATATTAATTTCAATAGACGTTTAGCAGATAAAACAATACAATGTATTTGTGTACATATTTTCAAAGTCTTTAAGTATTTAATTTGATATTAGATCCGGTGATCTGACATACACACCTGAAAAAAACTAATCAGATCTCGATCAATTAATGTGTATTGTTTAATTATAATGATTTTAATCCTTTCAATGTGACTTTTTGATTAATTTCGGTAAATGTTAATTAATTGCATTAAGGTGTAGTTAAAATTGGCCAAAATCGTTGTCCAAGAACTTTCAGACACCTTGGATGAAAGATATAGTACTGGGAAGTTTTGTCCCGTCAGTATATTACAGCGGGTTCACTATGTAGAGTATTTCCATGAGAGGAATTTTTGAAAATCGGTGGGACATATGTATCCAGGCAGTAATGAAATGTTAAGGTATCAGAAAAAGTAAAAGTAATTATAAGCTTAATGAATAAATATGTTTAATTTATAAATAAATAAAGTATTATGTATTAGAAAGTGGATGTCATTTATTAGGTTGGTAGAAAATCATTGCGGTTTATGATCTCAAATTCATATACATTTTTCTCTTTTTCGATTTTCCTAGCTGTTTTAAGTGATTCAGAATTGTTGGATAACTAACGTCTAACTTTTGTGCAAGCTCTCGAATACAAAGGAAGAAACAAGAGGGTTTCAAAAGTATAGTATTAGGTTGGTAGAAAAATAATTGCGGTTTATGATCTTAAATTTATATATATTTTTCTCTTTTCTGATTTTCCTAGCTGTTTTAAGTGGCACAGAACTGTTGGATGACTAACACCTAACTTTTGTGTAAGATCTTGAATCGTTGTGCATGGTTCTGATTCAATTAACGCCTTCAGTTGATCGTTATGTACTGAAGAAGGACGCCTGAGACCTTTTTCATCTTCAAGGCTCTCGTTCCGAAATTTTTGGAACCACCATTACACCATACGTTCCTTAACAGTATCCACACCAAAAGTATCGTTTAGTTTACAAGCAATTTCTGTTGTTTTACCACCCGTTTTGAGCTAATACAAAAATTTGATCTTATTCGCTTCTTTTCCATATTTAATTCTATAGTCCAATTCGAAGCAAAATTTATAATAAAACCAAAGTTGACTTTACTAAAATACGAAGAAAATAAATTAAAGACAATTTTTCTATTTATCACCGTATATACCTTATTTAAATATATTAATTGCATTTTAATATATATATATATATATATATATATATATATTTAATATAAGAATTTAATAGTGTATAAAAAGGAAACTGTATGAAAATTTGCACAGATAAAATTATTTTATAAAAAAAGTGATCGGATTTTCATGACGAACTAAAATTGATCACGTCACTTTCCGTACTAAAAAAGTATATATTTGTTTTATCAATTAGAAGAGGTGATTCAATTAACCAAAAAAAACTGTGCTTGAAAGAAAGCAGGGCTCGACTAACTGTAAAATTAACTTCTACTACAGGGAACGTTCTGCAAACGACGCCGTTGAGGTCTCGTCGCTGCGGTTCGCCAGTTATACGAGTGGTCGTTCACAACAGGGGGCCCATATGGCCGAGACGCAACGTATTCCATGTCATCGGCGCAGAGGCCGTGAGGGCGAAGCTCTCGGGCCATTCTAAAATCTATTATGACAGTTATATGAAACATACGTTTATGATGATTGAATTGTATAAGACATCATACAGAGCGTGTAGTTGTGATATTGACAGTAGGTGTGGTACGCTTATCAATAATAGTTTCGAGACCGGTCATTATATTGACTTAGGTTTGTAATAGTTGTTTATTATAATTAATATTCGCGAATAATTACGATGCGAATAAATTAATTGAACTGAAATGTAAACGAATAACTAATACTAAAATAAGTCTGTATTGTTTTCCATTAAAAATGAAAATACATAAAATAGTAGTCTTTGTGAGACTCGGTAAGAGATTTACACATTTTCAATCAAAAATAAAAAAATAATGAGAAAGCGTTGAAGAGAGAAATGTTCTCTTGTTATAAATGGTTACGTCTAATCGCAGGTTTTCTCTTATTAAGAAAAACTACCATTGATAAAATTTATTCAAATGTATATTAATGAACAGTACAGTCATATGATAATTTGATCATTAGATGTTTGGAGGTATCCAGAACTTTCGATTTATATAGTTTTAATTTAATTTTTGCCATTGTAGTTTGAATTCTGCACCCAATAGTTTGATATTAAAGCAAACATTTATTTTATTCACTAAACTAGGCCATAATTTGTAACAAAAACTTATCTAATACTGAATATATATATATATATATATATATATATATATATATGTATATATATTATATTTCACAAAACTGAGATTAAGACTCCAAGGACCAATATACCAACGAGATTATAAATATAAAATAAACAATTAGACTTTTAAAAGTATTATATATATATATATATATATATATATATATATATATATATATATATATATATATTTTACAAGATTTGATTATTATGGAGTGATTTATTAAATATGAAATTTGCTGCTATAATGTTCATTTCATATATATATATATATATATATATATATATATATATATTTGTATATACATATATATGTTACATATATATATATATATATATATATATATATATAGGAGACCCTCGATGAATGACCATAATTGGTACAGGACTAATGGTCGTCCCTTGAATTAATCGTTGTATAAGGCACTTACAATCTGTAAGCCTTCTAACTGGCGCAAAGCCTCTAAAATCCTAACCATACATTAGATAATATTTAATTTTAAAGGTACGAATAAAAAAATAAATTAATTCTTTACATTTTGTTGCTAATAATCTGCTTTTATCTGATGTTTGCTCACATCAATGCTGGACTTCATAGGAAAAAGCACCCTCTATGAAGATTTCTGATAATTCACTACTAGAAGGTAAATCAATTCTAGCCCTCTTCGTGGAAGTGGTACCAGATTATGAAAAAAATGAGGTCTTAGTGCGAAACCGATCCAGAGTGGATTGCCTCTACTTATTTCTTTTCAATTTATAAAAGTAGGCAATCACATTGCCCTCGCATATGAACATCAGTCTCTTCAATTTCCGGATGGAATTACATTTTACTTTCAACATTTGCACATGCACTTAACAAACTTTTTAATTCATCACTAATCATAACATGTAGGTCTTCTTCAACTTTCTCCTCCAAATTATCTTTATCACCCTCAATCACATCGTCCAACTTCGGAAGTTACTTGTGCTTCCAGTGTACTTTTCTTTACTTTATGCTGCCTAAAAATATGCTGAGTCTGTGAATGATACACGAGAAGAGGTTTTAATTTAAAATCACCGGATGGATTGACCCCTGGCAACAATGTTAATCACTTTTTTATGGATTTATGTCCAAGTTAATCGAATTCTTCATTCGTTATGACCGGTCTTCTGCTGCTTTACCATCCGTTTTAGACTCATACAAAAAATGCTCTTATTTGCTTCTTTTCCATCTTAAATTCACTAGCCCAATTTGATTGAAAATTAATAATAAAACCAAAGTCGATATAGCCAAAATACAGACTGAAAAATACACTTTAAAGTGATATTAACATGAACAATATGAAATGACACTTTCATTGAAAAAAATTAAGGTATGAATTCGGAAAATAAAAACCGTAATTACTTTTGTTCCAACCTAATATATATACACATACATACATATATATATATATATATATATATATATATATAAAATAAACATACATTATTGAAATTAATTAGAGAATTAGCAAATATCGATTCATAGTAATTCGTATTACTGTTCTCGCGACTGCTGAAGCATTGAATTCCCGCTGTTGAACATCACCAACGTCATGTCTCGTTATATAATTGATAAAATTTGGAACGACTGTCAAATGCATAACAACCAAGAATTATACAGGCGTGTATACATCTTCTTCCTATTAACGTTCGAAATAGAATTTGACGTAATTGACAGTACAATTAATTACTCCATGTCGAGGGGAGTCCGCATAACCTGCCTTTCATCTACTACAATGTTTGCGTTTTAACTTTTATTGAAGTGAAATGCATTTCAATAAATATATATATATATATATATATATATACTCGTATATACATACAATTATTATTAAAAGAAATAATAATTTAGTTCTCTAATCTCAGTGATTTAATTTAAAATTTTTCTTATTTAATTTCGAAAACATTAAACTCTGATATATTTTTTTTAATGAAAATACATCTCAGAGAAAAATGTAAGTGTTTAGTTTAATTAAATCTAAAAACTCGCCAGCATGTGGTCTTAACAGGAAGGAATTATCCACACTAGCTTTCCATAAAATTGTTGATAAATAATCTGATCCGACGCTTGAATTTTTACTTATTTTCAAACATTTTATTTTTATTCACTTACATTTTTCAGTCCATCTAATAGTTTCATGATCAAATTCAATCAAATATTTTGAGAATTCAAAATGAATAAATATTCTAAGAACAAATGAATGGCTCGAGACTTTATTTAAAGGATTGAAAATACAAGAGAGGAAGGTGAAAATCAAACCAAACATTATATAATATTAGTATACAATGTAAAAATATATAATGTATTGAAATCTGGTAGCTCGTCCGAAAAGCAGTATTCAATGTTTGTCAAATGTATCATTCGAGGTCCTATTTTAATTCAATAACGACGTTAGTCGAGGAAAATATGCAAAAACGGCAAATTAAGTCGAAGAATTACTGTATATGCAAAGAGTAGGAGGGAAAACAAGGAGAGATTGTATAAGAAATGAGAGGATTAGGGAAAGCTTGGAGGTAGGGGCCTTGAAAGATGTTCTGGAGGAGAGATAGTTGAAGTAGTATGGACATACAAGCAGATCAACTGAGGAAATGTTTAGAAACAAGGCCCTAAGGAAGAAGAGGGAGAGGGAGACCAAGTATGATGTACGAAAGATACATAGAGCAGCTTGGAAAACGGCGAGAAAGTACGATACAGGAGATGAAGAAATTGACCAGTAAGCAGAGATGGATGGAAGAGATGGACCGAGACAGCTCGCACGCTGGGAGCTAGATAGGGAGAACCAAGAAAGAAAAAAAATTACTGTATATATTCCAGTAATGGTCCCACTAATCAAACGAGATCTTTTTTGATGTTCGAATCGTGCCATTTAACTTTTGTCATTATAATTCAAATTATTAAAAACTGTACAAAGAATCAAAAGTGTATGATGTTCTCAAAACAGAGATGAATTGAGTATCACGTTCATGTATTTTCAGAAATATGAAAATGTCACCTCCATGATGAGTTATTAAAGTTCTTTTTTTTGTAAACAAAATTGAAGTATTTTTTTCGATCCATTCAATTTCATACAATTACTCTTCACACACCTGAGAACTTCATATCTTCATAAAGTTATCAGGTGTGATAAAATTTAACTGTAGTTATCACAGTCATTCGAAAATAATTATATACTTTACTAGACCATACCCTAAAAAAATTATTCTTAATTTAAAAATAATAAAGATTTTGTATGTTTTTTTAATAAAGTATTTGAAAGATAATTTATATTTATATCGTCCTATTTATTGAACTAGTCATATGTATGTATATATATATATATATATATATATATATATATATATATATATATATGATTCGAATTTATAATTAAGTGTACATTATTTTAATATAAATGGCTGAGCTTACACGTGTATCGAAAAGCTCCCCAGCGCCTGAATGAATTTGACTGCAATTAAAAGAATGAAATAAACAAAAATGATATCGTTAACCGATTGTGAAAATAAATATTATATTAGACAAACAATCGCATTAAGCAAATACAAACGATATGAAATCAGAACGATCGCTGATAACAATTATTCGATAAAATTATTCATACAGAACATGTCTGACTTGTCAAAGAGACATTAAACTGACAAACAATAACACATATTGCGTATGTTTCATGCCACACTGCGTCCGATGAGCATTAAAACATTTCTATCCGTAGATATGTACACACACACACACACGCGCGCGTACATATTTATGTACATGCACACATACGTACGTTCACTTGTCCCATTACGCCTGCCTGGATAACAAACATACGTTCCTCTACATAAATGACAATAAAACACATATCAACGTCAATTAAAATTTCATTTGTGTTTAACTTCGGACACTGTTCATACTACCCGATGGTAAAATGCGTGATTAATGTAATGAGAGATTTGGTTTTGAGTTTTTGGTTTTGTTAAACAAATTTTACGTATTGGAAATTATTCAGTATAACATTTACAGCTGTATACATACATACATATATATATATATATATATATATATATATGTATATATTAAATTTTAAAATTTATTACAACCTGTATACACATACATAAATAACAATTATTTCATTAGTCTAACAGGAAAGAAAAGATTATCTCATACATATAAAAGAAACTATACAATAGAACAAGAAAAATGTCAACTGTGTTCCCTAAAATAGAGAAGACACACTACACCAAATACTACAAGAATGTTAACACTGGAAGAAACTTTTAAAAAAATATATAAAGAACCGTCCACAGCTACAAAAGCACTACAAATCGAAAATAAACTACATATGAACTAAAAAAAAGTAAATAAAATATTCCACTGCTTAGAAAATATGTTATGTAATTAAAAAATATTATGTATTTATTTTAAACATAATGTGTAGGGATACTTCGTGGCCAGTTCGTAAACAAAGTTATTTATCGATATACATAAATATGTTTGCAAATTTTATAAATAAATAATTCAAACTGCGATATTTCTAGCATGAAATCAGCATGACTATATAAAACAGATCTATGTTTAAAATTTAGTGAACATTTTATTATTTAAATCAAAATTCAAAAAAAATGTTTAACACTGAAATGTATATATATATATATAAATGTTCCGTAAAATTTCAAAAAATTGACAAAATATTGAATAAAAAATTAAATAAAAAACTTTTAGAGATTTTGTATTAAATTATTATTAACAATGACACCAGTAGAGAGTGATTATATACACATTCTTATATATATATATATATATATATATATATATAAATAAAATTTTAAAAAATAGACAAAATATTGAATAAAAAATTAAATAAAATACTTGTAGAGATTTTGTATTAAATTATGATTAACGATGACACCAGTAGAGAATGATTATATACACATTCTTATAATATATATATATATAATACGATATTGAGGTAATACATGCGATATAAGTGAAGCGAACCGGGGGAGGAGCCCCTCAGGATCAGCGAGCATAGCTATTCAAGGGTAGGGCACCACAGTATTTGTTATTAATAAGTGATTAATGTTTAAAACATGTTATACATAGAAAGTAATCAAAGTGATATAAAGAAAATAATTTTAAAACAAGATTACACTATTTTTGACAAATTAAAATAAGTACAATCGAAATTTATGTGTACTGAATGAATAAATTTTATAATTATTTAAAAAATATACTTTTCGATAAAGCATGTTACGAATCAGCAATATCAAATTTTAAATTAAAATGGAAACATGAAACATCAATTCCGGCATCATTTTACATATTTTTCAAGTGGCTAAAACAGTTGGTACTTAGAAATTCTCAAAAAAATTCTTTTAAAAAATTACACAATTTATCAAAAAAAAAAACAAACAGAAGTCACAGATATGATTAGAAGAGCAAAGAGTCTGAATTGGAAATGGGCAGGACGTATCGCAAGAAGGGAAGACAGCCGATGGACAAGAGAAATTATTGACTGGGAACCAAGAAATATGAAAAGACCGAGAAAGAGACCAATGAACAGATGGGATAAGGATATTAAAAACTTTCTTGGAAAACTGTGGAAAAGAGAGGCACTGAATCGAACAAAATGGAAAATCATGGAAGAGGCCTTTATCCAGCAGTGGATTAACAGGGGATGAAGAAGATGATATATATATATATATATATATATATATATATATATATATATATATCGTTTCTATAGCTCCTTATTTGTAGAAGAAATCCTTCTACATAAGCCTGAACGAGGAGCGCTCTTTCATCAAACTGGGGCCTGTAACGTTCAAAATTAATTCCAATAACGTACCATGAAATCTTGGTCAGATAAACAAATCATCTGAAAGATCATGCATGTTTAATAACCTTGTATTCAACGGATTCTCGATAAGGTTAATCATCTGGACCTCATTCTAAACAAGTATCTGAAATTCAAGAAGCATACCGAGTATGTGCATATAAAGACTGAGATACAGCTTTTCAGATTATGTCTAATACTGAATAAGAAGTCGAAAATGCCATTGAGAAGTAAGTGAAAGATCATCACCACTTCCTCAATCTCATATGATTGATCAAGCTTAGAATCCAGTTAAAATAAAGCTGCTTTATTTCAATATTACTGTATACATCCTGTTACGAACGTTCATGCTACGAAACCCTATCCTATACAACAACCTCCAGTTTTCTTGTTTTCCAGTATTCTTAGGATCGACGAATATATCAGACAACCGCCGCGTCGATGATTTAGCGAGGAAGAGGATAGAAAGAAAACGTGTACACGTTTGGTTAGAAAGAACGAAGGTATCGCTGGGTACTGCTAACACAAGGGGTTCAAAACCTGTAAAGTCAGTCTTTTTCGATCATCAAGTATAGATTAGTGAGACGATACTTTTTTGACTATTCTGAAACTCGAAGATTCGTGGAAAACGATTCTACATCTAAGTGAAAATCTGTGATTCAAAATATGAACAAGTGACTTCAGTGACGGGATTATTCTTGAAATAATTGTTTTTGAATTAATTAAATCGTATAATCGATTTGAAATTTGTATCAAAGTTTATCTTCATGTATATTCGTGTTTGTAAACTACAAGAAATGAACAAAATTTTCGAATAACCGTACTATTTTCTAAATAGAATATGTAAAGGATTAGTTTTCTTGTGTTATTTTATTTCATCATTACTTAGTGTTTCGTTTGATTTAAATTTATATAAAACATTATACATCAGAAATATTCTTACAGCGTATTTCAATTATCAAGCCAATCTTTAATATCTTCTATTTCCTTATAATGTATTTTTATTCTTCTTTCAAGAGTCCATCGCTCTAAATTATATTTTTATAAAAAAAAGCATAGAGACTGAAGTAGAAGTAATAAAATATTCGTTGTTTTAAAAATATGTGATTGTTTTAAATGTTTGTTCTGTAACATTAATAGTATTTTTTTTAAATATTCGCTTATTTATTTGTTTGCACAGCCGGTTATTCGCAGTAGTTGTCTGATTTGTATTTTTAATATGTAGCGTTATTATTTTCACGTATATGTCGTCAACTTTTTGGGAAAAAAAATATTTTTTTATCGGAGCAACATAAAAGTTGTGGACAAGTAGAGGTCCGAATACAGTATACTGTAGTTTATGAGAAAAAAAAATAACATCTGTAATAAACGACGATATGTACACAGAACGGTAATTGGATTCTATGAAAATCTAAAATTACAGCCATCTGAAAGACGCGGAGAAGAAGAAAAATAATAAAATAATGTTCATCGAGATCGAAATGCGACTCGTACACCGTATGTTGAGTAACTCAGTACGTTACGTTAGCTTTATATAGGCGAACTATTCTACGAGGAGGTCGGGGTTCATAGCGAACACGGGCGGCGGGTGGTGTGTCGGCGATGGTTGTTCAGTTCAGACACAGCAGCGCGCGTGTGTATGTATCGATCCGATCCGTTCGCGGTCCGTTCGTGGGGCGCGGCGGCAACAGTGGATGGGGAGGCCTGTGAAGAAACCGTGAGAGTGGGGACGGGGTGGCTGTCGCGAATACTATCCAACATTCGGTGACGGCGAGCGACCCTACCAGGCGGGACGGGGTTAATCCGAGGCCGCGCGTGCAGATGGGACCCGCCATTTCACTTTGCATCTTCCCCGCCGCCACATAGCAATACATGAACAGTCTAACAGTCCCGGGGATTACATTTCTATTACGTTTTCTTCGTTCTCTGCTGCCACAACGCCGTCGCTTCGGCCCACTACAGACGATGGCGGTAACAGTAGGTATAGCGAAGTTCCTCATCTTTTCTTTTTCTGTCATTTCTTCTTCCCGTTTGTGCTTCCTCGCAATTGCCGACGCCAAAAGAGACGACACAGCATTGCGTTATATGTGTTCTGTACATGTCCTCGGAATACAGAGGTTGTCCAACAGTGGTGTTCGTTATTGACATCGCTTTGTATCATTAAATGCATATTATCCACAGGATACACAGGTGCATTACAAGAGACCACATTTTTAAATATTAATACACAACGTATTATACAGGGTGACCCGGAATAAAATTCACCTTTGAACATTTCATACTAAAACATTGCTTGGATGTGAGTAACTTTTAGTACTGAAAACATAA
>CM068323.1:10037859-10115359 GCA_034766995.1 Acanthacorydalis orientalis | reverse complement strand
AGTTTTGTGATACATGATAGAGATGTCACAGAAAGAGACACATATATTAATGAAGATAAAATAAAAATGTTTAATAAATTTCATCCAAAAAAAATTTATATACACTTTCAATAAATATATATATATATATAGCTTTATAATTATTCACCTACAAGATAAAGTAATATTTACAATAAACGATTTTTTTTTAATGAAAGAGTGAGTTATAAATTCAGTCTCATTAGAAAGAAATTAGTGATATTTAAATATATCATCTAAAACACTAATGGATACCTAGATCCATTCCCGGCTGCAAAGGGTTAAGTCCCAAGTAATCACTCGATCATTAAATCTTCATATAGGTTTCTTTCTATTAAGAAACGCATCTTTTCGTGTTTTTAAAGTATAGGCATTAAAATATATGGATTATATTTTTATTAAAAATAAAAAAATGTACATAGAAACTCGTACACACATTTTTTTTCTGAAAAAATGTAAAAAACCCATACTGTGTCATCAAACACACATAACAGTGTTGAATAAATAACATCGAACAAACAAAACATTAAAGTTAAACGAATAGAAAAGGAGATCAAATTATCATAACAGTACATGCAGTATTTCACATATCGCTGTTACACATATTATATATTCACAACCGTAATGATAAATAGCATATTACAAAATTGAATAGAATATAATTATTCTATCCAATATGGTAATTCCATCATATTAAACCAGATCTATATCCTTTGAAGTTTATGATCTCAACCCTTCCTGTATCGCCCCTGCAATGGAACAAACACCGCTGATTACGTTTCAGAGCCGACATAAAACGTGCACGTGGACACATCGAGCCGATTGACACACGTGCGTATTTTCTGCAGAGTGTGGTGCGTTCTGTTGTTACTTTTATGCGCCGCAGTGTTGTGCGATTTACTGTATGGTGGTCGCCACGCGATGGCGATTATTTGATTTGATTGAATCGGACAAGTGGTGCAGACGTGAGTAAAATACTCACCACATCATCAGCTCGCTATGAGTACTACTGACGTATTTTTCCATAGACGTACAAGTTGTTCTAAATTGTTCAGCAGGTAGTACACTACAATACTGATACAATTATATTTTTACAAGTGAATGTTCTACTCCCGTACAAACCATAAAAAGATAATCTAACCAAAAATTGATCACTGATCATTTTTTGTTAATGATTATATATATATTTTGATAGTAAAGCCTCCTCATCGGAGTGTTAAGAACAGAAAAATCTGATTTACTGTGCTTAAAACCTCTGAAAATATTCATTAATCCATTACTGAACGTTTTACTTTCCATTCACAACAGTACACCTATAGAAAAGTATATTTTGAGTTTCATTCCATGAAGATGTAACAAAAATCCATAAAGATTTATGTTAAAAACTGAATATACAGAGAGAGTTTAATACTAACAGTTCAGAACAATTAGTTTACAATACAATAAATTAAGACGTCTTTGGATTTGATACTGAATAATAGATGTAAATTAATGGGCCTGATACTTTTGAATAAAGGCATGGTTTTTACATATCTTTGAATAAATTAATTTTGAAAACTGGAACTACCATGTTAATAATGTGATTTTAATACATAAAAAAATAAGCAAATATATGTTAACTATCAGTCTTCAACATATACATATATATATATATATATATATATATATATATATAAATAGGAAGATGCACACAAATTTTATAAAAATAAATACATAAATTAGAAATTAAATAAATGCAGTATTAAATATTTATAACCATCTTTATTGTATTAATTTCCTGCGTATCAGATGTTCATAATTGTCCTTTATGAATCCTCAAGGCAATATATGAGTTCATTTCTCTTCAGATCGATTTCAAATAGATTTTCAAATCACACTCTGAGTACAAAATCTATACAAAGATAACAAAAATCGAATTCTATCATAGAAGAAATGAACTTAAACATGCCCTTCAGGATTCGAAAGGAACAATGATTTATATTTATTTATTAAATCTCTATTGTATATATATATATATATATATATATATATATATATATATATATATATATCGATATATTTATAGAAAAAATATATATAAAATAAAAATAATAAAACATTATCCTAATGTAACTTAATACTAGTATTACATGTAAATTAATGATACAATTCTACACATTTTTTTTCTTTTAATATTATTCATATTTATTTTCAAAGGGAAAAAGAAACGTTACATAATTTTTGAAAGAAAGTAAGACGAAATGATATTTTTTTAAATAAAGAACATAAACAGATCGATTATCAATACATTCACGATTTTTCCGTTTATTCCGACCCGAAATATCTCCGTTTACCTCGAACTAGACGTCTATGGTACAAAACCGACCACCGCTGAGTTCTGTCTGCCAGATTAGAAGTGCTGGCTGCGACAGTAGCTAGCAGGGCAGCATTCTATCAGGCATTGATCGAATTACGCGCGCTCGGCGCACGACCGGGCGCCGAGTAAAAAACCCAAACGCCAAATTGAATCACAGAATGAAAATAGATTTGTTACATTACAGTAATCACGGTATGCCCTTTGCAACACCACCATCTCAATCCAGATCAATTTGTCAGGTTAAATTACCGAACGAATGTCTTCATCATTGTCATAGTGACCCATTGGTTTTAAATTAAATCAACTAGTTCGAGACGAAGAGTTTTTTTTTCGTTTCGACAGCGACAATAGAAAAACAATATAGAATACACAACACTGTACGTTGGAGCTAAGTTCAAAAATATAAAAACAATATATAAAAAGTGTATTCTTGTTTTCGAAAAAAATGTTCTTCTTGTAACATAAATCTGTTTCAATAGTACTGAACAATCAATATTAACAGTTTTATAAGGGAAATATTAAGATGACATGTTTAAAGCGCACTATTAAAATTATCTCTTCCCCAAAAATAGAATAGCAGTAAAGAAAACAAAGCAGGAACAATAACCAAGAATGAGATGACAAATAAAACTTGAGAAAAATTGATAAATGTAATTTCATTTTGGCCATCACTAGATCTACTTACAAATAATAGAAAATATAAAAAAAATATTCAAATATCTCTTCATTAAAATAAAAAAGTATCTTGTCATTGTTTTCTTGAGAAATATTTATTTCATCTCGTTCTTTTATATATCATGTCTTTCTGTAGTTTTAAACAACTGGATATCAGAAACAAAAACGATATTAATTTTAGGTCTTTAACAGAATACAATAGGATAAGAAATTACTCCTTAAATATTTTTTTAAAAAAAGAAAAATCGAATAAAAGAATAATATTATACATTCTGTAATAAATTCTTATGCTATAAAAGATTCTTTTAAATATATATATATAAAGGTATATCATGTCGTTAATTTTAAAATTGTTGTAACATATCTTCACAAACTGTAATAAGTTATATATGGTCTTCATGGTCTTGATCATACTGAATCATTCTTATATTTTATTATCAGATTCGCCACTTCAAGAATGATTCGAAGCCAAGACGAAAAGGACTAGACCAATAGATTTATAGGGACGAAAACATACAAACAAGTATAACACTGAACACTGCTCATACAAAATATAAGTAATTTAAAAAAATCACATAATGACTGATCATCCATGATCGTAAAAGAGATGATACGAAAATCAAATATAATTGTATTCATTGCGATAAAACCAAAAAATGATAATCGAAATAAAATAACAATAATTAAAAGAGATCAGAAATTTTGTGAAATGTGTAACAATAAACCATCCTGTTGTTTATCTTCGTTCAATTCAAAGTATAATTAACACATTTTATGATAATAAAGAGTTCTCTGTTCTCTTTAATTAAAAAATATATATTCGATATATGTAAATATTCATGACATTACCAATATTGTGA
This sequence comes from Acanthacorydalis orientalis, assembly GCA_034766995.1. Classification (NCBI taxonomy): domain Eukaryota; kingdom Metazoa; phylum Arthropoda; class Insecta; order Megaloptera; family Corydalidae; genus Acanthacorydalis; species Acanthacorydalis orientalis. The sequence continues at coordinate 10,111,450 of CM068323.1, read as the reverse complement.
ATAAAGCTTATAAGAATAGCGCAAATTCCTTAATGATAGAAAATATTAATTGTCTTTAGTGAAATCGTTACTTGAACACTGGTGGAGTCTATGGAACCCATATTCTGTTATGAAAACATAAAATATTTAAACACTTTAAAGAAAAGCTGCGCGTTTCGGGTTAGATATACATTTAAGGTTGGATAATCTAAGTGAAATACTGGAAAACTTGGATGAGAAACGATGAGGTATAGAAATAGTTAGAAAACTTGTAGCTTTACATGTCTTAATCAAATGATACTCGGTATAGGAGAAATGTATTCTAAGAATAACTTCCTTTTATTTTTATAAAAAGAATAATTATACACTAAAAATGTAATTAAAAAAATTATAAAGAGCTGATTAACCCTTTGGCATATGAATTAATTGAAATTCGGTATGACTAAAAATTATTATTTATTTTTCAGCTTAATATTTGTGTAAGCTTGATAAAGAAAATAATATTTATACAAAGATAAATATTATAATTCAATACTAATAACCACAATAATAATAAAGAATAATTAAATAACAAATTAAATAATAATTCAACGGTCCTGTAGAGTATGAAACTTTTCAAAACGTTCTGGTGAATATGAAGGTCTTTCACATTTTTCAAACTGCCTAAATAAATAATAAAATAAAAATAAATTTTATTTATAACTGAATATCGTACAGGGCCTGTCTGGCCGGTATGTTATAATCTTACTGCGGTGCCCTTACCGTTGCCGGTATTTATCCGCCCTAAAAAATTGAATGTGGTGTGTTTGTGTTATTTAAATTTTTATTATTGTCCATGCAAGTTTTTCCGGGAAAAATTTTCAAAAAACCGGGTTCAAACTCACAAGTCGTTTCGTTTCTTATATTATTTTTTGTGCACATGTGACATCTCTTTACAGGATGTCGCTTTTTATCAGTGGAAAGTATATGTTCAGGAAAATGTACCCTCACTCGAATAGCCCATTTGGATTTCATTGGCACTTTTGTACAAATTCAAAACAGACATATTACAGGGTTCGTTTCAATAGTTCACACTATAATGCTGAATATATATATATATAATTATTTCTTTCTAATATTTGCTTTATAGTTGCACTAAAGTGAATTAAATCGGTGTGCGTCTCAGACACATCAGTGTTTATAATGGTATAAGAAATAAATGATGTATCAGAGATGTTTTTGTAAGGGGTTAATGAATATTAAGTCTTTCATAGAGGTATTTGTACCAACATTTGAATTGTTTGTTTTATAAATATATTTTCATTAGTCATACGATATGAAAATGACAGTACTATAAACGGATATTAATGTAAGCTAACTCACGAATACTAAAAATAAATTTAGATAAACGGACACTCCGAACGCACGTACAGCACACGAGTATCGGCGAATGATTAAATTTAATTAAACAAAGTTACAACCATCATAAAACAAAACCGTTTACCTTACGGATTTAGATTCTCTGCAAAGAACAAAAACAGTGGTCACCGCACACGGTTCCAATTCATCGATTGTGTGTTCCGGCGGGATTTCCATCAACGAAAGCAAACTTCTATGAACGTGCAAGGATTTATGTAAGAGCTATTAGAAAGGATTAGGGAGTCAACGGCGGGCGACGCGGCTAGCGGCAACGCACCACGACACGCTTGTGCACTATAAACGATTGACTGGAGCTTGATTTAGTGGTATCGTAGACGACAGAATCTCGTTTGTATGTGCATTTTGATTCGCTAGTCGTAGCGCGACGAAAAACAGCGAAACACTTACGTTGTATTAAATCTGCATTAATGTATTCTACGGATATCCGATGCAAACACACGAACATGCATATAAATGTGTACATATATATATATATATATATATATATATATATATATATATATATGTATAAAACCGTATGAAACTGAATAACTCAAACTCGTCTTTGTTATTTCAAAAATGAAATAAATTTTAATCCCATTTTGTTGTCCTAGAATGTCACATGAATCATAAGTACACAAATATATTTCGTACGGCACTGAATTAACATATTTTTGATAATTTCACGATCAGTTCTAGTGTCTTACGAGAAATTTTACTTCATCCTATTACTCTATTTCATAAAACTTGAATCGAACTCATTCAAATCTAATTCAATAAATGATATCTGTAAATCAAGTAAGTAAGTGAAGACTGTATTTCGAATAAAATATTCATTACAGTAGGTTGGTGCTTACATAATACATGATTATATATATATATATAATATATATATAATATATATATATATATATATATATATCAGATTTATTTCTCGATCACGATCCGCATTTGGATCAACCTCTTTTATCATAACAAATATTTCTTTTCGTTTTATTTCGATAATCTTTGGACTTTAGTTTCGATAACATCTCTTGACCGTGAAAAATTTCAATGAATTCCCAAAGAAAGTCTTTCGACCATGATACCGTTTCAAACTGCAAAGTTCTAGTCCTACTAAATAACTTTTTTAAATAACTTAAAAAGAGATCATAACGACAGTAGAACTAGAAGACAAACTGAGGATTGAGGAATATGTGCACGTATGCATAGAAGGGTTTGCTTTCGAGAAAAACTGTTTCTTGTGTGGAGGTGGGAAGGATTTCCTTTCTTCTCGAGAAAAGCGACCGTTTCGTTCTTCATAGCATTCACAGCTAGTTAATTTTTTTCATACGTATGTTTCGGTTTTTTTTGCACTAATATATGAACTTTTTTTAAAAAAATCTCGAGTTCACTAAAGTTGAATTTAATTTTTATTTTTAATCCAATTCAAGTGTCATTTAATTTTTAGTCAACTAAAAATAACTTAAACTAAGCTTATCACACGAAGAAACAAACAAAATCTGAACGATTTCACTGCAACACACTCTCGAATTTTACTTTCGTTCTGTTGGCCGGGAGGATAAATTGATGGAGTTTTTTTTAGTTCTTCAGTCAGACTGATCAGTTCAAAACGGAACGATACACATACCGCACACTATCACTTTATCGTACCGATCACAACCGATCAACAATCAGAACTGAAGGCCAGTTAATACGCAAATATTACTTATTTTATGTCAAATTCTTACATACAAACACTCACATAATAGTCAGATAAATTATTAGAGTGTCATTCTTCGGTTCGTAACGACCAACTGAATGCATTAGTTGAATCAGAACCACGCAACAAATCGAGAACGTTCACAAAAGCTAGGCGTTAGTTTTCCAACAGTACTGGATTACTTAAAACAATTTAAATTAAAAAAACGTATATGAATTTGAACGTCACAAACCGCAATTATTTTTCTACCAACCTAATAAATAATTATTTAATTGTCGACTATTTTATTTAATAATACATATAAAAAAACACCGGCATATTCATTACAATACACAATATATCTCATGCAAGCAATCAAGTATTTTTAATTAGCTAGCTGGTAAATAATAACAGAAGAGGTATAAGAACAGAAATTCGAATAAGTAGAATAAAATGTTATTGATTCATATTTATATACTTCTAGTTTTTAACATTGAAATGATAAATTAGTAAATTAATTTTCTGTTTACAAATGGAAATTGTTGTTGTTGGATTTTCCATCCAAGTATTTTCAAATTGACTCATTTCCAAAAGATTTATATAAGGGACAGATAAGTGTCACATGATGAAAATCTTCTACTTAAGTTACAGTTTGTACATATTAAAGTGGCATCCCAGGTATACTTAATGCCTCTTGATATTATTCCAAATGTTTAGTGCCCATAAATCGTATTTCACTGAATACTTTGATTTTATCAAACTGAATTCTCAGGTTTAAATATGGTTCTGGTCCATCTTTACATTTCATTTCTAGATATCTGAGAATATATTTTAAACATTGCCATATTCACATATATACTAACATATGTTCTTTATCCAAATCCTTTATATTTTTTTATATTTCATCATAATGTTTTTTTATTTGTTTTTTAACAATTGTAGAATCTCTCATATATTCTCATAATTTAACCTATTTAATAACTTTTTTAAGTTGTGATGCTCAGTTATATTTAATTACATTTTCAGGAGAGTTGTCTAAATTTTTAAGTTTGTTAAAACATATTTTATCGTATCTAATATCATTCATATAGAGTAATTTTATCCACCATGAGATTGACTGTCTAACGACAAAAACTGCTAGTTTAGACGTGACAGTTTCCAATCCGATGATATATCCAGGTGTTGAGTGTATCTATCCATAAAACGATTTAAAAAAGATAGTATGGTAACTTTCAATATTATTTAAATATCTAAAACCACAAATTTCGCTCATATACACGCCTGTGAATCGAGTACCTCTATTGATTACTTTAAAAATAAAACAATTTATTTCTGGTTTTTCGAAAAATTATTTTACGCTCTTGCGAAGTTAAAAGCTATAAGATATAATGAAACTGTTTGTTTTATGAAACCATAATTTCAAGAAATTTTATCAATAAATCACTATACTTTTTTCTATCTACACATACTCTTACTTTTCTACAGTTCTAAGGATTTTTCCAAATATGATTAACGAACATAGATACATACATACATATATATACATATATATATATATATATATATATATATATATATATATATATATATATATAAATATATATATATATATATATATATATTTATATATATATTTATATATATATATATATATATATATATATATAAACACCATATATTTCATTGATAAAATTCACATAAAATATTCTTGAAATTAAACTAATATATATATATATATATATATATATATATATATATATATATATAATACTTTCCAAAAAAGTCACTCAAAACAAGTAAAACAGTGAAATGAAGAAAAACAGAACGTTAAACAATCAATTATTAAATATATAAATATATTTCCATTTATCAACAAGAATGCATATTTTCATATTCGGAACGACACGACCACTTTTCCTTTTTAAACTATAACACACAATAAATATTTCACTAATTTTTTTTTATATAAAAGCAGTATTTTGTACATATATCTTTACATAATTTATTATTGTTCAGTTGTACTTTTAACACAATCTTAGACAAGCATTAAACATTATTTTTATTCATCCTTAATACTAGTTTAAATTAAAATCGTATTTTTTATATAATTAAAATTGAAAAAGTATAAATTTTAATTGATATTTGCATGTAATAGTTTGTACCTCGTTTAATACAGAAAATATGTTTTTGTAAATAGAAAATGATAAAGAAAATAGCGTTGTACGATAGGGCAGTCTATGTAATAAAAATCCACATTTTTCGTCACTTTGTCCTCAGGACAAAGTCCATGGTGACGAGAAATATATATATATATATATATATATATATATATATATATATATATATATATATATATATGGTGATGATAATGTTTACTTTGTCAGCTAATAAGTTTTAAGTTTAATTCATTAAGTTTTGTTCTTGAGTATTTTTAATGTATAAATATATTATGTTGTAAAAATCAATAAACAGTTTTTTCTTTCTATATCTCGTTCTATTTTCTCATCAATTTTGACGGGTTACATGCTAGTTGTAACATAATTCCTGTAAAAATACATTTCTAATCTCGTAACTTTTTTACCGAATATCAATAAATTATTAAAAATTATTCAAGTGTTGGTACATCTTTCTTGCTGTAGGATTAATCAAGTGAAATATATTGCTTGATGATACTCTAATTTTTTTTGTTTGCTCAGAGAATTAAATAAGTAATGATAATCAGTACAATACACCTTGATTAAATAGTCATTTTTAATCAAGAGTAGTAGATAATGTTCGACCTTATTTTACTTGTACTTATTGTACTTGTTTATTGGATACGAAGAATATATATTAGCTATGTTGTTCGAAATATATATATATATATATACAGAAAAACAATGAAGATTAAAACAAGACTGACTGTAAAGATATGTAACAATGCTGACATTTGTCGATGGAAATAATATCTGGTGAATAGGGAACCAAATATCATCTGAAATCCGGAGATATTACTTTTTCTAAATAAGATGTGAATTCGATTTAAAATCTTCATTATTATAGAAGGGTGCAGGTGGACTGTGGTCTACCACCAACGTGACATGGGCCGGAATGTCCAATGCAATCACGGTAATGTCTAAACCGTGTAACAACGCTTGTCAATACCACCTAGGCGAACGAGCTTCGTCTCTCGTATACTGTATTCATCAGCAGTAATTCTTTTTTAACGACAGGTCAGATAATATTCCGCTTCTCCATGTTATATATATATATATATATATATATATATATATATATATATATATATATATATATCTTTATATATATATATACAAATATATATTTATATAAACATATGTATATATATATATATATATATATATATATATAAATATATATATATTTATTTATATATATATATATATTTATATATATATATATATGTAGAGAAAGAAAAACGAGTTACTTTTAACAAAACATTCATAATTGTATTTATATTAAAAAATATAATAACATCCATAATAACCACCTTCTTAAAGACATTGAGACATTTTGAAAAATTCATTCAAAGAACAATAACATTCTTAATAAGCACTTTTAAGAGTTTGTTTTAATTAAAATGAAGACCGCGCAGATTGCATAAGTGAATAAATTGAAATTCAGTTTCAGAAAATAACTTAGTTAGTATAATAACTTAATTTAGTTTTGAAAAATAAAATATTATAAGTACTCAATTTCGAAAATAAAAATATATGATTACACTTGCACATAATGATATTTTTGAAGTATTTAAAACTGACAACGTTACTTGAACACTTAAACAAATATATTTAAAAGAAGATTTACAATATTATAAGTATTTAGATTAAAAAGTACAGTAAAAAAACAAGGTTTCTTATAGATAATATTGGAAATATTAAAGAAAATTAACGTTTTTGTAGCAATAAATTTAGGCACGTTCTTTAACAAATCTTTCTAACGTTTGAATCGGCCATAGAAATAAATTTAAATATAAGAAAATCATGCACGAACATCTAAAATTAGTGATCAAATGTATTTAGTTTCTAATTATGTGTATTTGTTAAACATGTCAAGAATTTTATTGAAAAAAACATAGAATTGAACGCATTCTCTATCTTCAAAAATGAATTTCAGTTTTCCCACTAATCACCAAATAATTTCTGGTCGGAAATATTCAGCGATTGATTGATTATTTTTTATTGTTACTTAGATAGATTTTGGTATCAATGCCATCATTCTCAGAGATTTAAGATACAAAAAAAATCATTATACAGTCAACCCTTCACATTCGAGAGGATCAGAAGCGCAGTACCTCCACTGACTCTTAATATAGCTGATCATATATATATTTAACAAGCAAAAAAAGTAAAACAATACATTGAACTGCAACAGTATGTTTTATACATTTCAATTAAAGCTATATATTTTTTTGAGTACAAGCATAAATTACACTAAGAGTATCAAAGTAGCTACAGTAGTTACAGCACTATAGTATCAAAAACCAAGCTGCTAAATACCATAATATATTATATGTAAAGATCCATGAAGAATAACGCTATTATAAACCATTTTATCTTTCATCCTAGGTGTTAAATCAATTTGTTCCACTTTGTTCATTGGTCAGAAGCGGTTAAATATTTATTTATTTAATTTTTTTCTTGCCTAATCAGATTTTTTCTTGTCTTTTTATTCATATGATTTGTAGTTTTGTCTATCATTCTCTACAGTAACCCGCAAAACTCCAAAAAAGTTCCAATTGATGGCAAACTCGCGAATAATCAAATCAGCAAAAGTTGAATCCGTAAAAGTCGAGGTTCAATTGTATATGTTTTTTTTGTTTATTCTTTTAAAATTGAGTGCATATAGAGAATATTTGAAAAATCAGTAAAGTTAATTTCTCTATGACACATCACCTAAATCTATGCAGAAAGAAGTTTTTCAAGATAAATAGAAATGAAAATTAGGTTTAGACAATAAAACAGAAAAATGCAAAGGAATTTATTAATACTTTTAGTTTAAAATCAGTTTGAAGAAAATTAGTCGACAAATATCTTCATAAATGTATTTAAAGATCAGTCCTTTTGTGTTTATTTGTATTTTATTAATATTGTTACTGATCAGTTTGTGTACTTACTGAAATACAGTTCTTGAGACATAATATAACTGTATTTAAATGTGAGAATTTGTATAATGTTTGATTTGATAAGTTTTCACTCATGTGAAAATTCTTAAGAGACTGGATAAGAAATGAGAGGATTAGGGAAAGCTTGGGGGTACGGCCCATGACAGATATTCTGGAGAAGAGGCAGTTAAGTGATATGGACATGCATGCAGATCAAATGAGGAAAGTAAAGTGAAGAAATGTTTAGAAGTAAGGCCTCAAGGAAGGAGAGGAAGAGGGATACCAAGAACTATGTACGAAGGATACATAGAGCCGCTTGAAAGACTGCGAGGAAGCACCATGCAGGAGATGAAGAAATTGACCAGTAGCAGAGATGGATGGAAGAGATGGACCGAGACCATTCCCACGCTGGGAGGCGAATAGGAAGAACAGAAAAAAGTATGAATTCTTTACATTGTAATAGTTGTTTGGGAATTATAGCTATGTAGGAAATAAAACATATTGATTATTAATATATTATAAATACAAAACTGATATTTTAATAAAATATAGTTGGTTTATATCATTTATTATTCTGTAAATAACTTAAATCAATCTACAATAGAATTGCATTTAACATACTCAACATTCAAGTATCACATAGTGAATATTGTATTTTTAATATCTTTTCAAGTACATAAATTAGATATTCTTTTTGTTTTTTGAAGCATGTGTACACATATTTTTAGTTAGGGATAACATATTGATTAAAATAAATATGAAAATTTGTGAAAAAACTGTAAATATAATTTTTGTGAGAGATTGTTTAAACTTTAAATATATTTGATTGAAGTAAATGGTTTTTTTCTAATCAACATACCTTTAATATTTAGCCTATATCAAATTGACGTTGTGGATTTGTATTGACTTGTTTGTTTTTTCTTACACATATTTTAAATACTGCAGATATCATTTTTAGATTACTGCTGGATGATATGTATTAATGACTGATGTAAACAACTCACACATATTTCTAAACAAAACAGCCACAAATTTTACTTCCATTTAGTACATGTGCTGCACTCTATTAGAAAAATAACTAAACTCATTTATAAATAGCCTTGAAATTTAGTATAGAACTAAACCTACTACAGGGAACAGTAGCAATGATATACTTAATTATGGATTAAGAATTTAAAAAATTAGTTAAAATGTTCTTTTTATCAAATAAAAACATGAAAAACGTCAATAAGATTCATTTTAGATTAAGGGGTCTTATAGTAGCATGTCTTAAAAAAGTTAAAATAAAACACGAATATGATCACCAGATTACAAACAACATTTTCGATTAGCATACATGATTTCAATGATTATCTGTAATTTTTATCAATTTGTAAGAATTGATTGAATTATTTCTGTACGTACTTATTCAGCACTGTCAGAGAAATGTTACTTATGCACATAAATCGAAAATGTACATAAATACTAGCTATATTAATTCATATTATAGAAATGAAATATGTTTCAAAACTAAATCAATTTTTAATATTTTTTTGAAAAATTATATTTAATACATGGAACTATTAAATTTATGTGAATGACACCAAACTATAACTGCATTTATATGTTTTCATTGTTTATTCATTTAAAATTGAGTGCATATAGACTATATTTCAAAAATCAGTCAAATTAATTTCTCTATGATGCTATCACCTAAATCTATGCAGAAACAATATATATATGTATATATATATATATATGTGTGTATGTAATTGTATTAGTAATGTAAACTAATTAATCCACTGCAAAAGAATAAGATATAAGTGTGATATTTTAATGGTAAGTATATTAATGCTGTTCCATTGTTGAATGAATTTTATGTTATATATAGTAAATTGTAATTGATATAAACTAATTATCTTTTATTAAAATGTGTGTGCATATGTAACGTTTCTCTGGCAGTACTGAATAAGTATGTACAGAAATAATTCAATCAATTCTTACAAATTGACAAAAATTACAGATAATAATTGAAATCATGTATGCTAATCGAAAAAGTTGTTTGTAATCTGGTAATCATATTTGTGTTTTATTTTAACTTTTTTAAGACATGTTACTATAAAACCCCTTAGTTTAAGACGAATCAGAAAGATGGACGGAAACTCGGATTCTCTCTCTTTCTATTCAAAACGAGACGTTTTAATTTTAATGTACTCTGAAGAGTATTAAAAGATTTTTATTTAATAAGGAATTACTGATATTTCGAAATGACGAGGAATTCCAAATTTCAATTATTCATCAGTATTATGAAATAGGGTAATTTGGTAAACTGGTTTAAAAATATAATGAGTAGTTTCAAATTTAGCTAGAATAGGTTTAGCTTTTTGTTTTTAAGTTCACTATTATTTTTAATCTTTTTTGTATAAATTCGTTTTTATAATACATTAACTTCTATTTCATTTTCAATAGAATCAATTAAATATTGCAAATTATTTTTTTTTATTATTTTGTTAGTATTCTTTTCTAAATAATTTCTTAATTCAAGTTAGGATTAGATTAGGGTTGGTCTTCCGATCAACACGGTAGGTCTTCTACATATCTGCAACCTCAACGTGGTGTAGAAGTGGCAACAGACGCAAAATATTTGTGAAATTTTATTACAAAAAAGTAAGAAAGGAATTTTGCCTTTATTTCTTTATAGAAATATATAAATGATAAAATTGAATAAATTTAAATATTTGAAATAGAGTTTCAATGAAATATTTTACATATGGCTAATGCAGATGATTATATATATATATATATATATATAATCAATTGTGCAATATATCGGCTAGAATGATTTTATAGGCAAATGAGTTTTAAAAAATATGTTTATTGTTTCTTCGGTTACATAATATCCCCTTATATATATATATATATATATATATATATATATATATATATATATATATATACATACATACATACATACATACACATACACTCATGACTATCTATGACTTTTAACTGGCTCAGACAAAGAATAATCTTGAATGATTTATCAAAAATATATGATAATCATCGATTTTTTCGATGTGAAAATATCTACTGCCTTTTTCACGTTCTCATGGAAATATAAAATTATTTAAATTATTATATTTCTTGCAATAAAATGATTGATAATATGTTACCATAAAAGAAAAAAAGAAACATGGCAATCAAAATTTTAATAATTTCATATCTTTTTAATACATGACCTGCCTCATTCTGAATGACAGCATTAAGTTTTTACTTCACATTACATTTGCAGGACATATTCGATCATCAATTGGATTTTTAGATTTATAATTCCCTTTTTTTCAGAAAATTATGACCCATAATTTGCTTTAATAAAATCATATACCTATTGTATATGCATACACACACGCATACAATTGAGACAGTTCGAAATAATGGCAAGAGTGGCACCACCTACCTATGTGGTCTTCGCTAATTTTTATTACTTTAAATTAGATGACTGTTTATGCATGCACGTTAAGTTACTTGACGCCAGAAAGCATGTGATGTGAGTGTGTTTTGATTATAATTATTTTTAAGTACGTAATAACATATTTTATCATTGAAAATGATTGAGTCCTGCCCAAAACAACGAATGTTATTGGGAATAAGCCTCTTAGGACTGTACGTTAAAAGTTATTTCTAGAGTGCCATGAATTGATTCATGTACATAATTTCTAGGTTAACTGTTCTTGTTCTTGTTGTGGAATCACATTGGACTGATGGTTCAAATTCTCATAGACATAAACAGTTTCCAGCAATAGAAAACAATTCAACTTGTTGGATGAAAGAAAAATATGAAGTAATTAATGATTGTCATCCATGTACAGGTAAAATACTTAATATTAACATTTAGTATAATATACAGTCTTACATTTTGTGCTGTAAATCGAATGATTTGTGGGTTAAAAGTATTTGTTTTTTTATTTGTTGTTGAATATATCATTTTTAAATATAAAATAATTCGAAAGTAACATTTTCTTTTCGTCTATAAACAATATTTGTGTAATTGTGTTATATATATATATATATATTTATTTATTTATATATATATTTATTTCGATGTTTTTGATACTGTTTTTAATTGACAATATTCATATTATTCGTAACAGTTTTTTGCAAAAGAGATTTATTTGTGCGGGCAGTTGTGTGTTTTGATTACAAGTAATTTTATTTATTATCGTAAGAATCTCAAGAAATAATCAGGAAAATTTTTTCAGAAGCTTATTATAACAGGAAAGTTTAAAATAATCCTTTATCAGTGTGATATTAAGAATACAGTTGAATTTTATACATTGTTATAAACATATTAATAAAGATATATTGATATAATTAATTATTCTTTATTATTATATATTCGAAGTATGTGTGCACATGTATGATTATACCACTGTATTCCTTTGCTTTATATAAGTGAATTTCATAAAAGAAAAAAGTTGATATATGTTTTCAGATTTTGAAATAGCAAGTCGTAGTATCGGAGTTTGCATACACACAAATTATAAAGAAGTTTTACGATGTGCTAGTGGTGAAACTGTTACGAGAAGTTGTGACCGTGTGGCATGGTTGGATGAACGAAATTTTTGGACTTTTGAAGGGCTAATGTTTGTTGTATCGTTGATTTCTTCTACTTTTGTGTATACCAGGAGGAAAATATTAGATCGGAGAGCTTTACAAAGAGTTCAAAGACAGTTAGCAAATAGTGTTTGATTTTTCGTTTAGTTTTTGTTAATTATTTTTTACATGATGGATCAATTATTTATTGAGTATTATTCTGAATTTGAAACAAATGTATTTCATATGCCATTGGAGTCATTGATCATTTGTTTTGTATGTAAATATGTTGGAGATGTAAAAGTTACCATACATTTAATTAAATCTAAAAATAAAGCTGTTGACATACCATCATTTTTAGTAAATTTAAATCACATTAAATATAATATCTTACCTTTTTGTGATTTACATACAATAGTTAAAATGTGTGAGTTTCCTTCAATATTACTAAAGGAAAAGACATTAATTTCAGGTTTATGTTCTGTTGCTCGTCAAATAGTAAAATGTACAAATGAAAATAATGTATACAATTTTAAAAGTTTATTAGGATTTAGAGGTGCTTGCTTATTAGCTTGTAATGAGGTTTCAGTATGGACAAAATTTTGTGAAATAGATTTGCCTGTAACTGTTAAACAATATTTCAACTTGCACATTGAAGAAAATGATGTAACTGAAAAAGATACAATAAATATACCTATTGATGTTGTTAGGTATGAAGAACATTTAAAACAACCCATTCGAATACATAATGTTTATAAAGTTGCTCGAGAACAAAAATTGAAAGAAAATTTTAATTGTGGTGTGCCAGAAAATCTCTTATCGACTTTTGTTGAGTCTAATGTTTTTGTATTAGATGATTCTAAAAAAAATAACTCTGCAATTAAAGAAAATATATTAATCGATAATTCAATACCTATAAAAAACTTGAATTTGGGCCATAGCTATGCTGAAGGGCCATTTATGACTTTAGCAGATTTAATATTATATCCACAGTTGTATATAATTTTCAAGAGAATTGCACTTTTTAATTGTAAAGAAATAATACCTCATGTTTATGAATGGTTTCAGCTGATGGAAAAAAATTTGTTGATTTCTGATGCAAAAAACATTATCAAAATAAGTGATGGTGGTCCTGATTTTTTAAGAAATGTTAAATATGTATTGCCTTTTATTAAAAGTCAAAGTTTATATAAGTCAGATCCAAAAAGGTATAAACCTCAAAATCGAATGTTTACAAAACAAGAAGATATAGATAAATCTCTTAATATTATCGAACCGTGTTTAGCTAAACTAACGGAACCTAGTAAAGAGTTATTTGGATCTGAAATTCATTTAGATTGGTCAGAAATTCCTTTAGAGGCTAGTCCATTGGGCGGAGCTTTACCTGAATCTAGAGCTCAACGAAAATGTGAACAGTTAGAGAATTTAGCAAAAGCAGTCATAAAATTATCAAAAAATGGGTATAAAATTGTAGATTTTTGTAGTGGAAGTGGACATCTTGGAATACTTTTAGCCATTTTGTTACCACATTGTAAAATTGTTCTGTTGGAAAATAAGGAAGAATCATTAAGCAGGGCACGTCTAAGAGTAGAAAATTTAAGACTTGAAAATATTTATTTATTGCAATGTAATCTGGATTATTTTAAAGGTTCATTTGACATTGGTGTTTCCTTACATGCTTGTGGTGTCGCAACAGACTTGGTAATTGAACAGTGTTTAAAAAACCTAGCTAGTTTTGTAAGTTGCCCTTGTTGTTATGGAGGAGTACATGATTGTCACCATATGAAATATCCAAGAAGTAGAGTTTTTAAACAATCCAATTTATCTCTTCAAAATTATTTTGTATTGGGTCATTCAGCAGATCAGACGCATGATAAGGATAATGTTAAAACCAAACAAGGATTTAAATGTATGGACGTAATTGATATGGATAGACTATTATACGCCAAAGAATATGGGTATGAAGTAAAATTGGGAAAATTGAATCCATCAACTTGTACACCAAAAAATAATTTATTGGTCGGTTGGTATTCTGATCAAAAGAAGTGTGAAAATTGTTGATGAATATTTTTATATTATTATTTTCTAAGTATACTAATGTATAAATATGTATTATTAATAAAACAATTTTTTTTAATAAAAAAATTTATTTGAAAGATTACTGTAAAATCAATATTAAAACATGTTTACATTGTAAATAAAAAATATAAAATCTATTCTTATTAAATAATCAATATATTAATAATGTTTACTTAAGTTTCTTTACAGAAATTCAATAAGTAGATTTGAAATTATAAAACAATACTGACAGTATTTCTTTACACTCTTACACTTATATTTAAGTCATCGGCATATTTTTCCGTAATGATTCCAATGTTTCTTCGATCGGTGCTAGTACTACAATAACGACTAGTATGACTACGAGGATAATTAATCCAATGATGTATAAAGCTAGCATGAATTTTCTGAAGAATGAGTACTGAAATAAAAATATATTTGGATTTTAGTAAATAATATTTGTTTGTCTTTTGAAATTGACAAAAAATTGTAGTGGAGGAAATAAACCTTTGTTTATTCCATAACTGATAAATAAAAGTACATTTTTCTGTATATTTGGCATTAGAATTAAATAGTTAATACATACTGGTGCATCCATTTTACTTTCCATTTGTGGTGCGTGCCTTGTCGAACCCATTTCTTTCATTGGAAAAGAGTTGACCCTATGACCTGACGATGGTTTGTCTGACATACAACCAAGTATCTGCAGCCAGGAACAAAGCTGTATAATATAATATATTTTGTGTTGACATGAATGAAGCGAAGCGATGAAATGATATAACGCAGCATGCAGCAATAAATGTAGTTACATACCGATAGTATGAAGTGCATTATTACATGGAAAGCAACGAATGCAACTAAAATCCAGTCCATCCAGTGAGGTAGTTCTGCTTTATTTAGCTGTACAGCGAAAAATATCGTAATAACTGTAATGAAGATTATAATTGTAGTTTATTTTTGATGAGAATGTTTTAAACATATAGAATGATATATTACAATGAAGTAATAATGTAAAGTACTAATCGTATTTTACTTTATTGTTATTAAACGTTCTAATACTGTTGTGAAAAATAATCAATGTCCAGAGTATAAGGAATTACAAAATTGTTTTTAATTTTAACTACAATACATGTAATTTGTGAAAAATACAGTTGTGTATCTTAAAGACATACTTGCTAGAATATGTGCAACGTTGCCTCCTAACCAGTGACCCCAATTGAAAAATGGTCTTTTTGATGTACCAGGATGGGGCCTGAAGAAAGCACCTATCGGTTGAATAAAGCAAATTGCAGTTGTAATCACTCCTAAAATGGCATGAGGATTTTTTTCACTTGACCAATCCCTTATTTCAACAAAAATTATGATGAAACCAGCTGTTGTTAATGCCCAAGTTAAAACCATGAAGAATCTGTGCCACTGGAAATTATATAACAATATATATTAAAGAAAGTGAGAGGAAATCATATATTATATTTTCCTTGTATCATTATTGTATTTTAAATGTCATATATAATAAATAATGAATCTCTTAATTATCCAAAATTGGTTTTACTTTTATCAATGTGATTAAATGTGTATTTTTATAACTTTTATTTCTTATAAAATATATGTAACTTAAAAATGTGTATATTTTTCATTAATGCAAAATCCATTGTATATTTTATTTGTAGTACAGTTTTGAACAATATTTAAAATTTAGAAAACTAAATATTATAATTTTTATGTTTTATGTTGTGTCATATTATTACTTACAGCAAACCAAATATCTTTTCCACAAATCTGTGATCCTACCCATGTTTGTTTGAAATATCTTGCAACTAGCATACCAAGTGATGCAGTTCCTATCCATGCAATTATCATAAATGCCCCATGTAGTCTTAAGAGAAGTTTCGACGCTCCTGTGAATCCATTTGTGTCTGCTAAAGATTTTTTTTCTGCACTTGCTAAATATGTTATATCGTGAAATGAAACCTTATTGTCTGCAAATAGATTTTAACATTTGAGATATCTGATATATTTTTATGTACGTGTTTTTAAATTCGTACCGTGTACTTTTGAACCTGCAACAATCAGCACATTGAATAGTCCATTAATTAAATCGTATTCTTTTCCTCTAACAGTTGTTTTCGGTTCTCTCTCTACACGGCAATAAAGAGCACCATCGGCAATTGAACTGTTTTTAAGCGTTATTCCATACTGGGACTGCAACATTTTTTTATATTATATACAGTTAGGAAAAACTTGTTAATTTTTATTTTTTGTTAATTACATTTTTTTTGAAGAATTATGCAAAAATATACAGAAAATTAGACTCAATTTTAATTGAATTAATTAAAGAAAAACTACACTATCTAAATGCAAAAGAAATAATTAAAACATACATCTTGTAATCTAATAGCATCAAGATTAGTTCTTGGAGTTGTATACGACATATGACTGCGTACAGTGTTCCTTTCTATCACGCATTCAATAACACTGTCATCACCCATTTTATCATCATCTGATAATCCAACAGCAACATATGCAGCTTCTTTAGGTGCGTATAATTCAAATTCGTATCGTTCGCCTTTAACAGTAATTGCGACTGCTGCTTTACAATTCTGATTATCAACACAATTATTCGGAGAACCAAAACAGTTCTTAAGAGTTTTACACCCATCGTAAAACGGATTTTTCTTCTTCGATTCATTTTCTTCAGGATTCGGTAAAATGTTCGGTGGTAGTGTACTTGGTCGGAGTGGCCTTCTTGTTGTCGATTCCGGAAGTGGAATAACAGTATCACGTTTCACAATTTGGATTTCTGGAGATTCAACTCCAACCCAAAATGTACCATAATCTTGAGCTACAGTTGAACTGGAATCATTAATAAAAAAAATCATTTAATTCATCCTATTCTTATTTCAATTGAAATTGAATAAACACACACACATATATATATATATATATATATATATATATATATATATATATATATATTTAGAGAGAGAGAGTAATTTTTGTCAGTTGCTAATTTTTTGTGTATGAAAAGTTATTCATAAAGGGAAATATACTTTTTTATGTTGTATTTAATTGATATTTTTATTAAAAAAATAATCAACAAGCAAAAATTTTAGTTATTTAAATTACTTTGATATAAAGATAAGTCAGTAATAATATAAAGACGTATTTTCCTAATCAATATGATTTTTTTCAAAAGCATACATTATTTTTTATTGCAACAACAAATTGATTTTGCAATAAATTTAATCCGTTAATTAATAATATGACCAGTTTATTAGAAAAAAAATACTAGTAAAAAATATAGCAGGAAATGTGAATTCGTGGTAATTATTGATATGATCTTATGGAAGAAATATGGATGTTCTTTATGAAATAATGTCAGTAATAAGAATAATAATGTATTGAAATAAACTTTTTTTACATTAATAAATCAATTAATAAGTGATTTAATCAGAAACTAAGCTTTACATATTTTTGTTAATTTGGTTTATTATGTGTTAAAAACTGACCCACATTTCAAATGTTAATTTCTTCGTTTTCCCTTAGAGTTTTCTATTGTACAAAGAAATGTTTCGAAATTGCAAACATGAACAATATAATTACGCCATTAAATTTATTTTCATAAATGGCTTTTTCATTCATTTTAAAACCACAAAAATGTTTCCGATTAAAAATATTCAATAATTAATTGTTGATCATTTTTAATTATTGTTTATACGCATATCGTTGACAATGTCATCATCCTTAAGGTGTTAAAATGCAGAAACATTCATCTTATTAGATTTAGATGAGGTTTTTCTGTATTTTAACGATTTGAAGATGATTGAATCGTTGTGTTCATAAGTAGCAATCAGAAATAATTAATCATTGAACGTTTTTATGCGATGAGCGAAATATTCATTTGCCACACTGTAAAAATGTTCCTTGCAAGTTTTAGGAAAGTTTAATTGTTTATTTATCACTTTTTCGATAAAATAACTTACTTAAAAATAATAGGACCTAAATATCCTTCAGGAGGCTCCCATTCAAACAGTAACTCTGCTTTCGGACTTGTATTTTCGTGTGTAACTGTATCATCTGGCGCATCGCATTGTAAAGTCTTGGCGCCGGTAGGTGGTAAAGCGACGAATTGTCCCAACGCCTGACCATTGATGGGCGATCTGGCTTGTAACATGTATCCTTGAAATTGATTCCCTAATGGTGAACCAATTGAAATTCGTAATCGAGATCCTTCCGAAACCATAGACGTTTCGGGCGTTATTAAGTATGGTGATCTGTCCAACTGTGGTGGTATACCGCCTCCATGGTATGGTAACATTGATCTGCATACTTTTGTCGGCGCTCCATTAGGTAATGTGGATGTGGATGTGATTAAACTTATAATCAATATTAGGTAAACAGCCAGCATTTTGTCTGCAATAAAAAAATATGAATTAATGTTTATTAAAAAACGAAAATATGTTATTTGCGTTTTATTAAATACAACGAAAATGTAAATAAAAATGAATTCATGTTAATGTTTAAATAAATATTCTTACTTTGTTGTGTTTTTTTTCAAAAATATTATTTATCGAGATCAGATTTCAATTAGATTTATCTTTAAATCGCTTTATCCCGATTTGAATAAATTTTACATGCAATTTGATGGATGTAAAATGCATTTGATATTAGAAAAATTCTCCTGAACATTTTAATTAGTAACGAGGCGTGAACTATGTAAAATTTCAAAAAAAATACACTTTTTAATCACGAAACATTTGAAAGAAATTATGTATCAACACAGTATAGAGAGATTAAATAAAAAGTTATGAAAATTAAATAAATTTAATGCATCCCACGTTATATTTACTACATTTACTATTTGTCACAGTAATTGTTTATACAAAAAAGTGTACGTTTAATGTCATTATTTGTTTTCACGGCATATACATTGGAAAGTGTTTGAATAAATATTGTGTTACTGTTTCTACAGCGCAACACTTAAAAAAAGAATAGGGTCATACACCTTACATGTTAACATTGTCCATTTAAGAAATCAATATTGTGTCTGGCCATAAACGCTTATTTAAGATGGAATTAGGACAAACGTATAAAATGTAATAAATTGTTTCGACAACAATCTATATTACTAACCAGTTCAAACCATTATGTAGATAAATCGTATTAGCACATAAATTTGATAATTTTCTAGCAAAAATTTGCATTGTATTCAGGTCGTTTCTGGTGGTTATTTTTTATTATATACATACATACATACATATATATATATATATATATATATATATATATATATATATATATATATATATATATATACACACATATATATGTATGTATGTAAACACACACTGACATCACATATTTAAAATACTAATCTATTTAGAGTACAGTAAACTTTTGTTCTGAATTTATTATCATCTAAAATCCGTTCGAATGAAAAATTGGAATATATAGAATGAATACGTATATTTTATGTAAATAAAATAGAAATGTGTTAAAATCCAAATAAAAAGTATAGATAAATTAAATGACTACTAAATGGTTATTTATATTAATTATTTTTAAATTGGTTAGAGATTTAATGTATGGTAAAGAAATTGGAATGCGAGTATGAATTTAGATTATATGTTTTATATTAACCCTTTCAGTACGACTTTTTTTTGATTAATTTCTGGAAATGGTAATTAATCGTATTAAGAGATAGTTAAAATTGGTCAAAATTATTGTCCAAGAATTTTCTGACATCTTCAATAAAAGATGTAGTCCTGGGATGTTTTGTCCCATCAGTATTTTATAGTGGGTTCACTATGTAAAGTATTTCCCCGACAGGAATTTCTGAAAACCGGTGGGAAATACGTATTCTGTTAGTAACGAAAGGATTAAGTGGATTTTTTAATAATTTTTTGTTGTACACATAATATGAATCTATAAATTAATTTTCGGGAATTGCACTTTTAAATATTTCAATTGAATGCTGCGAATTTATTAATATTTTTCTATTGAGCTTCATGAATAAATTTTTCATTGACATTATAGTTGATATTTATAGTATTTGATAATTTTCTTAATCGTTTGAGTAGATGGAACATTGAAAAATATGTCAAAAATAAATGATTTATAAAGTTTATGGCGACTTTTAGGTGTTTTTTAGTCGATATTATGTATTATTTTTCGATAAAACCAGATAAAATGATTTATACGAATAAATATTCGCAAGAATTTTAAGCAGAAACGAAAATTTATATGATTAATATATTATTTTCATGTATACTCGTTGATATGATTTATTGAACATCTTCAATCAGAAAAATTCTTTATGGTTTGTAGAACGGGAGAAAAATTCATTTGTAAAAGTGAATATAATCATATCAGACCTATATTTTAATGCAGTTAAAAGCATTTATAAGTATAAGAAATTCCCTTAAAAAGATTACAACAAACAAACAAATATGTTTTATCTAAAACCTTTTACAAAAATACCAAGAAAAATAAATATTTAGTTTGTGTAATAAATTGATCCCACTCGGGGAATAAAATAATACATTTTGCAAGATAGGTAATCTGTGTCATAATATTTTATCAATTTGGCACAAATCAACTGTACTGAAACATTTATAAGATTCATAGAATTTCAAATAATTATAACTTTGCTTGTAGTCATGTTTCTTTTTAATCTTAATACGTGGTTTCGTTAAGTATGTATACTGAATATAATTATTAATATTTTATTCAAGATTAGTATAACATCACTGTTTTATCTCTTAAGTTATCTTTTACGATTTAGATGCTTGTTATAAGCCATATGTTTACTTTTTTTTATTCTCTTTGAATAATAAACAAATATGTATAAAATTTCTGAACACGTGTGTAGACTTGACGAAAGAATAATTATAAATATTTTACTTATCTTTGAACTAACAACCATCAAATTTAATGCAGTTATATATATATATATATATATATATATAATATGGGATAATTAATGTAAGCTATTAGAATTACTGTATTCC
The DNA here is from genome assembly GCA_034766995.1 of Acanthacorydalis orientalis. Lineage (NCBI taxonomy): Eukaryota > Metazoa > Arthropoda > Insecta > Megaloptera > Corydalidae > Acanthacorydalis > Acanthacorydalis orientalis. The sequence goes on along the minus strand of CM068323.1, from coordinate 10,089,630 downwards.
CGAAAGATAATCCTGTTCGAAGGAAATTCTATCAGTTGTTTGACTGTTGAATTTAAATAACTGAAGCATTTTTTATCGTTTATTGGAAGATCGAATAAATAAGAGTTTAGTAGATAAAAAAAGAGTTTAGTATTTTTTTTAGGTATTAAAACTTTCAATTGCGATATGGTTTTGGAATTGGGACCAAATTTATTTTTCGAATGAACGTTTAATAATTTGTTTCTCAAATGAATGCTCTATTGATAATCGATCATTTTTGATTAGAAAAAAATTATTAAACATTCATTCGAAAAATAAATTTGGCCTCTATTTTGTGATAACTTCAATTTTAAAACATAACATCAAGTGTTATCATCAAGAAATATAATAGTATTCCGATTCATTAATATGCATTGTTTTTACAAATGGATTTTTTATTTATCCTCAAAAATCAAAACATTTTCCGGTCAAAAATATTACCATAAATGATTATTGATCGTTTTTGATTTCTGTTTATGCATATTTCTATGGCGATGCCATCATTCTCCAGACGCTAAGGTATAGAAAAATCTATTTTTGTATCTAATACTTTCAATTGTCGACCAATTATTGTCTCATTTTAAAATATTTCCATCCACTTCCATTTCAAATATTTAACTTTCATATTCATACATTTATGTACACGTATTTTCAAACAAAGAACACGAACTTTATGTGTCATATTATTTAAAATATCAGTACGCTGTAAATGTACAATAATTTATTACTTACCACCTGACGCTTTTAAAATACGAGTCTACCCTTAAGCTATACGAACATATATATATTGAGGTCAAAGATATGTTGCGTGCGTTGAAACCATTATAAAATTTATAATTGTGCATTATGCAATTGTACCAAACTCTCCAATTCTGAATATTTTGTAATTTGAAGATGCGATTAAAACATAATTCGCGATGCACGTGGAATTTAGATATCAGTACGGTTTAATATCAGGTGTCAACGTCGTCTCTATTGACAAATGTGTGTGTGTGTGTATGCAATGGAATGAAGCAATAGGGCAACAATTATTTACAGAATACTAATTTGAATGAACACAGTGTCATTGTCTTTACGACGTGACATTTAATATGAGGTCGTAGATTTTACTTGTTAATTATATTAGCAGTAAAATGTTTATCAAGACACTAAAAATATCAATACTGTATTTATATATATATATATATATATATATATATATATATATATATATATATATATATATATATATATATATATATTAGTATTTCAACTTTCTGTACAAACATAAATAAATAAATAACTGACAGACAGATAATATCAGTGCAGTAGTTCAACTGAATGTAAATAATATAAGAAATGTAGTTGTTCTACGAATAAATAACATTCGAAATTACTCACATACAAAAACTTACAAGCAATTAACCTTGTCTTTTCTGTAAGTTAAATATAACAAATTGGATATCACCTTGAGATTTTATATTAATGAATGTATGTGTATATATATATATATATATATATATATATACATATATATATATATATATATATATATATGTATATGTATATATACATATGTGTGTGTGCACATAAAGGACAAAAAGATTATAAAGAAATAAAAATCAGTATATATCTAGTTTCAACGTTTTAATCTGAACTGAATGTTTTAAAATGAAAAAAAGCTTTTCAATTTCTTGAACTATTGTTATTTTAGAATGAAAGTGTTATACAGATATATTCACGTTTATTCGTTTCTCAATTTATTTGTTATTTTTTTGAATCAATAGTGAATTATCTTAGTTTAAATGCAATTAGAATAATCGCCTGTATAGGAAATCTATTTTTTAAATAATTTTGAAAAGAGATACTTTTGAAATCAACGAATATTCTCGACAGTTGATAATTTATTTTAATTGAATTTATTATTAATTTAACGTAGCTTTTAATAATAATTACTTCTTGGACTGTACTCGTAATTCATTACTAGTTTTGGAAGAAAGAAATACGATTATGTTAATAAAGCTTTAAGTTTTGAAAAATTACAGGATTTAAAGTAGAGTCTGTTTGCTGTAATTAGTTCCTATATTCTCCTCCCTTGCCACGTTTTGAAACATTTATGGATTTTTTCAAGAATGTTCTTTAGATGTTCTGTTGTATTCCTTGTGATGTATTCCACGTCGTTAACAGTGAATCTTTTTTAGTTTCAGAAACAAACAAATCACATTCACAAATGATTTTTTTCTTACTCCACAAATTACATTATTTTTCTAATCAAAAATGTTCAATTTATATTTGTTGATCGTTTCTAGTTATTGTTTTGTATATATTTCGTTGATTATCATTGTCAGAATGAGAATGTTCAAACATCTATAGAAACACAATGTATAGAAACATCTGATAATTTTGTTTGGTTTATGGGAAGTGAAAATTCTTAAAGTGAATCTAGTCAATGCCAAAAATATATTTTTTTATTTCACGTATGTGTATATATATATATATATATATATATATATATATATATATATATATATATATATATATATATATGTATGTATGTATATATATATATATATTAATTAAAACATTCCTTTTAATAACTATATACTGATCTTTTCAAATATTTGTACGTGTCTCTCTATCCACAATTACGTTCAACGTTTTCAGTGCTAATCTTTTTCTCTGATTATCTGCCCTTTGTTGTAGTCAATTTCAATGCCTTATATTTATATTCAGTGCGATTGGAATCTTGTGGTTGTTACGTATATAATTCAATGTTGTAATAATAACAAAAAGATATATTCGAAACATGCGTGCCAAATTACTGCTCGCCTCGAGCGAACCAATAACATTCGGTACACCATATTTCTTGTAAGAGGCCACTTGAATAATTCGAAATATGCGATTAAATCAGTGTAATAATTTTTTCTAGATTTTGTTAACGGACGATAAATTCAGTATCGAAGAATATTATATGTATATATATATATATATATATATATATATATATATATATATATATATATATATATATATATATATATATGTACATACGTATTACGGATTTATATAAAAATTAGTATTTAAATACTTTATACGTTATTAATTTTTATATTAATGGAATGCATTCCGAGTAGATTAAGTTTACAGTAATGGGAAATTACTGTATATTAAATGTTTAGATCCGAATTTAGCTATTATTATAGCAAATATGATGCATTAGTCACTCGGTCATGACTATACAAAGCTTTTAATAATTTGTTATGTTGTCGAATAAAAGGTAAATTTATAAATTCATTAATACGAGATAGGTTTGGTCTTGGAAGATTTCAACTAATTACAGTACAATATTATTTTATAATATTCAACCAAATATGATGGGTCTAATAAGAGTATAATTTGATATACTAGTTATAAAATCTATAATTTTTAATATTTTATATTATCCAATGATAAAAAAGAACATAACTTTATTAAAAAGAGACGTTATTTAGAAAACAGACACGGTTTTACTTCACAAAAAATAACATTTGTATTAAAAAAATCAGAAAATTTACCATAAAATATAATTAAACCTTTCCACTAGATTGTCTTCTCTGGGGGGAGGGGGGACATCATACATCTAACAAATAATAATATTATTATTTTATTATAAAACATGAATTAATAAATGTATTTTTGAAGTTTCATTTGAATCAAAAAATTGTTTGCAATGCTATATAATTTTATTTGAAGTTATTTATTACTTGCTATTTTGTTAAAAAATATGTTCGATTTGCTGGTGGGTAAGGTAAAAAAATCTCTTAGTGCAAAGGGTTAATAGTAACAATGAATTGGTATGATACCAAATCGAGTAAAATTTTTTTTAAAGAAAAAAACGTATTCAAATATAGATTTAGTGTTCAAATATTTAGTTGTTTTTATAATGAATGGCATTACATTTGTATTTACTATTTTATCACTTTACTGTATGTTTGTATGATATGTAAATGCATATTTGTGACTATATTACTATTTAATCATAAATGATTGATTACTTTGCATATAAAAAAAGGTTATAAATAATTTATTACAATAAACTCCATATATATGTATGTGTACTTAATTATAAAATGAAAGCTAAACGATTAAAATAACATATTAATTTTAAATGATGTATAATCATCTAAATAAAACATTTATTAAAATTGCTCGAAATGTTTTATTTATATATATCAAGTTTTTACACAAAAACAATCTATATCTACATATATATATATATATATATATATATATATATAATACAAAACAGATATAAACCGGATATATAAACACAAAGTATATAATTTTAGTTCCGGAGGGGTTCCTATTTCATTCTAATCTTGTACTGTTTTCCGTTTATGTTATCAAAACAGCGAATAATTGGTTCGTTTCGTTTAGGTGTATTGTGTTTGAATAATTCGAATTAATTGTTTGTGTATTTGAATAGATATGTTTATCAACTATTCCAGTATTTCTAAATCTGTTCTATGGGTTGCTTACAGATAGTCTAATTACAGAAAGTCGATTATTTATTTCGTTTTTTTAATAATCGGTTTAATTTTCATTTCAGTCTCATAAATAAGTAATTTGTGAGGTCATCCAGATATTAATTCTCAGAATTCATTAGATTAACCAGAGTAATATAATTCCTCCTAGGGAGTAGTACCTGGGTGAACTTATAACAAGTTACTCTTCAATATGCGTTCAAGACACACTTGTGATTGATTGGAAATCAATTATTAACTCAATAGTAATGCATGCTGAAATTGTGTTTATTATATGAATGACTCAATCTTGTTTTGCACATAATTGTGTCTCTCAATGATCTACAGTATATTAACGAATTCTAAAATGCCTCGCCTGTGAACGACAAAATGTTAAGAAACACTGAATTGTTCAATGTTCTTTTTTACACTAGTAACTAAATATACTATGAATGTTTAAAAAGATGCAGATCTACAAAATAACAGTTTTGTATTATAAAAGAAGACGAATTTATGTGCTCATTAAAGCAAACGATCTTTTGATGTATTCTCCTTTTCATAAATAAATCTTTACGGAAAAATATCATGTATATTGCAGTTTATAATAATAATTATATGCATACTAGTATACAGACATCAAAAATTGAAATAATGAGGACAAGGTGTTCTCATGAGATGCAGGAAACCAATGCATACACTTTGTTTACAACAATTATGTCTAATCTTTTTGTGTGACAAGTGGCACAGTGCACTTAATGTTTAAATTTTAATTAGTCAATAGTTGAGAAATTAAATCCTGTTCGTTTAGAAAAGATGTTGTTCAGAATTCATAATATATTATTATGTGAATTATTAAATCTTATTTAATTTTTATTAAATATGTTTTAATAATTTACATTATCGATTTCCAATCTTTTCAATGCAGAGAACCCCTATTTAATTTGAAAAATGCCGCGGACCTCTTTGGAGAGAATTATGGAGGATTGGGATCTATCTACACACCCTCTCTACATACCCTATCTATCTACACACCCTCTTTGTAGGTTAGGACTCTTAAAGGTCCGCGAATCACAGATTGGGAACCACTGATTTACATAATACTATTTTATAATTTATTCGTTTTAAAAGCTTGTCTTGTTGGGGTTTAGGTTTAAATACATAAGTATGGTTATATATATATATATATATATATATATATATATATATATATATATATATTATATATATATATATATTATATGTATATATCATATATATATATATATATATATATATATATATATATATATATATATATATAAATTGGTGAAAATATACAAAAATTGACCAATTTATATAGATTTAAGATTAGTGACAGCAGTCATTGTCTTGTAAGCAGTCCTGAACTCCAACAATGAGTAAGATATTATTTCTATTGCTGAAGGTTTGCTCTATAACTTAAAAGCAGGAATAAAAAATCTAATTTTTTCAAACAAAAAAGTCGTTTATTTGTTTATTTTGCGTTTTTCTCAGTATTATATTTTCTAAACGATGTACAAGATATCTCAAAAACTGATGTTTCATATTCCATTAAATCAAATTAAATATTTTTTTTTTGGTATGAAATATGAGTGTTTGTATATTTTACTGTTTAGTATTCTGTACATTTGGTTCTATATCAATTTCTATTAGCATTTAAACCAGATATATATATATATATATATATATATATATATATATATATATATATATATATATATATATATATTCATGCATGTTTTGTGGATTGTAACCGTCATCAGTTTTTTTTTCGTAAGAAAAAATTCAAAAAATCTGATATTCAGTATTTTTTGGTTTTTATTTATAGAATTTTTCACTATCAAATTCCTATTTTATTTAAATGTCGATGCTGTGAATTTCTAAAAAATATTATTAAGTAGTTTCATTTTTTGTAATTAATTTGAAATAAAAAATGTGTTTTATGTGCCGGTTGTCATATTCAACAAACGATAAAAAGTCTAAGAAAAGATACATTAATTTATTTTGGTTCTCATTTAAAATTTATACTTTTTACGTTTAAGATTTGATGAAATTACTTTTTTACTAATTGAATTCTTTTTTATTTCAGGTCAGTACTTGAAAACCATTTATAGAAATCGCTTATGTATTCAAATGAGATTATACACACGTGTAATGTAATTAAGGTAAGAAAAATTATTATTCAACATATTGTTTTTAAATCGGAGACTGTAATGCTTGATTAAAGATAAATAATCAATCATAATGTTTGTTTTTATCGTCATAAACTTTGTTTTAATGAAATATGTTGATTTACAACACATGTTATTGTATATTGTTTTGTACAAGGTTTATAAATTCGTTCACAAGATCTAAACTCAATGATACACGAATACTTGAAATGTCGATTATCATAAAAATCTCAACATCATTCCGATACACACAATACGTTCGTGTCTATTTGTGAATCTGACAAATAGATACAAAATTTATTACCGATGCGATGCATCACGCATGTTGACAATTGAAATTCACACACATACATACATACAACCTCGACTGAACACGATGAAGGAGCGTGAGGCGTCCAAGGTGTTATTTCATTTGAGGTTGACGTCTCCTCGTCCATTGCCGTTTCTTGTATCGTGCCAAACATAGCCCGTGATGCGAAGTGTTTCCACCGCAGTGGCACGTTGAAACCACGATTCGTCGCGTCCGTTGGGTGGAACGCGGTCACGTGCCCTTCAGCGGTAATATTACTTCCGCTTATATTTAACTGGATGACCAAACTTATGTTCATACATTACCGCTACGAGCACCTTTTTAAATTGTAACGTCAGTTGCGGTGGTTTGAATCATTAAAATATATGACTCATTATATATATATATATATATATATATATATATATATATATATATATATATATATAATCGATTTGTTTATGGAATAAGTATGGTAATAACATATATACATCTGATTAAATAAGTATATCAATAGTTTGTATTGTTTATTTATACATGGAGTATTTTCGAAGCATATTTTTTATTCATATTAATGGTATGCTAAAAATGTCACATCGTCTGTGACCAAGTAGAAGTCATCAAGTCTAAAAATTTCATTTTAGATTTGTATATTCTACTGTTCTAGTTAAGGATGCGATATAACCTGACAAAACTCTTAAATTTCTATCTATCTCTTTTACTATGTTTTAGAGATTATTATTTGTAGATTATTATTTTTGTATTAATTTTCAATAAGTGCTTTTCATCTGTATAGCAGCATATATAGACATTAATTATTGTCCTGGTTTAAAAAGAGCATTTTTTGTGCGCCAGTCTTGGTCGTTTTTGTTTCAACTCTTCATTCAGTTGGCCGAATAATGCATAATAGGCTCTTCATTTTTCCGTTCGTTAAATAGTCGATCAGAATGATTCCTTAAGATCCCAAAAAAACAGTGGTCATCATCTTTCCAGCCGATAAAACGGTCTTCGCCTTCTTCAGCGCACTTGTACCAAACGTTGTGCACTTATTTGACTGCTGCTTCGGCTCAGTTGTGTAGTAGTGGATCCATGTTTCATCGGCGCAAGAAGGCCTGCGGATTGCGATTAAACATCGCCCAACACTGGGTTGAAATATACTTTCTTGTACGTTTTTGGTCGACAGTCAACAATCGCGACACCCATCGCACATACATCTTTTTCATGTGCAATTTTTCGTGCAGGATATTGTGTAATCGTTCAGTTGAGATGCCTACAGGTTTAGAAATGTCGCGGATTTCCACTTAGCGGTCTTCTATAATGATATCGAGGATTTTTCCAACGATATCCGTCGTGGTGACCTCAACTGGGCGTCTAGAGAGCACTTCATCTTCAGTGCGTGTTCGGCCATTTTTAAACTCATTTATCCAGAAATACACAATCTTCAACGCTGGTGCAAAGTGCTCATGAACTTCATCCAATTCCACTTTGATCTAGGCTTTCGGCCACTTTTTCAAATAAAAATGTTTTTCACTGCTTGGAACTCGTTTTTTTCCATTTTTGTGGATATGTATATATATATATATATATTTATATACATACATATATATATATATATACATACATACATACATCCACACACACACACACACACACACATATATATATATATATATATATATATATATATATATATATATATATATATATATATATATGCGTGGGTGTTTTCATATTCATTTCTGTTGATTCATTGAAGTGTGATATAATATTCTATTGATGGTTATAATTACTAATGATAATTAGAATAACTGTTCTGATTTTGAAGTGTTTACGAATATAGAAGTATAAAATTTAAATATTTATATGGACTACGCAGTTCGTGATGTCATTGAGGTGTGCAAATTATACAAATTTTTTTAGTACCTTATTTTGAGACATGTTAATTTGCGATGATTACATTTTCGAGGACAGTTCTATTTTTAAATAAAAATATTGCGTATTTAACCGTACATATATATATATATATATATATATATATATATATGTATATATTATGTATGTATATATATATATATGTATATATATATATATATATATATATATATATATGTAATAAATCAACTGATTTTTTAATATTTTGCATTACCAGCTTACCAAACTCAAATATTCATTAACCAAGAAAACGTATTTGAAAAAGAATTTTTTTATTAGTGATAATTAATAAGCAAACAATTCAAAATAGTATAACGTTAAATATTGAATATTATTTATTAAATACACTCTATATTTAAAACGTCGTTCAATAAAAAAATTACAATACTCTACAAACATATACAATTTGTCAACGATTCGATTTACATTCGTTAGAAAAACGTGAATTCAGTGCTTTTAACTGAAACATATGTTTATTGACAAGTGCTTAATAGTATAATAAATAAAAAATAAGAATAATAAATTTCTGAAAATGTTTTTTTTAAATTATGTTTTTAGTGCAATCAAATAATATTTTATTGTACATTATTTTTTTGAGAAGATTTTTTTCCTTATATTGTATAAAACAGGTGTGTTTCAAGTATTTCTGCTTAATCAGAAAATAAATACAACATTTTAATACTATTTAATTGAAATAAAACCGAATCTATTTGTTTTGATTGTGTGCAGCAATCTTTATTTTCTTCTTACGATCCGGGAGTTCGTCTCTTGATTCGTTTTCGAATTGTATAGTCAAGTTCTTGGTTTTTACAATCCCTGCTACCTATATTTAAGTATAAATATGTGCAATTGCTAGAGCAAGAATAGTTACCGGTAAGAGGTCGCGACATTCTGTCACGCCTGGAGTTCGATACTCCATATATCTTTTCGAAAACATAAAACAGCTCCAAAGAGCCACACTACCCGTGAAGATCTATACGAAGTAGAAGTCATAGACCCGGTGCTTGGTATTTTTGTACACACCGCGCTGCACTGGGTATATTAGCCCTACGACCACACTTTATTCTTAACCCCTTCTACTGCAATTTATTTGCAGGCAATATTACCCAGGTATACAATTTAATTCTTCTTAGTTTCATAGATCAGTTGATAACATAGAAACTTACATCTATGTTGCCCAAACAGTTAGTTATTAATAAACAGCAATATTTAATTCATTAATTTACATTGAATGCTCTTTGTTATGGTTTATGTATGTATAATAAAAACAAAAAAGTTGTCGTGAAATTCCTTTATAACGCTTGATAAAAAAAAGTACAATTCTAGTATTTGAATGGAAAAAAGTATGTATTTGAACATAACGCTAATATATAAGGCAACCGTATATTACTAGAATTATATATGTATCCTTAACTGTTTTCCGGTATAGTTGGATGCACTAATAATCTTGAAGTATATGACACTTCTCAAAATACTCCGGAAGATGTTGTGCTATTTGGCATTGTTTGCATTGCCAAGTTGTCTCACTTCTAATATTATGCGTAGCGCACATGCCATCTTTTTGTAGAGTGTTGTTTATTTGCGGTTTGTGGAATGTGTTCCGGAAAATCTACCAGAAATTCTTGATGAGTGCAGCTCGTCATTGGCTACTTTAGCGTAGAAAGCTCATAACGTGCTGAACTCATCATAGAAGGGGCTAAACTTTGTGTTTATTTCTATTTCTATCTAATCTCATTATTATGATTGCAGATCAATTAAATTCTAATTATTTTGTAAGAATAGTAAAGACAGGATGTTCATTCGTTGACTTCCTTTATTTTATATGTACAAATTAGTATTAAGTATTGATAAACTTTACTATACACTAATATATAATTCAAAAGTTCTTGGAGCGCTCGGAATGAAACATCATTACAAATTTGTATATATATATATATATATATATTCTGTAACGATTTTCAATTATAGAAATAAAATTACTGTAAGTACGCGAAGCTTAACAATTATTTCAACGTTTATCATGTGTCTGTGTTTTTAGCACACGTCAGAAATGTTGCTTTCTTTTCTATAATTAAAGAAATGTGGAACTTAATGGATTCTAAAAAAGTATATACCTATCATTGATGATGAATGATACAAAAGAACAATAGATTTTGTAAATTATTTATGATAGAATGTTTCAGATGTATTTGCTAATACTTAGTCAATCGATTTCTTTGAGATTAATATTTAAATAAGTGATTTATTATAATAGGCCTATCTGTTAAAACAGGCCCATGAAGTAGGGTTTCAAAATGCAGTTTTTTTTTTGTTAATTTTTCCTCACTTCGTACGAAATAGTCGATAATCGATTTATTCATTTGAAAAGAAAGACTGTAAATAATCGTTTGAAAAATATTATATATAAAAGAATTTATATATATATATATATATATATATGTGTGTGTGTGTGTACTCTTTACATTCAACCCTTTTTAATAGTTGAAAAAATAATGAAAGTACTCATTTATACAAATTATATATTAGTATTTTCTATAATTTATTAATAATATGCGGTGATATTGTAATTAATTTTCAGATTGAGAAAGTTACAAAGAGATAGGGACTTTCAGAATAAATCGTTACATATTAATACATTCATTTTATGTATATAAAAGTAAAATTAAAAATTGAACGTACTGAAATTCATTACCATGAAGTATTTTATTTGTGATGTCAGTTTGTTAAAATTAAAAACATAATAATTTAACTGTGAAATTCGAATGATTTATTTAATAAAACGAGTTTACGCACACACACACACACACTATATATATATATATATATATATATATATATATATATATATATATATATATATATATATATATATGAAGGAAAAATGAATCATATATGAAATTTTGAATTTATTATAACCGATCAACATTTGTTATGATCATTCTGTTCAATCTGTGTCAATATTTTACCTCAGTCTTTTTTTTCATATAGATCTTCTTTACAAACTGGTGTTAAAATTAATATCTGTCAATGTCCATATACTCTTTAAACAAAAAAAATTCTGATAACCCTATAAAATCGTTTTTATTTAAATTTAGCATTTAATAATAAATTTTAACAGTGTTTTGTATCGATTCTTTTAAATAATTAAAAAAAGATTAAATTAACAATACTGCTAGGAAAATACCTGCTATATCTTAATATATATATATATATATATATATATATATATATATATATATATATATATATATATATATACCTAGGTAGACAGATAGATAGGTAGATATAGATAGATAAATAGATAGATAAATATGTAGATACATATGTTATTATGACAGGCAAAAATATCTGTTTATGAAAAATAGGCAACTTTGTATGTAAGAATGTATTAAAATATATTTAAATATTAATCTATTTAAATATTAGTTCAAGATTTAGTTGCATTTATATCATACATAATTTGTGTAGTTTTAGTCATACAAGTATTTAAAGTAATTAAAAATACATTATGAGTTCATATTTCATTGTTTTATATTTTTCTTATTCTATTCTCTATTAATGTTTTAAATACGTAATCGTAGACAATAAAATAGTTCTATTATGTATTATTTAATTGCATTGTCTATATACATAGACACATCTTATATATATATATATATATATATATATATATATATATATATATATATATATATATGTACATATATAAAATTTATTTAGATACTATTATAGATATTAAATATTAGTTTTACTTTGGATGTTAAATATGTAAATGTGTTTTATTTCGGAAGAAATAATTATATAAGACCTTAGTTTTTTTATCAGGGTTATTAATAAATGTAAAAGAAAAAATTCTAAACTTGTATGTTTATTTTTTTAGTAAATTTTGTGGTATATATATTTTTTGCACGCTCTTTGTACTTCTTGTAAATACTGTTTTTTTATCATATACTCGTATATCGTATGACTATTTTGTATTCGAGGTTCTGTCTGTTCATTTCTTTTCTCAAACTACAATCTGGAATAGTACTTTTTTTAGATATATGGTTCGTATGTCTTTTTGGACAGCTGCAACCGTTTAAAATGTCGTTTATATGCAGGAGAATTGTGATCTTATCTATGTCAATTTTTATTTCAAGAAAAATCTGACAGTTGCGGCTATCAAAGTCTTATTTTTTTTTTAAAAAAAATAAACAATACATTCGTGGACAACTCTACTTGATAACAGGCCGTTCAGAAATACATACATGTTTTCAATACATTATTTAATTAATACTATTTCTGAGTAACTTTCATCACTTTCACAAATGATTTTTTTCACAGTACACTTCTGTAATTGTTAAAAATGTGGTTAAATTCACTTTAAATGTTAATTTTTCTCTCTGACTAAAAAATATTCTGACAAAAATGTTCAGTAATTGATTATTAATCATTTTTGATTGTTGTTTTACGCATTTCGATAGTGAAGTAATCATTAGAGCGCTGAAGTAGAGAAAAATCTTCCAGTCAATTAGAAATCAAATTAGAAATGCTGGAGAATGTATTCAAATATCAAAATTAGCCAGTGAAAACAATTTACTAGATGAAAACACAACAAATATTTGTTTTAAATCTTTTTCGTAGAATATCTCAATATAAACTTGTTAAAAACAATTAAGAATTCTATATGTTTTCATTTTTCAAGTGTATGCAAGTGCATAGATCTGTCAATGTATATATATATATATATATATATATATATATATATATATATATATATATATATATATATAAGAAAGGTTCTGCACTCACTAGATTTACAAATAATTAAGTCTTGGCGTATAATTAAATTCTGTAAAAAGGAAATATTCGGATCATACTTTAAAACGAGACAAATTTGTGTAGTTCTCGTGGCAATGACCCATTTAGTCGACAAACCGTGACACAAAAAAAACTCGCTTTATTTTCCATATCTTTAATGGACAGACTTATAAATTTAAACGATAATGACAACGTCTTTACTGTATGAATATTTAATGTCTAATTGGTTGACAAAGAGGACAGATTTACCGTTGCTGTGCCGAATGTTTAATATTGATGTGAATTATTACCGTGAATTAATTTCAAATAATAACATTATTTTTTTCAAAATACGACAAACATTTATATTCATGTTTTAAAATATTTATTCAATATTTATATATATATATATATATATATATATATATATATATATATACATGTGAGTGTGTGTGTATGTTAATATATACATCATATAATATGAACGATTATAAGTGATTGTTTTTCACGAATTCGGTTGTTTTTTGTCTTGAGTTGAACATTAATAGCCTTTGATGTTATGACTATACTGAGACATTCGAACCCCCAATAACCAATCTGTTCTTTGACATGATGTTGATCTTGATTTTGTTTGATTATATCGTGTTGCGTGAATACAGAAACACAGATCTTTTAGAGAATTGATAGATTGAAATCGTCCGGTCTTTCACAGATAAATTGTTTTTCCACCCCACAAATCGAAAAAAATGTACCGATCGAAAATGTTCAGTAAATCGTTATTGATTGTTTTTGATTATAGCGTATGAGCATTTCGATAAAACTTCCAACATCTTCAAAACATCAAAGAACAGAAAAACTCCGTTTTTTTCTTGATTTTAGAGGTTTCTGAGCATTCTTGTAAAAGAGGATATTGGATTCTTATCTATTTCTACAGCCACAAACACTAACTTCAATGACGTTGTCTTTGAATCTACATACATATATATATATATATATATAGAGAGAGAGAGAGAGAGAGAGAGAGAGAAAGGGAAAGAGAGAGGTAATTGTGGAACTAGTTTCGGTACAAACAAATAATTTACTTCATGGTTTTATTGAGCTTTCGCAAATATTCTAAAATGTATACATGAATAACAGATCGTTTTATGCAAATGTAATAAAACTGGAATTAATTAGTAGTTTGTTAAAGTGAATTTATTGATATATATATATATATATATATATATATATATATATATATATATTTTTAGGCAGTGAAATGTGAATGTGAGTAAGGTCAAGTACAGAATTACACATATATCACCTTTCTCTAGAAACATTTATCGTGATTGTTAAATACATTTCAATGCCGACAACGTTCTAAAAAATCCTTTATTTTAGATTTACTTGATATATTTGCTTACGGTGTATATTGTTAAAAAATATCTTATACTGAACGAATATCATTTCTTTTTAAAAGATTTATTTGTTTCTCGAAGAAATTGTTTTGTGTAAATTTCAAATATTATTCATCAGATCTGTTTAATTATAATGCAGTAACAGAGAAGAAGTCGTACTAGTGGTTTTGGTTCTTGTGAATCACACGGAGCTTTATCTTTCGTTAGTAGTTTCAGTCTGTGTTCCATTTCTAGATAGTTGTAGATGACTTGTATCTACAAATATCTACTTATAACTGATGACTTACAACTATTTAATAATTTAGAGATGATTTAGTTACCTGAAAATGATATAGAACTATGATAGACTGAAACTATGATGATTCTGTTCGATTTAATTGCAGAAGATAATGACACATATGATTTGCAAGAACCTAAATCACCAAAACATTTTTTTTAATCTGTTACTGTTTAGTCTTTCGCACTCCAAGCAATTATGCTATACAACAGATCAGAAGTTTATATACTACGAATTAGGATAAGAGTATGATAAACATAGAAAAGTATAAGCACTCAGTGACATTGATAGACGAACGCTTATCAAAGCTTTTGTCTGTAATTGATAAAATGCAGCCAATGACACTGGCCGTAAGAGTAGAACGCCTTTAAGTGCCTGGGCAATACAGATGGACTTGTGGGTGGAAAAGATTAATAATTAAACATATTTCGAAATTTATTCAAAAGAAATTTAAAATACTATATAAATATAGTATTATTTCATCTGATATAAATATTCAACACATCTGGTTTCAACATTAGTTAAAAAAATATTTGTGATAGATAACAAATATTTTTTCATTCATTTTACAAACCATAAAAAATTCTGATCAAAATTTTCAACAATCAATTAGTATTTTTTTTAAATATTGTATATGTATTTCCATTCCAACATTCTCAGAGTGTTAACGTATATAATTTTCTTGTTTGTGGGATGAGATATGAAAATGAATTTAGCCACAGTGCCTGAACTATATTGTAACTGGAGTTATCTTCAAATATAGATATTTATTTAAAATACTGTTTTAGAAAAGTATACTTTGTGATTAATAAATTTGAAAGAATTAATAAATCAAAAAATATTTATAAATTAAAAAAAACTATCAGTCTTAAAAAATTATTTCTATTTTTCGAATTTAACTACAAGATATCACTGAATTTCTTTATGTATTAAATTTTGTTTCACAACATATATGAACACTTCTTTTCGAAATCTTCTCAAATGTACAAAAAAGAAATCGTATCTATTTTAAATTGAAATATTTATCACCCACATTTATTCAACATTAAAAAATAAATTAGAGTCGAATTACAGATTCTCTTATTTAAAAGACCTGAATTTATAATCATGTCTGATTAATATACAATCATACAATTTATTTCATTTAAAAACGAGAAACAAATTGTTAAACACGAAACTTTTTATTAAAAACATTTATTTTTTTGATAAAAAAAATGAAAAAGGAACCATTATGGTATGAGATATTCGATATCGTTTCAGTATTTTATTAATCAACTTGTTAAATATATTTTCAAGTAGCTGTGACACTTGGCGTTTATTACTTCACTAGTTTTACACTTTTTAATTTTCAAGCGTTATCGAACCGTTAATATATATATATATATATATATATATATATATATATATATATATATATATATATATATATATGTTAAATTATATTTCATTATCGATACATGAGTAACTATTAGGATACCAGTAACATAGCAACTCTAATCAAAACAACTTGAAAATCAAAACTACATAATGTATGTACACAGATATCAAAAATTACAAAAAGCTATTATTTCTACGAATAATTTAAAAATGACACACACACACACACATATATATATATATATATATATATATATATATATATATATATATATGTGGAAAGATTGATGTATGAGTGTTTTATTCAGAATTGTAAAGCTGTTAAATTAGAATGTAATATGTAGGAGTACAATGAAAATTTCACTACTCGTATACAATCTGTAATTCATTATTACTTACATGGAATTCTTCTATTGAAACGGCTTATGATTTATGCACATATTTATCTAGCGACTTGTAAATGTAACCATTTAAAAAGAAATACATTTGCTGGCACTGGTATCGAAATCGAAACAAACAAGTTGCGGTGCATGATTTTATTAGTTTTGTCACATAGTGTCTACACACTGTTTGATCTATTCCAGGCAGGTGTGTTTAATATGGCAACTGAACCGTAGAACATTTGTGACGTGCCTTATTCGTGCTATTTCGTTACGAACTTCTTGTAATTTGGCCGGTAATAATGAACGGTGTGTTTTTTTACATTAATTAATTGATTTTTTTCCCTTTACGGTTCGTTTCGTAAACTGTTAAAGACTTAAATATTAAACTGTTTTTTTTTTACATAAATAAGTGTGATACTTTTGTACCTGACTCTTTTATTACTCTTTTATTAACGTTTTTGCAAGGAATGGCCAGATTATCCCTGTGACAGTTATACCTAAACGAAACAGTGATGTCTGTCTTAAGATACTCCACATGATACATTTATATATTTTCTAAAATAATCTAATATGTATTATTGAAATAAAGAACTTTAAATAACTTTAATATATTCATTAATTCTAACGATCCATTCAGCACCACTTTAATAATCCAATAAAATGGGAAATGAAAAGAAAGATCTAAGATATCTTATCATAAATAGGTGTGGACTTCTTGATTTTTTCACAGATGATTTTTTTATTTAAATTTTCCTCTACCTTAGTGCTTTCAGGTCATATAATTCCTATCAAAATGCATACAAACAACCATAAATAAACAAAATGTGTTTAGCTAAAGTATGAAATAATCAAATCAATCTATTTACGTCATTGGTACAAAATGATTCTTTAATTTAAATTTGCTACATTATCGATTTGATTCGGTTGAGAGATCAATAATCGAAGCATATCGATTTTAAATTTCAAAGAATTGAAGATAGGAAGACAAAACGAGCGTTGTAGATTTATAATTTGTGAAACTGGAATCGTAGAAACAGTTTACAGTTTTTGATTCTGGAGATTTTTTATTGAATAATATTTATTTCATTTTTATTATCACATATATCTGTTACAATAAGAACGATCTTTTAATTATAATTTTCTGTATTACATTTGAAGTAAACACAAATTAATTTATTTCAGTACTATTATCACGAGACAGACACTCCTTCTCTAATACTTGTTAATTTAATCTACGAATTGAGTTAGATAATCAGATGAAATGTAGTAGAATAATAACAATATTCATCATAATTAAATTAAAAAGAGTTTTTAATAATTACTGTACTTTCAATAATTATTTAAATAGCCGCGTATGCAACAGATTATAGATGAGAATGTATTAGTGTTTTATGACTAATTTGTTGCTTTTTTGTCTGTATAAGTTTTTTTTTAATTAATTTTAATTATCTCTTGTGGTCATTTTCAAATCTATTTCTGTCTTTACAAGACTGAGGTTCGGCTCAGTTGACAACAAACTGAGAATTTTGTAAAACATAATAAATATCAGTTTAATTATGTGTACATATATTCATATATATATATATATATATATATATATATATATATATATATATATATATATAATCAAGAATCGCCAAATCGTCTCAACAGTATCAATCTTGCGGTTCTTAGAAGCATTATTTGTAATCATTTTGTGGTGTTGTTTATTTTTCAACAGACAACAGGCTTTGAAATATTATTTTGCATAGAATTGAAATATTAGAAGTATGATATTAAATAAAAAACGACTAATGGCTTAAATTCTGATCTTGTTAAATGAGATGATGTTTGATTAAATGAGACGGTTTCTTAAATCAATGTTTCTCAAAGATCAGTATCTGTATTTCTTAAATTTTAATTTTTTCCTCATATCAAGTTTAAAAGTGTAATTTTATAACTTCTGTCATCCACTATGTTATCAATGGACCGTTCAAGATAATAATCAAGTATTTTTATAAGAGACACCTCACATCTCTTGGTACCCCTTTTGTATAGCTTTCACGGAGGTATAGTCTATATGTTAAAAATCCCTGGTATATAATATATATATATATATATATATATATATATATATATATATTAGGTTGGTAAAAAAATAATTGCGGTTTATGACCTTCAAATTCATATATATATATATATATGTATATATATATATGTATATATATATATATATATATATATATATGTATATATATATATATATATATATATATATATATATATATAAATTTAAATGGTTTTAAGTGGTCCATAATTGTTGGATGACTAACATCTAACTTTTGTGCAAGCTCTCAAATTCTTGTGCGTGGTTTTGATTTAACTAACGCCTTCAGTTGGTCGTTATGAACAGAAGGACATCTACGACCTTCTTCATCTTCAAGGCTTTAGTTTCCAGCTCGAAATTTTTGAATCCACCATTCCACCATCTCTACACCAAAAGCATCATTAGTTTACAAGCAGTTTCTGCTACATTACGCCTACAAAAAGTTGAATTCCTAGAAAAAATTGCTCTTATTTGCTTCTTTCCCATTTTAATTCAATAGCTCAATTTGAAGTAAAATTAATAATAAAACCAAAGTATGTGTTACCAAAATATAGGCCGAAAAATGTACTTTAAAATGATATTTATATGAATACGATGATATAACACTTTTATTGAATAAATTAATGTTAGATTTAGAAAACAAACCCACTGTTATTTTTCTACCAATATACAAATTACAATTCTCTTTCATATTCAAATAAAAAAAATGGCCTAGTTATAATTGTTTAATTTTTAAACGTTTTTTGAGTCATAGGAAAATTCACAGAAAAAGTAATTATTAAAATTCAGGTTAGTTATGTATATCAGGTTGAAAACTGTTCTACATCTGTCAGTACACAAAATATGTTCTGGTAAATAGAAAAAAATATAACAGATGAATTATTAAAAGTAAGATTTCCGTAACTATCACACAAAAAAAACTTGAAATAACAACGGATATGACGAATTACTGATCAATATGTACAACAGTTCCGATGATTCACTTCGACAAATATTTTCTCAGAAGTATTTCGTTAAAATCGTAACCGAACTCGCATGTTTGTATTCTAAAAGTATGTGCGACGAGGTCATAATAAAATAATTTATTTGTGTGGATGTTGGATTTCACTATGGAACTCGCTACGTGTAAATATTCCGTTTATAAGGCATATTAAATATTTATGTGTGCTGTACGTTAAAGTGTTCCGGTGTCAACGATTTCAAATGATGTCTGTTAATGTGATAGACAGTATGGCTGATAAGTACGTTTATTTTCGATCGATTTTAATCAGGTTCATTTTTGATTATAATTTCATTTTTAGTTTAAATCCTATTTTTACTAATTATATCTATTTTTGAATACAAATCATAACATAAATTTGTTATATATATATATATATATAATGTAAATATAAAAAAATCTATGACTTGCAAACATCAGATTTTGTAAGAAAAATCACTTTTTAAAATCTGACTCATTATATCTTCCAAAACTTGTTATATCTTTCAATGTAATCGTTATAACTGACTTGTGTTCAAATCTTGAATCTTAGAATATGTTATTATAATCAAAATCGTTGCTGTAGCCCAAGTCGTTATAACTGGAAGGATTTATAATGAAGTTAAAGGAGAAACCAAACTCGATATTTAGTTTACGTCGTTATAACCAAAATTTCGATATAACTGGAATGGATGTAAATGAAAATGTGTTTATATATATATGTATATAAATTATAATCCAAAATATGACAACAAAAAATTATAATACTAATCTAAGTGTATTTTCATTAAAAAATATTTGATTGATGGAAAATTTACATATACGGTTGAAATGGTTACTTTCTTGTACACACTTTTCGAGCGTGTAATACTGTATAAGTGTATGAACCGATATGAAAATATAAATATGAATAAATTTCCATTTAATTACAATTTAATAACAATGTTTAGTCGATTTAATTTTTAATGTAAGCAGAGAATTATGGAAATGAAAAATCATACAAATTAAGATATTAATCTGTTAGTATTTTTGATAATTGTTGATTCGATGCTATTATTTATTAAAATTAATACCAGTTCTACCGTTTTGATATGAACTATATTTTACATTTTTTATCTACAGTATTTTCATACAAGAAAAATAGTTCCTCATAATTTGTATATTAATTGATTATTCTTCTTTTTAACTTTAGTTTTTTAAACATGATTAGATGTTCTATTTGTCTAAGATACAAATGGTTGTAAATACAATATTCAAGTGAAAATTAGAAAAAATTATGAATAAATATTTATTTATTAACAAATATGTGAGTTCCTGGGCATGAACTGAAATTTTGCTTCCTGAAACAATTTTCTATTTCTGTATCTGTCTTTGAAAGGAAATGTACGATATGTGATTTAGTTTCTTTTTAAAAAAATATTTTTCAATCGGATTAATTTATACTAAGTATACTTTTTAGTATAATTATTTAATACTTACATAATATTATTAATTGTTATTATTTTTCGAATGATATTCTCTCACAATATAATTTAAGCACTGTTTCTTAATTCACATTCACAATGAATTGTTCACTTATCTCACAAACTAAGTAAACTAAATTTCTTTTCTGATCAAAAATGTTTAATAATTGTTTATTGATCTTTTTGATTGTTACTTATGCGCACATTGATGGGTATACTATCATTCTCAGAGACATAAAGAAGAGATTTAGAAAGAGTACTAATGCATGCCGAATTTTAAGTTTTTCTTTTGGGTAATAAAGCTTGAGAAATAAATTTTGAGGCGAATCAGAATTACAAATCAGTAGTGATTAATGAAAATAATTAATAATTTTGCTTAAATGGTTGACAAGGCACAGATTTGCAGATTTTTGTGCATCTTAGATTTCCGAGGAAGTTGTTCTTGTTGAAAAGCGTATAAACAACAATCAAGAATGACCAATAATCCATTGTTATATGGGTTTTTTGATTTTTTCCCCATATATTCCACGAATCAGATCTCGCATTCATACACAGAAAACACACAAATGAAGACAAAGGTTGGTTTGGGGGAAAATCCATCCCCGAGGAACGATCAGAGAAAAGAAGACATCTACACGATGAGATCCACACTTTCTCAAAATTCGTCGAGGAAAAAAATGACCAATAATCAATTATTGAACATTTTTGTGATTCGTGGTGAGATTAAGAAATCCATTCGCGAATCTATCGTGCTATTATCTCGTTTCAAATTTCTATCTCTAATAAACATAGATTTTTCTTTGAAAATTTTGTATTTAAGCGATACGAAATATAAAAGAATACCTTGCAAGTAACGAATTCAAAAACGATGCACAGATCTGTGTATATACAGGAAACAAAACTTGATATTCAACTGCATGTAGTTTGTTTTTGTTGAAAATTATTTTATATTAAAATAAATTTAAATAAACGTTTCGTTTTCGAAATTTCATCCTCTGACGAAGCAACATTGTACACACGTTTTGTAAACAAGAACGCTACCGTCTTAAAAAAATGACCTTCCTCACCGAACGCTGAATGATAAACCGCTGAAATTAATGTGGCGGTAGTTAAATAGGTAAACTGGTTCTCGTTAAAAATAAACAATTAAATTGAATGCAGTTATGACTCATTGTGTGTGTAAAATATTCACAGCTGATCTAGTTTGTGGCCTTGTGCACTCGTATACTTGGTTTGTGCGAAGTGAAATTGTTATTACAATTAATTATTAAATCAGTTCGGTGTTCTTGAACAGATTATTACATTGTTCGCGTGTAAACGGTGATATATTTATTAGATTTTTTTAAATATACGACTAATAGACTTGTAACTGTACTTCTTTCATATTTATATCAATTCTATTTCGTGTTTCAGTCACTTTTCATATCACAAAATTGTTTTGGAACCGTGTTTAAATTCACTTTCACAAATGAACTTTTCATTCACCTCACAAACCACATAAAAATCTGATCAAAAATGTTCAATAATTGATCAAATTGATTGATACTTATACACATTTTGATGAAGTCGTCATTCTCAAAGTTAAGATATAGAACATTCTTATAGAAAGATCTTAATTCTCTTGAGATAAAGATATCGGCATCGAAAAAATTAATTATTAAACTTTTTTGGTGAGAATTTTTCAATGATTTGTAAGAAGAGTTAAAAATTAACTTTTCAAATCTGTAAAATATAAGTTTGAGAGTGCAAAAATAAATTTTAATTAGTATAGAATCTTTTTTTTTATAAAAAATCATTTTCTTCTTATTATTAAGCTACGAGCATTCTTTTGTTGCTTTGCCTCTCACTGGAGCTCAGTAGATGAGGATTGCTAGCTCAGTGCCCATCTCTTGGGCGGTCGTTCAGATAAAACGATTTTATAAATATGTATGATTTCTTTCAAATACTCATTCGTTTATTTTACACTATTAAACAAGTATATAAATACAATCGAATAAATAATTAGTCAACATTTAATGTAAAAGGAGTGACTTCATTTGAAATAACTTGCATATTTGAAATTTAAATGTGATTTTAATGTTTATTTATAATGAAATTAGTTGTCTAGAAATCTATGTGTGAGATTATATTTTTTTAATATATACACACACATACACACACACACACATATATATATATATATATATATATATATATATATATATATGGATAGATAGATATATACATTCTTATAAAATATAATCAAAAAAATAATTTAATTACTACACCATAAAATATGAATTGCACGAATTTCGTTCGTGAATTAGAAAGTTCGACGACGAATGAAACAGATGAGTTTCAGATAATTTACTTATTTATTTTTTTAATGTCTTAAGTATACATTATATAATGAGTTAAAATTGCACGTGTACATGTTTATAGATATTTAATTTCACAATCTCTTCTAAATATTATGTATTTACATTGTTCACCAACAAAAACCGTGCAGGTACTAAACATATTTATTTTCGAATGAAGCAACGTTTAGTATATCGCACAAGTATGAACTGTTAGACGTTAGACAGACTTAACCATTTAATGAATAGTTAAGTACACGCCTATATTTCGTAACTGAAAATTCATCGGAATCCGCATTCTCTAGTTATTATAAATCCGAACGAATTTCAATATAAATCTATTTGAAATACGGCGGCCTCAACGCAACAAACCAATCAGAAATTCCACTAAAATACCAAACACCCATAGCAGTAAGTATCCCATCCATCATCACAGTCAACGTTCATTCGTGCGTGAACTGGAAGTAAAGATGGAAATAACAAAGTAACTGGAGATTCGGACCGCAACGAAACCTTGAACAATTATAAAATATTTTTACTTGCTACGAAGTTGCTGTATTTTTTAATAGCGTTTCGAATTCATATTCATTCAACTTCTCACGTTATTCTCGACCGTTTGCTAATTTCGATCTGACAATTGAATCGTTATTGAATAGTTTATTGTCTTTTTTTTAAAGTGTGTCACGGACTAAGTAACTGCAGCATAACACATTCGTGAGCATCACCTAGTGTGATTATTTCATTTTTTTTAAAAAAATATATATAAGAAAGAATTAAAAAGAAAAGACGAACGTAAAAGATGCATGTCAACAGCGTATCGACACAGATGTGCATCATTCTAATTATATAATTATTTCTATGACAGATAGACAATGTAAGGTTGGATACTTTTTAATATGTTGTAAGTAACTGTGTTCTTTTAAACAAGCGTTTTCCGTTTGAAACATCCTTTATTGACAAGTTGATATGAGAAAACGGAAATTTAATAAACGATATGTTTTTCATGTGTATTATTTGTCCAATTTTACAATAAAGTGTATATTTTAGTCTTCTTATTGTTATATATGTTTGAAATTGGACGACTTAAACGATTTAACTTGAAAAAAATCAGTTATTTCAGTTCATTCAAATCACACTCATTTAATAAGAAATTTCAAGAGGGGATACGATTCAAAATCTCTAGTAAAAACCAGTATATAAATTTGAAGCGTGTTACTTAATTTTTATAAATATGAACGAATTATTTGATATTTTACTAATAAAAACTGTACGTTTTAAAAGTATAAACATTGTAAGTTTTATCAGAAGAGTATTTTATATAATGTTACACTCTAAGTCTTCATATTTTAACAACAATTTCCATATTTTCATTCCTTTTCAATGTATAAATAATTTATTTTATTAGGGATTATAATATAATAATTCTTTTTACATTATTGTTCAAGTATTAAGTAAAGTGGTAAACATTTTTAATTTTAAATAGGTAAAATTTTTAAGAATAATCTTTCTAATTAAATGTTTAAGATGAATGTTTGATTTTATTTCATGTCTGAATATCAATAATAAACGAATATATTTGTATTCAATAATGTTAATCAGATTTAATCAGAATTTTTGGTAATCTAGTTAAATGCATTTTCACAAATGAATTTTTCACACACCCCATAAACCACATTTTTTTATCATCAAAAAAATTTAATATTTGATGATTGATCAGTTTTGATCAGAAAAAAATGTTTGTGAATGAATAAACAAGTTTTACTAAATTTCATAAAAATACACTTTTATTTTCATTTCAAGAGTATTCAGTAATGAATCAATGATCTATTTGTGTGTAAGTAGTGTAGAATTTACAGAGGCAACATGGGACACTGCTCATTGCGGTAAATTTTTAGGGATGGTAAATTTTGAAAAACTGGAAATATTAACTTTAATCATAATTTCGGTTTACAGGCAGCTCAAATGTGAAATGAGAAGATTAAATCTAAAAATTATTGTAGTTCAAATTTTGTTTTTGAAATTTATGTAACAGAACTTTATAGTTTGAATTTTTTAAATAAATTAAATGAATGGAAAATTTTATAAATTTTTTAATGATCATTCATTTTCTTTCTGTTGAACTCTTCTCAAAATTACTAACAGTCACGGATTTCTCTGAATTCATTTAGACAAAATTGGGGAAGGGGCACTTAGTATAAATTCGGCCCTGGGTGTAGGATATGTAGAGAGTGGGTGAAGATGTAGAGAAGTTTTATATAAAATGCGAAATAACCCGTTAGACTATGTATGTGTAAAGTTATATTAATAAAATGATTATTGGTATTTCATAATTTTGACAGAATAATGAAAAGAGTGTAATAAAATTTTTTTCAAAGATTATTCATACGAAATATTAAAAAAAAATAGAAACGAATATATTTTTATGCAGTTTTATAGTATGTCACAAATATATTGAGATGACAGGCTGCTTGAATAAAATTACAAAGTAAAAGTTTTAGAAAGACATCTAATAGCCTTTGAAATTTACTCACGAGAGGTTATCACATTTTTTAATAATTAATTTCATTTGATTAGGAATTCAATTGACAATTTTTAGACTATTTTAAAGAACAAAGTGCTAAATAGAACACCCGGTACAAAATATGATCGAATTCAAGTCTAAACTATTCATAGAATAATAATAATTACAGATTCGAATCTGCAGCAAAGTTAATTGAATGAAAGTCAGATAAAATCAAATCACTAAAAATGTATAAATATTATTTAAAAAGTGTACTAAATAGAATACTTGAAATAGAGAATAATTTTTCATTTATTTTTCTATTAAAATTGATACTACATTAGAATTTACTCACAAGAGGTTATCACATTTTTTAATAATTAATTACATTTGATTATACTTTTCGATTTTAGATTTTTAACTATTTACATATGTTTAATCTCTATTTAAATGATACTACATTTTTTTAATTGTTATTTGGAGTGTTTGACATTATGTATATACATTGTTATTTATTTATAAATATATGAATGAGCAAATAAAATCTCTGCACGTATTCAGTTTAATATATTCGATTAATATCAGTTTATCAACAATTATTGTTAATATCCACTCAAATATTTATATATTTAAATGCTATCAAACACTCGTTGATGATAATTGAAAATCAATCAATTTTTGAGCTTTTCAACATTTTATGTTCTTTAATTAACAATCGATTTCGTACAGTTAACATTTTTTATCATAAATTTTGCTGTTTGAAATGTATATCCATATATGCACACCCACGTGTGTGTGTATTTATTGTTTTAAAAGCTTATATTAGAAAATATACAAAATTAAATACACAAATGGTTTGATTTATATTAAACACTACTATATTTTTTTACATTTCAATTTATATTTATTTGGAAAGTATAATTAAACAGAAAATTGTAAAAAAATAGTCTTAAATTTTAGGAAAATTATATATATATACATATCCTTTGTTAAACACTTTATTTTAATTGAATTGGAAATTCAATTACCAAATCAACCATCAACTCGAAATGAATACTTTTGAATAAGTCTTAAACTGTATGAGCTTTAAAGCTTGTTTTTCAATTTTGTCATATAAAAACATTATAACTAAAGAGATTAAAGTGAGATATGGCCGTTCTTCAAGAAAATGTTTTTATGTGTAGTTTGCACCTAAAAATAATTAATAACAATAAAATATTCTGTAGTTATCTATTAATAGATAATTATGTTTCAATGTCATCAATTATTTATAAATAAATATTAATTGTTTTCTATAGTCCAGTTTTAAATTAAATTATATTTTAATTATCGACAAGTAATCTATTAGAGAGATATTAAAATTATGTGCACATATTAACTGATAAAACAATAATAATAAATTATAAACAAACAGGTACATATTTGTATGAATATAGTCATAGTTGTCACGAGTTGAGAATTCTAACGGATAAAATATGCAATTAAATAACTCAATTCTTATCATCTTTTATCATTATTATCGAAATTTCAGAAATACTTGATAATTTGAACATGTGTGTACAGTCCATGTATGTTTTTAAGTATTAAAGATATCGATGGAGAAAGTATACGGTTATTTAAACACAGAAGTTCGCGTTGTGGAGAAAGTAGCCCAACGCATATTTCCCTGTACACATACATTACTTAATATAAATAACTTAGCGCATAGCTACAGGTGCATAATAGTAATGTCTGATCACTATCCGTTTCATCACTAACTTTTTGATCTTGTGTTACGACTGACATTCACAATTTTTTCGATTGGAATCTTTCACAGAATTTAATTCGGCACGATATTAGTTAATAAACGTAGTCTCTGTACATACGTGGCTGTGAGTAAAAGTGTGAATTTGCATGTTACCGGTAATTAAACATAATAAATGTTTAACAAAATGATTGTTTCGAAAATCAATATTCATACTTATTAAAATCGAATTTGATAAGAGAAATTGTATCGAATTTTAAAATGTATGTTTTTATAACATTCGAGATTAATTTACTTTTGATATTTATAAATATCATATTAATAATAAATTAAATTGGGAAACGAACTATTTTTTAATATAAATGTTGAGTGAATTTTTTGAAGCACAAGGAGATAATTAAAACATTTATTTATTTTGATAGAATAGAGAGTTCATAATTTAAAATTTTAATTAGAAATTTCACTAAAGTTTTATAACTGTTCGGTTAGTTGGAAAATAATTACGGTTTTTGACTTCTGATTTCTAACATTATTTTTTTTCTATCAAAGTGTCATTTCATTTTGTTCGTGTTAGTATCTTTTTAAAGTGTATTTTTCAGTCTGAATTTTAATAACATCAACTTTGGTTTTATTATTAATTTTGCTTCAAATTCGGATTATTAGGTTTGCTTCAATACTAGCAGTGGATTTATTAATGACTTTAATGATAAAACTGATTTTGTCAGTGTAACTTGTAAGCCAATTTAAAGGAGTAAAGCTGGGTTGTCTGTAGGGAGGAGTAAATAGGAACGCGAATTGCGAATCAATCTAATATATTGACAATGATAGGCGTGTTGAAAAATAAACAAATAATTTGATAGTTTGTACTCTAAGCTTTCTTTCATTCAAACATATCAAACGATTTGACAGTTGTGGGCTTTTGTGTAAATTTTCCCAGCAGGTCCTCTTAATTTTTTTTTTAATCATTGTGATACATAGAACAATCTACAAAACTTGAAATTATTACCGTTTTAATTTGATTTTGTTTTTATTTCTTGGGTTTGTACAAGAAGAAATGAAAACATTGTTTTCGATATTAAGACAATGAATAATTTAGTATTAAAATAAGAAATTGACTAAAATTATGCAATAAGTAATGAAATATTAATATGCTGATACTTAGGAATAGTTTGTTTGTTATCTTAAAACTTTTTAAAATAGCAATAATATTTTTTTCTTACTTATTCGAATAGTTTTATAATACATATTAAATGACTTCTGATAAGTAAAATAATGAACGTTAATTATGCGTAATAAGTTCTTTTCTTTACAAAAAATTAAAAAAACAAAATGATGAAATAATAGATGTGTATTTATAATTATTCATAATTATTGTCACACATAGTTGTTTATAATTATTAATTGTTACAATTGCATTGCCAGTCTTTTAAAACTCTACATTATTAGATAAAAAACTAACCTGTTTCAATACGCTTCTCAATAAACATTCTTGTTTAGAGATTCTCTTCTAAGTCAGTATGCTAGATATCTAAAATTGAAATTTCTAATATTCGCTCATTTCATAAATCAAAACAGGTATATTTAAACTTGTGTACAAATCAAAATAAATAATTAACACTTTATTGACAAAATCAGGTATTTTTTTTTTACTGAAACAGGTTTCATATTTATACGTACGATTTATTAAAATTTCACATTCCATTCATATAATGAAGTAAATGATACCCATCCTTTCTCAATTATAGCTGTGATTTATTATTTTTCTGTCTTCAAATGCGTTATATATATATATATATATATATATATTTTGTAATATATTTATCTAAATGTCTTTAATTCAGTAATGAAATATGAAATTATTACATGAAACAATTTTGAATATTTTATCTATAGTATTTTTTATTGTTCATATTTGTAATAACCACTTGAATTTAAATTTCATTCGTAATTTTATATCATATTTTTTATTACATGGAATGGCTCATTAGACTATGAACACATAAGTGAGATTTCAATAAAAAAGATGTATCTTCTGCAAAACTTTTATGAATATAAATATGATCATTAATTTATAACAGAAAAGATAAAATTATAGGAACAATCTTTTGATTTTTTTTCATAAATGAAATTACTGCCGTAACATATAAATAGATGTCGATAGAATAGATAGATAGATGTAGATAGAAATTATTATCGAACCAAAAACGCAAATTCAATCATCTGTTGTGACAGGGGTCTGAAGGGCCTGTTCTTACTTAAATCCGTGATTAATAAATGTTGAAGGAGGAATGTATTAAATTGAATTAAAATACTAAATAAAAAATAACAAGTCTTTCTTAAACCTTGCGCCCCCTTTTAATATTTCCATGTCGAAGCCTATATTGAATCACTCTATATTATAAAAAGTTATTCATTGACGAAATATTTTGAAATTATTTTTTATTGGATGAAAGATGACATGCTTGATAAAAACTGAAATCGAAACGATGATGCAAATTAGTAATATATCGAGTTAAAATGTCCCGAACGGCATTTAAAAACGAAATAAAATAATAAGTACTGTCCAAGTCCTAGATTTTAGTATGCAACACGTATAAATTTAAATAAAAACTCAATAAAACATTGTATTAATACTCGAACGGATCGTAACAAAAATGATTAGTGCACACGTTTCCTGCTTTTCACAATACCGTATATTAATTATGAAAATATGTCTGTGAGAGTATTGAATTCGAAAATATATGTTCAGATCTTTTGAAAGACAGTATATAGTGTAACATAATATTATTTCGAAGTCGCAAGTTGTTGATGCAATCTATGTATACTAGTTATTGTTCCAGTTCACCGATAAAGTGCATAAAAGTGAGAATTTCATGCAAAAAATATGACTATTATCTTACATGCTTCAAACTCACCCATAAACTATTTTTACCATATAGTTCAATATTATAAATTATTACTATTTATTATTTACACACAATACATATTCAATTGGGTTGATATCAGGTGATATAAATCTCTATAATTTTAGGATAATTGTATAGAAGCCATTCTCAATTTTTATGAACCTTATACTTAGAATAGTTATTTTGGTCAAACATTTAATTGTCTAGAATTTCTAAACGGGTCGCACTTCACTTTAAGTCCTGCTTTAATATATTGATGTATTTAATTTGTCTATAATTTCATTCATAAAATGAAGGTTCCCGTCACTATAAATGGAAAACACCTCCATACCTTAACTGATCCACTATCACATTTCAAGGCTTGATTGAAAATTAGTCAGGTTCAGTCAGTTGATACCTCATCAGATTGAAAAACGTTAAAATTATTATCACATAGAATTATTATAAAAAAAAGAATAAACAAAATAATATATAATGAAGTGTATTTAATTTTTAATTTATAACTTTCTAGTGATTAAACGATTGAATATATATATATATATATATATATATATATATATATAATCAATAATTAAAAACGAATTAAAGTTATCATAAAAATGTATACGAAATAAATTACGTTTCCTCAACTAAAGTGTACATTTCTCGCATTAAAATTAATACTTAATAATACTCAATGTTATTTAACACAAACTTTATATATATATATATATATATATATATATATATATATATATATATATATATATATATATATATATATAAATCATTTAAAAATCTGCACATCGTCGATTAGCAAACGGAATTCGTTGCGTTTCTGCTTAAAATTGTTATTATTTTCCAATAAAAAAACCTGTCTTGGCCATTTAATGTTCAAACACAGTGCGTGACTGTTTATGATCTTGTTTATTCAACCGTCACGAGTTCAAGGATTCTTTTCCAGTGGGTGTTAACGATACGATGTTGAAATGTATACATAATTTCCGGGAAATCGCTTGAATAGATTCTGTATCCTTTCATACAATCGAGATCTGGGCGTTAAGTATGTTTTTTCTATTATTCTGTTCGTCAGTGTGTAATTAATATTCTGTTTAGAATATTTATGTACGATTTTTTTGTAAGAACACATACTTTTTTAACCCTTCTATTGTGTTTCGAGTCTATATGACCCATTAAATATTTCAGATGCATATAAATTACTATATCGACATATACTTTATTCAGTTTTTTTCACAGACTTGTTTAATAATCTAATATTCGATAGTAAATATGTTTTTTATATTGTAGGATCTTTTAATTTTTATTAATTCAAAAGTTTTATCTCAATTTGTTCGTTTTGAAACTATCTTAAACTGATAATAATAAGTATAACCGAAATCGAACTTAATAGAAGAATTAATCAAAATATATTTCTGGATAAAACATTTGTATTAAAAGATAAATATATTTCGATGGTGTAGCTGTTATTTTCGGAGAGCTAAAGTACCAAAAATCATAAAAAAAATGTTTTCTGTATCTCAGACTTTTTAGGATATTTAAATGAACATAAATAAGAATCAAAATAATTATTGTTGCTTCTATGATTTTTATATTTTTTCCAATATCTATAAAATGTAAAAAACGAGATATGACCAAAAATACTTCGAATCGTATAGTTTTCTTATATTTTTGTAACATTAACAGTCATAGTAAGTTCGATTAACAACTACTTTTACTAATATTTTACTAAGAATACAATGTAATACATCACTAGAACATTCACTCACTATCTCCTATGGATTCTGAATGAATCATTATATTTATAGAAATAGAATATTTATATGAATGAATAATATTTATGACTGAAAATAATTATATATTAGATATAAATATAAGGATGGATACACTTTAAATAAATAATACATTTTTTTTTAATAAAGTAATAAACAATTCCTATATTCTTTACACTAAAACATATTTATTAAAGATGAGATCATGTGCATAATACTCTGCCTAATTATTTGAGAAGTATTATTATTTTTTGGACCAATTCGTTTAAACACAATGTATATTTATTTATGATACAAGAATATTAAATGTAAAATGCGTTATCATTTAATCAGAATTGATAGAAACAATTTTTAGTCAATTTTATTTTAACATTCATTCTGTTATTCTCCATATTAGCTTGTTTCTGTTGGTAACATTTTCCAAAATTGTGTATTTAACTCTTCATTCAGTATACATAAAGTTTTAGAATTATTGGATAATTTACGAATTATCAGAAACTTCTGCCAGTAACTTCTACCAGTAACTTCTATCAGAAACTTCTGCCAGAAACTTCTATCAATTATGGTATTTTATGAATATTATTTCCATACTAGCGAATGTATTTCGTAATTATACATTTTCGAATAGAACAAGCTAGGTTTATATACAAAAGATTAATATTTACAAGTACATTTTCTTTAAAAGTACCTAAAAATGTAATTCAATAGTTCTAAAAAATTTAAGATTTTTATGAAATATTCTTTCCATTTATTATGTATTGTGTGCGTTTTTTTTAAAAAAAAAAGAAATCAGATGAAGAAGTAATAGCAGTAAGATAAGTTTGTGATCAACACGTTAAAGTTCGAATTTCGATTTGAGTATTTGTATCATTCTTAAATATCGTCATATAAAATTATTTTAACTATTTTAAGTATCTGTTTGTATATTATAAGATTCGATGTGTTTAAATATGATTTGTATTGCTATGATTTATTTTATTACTTAAGTTATAAAACGATTTATTCACATTTTTTTACTGATAATTTATTAGAGAGAAAGTAGAATTTTTTTTATTTTTCGTTATTCGTGAAAACCGAGAAAGTATTTTTTAAAATTAAATGAAAAATTTCAATAAACGGTTTATTATATTTTATTAAAAATAGATCTTTATTCATTAAAATAAACAAATAATTTTCTATTTTTTGAGTTTTATTAATTACAGATGTCTTTTATTTATGCTTTTTATTTCATTTACTTATTAAAAAAAGGTATACTTTAAAGGTATAACGTTAACAAACAGTTTTTAAAGTTTACACATTTCATGTTTTCGAAAGTGAAGAATATATATATATATATATATATATATATGTATATAAAATGAAAATATTTTAATTGTACGAATTGATTTATATATGTTTTCAAATAAAAATTTACTCCGGCCAGATTGTTTACATTGGCGGGACAATTATAAATTCTGCAAACATATATAAACCCGAAATGAAAATTTAATGAGACGATTTAAATTCATACAGCGTATAGAATGAATAGTTATAAAAAAAAAAAAAAAACAAGAAATTCTTTTGCATCACCTACCTGTTGCTGTGAAAGGAGGTAAAAAAAGAAATACTATTAACTAGCGTATAAATCACTTCAGGGAAAAAACTTTCTAAGCGTAAACAACGTGCGCATGCTGTTCCCAATAATAGCAATAACAACACATGTGGTTATTTTACAATACACAATAACACTGAAAACTGTAGATATCACTCGATGGATTTAACAATGAGCGTTTTGAACAGAAATCGACGAAGACGGTCACCGTAAACCGTACAAAACTCGTGTTTTTGTACGAAAATCTTTATTCTCGATCTTGTCCGGACCGACAACATGTATTAAAAAATGTACAATTGTTTCGCACGGATCGCCGTACTACGCGGCACTATTATTTGAATCGGAACTTTTATATTATTATTGACGCGCAGCACACATGCACACACTGTTTTGTTGTGTTTGATCGAGTAGGCGATCTTTGCCGACTGAATATGTGTAGACACCCATTGGCCAACAAGGTCGACAAGTAATGACGTCAGCGCAGGTATACTCACTCGTGCGCTTCCCTCTCTCAATTGTTGTAGTGTCAAGTTGTACACCAGGAGGCAACACATGGCAAAGCGGCTATAACGTACAGAACACCTGTTAAAATTGGCATACATTTCTAATCGCAAACATTTTATGAAATTGTGAATAATTAGTCTATTTCAATTTTTTAAACGAGTATCATGCCATAAACCAGTTCGAAATATATTAGGAATGAATAAAATATACGAGGTTGGTACAAAAATAATTGCGGTTTTTACGTATCGAGTATAAAGACGCATATATCAGTTAACAATTATATTTATTAATCAAAATAAATACCATTGGCCTGCACACATTTCTCTCAACGGGGAACAAGTTTGTTTGTTCCTATAATATAGAAATATAGAGTCCTGGAATTAACGAATTCATCAAAATCGCTTTGAGCTGATGCTTGATCTCTGAAAACTTTATTTCGTAGAAAATTACTCGAATGTTTAAAAAAGTTATAATCTGTTTGTATATTTTACATTATTTAATAAGACATTTAAGAGGTTTAACATTAATTATTTTTGTTATGATTGGAGTTGCTTTTTTAACATTATTAGAACGTAAAGTTCTTGGATATATTCAGATTCGAAAAGGTCCAAATAAAGTAGGGTTTTGTGGGATTCCTCAACCTTTTTAAAATCATTTGTGAGACATACGGTCGGGCGTTGACATGAAGAAGAATTGATCCCCTTCGATTGAGTAATACTGGCCGTAAACGATACATTTTTTCAATTTCCTGACAATATTTTTCTGCTGTTATTGTTTCATAAGGATTTAAGAAGTTGTTGTGAATGATGCCACTTGCCGATCACCAAACAGTGACCATAATGTTTTTTTGTTAAGCTTCAGTTTAGGAAACTGTTTTGGTGCTTCTCCTCGATCTAACCACTGTGATGAACGTTTCCGATTGTTGTAGGGAATTCACTTTTCATCACATGTGACAATGCGATTCAAGAAAGTGAGCATTTTTGTTACATAAAAGAAGCGCAGGACAGACTTCTTATCGCCGAATTGCTCGATGTTCGTTTAGTTTATAAGGCACCCATTTATCTAGCTTTTTTATTTTTCCAGTTAGAACAACTGTTGAATGATCAACATTGAGTTCTTCTGCCACCTATCGAGTTATTTTACATAGGTGCGATTCAATAGTAGTTCTTAAATCATTATAGTCTATAGCTGAAGGACGTCTACGACCCTCCATCATCAGTGCTTTTGTTTCCAACAATCAATTTTGATAACCAGTGTTGAACTGTAAGTTCACTAATTGACTCTTCGCCAAAAAAATTTGATATTTCAAACAGTTTGTTACTTTACGTCCTAATTTAAATTCGTATAACAAAATCGCGTGAATTTCCTTTTTTCCATGACTAATTTAGGAGGTTATATCCAACAATACTAAAAAATGAGAACAATAGACATAAGCTGAAATCAGTAGTACTAATTTCATTGTTCACAATGATGTATCACATGATTATAATAAAAAATATCGGTAACTAGAAAAATCTGCGCCAAACTTAAAATGATAAAAACCATAATTATTTTTGCACCAACCTAATAGTAAATCTTGTAAGCACTAGTAAGAGTCTTGAACTTGTAATATTCACCAAATCTTCCGTCAGCTGATTTCCGTTTTTTTTTTAAAAAAAATCTGGATTTAGCAGGAAAGTTTTTAGTTATCAGATAGTGTTAAAATACTTTTATGTAATTAAGAATTTCCAGAAATATAAATGTTTATAAAAGTGACAAATTTATTTGTATTTCAGTGGAATAAATCTTGAATCTTTTAATGCTTGTATTGATTAATATACCGTATTTTTCATAAAGTCACAGTAGTTAAAAGTTTCACTAAATAAGTAGTAATTTTCTATACAGCAACTTAATACTTCATAAAATATGTTATTTTAAATTGAATATTTATTGGTTTAAAATTTAAAACTTATTAATCAATCAGATTATTTCAATAAATAAAAAAAAAACAAATGGACAAAAACGATACACTTAGTCATTCAATTAATTATTCATGCAGTAATATCATTTCCATGATCACATTTCATCTATTATCATTCTAACCGCAGTAATTATGACAGATATTATTATTATATATCTCTGCCTGTTTTTAATATTAACACTTAATAACCATGACATGTTTTCTTAATGATATTAATATTGCGTAAAATATCTGTATATGCAAACTGAACAGGGCCGATGCAAGGGCAGTATACCTGTTGCAAATATACTTGGAATTCTTTCGATGATTTCATTTCAGTACAGTTAAAAAATATATTTTATAATTATTATTTATATAATTTTTAAATTGCAACAAAATTTTTGAAAATAAACTATTTTTCATACAACATTCTGTATGTGTACTTATTCAAATTTCATCGTAAATAAGTATTGTTGCGTGTGGGAGTATCACTACCGACTTGGTGTGGCACTAAGGAGTGAGAACTCGACTCGTTTTTAAATTAATGTAAAGGAGTCTGTTTTGTGTTTTTTAACGTTTTATTTTCAACGGTGAATACAAGATATAACAAAAAAAACTATTGTAGTGTTCGGTATACTGGTTTTCTGAGACTTTTGATTTAACGATTATTTCTTCATGGCTCCTGTCTTCAAGTTTACTTCATGACTTACTTGACTTATCACTTGACGACTTAAATATAAAATAAAATAAAAATAAATTTTATTGCTTCTAAATATTATACAGGGCCAAGTTTGACCGGTTTGGTATATGAGTCTACTGCGGTGCCCTTACCGTTGCCGGTATTTATCCGCTTTTAGGAATTGATTGTAGTGTGTTGTGTTAGTGAGATTTTTATTAATGTCCTTGCATGCTTTCCGGGAAAAGTTTTCAAAAAACCAGGGGTAGAAATTGTCTTTTTGTGTTTTACTTGACGACTTAGTTCATGTCTTATCTTTATCGCCTATCGTGGCCGGTTTGTGTATGATTTCGGACGGTATTCCAGGTATATACTTTAATATTAATATAAATGAATGCTAACGGTTCAGGCCATTTGTTTGAAATACAATAAACAGAGAATAATACATATAACTTGATCCAATGAAAAATAAGCACGGGTTTTTCCGTACCTTTGAATTGTTTAATTTTGAAACTGGAATTAAGATTGTGATTTTAAGATTGAAAAAATAAAATTATCGTGCTTCAACAAGTATATCAGTTCAAATTTAATGATAATTCAATACATATTTTCTTAACTGAATATGATTAATCTTCTAAGTAACACAGAAAAAAATTTTTTTTGACAAATATTATCGATAAACAAGCATAGATATTTGATAATTATTTGTATTAGGAAAATATACATATCTTAAAAGTAGCAGACCGGCACTGATTGATAAACCCGGATGAATAATACTGTATGTATTTAAATACATGTTATACAAATAACAGATATCAGTTTATAAATTGGTAGTAATCTATATTAAATGGAATATTAATTATTATTCATACACTCGAATATAAATAAATAAAGAATATATATATCGTTGATTCTGAATACAATGATTAGTGATTTTTTTAAATGTATTTTTTTTTAATTCGACGACGTCATTCTGGAGATTCCCAAACATAATTCTTATTGAATTGATAATACTCATAAAATGAATGAAAGGAAAACTTTATATCAAGGTCGATTCGTCATACACTTATTGCATGTTTATACGTCAATGATTAATTTCAGGGATATATTTATAATTTTTTTATTATATATATACATATATATATATATATATATATATATATATATATATATATATATATACAAAGGTACGATATAATTACTTATTAATTATTGTTAAATTTAAACAGAATTGTCTGAATACCTTGAGGATTTGGAATATAAATCATTATTGAAATCGTGTCGTAATGTGTACAAGAAACATTATTTCTTAATATTATTGAAATATTGTAATTAACGTTTTTTATTATCTGTAATATATGTTTAATTATGTCTTGCAGGCAGACTTTTTCGACAAAACATATTTTATTAAAAAAATGTTGCATTTAAAAATAAATATGAGTTTTGATTCGAAATATAAAAAAAAGATTAAGATGTAAAAAATGTATTATAAAAAAAGTTATTTAGAAAATAAAAGAATTATAAAGATATCATTATTGACACATTATAGAAAATGTTTCAATAATTATCTTGTTCAGTAATATATTGATGATTGATATGTATAATGAATTATCTTAAAACTGTGACAATTAAAAATTAAAACCTGACTTATAGATTGGTTTATTTTATTAATTTTCAAACGAAAAAAATAGTAGAATCTTTTTGTCGCACATTAAAAAATGATTTATTGTCAGATAATTCAAGTATCAATTTCTAGAAGGAATATGGTTGATGCTTCTTGAGAATGAACACTTGAGTGAGCTTGCAAGTGAATCTTTAATGTACGACTAAGACAAACTTACGATTATTGCTACTAAATATTGAGAATCCGTTATTAACTCAATAGAATATCTTTATTAATTAACAATCTTTTTTTCTATGTTTTAAAAATAATTTCTTGTTAGTTGATATTTGATAATAAATTTATCAACAACTTATAAACGTGTACATAACTTTTTGTATTAAAAAAGTAACTACTTCTGGAAAGAAGTACTCCAGATAATACCAGTGATTATAATGACTAGTGATTACATTTACAAAATGTTTTTTTACAATTCTAAAACAACTCATGAATCGTTTATTTATGCAAGCATGAACTTCCGAATAGTCACTGTTTAGAATTTAATTAAAATCATTATTCGTTAATGTTATTAATACAGCTATTTTAATTATCTGTTTTATCACAATATATTTCTAACACTAGGGTTCAATTCTCTTTCACGAATTAATTTATCATTCATTCCATAAATAAAAAAAAAACTTTTTTTCATTCAAAACTTGTAAATAAATGATTATTGATCATTTTTGATTGATACTTATATGCATTTCGAATTAAATGCCAGAATCCTTACAAAGCTAAGGTGTAGTTTGGGACTAAATAATTATGAATTTATAATAAATTTAACTGAAAAGATCAGTTAACACCATTGTATATTTTCAAGAAACCTAATTTATTGTATATATATATATATATATATATATATATATATATATATATGTATATATGTATATATTCTATTTTTAAATCCAATTAAAAAAAATATTTTCTTACCAGAAATATGAAAAAATGAAAAGAAATATAAAAAAAGATAAATATATTTTCTTATTTAATAATATTTCAAAATTACAATTTATTAAAGATTACATATATTGATTCTATGCAGACATATAACAGTTATGATAAATATTTATAGATATATAGTTTATATATATGTATATAATTATAAATATTTAAAAACAAAGTTAATTTCATCACAGTTGAGTGATTTTATATTACAGTTAATTAAAATCACATTTTATAAAAAATGAAAACAA
Source organism: Acanthacorydalis orientalis (assembly GCA_034766995.1). Lineage (NCBI taxonomy): Eukaryota > Metazoa > Arthropoda > Insecta > Megaloptera > Corydalidae > Acanthacorydalis > Acanthacorydalis orientalis. Next base: position 10,049,162 of record CM068323.1, on the reverse strand, counting down.
GAAATCTAAAATAAATACTGCCTGTTAGTAGTTGAATCGAACTAAAAGAACATTTTTCAACCTTCGGTTTTGATAGAAGTTACTGGTAGAAGTTACTGGCAGAAGTTTCTGATAGTTCGTAAATTATCCAATAATTCTAAAACTGTATGTATACTGGATGAAGAGTTAAATACACAATTTTGGGAAATGTTACCAACAGAAACAAGCTAATATGGAGAATAATAGAATGATGTTAATATAAAATTGACGAAAAATAGTTTCTGTCAATTCTGATTCAATGATAACGCATTTTACATTTAATATTCTAGTATCATAAATAAATAAACATTGTGCTTAAATGAATTGGTCCAAAAAACAATAATACATACTCAAATAAAAAAGTATTGGTTTGCATGAATCCCCGAACTAGGTGTAAAATTCGCTTTTTTTAGGATCGGTTTCGATTTTTATCATCTTTAGGTAGGTTTTGCAATTGATTTGAAAACCTACTTGTAACGAAAAGCGAAACTGGAGACTTAGGAGAAACGAAGTCACATGGGGTCCACAAGATTTTCATAGAGTATTGAACAATAAATAAAAAGAAAAACAATGCAAAAAGGTGTTATAGTATTTTTCTACCAAAAAGTGTATGAAAATTTAATTAATCAGTATACATAATTTAAAACTAATAATTGTGGAGATTTAGTTCTGTTTGAAAGAATGTTTAAATTCAGTATGTATATATATATATATATATATATATATATATATAGAGAGAGAGAGAGAGAGAGAGAGAGACTATATTGAACATCACATAGGAGTGTTACAATACAATTCATTCAAAAGTTTTACACACGATTTCTTGACCCTGATAGAAAACAGAAGATACTAACAGAACTATAGAGTGAGTCAATTTAGGCTTTCACATGGAAGTATTAAAAGGGGGTGCAGGGGTTAAGAAAGGCATATTATTTTTTATTTAGTATTTTAGTTCAATTGAATTAAAATACTAAATGGGGGATAGCACGTTTTTTTTTTAACTTTTGTGTTTTTCTTTAATATTTCATGGCGAAGCCTAAGTTGAATCGCCCTATAGAAGCACCTGAAGAATTCTGTGTAGCACTAATTTATATGCCACAATGAAAATAGTAATATAGTTATCTATCATCTTTATCTTTCTCTGTACTTATCTAAAATCATAAATAGAATGTCTTTAATATTTATACGAATTTTCAACATCTACCATCAACAAATATTGAAACATACATGATATCGATCCTCTAGCCAAATCTTTGTTTTTGTTTATTTTTAATTCTGTTTAGATGGCTTCCTTGAACATAGACGTTTACACTTAAAAATGTAAACGTTATCCTCTATCACTGCTTCGATTGTGTTAGCATCAATATAAAAAAACATTATCCCTATTTTCTTCTATTCTCTGCTATTCCCTCTTCTTGGATTTGACACTCTCATAACTCTTGATTAATTTGAGATATTGAAATGAAACAAAGAAAGAATTAAAAATTAAATTATAGCGAGTAACTCTGTTTAGTTGCATCAGTCTAGCAGCAATAACGCAACGCACAGTAAATATAAAGCTGTGTGTACATACACTCAATGCTTTTAAACAACAGTGCATAAATCAGTACCGCTATTGCTGAATAATTTTGAATTTGTAAAGAAAAAGTTCATATAATTCGCATTTTAGGCTATAGAAAGATTTGTTCATTGGAGGAATGAAGAAACGTGTTTCATGTTGTCAGAAATGTATCGACCATGAGAGTGATATTGAAAAATAAATAAACCATTTAAACAATTATATTCTAAGCTTTCTTTCTTTATTTCATTTTAATATCTTTAATAATTTAATAGTTATGAACTTGTGTGTTAAACTTTTCAGTCGACACTTATACATCTATTACAAAAAACTGTGTTATATAAAACTGAAAAAGAAATATAACTCGTTCCAAAACTTTTTTTTTAAATAGATCAGATCTATTTGATAAAATTTATGCAAGGAATCTCATGTACGTTCTTTCAGTTTTATATAATACATGTTTTCAATAGACAACGTAGTTTAAAGACACAAAAGTAAGCCGATAAAATTATTTGCAATATTTGCTTACTGCATTTATTGTGTTTATGTTTGAAATAATGAATGTAGCAACTGGAAGTGATACTTTACATTAAAATATTTTTTAAGATAATAGATTTATTTTAAAAATAGCCTGAAGCTTTATATAAATAGTATTTTTATTTTCATTTCAATAATTTTATTTCTCCATGGTAATTTGTGTTTGTATATTTTAGAAAGGAACTTAAGTATACGATATTTAGGACTTTATACATATATATATATATATATATATTTGTACATGTATATATATATAATGAGAGAGAGAGAGAGACCATATTGAACATCACATAGAAAAGTGTTATAATTCAATATTATATATACTTTTTTGACAAGATCCATAGAGAAAAGTTTACAAAGTGTAAAGTTCTTTAACATAAGTTCTGTATTTTTTTGTGTGTATTGCATGTGAAAGAAAATTATTGTAAAATGAATAATATGAAAATAAAACACTGTTGATTTCAGTTCTATTTCGTTGAAAGCTAAGAAACAATTTTATTGAATTATAACACATTTCTAAAGAACATATAATATGAATGTATGTACATATACAAAGGCTATACTTTTATTTATGTTTCAATTTCTTCTTATCATCTTCAGTTCGTTTCGTCCTTTTAAAATTCCCATTGCTGTTACTCTCCTCATTACATCCTCTTTTCCCTGTTCCATTCTTCGGCCGACACCGATCACCATCTTCAATCTTCAAATGAAAGCAGCTCGCGTCCTCAGATTCAGATTTATCATCGATATTTTCGATTTTGATACGTCTCTCCAGCGGCGAACAATGTCTTGAGTTATCATTGTACGTCGGAGCGATCATCAATAAGTTATTGCCATTCTTATCGTAAACAGGAAGCGGTTGTTGTAAAATCATAGTAGCCGCTTTCGTTCTGTGAAACCTCTGAATGTGCTGATTGTTCTGTTGATTCTTCTGAGTCAGTATGTGGTTTTCCGACATTGAATTCACTTCGCATTTGATACGTACTTCGTTATTTATTTCGTATTGTTGATGTTTCTGTTGCCATTCTATTACGTTCGTTAGTAGTTTTATATATCTGAAATGTAATGATGACATGTTAGAGAATGTACAATGAAAGTTTCACGCCGAAATAGTAATATTTATTACGTTCTTGTTTTCGTTTCATTACAACTTTTACTTAAAATTACTTAAAACGTGTGTACTTTACTCTCTTGACAAATAAATACAATTCAGGTCAACTGACTCGACCTGACAATTGCAATTGCAGCAAACAACTGTAAAAGTATCATTTAATGTTGTTTAAAATTACAAAAACGTACTAAATTTACATTTTATAATAGAAATAGATATAAATATGTTCAAAAAAAATAATTAAAAAGTAACATGTCACAGCAATATTAGATTTGTAGGAAAATAATTGTGGTTTTTTGTTTCCTGAATTTTAATCTTATTTTTTTTTCAATGAAACTGTCATTTCATCGTGTTCATATCGTTTTAAAGTGCATTTGTAGGTCTGTATTTGAGTAACATCGACTTTGGTTTTATTATTATTATTATAATTTTGTTTCAAATTGGACTATTGAATTAAAGATGGAAAAGAAGTAAATAAGAGAAATTTTTGTATGAGTTAAAAACGAGTGGTAAAGCAGCAGAAACTGTTCGTAAATTAAATGATGCTATTGGTGTGGGTATTGTTTGGGAACGCACGGTGCAATGGTGGTTCCAAAAAAATTATGCTGGGGACGAGAGCCTTTAAGATAGAGAAAGTCACGGGCGTCCTTCTTCAGTTCATAACGACCAACTGATGCCGTTAGTTGAATCAGAATACCGCACTATAATTTAAGAGCTTACACAAAAGTTAGGCGTTGGTCTTCTAACAGTTCTGGATCACTTAAAACCACTTAAATTAAAAAATGTATATGATTTTGAAGGTCGTAGACCGCAAATATTTTTATACAGACCTAATATAAACAAATATACTCTTTTAATAGTAAAAATGGCAGTTTGGTATTTCATAGTAAGTCGGGTTTCGAGTAAGTTTCTTTAAAAATTCTCCGATTTAACGTTTGTCTTTCTGTTTATAAGTTATTCACAGATTATAATAACAAAAATATAGAAATACAAATGTTCAACAGAATACAAACCTTTAGTAAATTAACAACTAAAAAAAATAAATTAAATTAGAGAACACTTCATTCAAATATACCAACAGTTTTGTGATTTTCCAATAAAGTATTCGACAGATAAAAGTATTTATGTTTTTATTTGCTGCAGAATTTCTTGTTTTATATCTTTTTTCATTTTGATAAATGGATTATTGCGTTTTTTTTATTACTGAAGGCGTTAGTTGAATATGAACCACGCACAAAAATTCGAGAGCTTGCACAAAAATTAACCATTAGTTCATCCATCAGTTTTGGACCACTTGAAACAGTTAAGAAAATCAAAAAATAGAAAAATGTATATGAATTTGAAGGTCATAAACCGCAATTATTTTCTTACCAGTCTTATAATTTAGTACTGTGGCTAATTTCATTTTTATAAACGACTTTTACTCATCGACAAACAACATAAAATTTCTCTGATCAAAATGGTTAAATAATTGATTATCGAACATTTTGATTATTGCTTATTTTCATTTTTATATTTTTTATAGTCCGTGACTTAAAAAATAATATTTGAATGTAAAATTACACATACATTATTGACTTTTCTTACTTTTTATATCCTAAATCTATAAGTCTTTTCAACAGAATTAAAATATAAGAAGATAAATATTTCCAGTGATCACTTCGTCTATGAGTTAGAAAATAATTATCACAGTTACTGTTAAGATTTAATATTGAAAATACTGAAAACCGTGAAGATAAACGACTTTTAATGTTTTCATGAATAAAACTCGAAAAATTTTAAAGAAAATAATACTGAAAAAACCCATGCAATTGTCTTATTTTATCGACATCATTATTCACAGAAAATTTCTTTTCAATTCACAAAAAAAGATTACTTCTCGTTTAATGGAATTTCGAATGCGATTTTTATAAAATCGATATGTTTGTCATTAAATATCATTGTTCATTCACTTATCTGGTTCCTTATGCACGTTCCATAAAAAAAAACTGTCGTACAATGATAAAACAAACAATTTTAGATTAGTTTAACAATTGTTATAATAAAATTACGTGACAGATTTTCGAAAATTTTCACGTAAAAGATAAACAAAGCAGACGAATTAAAAGATAAATGTGTGTGTGTAATGTAAAATATCCTTTAATCATACCTTTCCATCAACTTTGATAAATTTTATTTTGTTAGTGTTCAGCTACTATTAATATTTTTATATGCTGCGTGTATTTAGTTCGGTTTAAGAGATTTTCACTTCACTCTATCTTATTTTTTTATTCTTGAATTACATAGATCAATTTACACAATCATTCTGTATCGTCATCAAAAATTCTAATCAATTATCTATACAACTGAATAACGTGCAGTGTACAATGATAGAAACGTTCATGTGAATGGATTTTCCAATGTCAGAAAACTTTAGACTTTGACATACTTGTATCTACTTTTAGTTGATATTTAATCATTTTTTTACAGAATTGTTTATTTCTCTATTACAGAATAATCTTTTCTAACAGAAGTATGATTACTTATTCAATAAGTCATTTCGTTTTTTAACAGCTTCATTAAAGAAAAATAAATATTTCCCGGCTGTACCACTAATTATTTATTACTTTTGATACATTTTTTAATACCACAATGATAAAATAATTTTAATATAGTTTTATAATTCATGACACATGTCATTTTCAATATTTTTTTTGTGCTAATCTTGGTTATTTAAGAAATAGTATAAAGATATATGAGAAACAGTTAAACAATTTTGTACAGGGGTTCAAAACTTTTCAAAGGTATGACATATTACGATGAACCAAAAAAGAAAAAAAATTTAGAATATAACCTTTCAAATAATGCATTTATTTTTTACCGTATTATTGTTAATACATTTCTGTAAACTTGTAACAAGTTTCTCGCTTTTCGTTAATGAAGAAATTTGGTATTTGTTCTTCCAGTTAATTCTTCAGGGCAGTCTTGATCGATAAAGTCAAAATGTTTTCTTTTTAGATTCCTTTTTAGAGCTGGGAATATGTGGAAGTCAGATAATTCTTTAATGGAGATTATTTTGAAAAATGAAATTGTTTTTTTATAAAAAAAACGTTTTTTTAACTTGTTTTTTTTTTATCATACTTATCAAACGATCCTGGTATAAAGCATATTTTTCTCACGACAAAGTTATGGCTACTGTAAGGAATTGACTGGAGGAACAAACACTTGATCTTTTCACAAACGGATTGAAAAAGGATTGATATATATATATATATATATATATATATATATATATATATATATATATATATTATATTAATAGATTGTGTGTATCCATAGATACAAGGTTTAAAGAGCATTAAGGTTATATTAAAATCTAGAAATTGTAAATGCATATTACCTGATTGCCATTCTTAGGATTTCGTTTTTGGATAACTTCTTATCAGGCGGATGAGTGGGTACTAATTTCCTCAATTCGGCGAACGCTCCACTGACATTTTGTTGTCTCCATCTCTCACGACTGTTCGTGAACATTTTTCGTACGATAACGCCTCCACTTCTTGAAGAAGATAGAGTCGGTGTAGTAGATAAAGAATGAGTGATTTGTGGTACCATTCTAAACCTGTACAGAATAATATTATTCTGAAATCAGTCTTTAGAATTCCCCAAATCAAAACATTGTTTTTCTTTTATTTGAAACGATTTTCAAATTTTAATTTTATAGTATAAGTGGATTGAAATATTGGTATTTAAGTTAATTGATTTTTTTTAAATTGATATTTGATCTCAATGAATGGTAGATTGTGATAAAATGTATTTTGCATCACTAGAAACATTTTGTAAGTAATGACAAAGAGCGAAACTTGTATAATACACACAACAATAATTTATTTAATAATAAGATAAAAAATATTAAATATATTTGCAAGGTCGGGCTATACGTGCATATAATCTACAAAAATGAATACCGTAGTATACGACTATGGCATGAAAGAAAAGAGAACAATTATTTCAAAGAATATACCCTCCATAACTAAACAAATATAGTTGTCGTGTGGTATCTCTTGGTTCTAACAAATTCTTTATGATCGAATCTTGTAAATACTTTTGTATGGGATGTGTTTTATCGCCCTTGTTGGAAAATGTTTAATATAAATGTGTGAAGAAGTTATTAGACCTAATGATGATTTTTGTAAAAGGAATAACCTTTGAATACTCTAATTTTTCACAAAAAAATTTTTATTGATACATTTTCATTTCTTTTTTGCCATACTTTATATATTTAAAAATATCTTGTAGAACAATTCGTTAATGCTTCATGCATTCTTGAATATATTTCTCAATCCTCTTATTAAGAATAATTATTTAACAAAATTAGTAGTTACTAGATTTTTTCTGATTCATATTTATTAATTCAATTTTTATATAAGAAAACAACCAGTCAGAGACAAGAATCGAAATGGAAAAGTATACATTTACTTAAAAGTATATAATATATTACGGTATTAACTAGAGGTATGAAATTATACATTATACGTCTGTATAGACCAGTGGTTTCCAAACTTTATCGACGCACGGAATCCTTAATATTATATTTTTCTTGCGGAACTCTTACCATCTCTAGAAAACTCAAGATGCGAACACCACAAGTTTTGAAAACCATCTTACATTTTATTATTTACATCTAATTGAGCGTGGTCGTAATGTGTACTCATAAATACAGTTTTACTACATAATAATAGGTGTTTATAGAAATGAAAGAAGTTATTTTGAATTAACTATTTTGAATTTTTAACTTTTCGAGTTCTTTCTTTGAAAATTCTTTCGAATTTTGACTTTGACTCGCGGAACTCCTGCAGAAGTTACGCTGAACTCCAGAGTTCTGTGGAACACAGTTTGAAGAACACTGATATAGACTGACCTTATGATTACCTATTATAAGTGAAATGAATTAAAAGAAAAAGATGATATAATAACAAATATTTTCTCTAAGTAATCGACAATAAAGTTTAAACTAAATATGGATATTTTATAAATTCCATTTTAATTATTTCACACATAAATTAGTTCCCCATTCCTGTTTTCATCAGTCTTGTAGTAAAATTTAATATTCATACAAACATTTTCATACGAAGGTCATTATACAGACTCTACACACAGTGTGGTATTCTTGCAGATTAGATAATTCAACCACAATTTTGGTCAGTTGTAGTTCAAAGCTATTGATCTATAATTGACTAATCTGATCAATCTGTCTAATTACCATTTCATATTTTTATTCCAATTGGTAGAAGTATGTATAATAGATATTCAAATAGAACTCAACGGAAATTGATTTGAAATGTTACAGTTTTTAATGATAGATAAACATACCTATGATTTCTATTCTTGACTGATTCATCGTCGTCACTGTCTGGAATCGAATAATCATCTGACATACAGAGATCGTCATCTTCTGACAGTGAATCCATATCAGGAGGTTGAGCTCGTCCTGATGTTCCTCCTGTATGGATGTCGATCGTCGTACAACGTCTCGGCGGTGAAGATGTCGTACTATGATCTGTATTGTCACCGTCGCCCGACCATTCCATTTCAAACATTGATTGTGTATAGGTTATTAAAGGCTTTAATGAAATCAAATATCAAACATTACTCTCTATAAAATTATCATTTACTTATTTAATATTTAATACAGCTAAACCTTGTATAATGCAATACTTTTATAATTCGGTTTCAATATAACACTCTTTACTAATTATTTTTTAACACTGTCTAGCTATAACCCGGTCTAGTCCTCGCATAACGCTATAGAAACCTGCACATTACATATACACTTATTCGAAGTCTTTTGTGTATCCTGTAGATTCTTAATCTCTCTGAGTACAGAGCCTCACGACTCGCAATCTCCAATTTACAATAATTCTTTTGAATCTGGATTTTCATTAAAATAACACTTAAAACTTTAAATATATTTCTATAGCTATTATGTATGTATCTATAGAATTGGAAAAGTATTGCATATCGATATTTAAAATTTAAAATTTAAAAATTCGGAAAAAAAGAACTCTTGTATCATCGTACAAGGTGTATCTGTATTGTCTGTAATATGAATTTAATTCATACATTGAAGTAAATAATGTTCAAAAATAAAATAGTCATTATTTGAAATTGAGCTTTTTTTTATAACTATTTGTGTGTGGAATTGATATTTATATTATTTTATAAAAAATAGACTCAGTTTTAACTAAATAGATTAAACGTCGAATTATTAACCGCTTTGCCTAAGTTTGAACCCAACTCTCTCACATATATCATTTGTCAGTAAGAAAATAATTATATCCAAGTTTTTTTTTATATGCGTTGATTTTAATAATATTAGAAAACCCATTAACAGTGAATATTAAAAATATATAAAAAGGAGATATATTGGTGTGTTTAAATTAAAAGAATTTAGAATAGGGATTTATCTAGTAATAATTCTTCAAACGTTGTTAATGATGATGTTTTAGTTTATAATAAATGTAAGAAATATTTGCAGGTAGTTCTGTTTTATTTTTATATTCAATACGAACAATTTAAACAAAATATTTCTAATGATAAAATGTATTGAAATAGTTACAAAAAACAGTGTACATTTTTTTGATACAATTTTACAATAACTAGAGACAAAACGTGTATTAGTCATTGTTTATTTTACTTATTTCACAAAGGTTAACAGAACGAAAACCACAAACATGTGGAACAAGGATGTCATTGACATACAATAGACAAATCTGATTTTCACTATTTTAGCTCGAATATTTTTTATTAAACCACCAAATACGATTTTTTTTTAAATTATTGATAATAAATATTTAAACGTTTTGTTTGAATATCGTTCTCATCAACGTATTGGATAGATTTTCTCTCTGAAATAATTTTTTCTTCTTCACAAAGCACCCCATTATTTTTGTAATTGAAATAATAAAAAAATGTATAAATATTAATTATTGAAAATTTCGATCAGATTTTCTCATGTTAATTGTAAGAAATGAAAATTCATTTGTGAAAATGAATTTAATCATAGAGTTAAAAAACTATTAGGTTGGTAGAAAAATAATTGCAGTATATGACCTTCAAGTTCATATACAATTCAGCAATTATTTTCCTACCAGACTAATATATTTGTTTTATGAGAGAGACATCGAAGAAAATAGTAATTAAATGATAAATAATACAAAAATCTAGATTAACTTTTAAAAAAGGAAAAAGGTGATTATATAAAACAATAATAAATATCTAGAAATCATATTTCTTATAATATATGTTTGGTAATGAGGCTTAATTCACTTGTACAAATGAATTTTTCTCCTATTCCATAAGACACAAAAAGTTTTCCTGATTAAAAATGTTTAGTAATAGATTTTTTTATTTGATTGTTGCTTCGAATTTCAATGTGGATGTCATCATTCTCACAGTGATTAAATATTTGTGTATCTTAACCATTGAAAATCATGGAATCGCCATCGAAATATATATAAGCAAAAATCAAAAATCAAAAATTATTAATAATCAATTATTAAATATTTTTGATTGAAAAGAATTTGTGGAAGGAATGAAAACGAAATTTTACTTTAACAGACTATTACAAGATTCATTTTTTATTAAATACTTTAACAGAAAAAAAAATTAAACAAGTGAAAAAGATACTATATTAGAATTTTTATTCATTTATTATTAAAATTCACATTAGAATGAAATTCTTAAAATGAAAAATAATATTATAAACAGTACAAGTTTAAAATAGAGCATTTGATATGAAATATCAAAAACACATCCATTTTATGAAACAAAATGTATACTTTTTGTACAAATTTTTAAAAAAATCTCAAATTAAAAATTAGTATGATATTCTTTGCTTATTAGTGATAAATAGTACGCCTGTTAAAAATGACCTTATTTTAAAATAAACAGATTTTCTTTTATTATATGCTATAAATATAAATATTATCTGTCCTACCTTATTCCACATTTTTTATTACGACTGATAACCATGTAATATCAAATTATCACTTGTTTTGAAAAAAATATATGCAAATAACTATGTCACATAAATACTAA
>CM068323.1:10015359-10032859 GCA_034766995.1 Acanthacorydalis orientalis | reverse complement strand
AAAATTCTAATCAAAAATGTTCAATGAATCATTATTGATCGTCTTTAATTCCTGCTTATAAAAATTTAGATGGCGATGCTATCATCTTCGGACTTTCAAATCTTGTAGAAATAATTCATTTGTGAAAATGAACTTAGTCATAGTATCAGAATTGGATTGTGATACAGCAGAGATGTTAAAAATTGACTTGTTCGGGTAGCTCTGCACAACAACCCTGTAGAATACTATGGTTATTTATTTTTTTTAAAAAAAATAAAGATACGATGTATTCTAAAGAAGATTTAAAGAGAATAATATCAGAAAAGTGAACACAAATGCTACAAAAATGTAATCTAAATGCTACATAAAACTATAAGAGAGTTTTTAAAATCTTTCTATATCTTAACGCTCTGAAGATGATGGCATCGTCATCGTTTAAGCGACAATTAAAAAGAATCAGTAATGATTTATTGAACATTTGTGATCAGAATGTTTGTAGAGTAAAAAAGAATTAATTTGTGAAACTGAATTTAGCCAGTGTCAGGACTGTATTGTAATAACAACATATTTCTCGAAAATGTTTGAAATGGTTGATAAAAAACAATATTAGGAATACTTTTTATGACAAGAAGAACCGCACAAAACACATATATTTAATATGTTTAAAAAATATTATTAAATATTTCATTCATAAATTTATGCAACTTAATTTACAATAATGTAATAAGAAGTAATTTTGCTTAGGTGATAATAATTAATTATAATTATCTTACCTGTAAGCATATTTATAATTTTCATCTGTTATATGAAATTAATTATGATAAATATTAACGATCCAAAATATAAGCAAGTTATTCCACAGAATAACAGCAGTAGTAATAACTTTATTCACGAAATGTTTAAAGTTAAAGCTATACATTACACAAAATAACAAATATATATTTATTGTTTATCAGTTCTATTACTTAAAATGAACAAATTATAATACAATTTGTAAATCATTGCTAGTGATGTATAAAACTCCTATTATTTTTACTAAAATCTCATCCAAGTAGCATACTTATACTTCTCTTGATTATTTTGTCGGTTTAAAGTTTTAGACTGAAAAAATAGCAATGGAAAACCGACAAATTATAATTTTACATTATTATATCCCGTAATTTATTTCACAAACTATTTATTTCACAAAAAATATTTTTATTCGTTGTATATTCTGAATGTTCAAATATTTTGTAAAGATCCATCTGCTCAATCTATATAGCTTATATTTTTTTGTCTATATTTATAACATTGGTTTCCAATGTGCTAGTCGTTTCTCGGTAGTGCTTCATAGGATTCAGAGACTGTATAGATACATATTATTTTCTTGTATTTCTTCACTAGTCGTGATTTATACCCACTGTACCAATGAGTTAGTTCGATTCATATTTAGTCATTGCTATTTTTTTCTTAATAATTATTTAATATATATATTGTATAACTTTTATTATACATTAATAAAACAACAGCATATATTTTTGATAAAATATGATTCTTAAAATTACACTCAAATTAACTTTATCGGGAAGAGGTACACCGGTAAGACTGATCTCTCGAAAGAAATAAACAATTATAATAATTCTATGAAACATCATGTTAAATAATACCCAAAATATAAGACTAAAGAACAGCTACAGAGCAATTTATCTATTAACAAAGTACCAAGATTTTGAATAAAAAACAGTATTATCAGTAAGATTTTATCAGTCGATTCTATCATTTATTGTACAGATGTTATTTCATTTAAAAGTTTATAATATTTAAAAATATAGGTTGGATCTTTTTTAATATTTGGATATTGATATGAGACTGAAATACCAAAATATGAATTTTAATTGAATTACTGTTCATAAAACTTACTTGTTCTGTAAAAGCGAACTTTTCTTTATTAAAAAAAAAACATTTAGTGGATAATTAAAAACATCTATATTTCCATATTTGATTAAATAACAGAAAAACTAATTGATTAACGTTTAACTAAACTTATTTGTTTCAATAAGAACAGACTTTTATAAAAAAAAATGTATAAATTCATATTTAACCATTTACATTTTCTTATATAAGTAATAAAACATCTCTATATGTTAATAATTCTTTGTAAAATGTACAACAGTGTCTATTAATTAAATAATTCTTTTTTTAATTTCCTATTTCCTAATTTTTTCCTTCAAACGTTAAACATTTTTACAAATTATTTTCCTTATATATATATATATATATATATATATATATATATATATATATATATATATATATAATAGACATTTATCATATAAACAAGTATAAAAGTGTTTATTCTTTGTCACTTCAAATTAATTCTTATAAATAAACACTCGATGGATATTAAAAGTGAACGTATCTCATCATTACAATAAGTTTATCTAATACAATAGACAAGCGTTTTTTTTTTCAAGAAAGAATTAATTTCAGAATTAGTATAAGCTCATTAACGGTGTACTGTCAGCAAAGATTAGCAGTCACTGCGTTTCCCACAGCGAACAATCCTGGGATGGTGGTAGATAACGTAGGCTAATCCTTTTTTAATGTGCGCGTGACGCAGAAATAAATTCAAAGATTAATTAAAACACATCCCCTCTACATGTCCGGTGACACAGGAATCAATATATATTTTTTTGTGATCTATATAATTATTATCTTATATTTTTACTACATGTATATATATATACATATACATATACATATATATATATATATATATATATATATATATATATATTTGTGTATGTCTATATGTGTGTATATAGTATGGAATATTTGTTTTTTCTTTCTAGACAGGAAATGTATAAAGGATATATAATCTATTCTGTGTACAGAATCGACTTATAATCTTATCTTTTGTTACCTTATCGCTGGCCAACAAATGTAGAAACGAGCTGTAGAGTTGTCAGTATGGTCGTGAGGGTTGATACCAAAAGATAAGAATAAAGATGTTGCTATACAAATATTGTTTTTCGTTATTACACTCTCTTGTCTGATCTTGTTTTATCATTTACAGAGTATTTTCTGATATTTTTTTCTTTTATTCATAGATAAACTTCTCAATGTTTCACATCGTGTCCATTAACATAAATATTGCATTTTTATGCATACACTCATAGGATTATGTATACATCTTATATACATATATATATATATATATATATATATATATATATATATATATATATGCATTTAATAATATTCACTTTATACATCTTGAATTTTTTTGCATATCTATATATTATCAGTGTTTTAATTCTGTAATCAGTTGGTGAAGTCTTTACAATACTCGAACTTTTGTATCCAGCGAACTAAGGTTCCTCTCTACGTTGTACAAAAGCCAGAATATTGTAGGTTCTTGTCCTCGATCATGCCCTGTACTTCATTCATCATTTTATTTTTAGCCTAATCTGATTTTCTCTACAATTCAGTCTTAACATATTATTGACTTTAATTTTATTGAATTCTCATAATGTATTACATGAAAGAGGTTTTCTAATATGTTTGATATGAAAATAATTTAAATATGGACATGATTACAAGATTAATAAATGTTATGAACTCGATAAGACTAAAAAAATTGTTGAAAGAACTAGGACGGATTAGTATAGTAAAGAGAATAGCGTTTGTGATAAAATCAAAATCAAAAATAATCATATTAGTCGGAATTTTTAAAACACTGCAGGTCTATGCGCTGAATAGTAATGGATTTGGGTTTTCCGGGATCTTAGCCAGATGGTTTGTAAGCCGGTTTTGATAGGAGTGTGAATGCTGGTACGAAGTGTTCGGTAAGCTTAAGAGTTGAATTTCCGGAGTAAAGTTTCAAAAAAACCGAAAAAAAATATGTAATATTATTCTTCGAACTTTAAATCGTTTAATGGACAGTAGAGAATAATTTCATTAAAGAATATTCACTTCATCTTACTCATATATAAATATTAAATATCATCACTAGAAAATTAAGATCAAAATATGGTTTTGGGAGAGAATGTGACAATATGAAAACATGTGCTTTGTATCTCTGCATATAATACATTTTCGTCTCTCTTTAATATTCCATTTGTTTTCTGTTGCAACAAGCATATGACATCCTTAAAATTTTCTTAGTTATTTGATCCGGATGATCAGAAAAGAATACGCACACAATTCTGAAATGTGAGTCAGGAAGAACATTATAGTAGTATTGTAGTAAGATAATATTATTGTACAAATGTTTAATAATGGTTGTGTTTGTCTGAGTCTGGACACTTGTTACTAGTTTAATATTAACGATAATCAATTCGATCGGATTATTAGTGGTGTTTGTTGATTATAAACTGTTTCTTGACAATGGTTTCTTCCTCGATGGTGCTACAGCCCAAATCGAGCATTGGTCTCCTCAATTTTCTGCTTTCAGACATCCCTCTGACTAGTACTCCTTCTCCAGTCCCTTACTGCATTCTTCTTCTACTGCATACTTCTCTACATTGTCCATTCATCAGAGTCTTGATTTTACCACAGAACTTCTTCAGCCTGTCTTGTCCATACAAGACCCTTTTTGGTACTCTTGAGTCCGACATCTGCTTCTTGACAATGGCTTAGTGTTATAAAATTATTACTCTCACTCACACATTATTATTTAATATTTTATACAGGAGAATACAGAATGTATGTTTTGCTACTATATTTTAAAAACGTGTAGAATACATTAACCGAATAATTACGTCCATATATGCCAATATGTGAATATATATATATAAATTTCTTATCACAAATATATATATATAAATTTCGTTACAATTGACCATTGACTCAATTGACTTCGAAACTGACTTCTAGTCCCTTGTTTGTATGTACAGCTATGAAAACATATGACGTAAAAAGATCAATACTAGATTCTGAAACATACCTGCTACTCTGCGATAAGAGAATTTCATTTCATCCCCGACTTCATTCCAAAATCATTTATTCACTTATAGGGGATATTACACATTATATACTTTATTAATACATTACATACATACATTTGATATATATATATATATATATATATATATATATAAATGTATATATACATATACATATATATATATATATATATATATATATATATATATATATATATATATATGTATGTATAGCGATATAGACAGGTAATAACATGTCTGTTTGGGATAAATCTCATCTACTAACAGAGCATCTTTTGGTAATTAAACTATCACTTATTACAAATTAATTACAAGGACTTACTTTACTATTCCTATTGAATATATAATATTTTTTAATTTAACATTTTCTTTATAATTTTTGGTTTTAATTTTCTAGTGACGAACATTAAAACCAAAGCGGTTATAAATATATTTTTTTAAGGAATCGATATAAAATAAAAAAAATAAACATATTAGTTTATTAATATAATAAGTACAGTTTATAAATTACTTTATTTACATACAAATTAATTTCTAATTTCTGTGCATATATCGATTATTCCAAATCAAAATTGTTAGAAGTAAAACTGATACTATAAAAATTATCAACAAAAATAACAAATTAAGTTTATAACAAAATTGCATTTTACTATAATACTTCTATGCATTTATTATGTTAAAGACTAACAGTAAGTCAATTGAAGTATTATTTTGTAAAATTGATATTCGATTATTGACTGAATATATTTTGTGATCTTTTTTGGTGAAAATTATAGATTAAATTAAATGTATGTTTATAAAATAAAAGAATTTCTCCTTTTAGATAACAAAAAGTACACATGAAACAATCAATCAATGATTTATAGAAACGCAATTTACTTGACTTACATTTTTAATCTTTAACAAAGTAAATATATAAAATATTACAATGTCCTTACATATTGTATCCTCTCAAATACAGTCCTTACATTGTGCACAAATTCATTTTCACAATTGAATTCTTTCATTCATCCCAACATTTTATTTTTGATCAAAAATGTTCAATAATAAGAATCTCACAGCACCAAGGTACAGAAAAAAACGTGATCTGGCTCTGAAATCCGGTTTGAGGGACGAAATTCACTTATGAAAGGAATATTGTACCTTGTTCCTACCTTTTTTATAGATATTTATGTGTGAGTGTATAATGAACAAAATTATTTTTTAAATATTTAATTACATTAAGCTAACTATACTGCTTTTACGAATACAGAACAGTTTTCAAATAATTGGTCCTGCTCAGCTTACATGTATTTATTGTGTTATATTTTTGTACTGTTTTCAACATACACATTAATGTTTATATAGAATCAGTAGTGCGTTATTCTATGAGAAAAAAAGGTCTTTAACTGCACATTCATTTGATAACAAAAATAACTTATACACATTCTAAGCCTAGAATAATAGAATAAAAAATATAACAATATGGCCGAACAGTTAAACGAATCGCAAGGAAAACTAAGTACTTTCGAAAGACAAGGATATAGGTTCAGTAATGCTGGTAATAACTTTCAGTTAAACCTTGATTACTGTTCAATAAAATCATACTCATTTTTTTCAAAAAGTTTCCCTTTTACCATCTATAACATCATTTTGTAATATGTCCAAGAATATTTATACAAAACCGTATGTCAAAAAAGTAGTACAGTTAGGTACAAAGTATAAGGATGTGTGTGTGTGTATATATATATATTAATTAATTAATTATTGAACTGAAAATAAATTTGCTCAAATTACTAATGTCAGAATTAATTGTTTTAAAACATTTCACACATAAATTTGTACAAATAGTATGACATTTATTCGGAATAGTCGATATATATATATATATATATATATATATATATATATATATATATATATATATATATTGCAAATAACAATTTACTTATAATAAGTACATATGATAAAGTATAAAAATAATTCATTTTAAATACAATAATATTCAAGATAATCTTTATCAGCTGCCGTACTTAAAACATATATTTTAAATTAAAAATAGAAATCACAATAATATTTTGTTAGGTTTTATATTTAATATTTAGATATATTTATATTTTCTTAATAATCTCACCGTTACATACATCACAATATTTTTTTTTTGTTTAAAGATACATACGTATATACATTCGTTTACGTTTTGAAAAATCTTTTAATATATTTTGTACTGAATTTTAATTCAATTCAAATCAGATGCAAAAATATGACTATATTTAGTAATAACTTTTTTTAATTTAAATTCTTAGATTGTTGTATATGCAGGATGATTCAATTTAGGTTTTCACATTGAAGTGTTAAAAGGAGGCGCGGAGTTTAAGAAAAATCATGTTATTTTTAATTTAGTATTTAATTCAATTCAGTACTAAAATACAAAATGATGAAATAAAATACTAAATGGGGGATAACATGTTTCTTTTTAATTTTTGCATATTTTTTTTAATACTTTCGTGTGGAAGCCTAAGTTGGATCACCCTATAGAAAGATTAGTTTTAGAATATTAAAAATAGGTTTCTTTTTTATAATATATTAAAAAATCAACAACTGTATTTCCTTTAAGGAAGACATATGTGCGTGTGAATAGACTATTTGATTAATTTATAGAACTATTTCAATAGAAATTTGTTCAGTCCTCTTTTTTATTTATTAAACACAGAGTAACTTGTATAAACGTTCAGATACAGTATTAATAATAACACTGTTTTATATACAGTAGAAATAAATTCTATCGAGCTTGGTTATAACAAGTTGACAATTATTGACAACAAATGCTCCAAGGAGTTTGATTCATGCATATTTTCATACAAACACTTATTACTAGCTTGTTTCAATAATATACTAAGAAAAGTTGATTCTGTCTAAGAATTTTGTTCTTTTTTAATTTTTACAACAAATAGAAAATAACTGCCCTGCCTATTCCCAAATATAAAATGATCTGAGTTTGTATGTATTATTATTATTTTAATTAGAGCCTAAATGTATTTTTGTATACCCAAAAAATTAACGAAATTGTTTATTATATTGTTTCTAAATATCTATGCATATTTTATTTCAATTTTACATTTATTTGCTGTTTAATTCATCTATTGTTTTTAACATAACTTTATATATATATATATATATATATATATATATATATATATATATATATATATATATATATATGTATTAATGGAATTTATATAAAATAAGACAATATCTAGACGGAATTTATCTATCAGTGAGATAACGAGTAATGATTATATTTATAAATGAAGTATAACGACCAGTCTTTAGAAAAAAAACAAATGTAAAAATATCGAAAACTATGATTGAAAAGAAATGATACTTTTCGAAGAAATAAATTCAAACTGTTTGTTTATTTTGAATTATATTATTATCTATACTTTTGTAATTACAAATTCGCGTTGTAGTAGGAAAAGATTTCAAAAAAAGTGTAATTATATAAAATGTATGTCTGTTTTTTTTTTGCATATTGAAACTTGTTTACTTTATTAATTTACGACCTTTGATTTCCTTTCGGTTGTTCGATTTCAAAATATAATAAATTATCTTATCAAGGTTACTGAAACTTACTTTAAATTTGTTGAAATAAAACATGTTTTCCTTTACGTTTATACTTATTACTCTGACTATCAACCTTTTCGAATCATTTCACCCGTCAAGTTTTCTAGATTAACACAATCGACAAATATTTAACAAGAGTGAATCAACAACGTACTCTTCTATCTATAATTTTATCTACTAAATATCAGTCTTGACATTAAAAGAAATGTTCTTCAACTTACAACGATAATAACCTCAACTGAAAACAAACAATTCGTACTAGAACCATGAATGTTTCTTTTATTATCAATGAAATGCGAACAAGATTATAATTAAAGGCACAGCTATCACGCAAATCATATAAATTGCTGTTCTCGGTTCACATTCTGACACAACGACGAATTCCTGATTCCATAAAGTGTCGTTGTTACGGACAGGTAGTTCTAAGACGAGTTTCTCGTTCGAGAAGAAGCCGAGGTTTAAAGCGCACGTGGACGTCGAGTTTTCACACTGTGCAATTGAATTGCTCACATTGTAAACTGTTTTGTGTAAATCGAACTGTATTCGTAGATAATTGACTTGCACTTCATTCTCACTGTTGAATACGAAGAAGTAATACCCGTTCGTAGGCACTCTGAAATGATTGTTTGTAAGAAAAATGTCAGACGTGTCTGTGTGTTTGTAAATAAAAAGTAATTTGAAGATGAACGTACTTGTAAGTGACAGTATTTGGTAGACTACCATCGCCCAAAGCTTCTTTGTTTGTACGGTGTGCTTCACAAGAACGATGCGGTGTTAATGGTAAATTCAAAATCAATCCTGCACAGTTCAACAACGTTTCCTCGCTGCTTGAAAATGATGACCAAAATTCACTATTTGAACGGTCGTTCAATGTCGTTTCATTTACTGTACCTCTGTAATCTGCAATTCCATCAGGAGTGAATCCCTGATAATAAAAAAGTAACATATTTTAATAACCAACACATTCACACATACATTATATATATATATATATATATATATATATATATATATATATATATATATAAATCATTAGTGTAACTAAGTAACTAATTTTTCAGTTATTATTAACACGTTCGCTGACATTTTATTAGATTGAAGTCGTGGGTGGAAACTCACATGTGTTTCATGAAACTAGACAATATTTCAAAACTTGTGGATATTTTTTGATATCAATTGTTAAATCAATTAAGCATAAAAAATCAATTTAGCACAAGACGGCTATAGCCGCCTTGTCCCCAAACGACACTTGGTTGTAGACGGCTATAGCCGTCGTGTTAAACTTATATATTTTAGTAGTTTTTTCATAATTTAACCTGTTAGCTGAGTCGCTCTATTTTAAAAATTGTGTCACAAAAATGAAGGCATGACGAGCATACTCGTCAAACACAGGGTATATGCAGCTGCTGTAAAATTGAATTAAATTCTAACGAAATGGAATTTGATTTTTTTGAAAAATCAATAATTTTATTGCTCAAATTCATGAGGAGTGTACTTGTTATACATAGCTAACAGGTTAAGCATACTTTAAGATAGGATAAATATATTTCTCCTCTCAATTAATAAAATGTACATAGACCTAATAGTTCAAATAACTAAATTCATTTCCACAAACGAATTGTGATGAATAAAAAAGATATTTCACAAATAAATTGTTCATTCTGTTATAATTTTTGATGGAATTGTTCAATAATTGATTATTGATTATGTTTAACTGTTGCTTATACACATTTAGATGGCGATTGCATCATCCCCAGAATATTAATATAGAGGATCTTAGAGTTTGAAGATATTTTTTGGTCACAAAAAGATTTGTAGTATTTTGGAGAGCGAAAAAGTCATTTTTAAAAATATAATGTGGACCAAACATTCAGTATTTTAATTATATTTTTTTTAAAACAATAAGATTACTATTTAAATACCTCTTCTTTTCCTTCATTGTTTTCTTCATCGTGATTATTAAAATTATTAGTCAAAGACAAAACTAACTCTCTCTTCTTTCTCAACAATTCTCCTTGTTTATCCTCTGTAATACCAATAACAGATTCTTCTTCTTTCATCAATTCTTCTTTCATCGATTCTCTTTCCAGACCATTCGCATCTTTTTCTTCATCTTTTATCGCATCGATCGCATTTTCAACAATTTGTTTCAACTGTTTCCTTTTCTCGCCGTCTTCGCCCTCTAACTGACTATTTTCCAATTTATCGTTTAATTTCTGTAACACACCTTTCCCTCTTTCACCTAAACTATTCAGCTTTTTCAATATATCTTGAAACACTTCTTCAGATTCCGATTTCTCTTTGATCATCTCACGATGGGACGCTTCGTCGCCGAACTTTAAATTGTTCTGCTCGTTCGCGTTCACACTTTGATTTCGATGTTTGTGAATGTGTTCAGTCTGTATTGGAATACCGTTCTTTGTTTTTGTTTTCTCGTACAGTCTGTTCAGCAATTCTTTCATCCGTTTTGCGTCCATATGATGGTCATGATCGTCGAACGGTTCGTAATGATCGATTGTATGATTCGTATGGTTCTGATGCGCCGGGTGATGGAACTTCACATCGGATCTGTGCCGTTTCATCAGTCCTGGATTATTAGACGGGGCATCATCTTTTGTGTCATTGTGATTTACATAGTTGCCTTCTTCTATAGCTTGTATCAATTCGTTTAATTCTTCAGACGAATCGTCACCAATGTACGCACATTCATGTAAATGTTTGTGGCCGCGGATGATTGTTAATGATGCTCCTGGCCACCTGGAAATAAAATAGTTTCTTTTAGATTTATAAGACAAGTAAAAAAAATTTGTGAAAACTATCTATACTCTTTCAGATGTAAAGAGTTTTATTATAAACCAAGCATGAATCTTAGGAAGAATATATGACCTAGAATAGATTTAATAAATAATGAATATACTAATATACTCAATTACATAAATATTTCGTTGGTAGGAAAATAATTACGTTTTTGTTTTCTGAATTCTAACTTCAATTTTTTTCAATAAAAGTGTCGTTTCATCGTGTTCATCTTACTATCATTTTAAAGTGTATCTTTCGATCTGTATTTTGTTAACATCGACTTTGGTTTTATTATTAATTTTGCTTCAAATTGAGCTATTGAATTAAAGATGGAAAAGAAGCAAATAAGAGCAATTTTTGTATGGGTTAAAAACGAATGGTAAAGAAGCAGAAACTGTTCGTAAACTGAACGATGCTATTTATGTGGGTACTGTTAAGGAAAGGACGGTGCAATTGTGGTTCCAAAAAAATTATGCTGGGGACGAGAGTTTTTAAGATGAAGAAAGTCACGGGCGTACTTCTTCAGTTCATAACGACCAACTGAAGGCGTTAGTTGAATCAGAATACCGCACAACAATTTAAAAGCTTACATACAAGTTAGGCGTTAGTCATCTAACAGTTCTGGATCACTTAAAACCATTTAAATTAAAAAATGTATATGATTTTGAAGGTCGTAGACCGCAAATATTTTTATACAGACTTAATATAAACAAATATACTCTTTTCATAGTAAAAATGGCAGTTTGGTATTTCATAATAAGTCGGGTTTCGAGTAAGTTTCTTTAAAAATTCACCTATTTAACGTTTGTCTTTGTGTTTATAGTTATTCATAGATTATAATAACAAAAATATAGAAATGTAAATATTCAATAGAATACAAACTTTTACTAAATTAACAACTTAAAAATATAAATTAAATTAGAGAACACTTCATTCAAATATACCAACAGTTTTGTGATTTTCCAATAAAGTATTCGGCAGATAAAAGTATTTATGTTTTGATTTGCTGCAGAATTTCTTGTTTGATATCTTTTTTTATTTTGATAAATGGATTATTGCGTTTTTTATTTTATATATATATATATATATATATATATATATATATATATATATATATATATATATATATATATAGAGACCATTTACCTATAAAATATTTATATTAAACAATTAAATCCGTTATTATTTCGAGTTGTTTAGATAATACTGCGGCATAGATAAGAACAAATACTGCAATGAGTGAACAAATCAAAATCTCTCTTTCATAAATCACTCTATGTTAAATGTTATGTAATTAAAGAATATTCTAATTATTTGTTAAGTAAATATTGATAAGTCAGTGTTTTTTTATGTCACATTCTGTTTTTTTTTATATATATTCAGTACTCACCACTTAATCCATCATTATGATAAATTAGTGTAAATAGAGTCTGATTTTTTTGTACGTAGTGCAAATTTGGAGACTTGGCTGCATTTAAATTGTACTCACATGATAAGATTTTAATCTGAAAATATACATAAAAACAACGTACCGCTTTTTTAAAAAATGTAATTGAAATAATTAAATGTAGAGAGTGTTTTAAAACAAAGAAATTGAGAGTAAATTAAAGAAATAGTTGTTTGAATAATTTAGTCTTTTTTTTTCATTTTATTCAAATTATTCTATAAGATATATTCACTTTTGTAAAATCATTGTTTTTGTTTCAAATATTTTATCTACATTCAATACTAACTGCTACAATAGCCGTTTTAATCACATAATTAACAATTATTTTCAATGATCGAAAAAAAATGTATATTATTTTAAGTGGTTGAATTAACAACTAACGATTAAAAATCAGATTTTGATTACATTAACAAAAATACAATTGGTCCTCTTTTGTAATGATAAATAACAAGTGTTCAATTATCGAATTATATTTGTTAGATATTTGATAATTGCTACACATTTTTTTATTCATGTGTATATATATATATATATATATATATATATATATATATATATATATATATATATATATATATACTAGACATAAAGAAGAGAAAATAAATTATTTAATGTTTGAAACTAATCTAGAAAAAATAATTAAACTCTAATTTGTAAACATGATGTATTTCATATCGAGCAAATTACTTTAGTTAACCTGTTAACACTGTGAGAGTGATTTCTATGTATTTAAAAGGATCAGTGGAAAAAGTCAGAGGAAAGAAACCATTTCAGACTCTTTAATGTACAGATTTTAATTATACATTTCGTAAGAACGTACATCTGAATGCACTGATCTCGAACTTTAATCTTTACTACTACAGCTGTCATTTCGACATTGTTTTATCAGTTGGTTTGTTAAGGACATATGTATACATGTATATATATATATATAATATATATATATATATATATATATATATATATATATATATATTATATATATATAATATATATATATATATATATATATATATATATATATATATATATATATATATATATACACTAGAACATTGCAGGACAAAGTGTATTAAACTTCAGGGAGATTTTATTGAAAAATAAAAGTAATTTCGAAAAAAATAAATCTAGTCTTTCATTATCAAACCATTTTTCAAATAGTATCTATTTAATTTTATATACGATAGTTTGAAATCGACTTCATTTTCTATTTAAGTATTTTCAAACACATTTTCAAATTGAAATACATATTACAACATAATTAAATATTTTCCTATAAACATTCATCGTTTATATAAAGATCAAATAACATACACGTTTAATTACAAGTGAGACATTAACACGTGTATCAGCATGTGATCAAATTCATTTGAACAAAAATTCAAAGATTTGTTTATCTACAGAGAACAGAACGAGCTGCCTTGTTACAATTTAAGTATCCTTGTAAAGTACAATTATAAAAGTGTATGAATTCCTGGTTAATAAAAATACAGACATACGTTTTGACTGCAAACAAGACATGTCAGTATTTATTGTTAAAACGAAACATGTAGGTGATAGTTCGTAGTTTTTTATTGGAAAACTGCCAAGATATACACGGATGTATTTTATTAATTGAAATAGTATTATCTGTTAAATATATATATATATATATATACATATATATATATATATATATATATATAACTATTATAATGGTTTGAATATTTGAATTAATCTACAAGAAGGTAAGATAAATAATATTGAATTATTCGAAAAAGGTTGTATTTGGAAATTGGTCAGAAGTAATACGTCATAGATAATTTTATTGTTTTATTTAAACTGTATTTTCGTTGGCACAATATGTGGAAATTTTAAGCTATAAATATAACTTTCGGATTTGTTTCAATTATGTATCAGATATAATATTGATTCTAGGAAGAAATTGCGAGATTAAGTATGTGTAAATAAAACATGACGATTAATAAACATATACAAATTTAAATAGACTATCAGCGAATCGAAAAAAAAATTAATAGAGAAAATGTATATTTCTTGGGCTAGCATTAACAATAATTTGTAGTTACTGTACGAAAAGGCCATGTGCGAGAGTGATTTGAAAAGTTCGCGGCCTAACATATAATTGGCAGTAACATTTTAAATATTTGTGGTGCATTACAAAGCGATATATATCTTAGACATAACCTCAAAGTCTATAATTAATATATCAAGCAGTTTGTTGAAAACATCAATTAAATAAAACTTTTTTTGTACCGTTGATGAAATGGATAAAGTTGAAGATTGTGCGATGATGAAGTTTTTTTCGTCAAAAAAGGCTTAATTCCAACAGAAATCTTTAATGAAATGAAAAATGTACTGGGTAATAATGCACCTTAGTATACAACCTTAGTATAAAGAAGTGGGGAGTTGAATTTAAATATGGCCGTGCAAACTTAGAAGATAACCTCTGTAGTGGACGTCCGAAAACTGCAACGACAGAAGAAATCATTCACAAACAACACGATATTGTCTTACAGGATCGGCGATTGAAGGTGTCTGAAATTGATAAGGTTGTGGGTGTCTCAGATGAACGTGTGTATCACATCCTAACTGAAGAGTTAGGTATGAAAAAGCTATCGGCAAGATGGGTACCGCGTTTGTTGACAATTGATCATAAACGTATTCGAGTACAAATTTTTCAAGACTGGATCGATTTAAAAGAGATGTGACTGATTTTATCCATCGATTTGTGACTGCAGATGAGACTTTGGTTCACCGTTACATGCCAAAGTCAAAATAACAATCAAGACAATGGAAGCATGGTGGTTCCCTGCCACCAAAAAAATCAAAATCAGTTTTATCAGCACGAAAAGTTATGGATTCATTTTTCGGGATGCTAAAGGGATCCTGCTAATTGACTACCTTCCAAAGGGTCAAAAAATAACAGAAGAGTATTATACTAAACTTTTGGGTCGACTTGATCAGACAATTCGTGAGGAAAGACCAGGTTATCAAAGAAAAATATCATTTTCCATCAGGACAATGCACGCTTCCATACAAGTGTTGTGTCCATGGCAAAAGTTGACTTGTTGCCCCATTCAGCCTGTTCTCTAGATTTGGCCCCTTCAGATCTCCATCTGTTCATAAAACTTAAAAAAATCCCTGGTAGTAGACGATTTTCGTCATACTGATAACAACAGTGAGTCGTAATTTTGAGGATCTCCAAGAAAAAAATTTTCGGGACGGCATAAAAACACTAGAGCATCGCTGCTATGAAGTGCATTGAGGTTCAAGGAAACCATATTGAAGAATAAAAGTAATTTAGAAACACAAGTTATATTATTTTATAGTTAGAGGTCACGAATTTTTCAAATTGTCCTCGTATGTTATTTGATTGTTAATATAGTACAAGTTCAGAATCTTTTTCGTAGAAAATATAATTATAGAACATTTAAATAGGTTAACATACAATCTGGAGTATTGAAAAATTTTAAAAATAGCATACATTTAAAGTATAAAATTTAAAAAATACTGATAAACATACAAACAATCTCTTAAACATCAAAGTTTAAAATTGATTAGATTTTTCATCTTCCTTTCTTAGACTTTTTTTCAAAATTGATAAGAATCGAATTAGTAATGATAAACTGACACTGACTAATCTCTTCTGTAGGTTAAAAAATATTATTGTTATAAAATTAATGAGTTTTATCTAATAATTAAAATTAGATAATATATCAGTTTATCAATCACTCATAGACTAAAACACTAATTGTGAATTAAAAACTTATTATTTTACCAAGAATAAAAAAAAAAACCATACCGTGTACACGTGGAAACTGTAACTGATGATCCGCGCAGTAGATAAAATCCCCAATATTCTTTCATATCATCTTCTAGTTTCAATTCTCGTACCATTGTTAACGGTTTTATATGATGGACTGTATGCGGAGCTTCTGGAAGCAGGAATGCGTTGAAAGTCGTATTTACTTGCACTAATTGCCTCTGAAATAAAAACGATTTTGTGTAATTTTTTATACATCATATTATTTATTTTTGTAAAATACATTCATACATAATATTAGGCTGGTAGGAAAATAATTACGATTTTTATTATCTGAATTCGAACCTTAATTTTTTTCAATTAAAGTATAATTTTATGTATTCATGTTAATATCATTTTAAAGTCCATTTTTCGGTCTCTATTTTGGTAACGTCGACTTTAGTTTTATTATTAATTTTGCTTCAAATTGGGATATTGAATTAAAGATGGAAAAGAAGCAAATAACAGCAATTTTTTGTATGAGTTCAAAATTATCGGTTTTTGTTTTATGAATTCTAACTTTAATTGTTTTCAATGAAAGTGTCATTTTATTGTGTTCATGTTAAATGATTTTAAAGTATATTTTTCGGTACATATTTTGGTAATATCGACTTTAGTTTCATTATTAATTTTTCTTCAAATTGGGCTTTTGAATTAAAGATGGAACAGAAGCAAATAAGAGCATTTTTGCATGAGTTGAAAACGGGTGGTCAAGTAGTAGAAACTGCTCGTAAACTAAACGATGGTTTTGGTGTGGGTACTGTCAAGAAAAGTACGGTGCAATGATGGTTTCAAAAAAAATTTCGTTCTGGGACGAGAGGCTTGAAGATAAAGAAGGTCGCAAGCGTCCTTCTTCAGTTCATTACGACCAACTAAAGGCGTTATTTGAATCAGAACCATGTACAATAATTCGAGAGCTTGCAT
>CM068323.1:9852859-10010359 GCA_034766995.1 Acanthacorydalis orientalis | reverse complement strand
GAGTAATTAGGTTATTGAGTTATCTGTCTGATTTACTGTCTCAATTATATTCAGTACGCGTTTTTCAAATACGCCATTTTGATTTTCATCCCAATGATTTTCACCGTTCTATGTCACTTTTACTTTCAACAATTAATTTTATGTTCTTTTCATTTTTAATAACAATTACTCTGAATTTTTTATTTTATTACATACTGTTTTATTTGCTTCTTAACAATATCTTTATCGTTTACTCGATGATCTTTGTATAACATCATTTTCCCTACCATTTTTATGATACAGCTAGATATATATATATATATATATATATATATATATATATATATATATATATATATATATATATATATGTTTAGATATATTTTACTTGTCTCCTGTGGTAAAATATGATTCTAAATATTTTAAATCACAACATTATTGACACATTAAATAACGAATACAATGTGTTACAAATCCTACTCAAATTTCTCTTTCAAAAATTCTCTCCCCCCAGTTTTCTTTATATATACGTTGTATAATTTCTTATTCATTTCTAAGTAAAGATTTAATTAATATATCTAATTATTCATTCTAAACGCTATTAAATATAATCAAATATATATTTAATTCTACAATCAATTCAGTTATGAAATTGTTTAAATAAATGACACAAATTTAGCAACACCAAAAAGTACACAATCGAATTAATATTATTATTTTGATTAGTTATATTTGGATAGTTTATTTTCATTTGATATTTGTTTATGTTGATTGGGAAAGTACGGTAGTCGAAATAAATGTTGTTTAGTAATATATACATACGGTATCATCAAAAAAATCTGTACAGTAGTAAAAACATAAAACATTTGCGCCAGAAAATAATTTAGTTCCGGTTTTTCACTTAACTGTGATCCTGTCTTTTACTTGAATATGATTAAAAAATGTTTTTATTTTGTATTTTTTTATTATTGAGAGTATTCAAGTGTAAATTTTCTTCATTTCTTTGAGATGTTTAAGTAACATTTATTTATTTATTTTTTAATATTTATTAACATTTGTTTATTTATTTGAGATGTTTAAGTAACATTTTTTTTTATTAAGAATGTATAAAATTTCTTTTAGTTGAGAATTATAGTTGGGGACTAAATTAACAAAAAGAAATTTCATCCCAAATATCACAAAAATTGTTCTATAAAAATGCTTAATAATTAATTGTGTGTTCTGATATGAGTACGGTAATTATCAATTTTTATATCCTATAGATGATGATCAATGATTGAACAATTTAACCCCTTGTGCATGAATCACGTGTCTGACTCGTGAAATGTAGAAAACAATTTATCAGTCAATCGAGTCTGACTCGTGAACTGCAAACTAAAAAACAAGATTGTGATTGAAACAGAAGAATGGGATAATGAAGAGTTAGCAGGAATAAACTCGGTAGCCTTATATAGACTAGAAAAGAATGCTTTAGTTTTAGATATATTCTACGAAGATCTAACCAAAGATTTTTGGGAAATGGTAACGAACGAAACCAATAGATATTTCCTTTCAATTTAAATAGCCATTTGGTATACATTATTTTTTTAAAAAAATACAAGCACAAGGGGTTAAAAACATTTATGCTTTTTGGCCGTATATCTCATTTCTGAACGATTTATTATTTACTGTTCAATTCAATTATTATTAAATAATTGATTTAATATATATATATATATATATATATATATATATATATATATATATATATATATATATATATATTGATTATGTTTCCAATACACTCTATTAATTTTCTTGAATAATTCTTACCATTTACTGAAATTAAGTCATCCTCTAAAATTCAAGTTTTATATTCTATATGTATTTTATTATTAATACTTTTTATTTTTATCTATGAAAACATATTTCAAGTCTACTTACAAACAATAGAGTTATCATAAAACTGAAATCTTCTAATTGCAAGAGATCAGAACTTAGAAGTTTAGCTAGCTTGGAATTTCCATGAAATCTGTTAAGAAATTAACTACCGATTATGATTTTTTTATGTTTGTTAATAATTTTACTAATATTTTTTTAACAGAACATTTTTCAAATGTTAATAAAATGAAAATACAATTAAAATAATTTACTTTTCTAAATGTTTCGATATTGGCATGGAAATATATAAAATTTAAACAAGTGGTAGAAGAAAAGACCTGTTCTATATGATAATTAAATACAATATTTAAGGCAGGTCTTTCTGATTTTTCTTATTAAAAAATCTTTTCTGTGTTTATGTTATACTTTTATATAATAATAAGTACATACAAAAACGTACATTTCTTTCTCTCTCTCCCACTTTCTATCCATCTATCTATTTATCTCTCTCTCTCTCTCTCTCTATATATATATATATATATATATATATATATATTCTCAACATTTTGATTGGATTTATGATTAATTGAAATTAAAACGCAATTGAAAATTATATCAATATGTATATAAATCAGTTAATGTCATATATGTGTGCAAAAGGTCAATGACCTTTCAGTATTATTCTGGCAAATGAATAATAATAACAAAGAATAATGTGCCAAATGTGTAATACATTTATTTTTCAATGAAACCATGAACAATTATATTTTTTATTTGTTTTACTACACTTTTAGATCACACAATCTACAAACTATAAGAAACTATTATATATCAACATTTTTTTTATAAATAAGTCAGTTCAATAGATCTTTCTAAGAATAAAATGTTTATTGTTTATACTATTTTCGTTTACCTTTTAAAGTTCTTTCTAAAAGTACAGTTGAAATATAAAACTTATATAAATTACATTCGTTAGATAGAAGTGATTTTTATAAAAAATAAGCAAAGTAGTGTGAGTTTGTAATAATAATTGAAAAATTGTATGTTGTATAGAAAATATTTATTTGTATCTACAAATAGAAGATACGGTATATCTTAGAACTTCTTTAAAGAAGTTTTAAGATATACCGTTATATATATATATATATATATATATATATATATATATATATATATATATATATATATATATTGGGTTGATACTAGAGATCAAACAAGAAAGTATGTAGAATTTCAGATAAGCTCCTGGCGGAATTTTTAAACAAACAGCGCAATTTGATAGACAAGATGTATTTAAATTCAATACAAAATCAAAAAAAAAAATCAGAAAGACCTGTCTTAAATATTGTATTTAATTATCATATAGAACAGGTATTTTCTTCTACCACTCGTTTACATTTTATCTTGTTTACATATTACAAGATCACTGATTTATAATTTATAATTAAAATTTAATATGTTAATATCTATCAATTGTCACACTGAGGATTATAAATGTATTTAAATGAAACAAGTATTCTTTTGTATTAATTATGTAAGTAATTTTAATCATTATTTAATGTATATAAGATACTTATTGTATTAGATAATTTATCAAAATTAAATATTTAACAGAAATTACTTATTTATATCACTTTATAAAGAAGGTAATTGTCTTTTAAAATTCATTTTAATTTAAAATTGATTTTTGACTCAACAATATAATAAAATATTGTTGCAGTATCATTTACTATTTCATTTATTCGATATTCTGGTATCGCTTGTACTGATTTATAATACATATAGGCTTATTAAACTTGTATAAAACTAAGTAGATAATTCAAGTATAGATTAAGTTCCAAAATTTAATACTAAGTGACATTAACATGATCCATCTGTCCTTTATTATTCATTATGAATTAAAAGTGTAGGTATAATAGATATTTAAGTTGACTTTATTCTTCTATTATAAAATCTCAGCACATTTTATAATATAGATCAGATCATTCTACTGGAATTTAGTCAATTGCTTATAAACAAAATAAAAAATTATTTATCAAATATGTACGTCTAGAATAAGTTATAATCAGTGAGGAGATATTTTAAGTGTTTCATTACAAAGTGTATCACATGTATATATATATATATATATATATATATATATATATATATATATATATATATATGTGTGTGTGTGTGTGTGTGTGCGTATATTATACATGTGATTCATCAGGGGAAAATGTATTTACATTGGAAAACGAATTGTCATGCAGTCAGTTTTAAGTTCATTGCAATTAGAGGTTTTTACACTTTACAGTCGGATTTAGCCAGTTTTTTCATCTTTCAATTGAAAGTAAGGTAAAAACCAGTTTGCGTGAATAAATAAACCAGTTTATTGCTAAGCAACAAGATTATTGAGTCGAATACTAGAAAATAATTATTTTAATTGAAGGACAAACACAGATAAAAAGTCACTGTCTCGTGTCAACTACAAATTGCTATTTGAAATAGTAAAATGAATGTTGAAAGATTGTTTCGTATCCACTTCGTTAAAATAAATGACCTGATTACATTAATGAGTACATCTGGAGTATAAAAAACGCCGAAAGTATTTTTTTATTGATTTTATATTGAATTTAAATACATCTCGTCTATCAAATTGCGCTATTTGTTTAAAACTGCCATCAGGAGCTTATCTGAAATTCTACATACTTTCTTGTTTGATCTCTAGTATCAACCCAGTAATTAATCGAATTAGAAGTATGTTTATATATACATATATATATATATATATATATATATATATATATATATATAAATATATATATATATTAGTTGAATCAGAACCATGCACAACAATTCGAGAGCTTGCACAAAAGTTAGACGTTAGTTATCCAACAGTTCTGGACCATTTAAAACAGCTAAGAAAATCAAAAAATCTTGATAAATGGCTGCCGCACGAACTGAATGAAAATCAAATGAACCCTCCAAACCATTTCGCGAAACCGAAATTACACCAAAAGAAAATTGCAGTGACTGGTGGTCTACGCTCGGTATAATCCATTAATTTTTTTTTTGAATCCTGGCGAAACCATTATAGCTGAGAGTTATTGTCAAGAAATCGACAAAATGCACCAAGAACTGCGACGTCTGGTCCCCGCACTTGTCTATCGAAAAGACTCAATCTTTCTGCACGACAATGCACGACCACACGTCGCACAATTGATCCTCCAGAAGTTGAACGAATTGGGCTATGAAACATTGCCTCATCCACCATACTAACCAGACATCTCGTCAACAGATTATCACCTTTTGAAGGCATTTCGACAACGTCTTAAAGGGTAAGGTCTTCAACGACCAAGCTGCTGCCGAAAGTGCATTTTGAGATCCTATCAACTCCAAAACTTCAAAATTTTACACCACCGGAATAAATAAACTTGTAATTAATTGGCAAAAATGTGTCGATTCTAATGGTGCTTATTTCGATTAATAAAGTTAATTATTAGTTGAGAAAAATGTATATGAATTTGAAGGTCATAAACCGCAATTATTTTTCTACCAACCTAATATATATATATATATATATATTCTTTAAATAAACATGAAGTGTCAACCCTTTTAAAATGTTGTTTTTTGTTATAAAATAAATGGTTGAAATTGATCACAATTATATATATATATATATATATATATATATATATATATATATATATATATATATATACAGAAAATATATATTATATATATATATATATATATACAGAAAAAGAGGAAATGATATGATTTCATCAAAACAGTTCATTCTGATTAATAAATCTAAGTTTCAATACATGTACTATCTTAACAAAGCGACATCTCAACCATTTAATGAGTTGCACATTCTATATTGAAAAAGAGCTTCTAAAATAATATAAATAAAAAATATATGCATCGAAAAATATCTACTTTTATGATTTTATCTGGATAATTTGATTTGCTGATCATTAAGATTGAGTTTAGTCTGTTTCAGTTATGGATATAGTGATGTACGAGTATATATGTATAATATATCTCAACAAGAACACACTTATCAATTTTTCTATTTTATTCTTGTTGTTTTTTTAATAACTGGTTTCAGTAATAAATCATTTACTTATTAATAATTATTTCATAAAATACTTTTTCAACGATTTGTCTACTTTATCTATTAATTCTTCCATAATACTCAATATTTATCTATGTCTTATCGTCCTTATGCACGTTTTTTATGCTATTTTTAAACATTGATACAAACCACTTTATAATTTCATTATTCAAGTAAAAAATTGATCGAAAACCGTAAATTATTTTCACGTATCAAGCGATTGTATATAACACATTTACAAGTACATCGAGTCTATGATGTATAAAATGCATTATGTATTTTTTGTATTCAAGTATTAAGTCTATAATGAACTGTATTTTTATTTTTATCTAACTTATAATTTAAAATGATAAAAAAAATATATTATCTTTTAAATATATCTTATCACTTCACTTCAAATAATAAACAACTTTCAAAAAAATATGCGACACGTTTGAAAACAATCAGTTGGTTTTGTACATAATAATTATATATTCAGTTGTCAATTATTCACTTATATGTATATATATATATATATATATATATATATATATATATATATATATATATATATATATATATATGTTTGTATGCATGTATATATTTATGTATGATGTGCGTATGTATGTATGTATCTGTTCGTAAAAGTATATTGTTTTGTAATAAAATATGTATGTATGTTCGGTATCGATAACGAGCATTTAATCGTGAACATAAAATAATGTCCACACATCATAACAATTTATTTACAAACAATATACGCAATGTGTATCAATAGCGGACACGTGTATTGAATATTTAATGATCAGAGAATTCAAGGTGAGACCCATTCGTGTTTTACAACACAGTTTTACCTTCTATCGAAATGATTTCCATGTTGCAACGCACATCCACACAACAATATAGCAGTAAAGACAATCCGTTCAAAACGTCACTGTCGTTTTGTCAAAAAGCACATTACTACACTTCACACACTGACTAATGGACACACGCGTATAGTTCAGTATCATTGTAAGATATTTTATATATTTGCAGTTTTTGAGCATCTGAGCCGACGCTATTGTTTAATCAACTTCATTGTGATAAGTCTATATAATAATGGTAGTAATACAATGTATGCATAAGCTGATAAGAAGATACACAATTCAAATGATGCTCCTCGTGTACCATAAATCAGTTACTAACTGAACAATATATCTAATTTACAATATAATGCGACTTGGTGTCTTTCATGTTAATGACAAATAAAACATCAACCGTGCTATTCAGTTTTAGAAATGATTCTATTTTAAAGTTCAACTCTTATCGGGTATAGACTCGACGTGGCAGTGTCAACATTACCACGTCTATATTTTCAATAGTGGCGTCTCACTCCACCGTCATTATAAACGGTCGCGACGTTCTCCACTAATTACGGAAAAGCGTATTAAATTGTTGACAATACACGGATCTTGTATTCTTGTTAATAATCTTGTGTGTAGTCTGAAAATTGTGTTAACAGACATTCGCTCTGTATGTGCGACACGTGATCAAATCAGTAATGTTTAATTAAGCATATTTGCTGAACGTGATATTAAATTATTTAATTGTACTAGTGATAACGAGACGAATAGTTTCGTTATTTACAATCATGTTTTTTTTTTAATTTTTTAATTAAATATTTTGTATCTGCGAGTAAATAAACATTGAGATGGTCCTAAACTAATGATAACAGAATTGTCCAATTCATTCCATGATACCGATTCTTAATAATGTACATTTATTATATTTACTGTTTCAAATGGAACTTTGTTCTCCCTTATCTTTAAAAAAGACAGGTAATAAAAATTGATGATACCTTTTTATAAAACGCAGAATTTTCATAGTTATGGAAACCTTACTGAATTTTTCTCATTTCAGATAGTAGATTTCCAAACAAAAGTAACTGAGTCAGCTTAGAGCTTTTAAGTACTTCATTTTTACATTTCTAAACTATTTTATGAAATATAAATATGTGTATATGAAATTAAACAAACCTTACTGGCCTATAATTCAAAAAGATTCAGTTCTAGTCATGTGTGTAATTTTCCCAAACACCATATATGGTAAAACATGATTATAAAAAAAAACTATAATCGAAGCTGTGGTTCAGAGAATTAAAAAAATTGAAAATTCATATTATTGTTCTTGCTAAACATTTTTGTTACGAAATCTTTTACTCTAAATCGCTGATTTACATATTATATTATTATTTATAGATCAAAGATACTAGGTTGGTAGGAAAATAATTACGGTTTTTGTTTTATGAATTTTGACCTTAATTTTTTTCAATGAAAATGTCAGTTCATTATGTTCGTGTTAACATCATTTTAAAATACATTTTTCGGTCTGTATTTTGGTAACATCGACTTTGGATTTATTATTAATTTTGCTTCAAATTGGGCTATCGAATTAAAGATGAAAATGAAGCAAATAAAACTGTTTTTTTGTACGAGTTTACGGGCGGTAAAGTATCAGAAACTGTTCGTAAATTAAACGATATTAATGGTGTGGGTACTGTTAAGGAACATAAGGTGCAATGGTGGTTCTAAAAATTTCGTGCTGGGGATGAGAGCGTTGAAGATGAAGAAGGTCGCGGACGTCTTTCTTCAGTTCATAACGACGAACTCAAGACGTTAGTTGAATCAGAACCACGCACAATTAAAGAGCTTGCACAAAACTCAGGCGTTAGTCATCCAACAGTTCTGGACCACATAAATTAAAAAATTTATATGAATTTGAAGATCATAAACCTCAATTATTTTTCTACCAACCTAATACAAAATATTCTTCAAATCAATTCGTTTTCAAACGTTATCTTTGATACTTTGATACAATCTAAATAAATACTTTGTATTTTGTAAATGGTATACATATTAAATTGAATTCGATGTAGAGCTGATGTTATCTAGTAATAGAACTCGTTTAATATAAATGTGTGGATGCTGTGAACATAGATTTATGTAGTGAAATCTGTAATATTTTATGTTCTCTACTTGACCATGTGTTCACTGTTGAAAGTGAAATTCGTTTGGGTGTGGTTTTAAAGTATATTAAGGTTAAATAAAATGATTTTAATACAGTTTTTATCACTGCTATCACAGGGGGCGTAGCTCAGATGGTAGAGCGCTCGCTTAGCATGCGAGAGGTACCGGGATCGATGCCCGGCGCCTCCAAAGTTTTGCCGTTTTACTCCTGTGAAATGTTTCAATATCGCCGAATAAAATGCTTGTTCGTTGATGTATTACTTTATATACATACATGTACACTTATAATTATTTCATTTTTACATGAATTATTCTGTAATTTATATTTATATATAATTTTATTATCCGTGTTGATTTTTATTGACGCCATTTTTTTGCAAGGTGTACGTTAAATTAGCAACGGGGGCGTAGCTCAGATGGTAGAGCGCTCGCTTAGCATGCGAGAGGTACCGGGATCGATGCCCGGCGCCTCCAATCCTTTTTATATCTCAGTGACATAATTCAATTATGATCGCACTTATACTCTAAATGTATGCCTGTGCAAATTGTTGTTTAATTTACAAGCATGCCATTCTGCCAATAAAAATATATGTATTAATTTAAATACTTTTTAATGGATTTCATAAAAACACTTCTTAATGTTTTGATTAGTTTTTCAAATTTAAATGACGATGAATTATTTCTGTAAATATCGAATATATGACAGGTAAACATGTGTAAACACACTAATCAAATCCATGTATTATAAATTATTTAACACTTTATTATATTGCTATCAGGCTGGTAGGAAAATAATT
This sequence comes from Acanthacorydalis orientalis, assembly GCA_034766995.1. Lineage (NCBI taxonomy): Eukaryota > Metazoa > Arthropoda > Insecta > Megaloptera > Corydalidae > Acanthacorydalis > Acanthacorydalis orientalis. The sequence goes on along the minus strand of CM068323.1, from coordinate 10,000,637 downwards.
ACGGTTTTTGTTTTATGAATTCTAACCTTAATTGTTTTCAATGAAAGTGTCATTTTATTGTGTTCGTGTTAAAATCATTTTAAAGGACATTTTTCGATACATATTTTGGTAATATCGACTTTGGTTTCATTATTAATTTTGCTTCAAATTGGGCTTTTGAATTAAAGATGGAACAGAAGCAAATAAGATGATTTTTTGCATGAGTCGAAAACGGGTGATAAAGAAGCAGAAACTGCTCGTAAACTAAATGATGTTTTTGGTATGGGTACTGTTAAGGAACGTACGGTGCAAAGGTGGTTCCAAAAAATGTGTACTAGGGATGAGAGCCTTGAGAATGAAGAAGTTCGCGGGTGTTCTTCTTCACTTCATAACGACCAACTGAAGGCATAATTGAATCAGAATCAAGCACAACAATTCGAGAGCTTGCACTAAAGTTAGTTAGTTAGTTAGTATATATATATATATATATATATATATATATATATATATATATATATATATTAGTTGAATCAGAACCATGTACAACAATTCGAGAGCTTGCACAAAAGTTAGGCGTTAGTCATCCAACAGTTCTAGACCACTTAAAGCAACTAGAAAAATCAAAAATCTTAAAATATATACGAATGTGAAAACCATACACCGCAATTATTTTTCTACCAACCTAATATAATCGAACATTTAATTATATATTTATTATATTTATCAACAGTTCATATCATCAGTTTTCTGTATATAGCAATCCTATTTTAAATTGTTCTTTTTACTGTACGGCCTTAACAACAAAATGATTACAAATATAACTTTTTTTTATTAAAATTTCTCTGTTCTTGAATAGTTTCAAGAATGAGTGTATTCTTTAATTCCGTATAGTTTTATAAAATTATAATTAATATTAAATAGTGTATAATTATAGTAACAATCTCATTTTTTATAACATTGAACAAATAATTATACAAAGTCATTGTATATTTCCACAATAAAGTTTATGAAAGAAGTCCGGTTTAATACCCAAGATAAATCTATTTATTTTAAAATAAGTACTACGATTGTTACAATTACTTATGTTATAAATTCTTTTTACACAACATTGTTTCTTGATTAATAATTCACGTACATAAATAAAATCTTAGAAAATTTTAAACCAGGGAGAGAAGATACAGAAAATGTCTAAGAACTGAATTATTATAATTTGTATGAAACATTTTAAGTTTTATGATCAAAACATAAACTGGGATTTCGTTTATTTATTTTTTTTTCTAACTACAGAAATAAGTAATTCGACTTTTTCTTATAGACCATACTTTTTCTTAATATAATTCTCAGAATATTATGTCAGTTTAGTTTTAAAAAAATCTATGATTTGTGTATAAACTGAATTCATTTCTCAACCATTAAAGTAGTTTTGTAAATAAGTGTTATTCTGAAAACACTACAAAATGTAATAAACACGAGTGATAGAAAATAATCTTCAAACATTTGTGTATATAATTTTTCATTATTTATTTATATTAAATTATTAGACACGTATTTCGATCATTCTAATAACATCATATAAGTTACTTCAAAAAATCCACTGTATATAATAATGGATTCTTATTTATTAATCGATATTTTTTTCACTGTACATTATATTATTATATAAAACCTCTTCGTAATCACCAGTTGTAAATTTATTAAAAATAGCTCATTAAATTAATAATATATTACTTGAGATGATTCAATTCATAATTTTTTTCTTTTCATTCATGCAGTACTCTAAATATCAAATACTTAAAAAACAGATTCTAAGTAATAATTTAATTAATCATTATAAGAAATATTGCAGCTATCAATGCATGAAATATTATTTCAACTACTAAAGAACAATGTTATTAAGACTAACAACGGGTAAGGACATTAATAAATCAATTATTTTCAAAAAATAAGTCCTGGAGGCGCCGGGCATCGATCCCGGTACCTCTCGCATGCTAAGCGAGCGCTCTACCATCTGAGCTACGCCCCCTGTTGATAACACATATCTTAAAATAATCATATCAGACTGAACGACCTACAAAAATATACGCCCAATACTAATTTCACTTTTACTTATAGAATGTGTGTGTACACCTAAAAAAAGAGTGCACATGTGTGCGAAATTCTGCTCTCTGCACATGTTATTAGCAATAAGATATTACAGTAGAATCTGAACAACATGAACTACTTAAATCTTAATCTGTTCATGTTTTCAAATGATATAAATTTTTTTATAGTTTTAATATATATTCTTCGTTAGAATTCATTAAATTATTGTAGACGTATCTTTTTATTTTATAAAAAAAACATTTAAGCTGTAGTATATAGACTGTCTCTTCAATCGATGCCCTTTCTCATAATATTTTGTAAAACACTAACATGAAAAATATATTTTTTTGCTCCATGTAATGTAATGTGAGAGTACGGGACGCCATTTTAACCGCTCCAACTCGGTGCTGCACTAAAAAGCAGACATTTCTTCTGCATGGTTTGAACGGTTAAAGCATTTTCGTTGTCTTGGACCTATAAGTGTGTTCAGTGTCGGTTTTTTCTTTTTTTTATTTCTGATGCTACAAACTTCATATTTTCATTTTACTCACTGTAGCACGCATCCAATGATTATCCACAGTTATTAAATAATGTTTACCGTGTGTGTCTATAATTAAAATAATTAAAATGAAATATTTCAACTACATTCCTTTATAAATTTAACATTTCATACAAAAATACATACAATATGTAAATCTTGCTTCTGTGTATTTATTTAATAGCATTCTTTAAAACCAACATTACACACTCGAACGATTTTCTTTCATTAGTCGTCGAAACGGCCTTGTTTTCTTGACTTATCCTTGATGCTGAGTTTTCTGTTTATAAGACGCAAACAATTTAATTTATTCAGCATGTATATTAACATAAACCGGTATCTAATTAAAATGCTTTCAATCATTTATTTTACCGAAGAACAAGATAAAATTTCCAAATTTAACAACGAATGTGTTTATGTACTTTTTTATAATAAGCAAAACATTTAGAATGCAATTATCAAAACTCATTATTTATTTAGATCATAGCCTCTTATGCATTTAAGTATAATTAATGTATTTTAATTACACTGAACAAAATTCAATAATTTGAATTTGGAATTCAACTTTTTTTGCCATCTATGTCTGATTCTAGTCAACGTTGTGTCGACTCGGTAGACTTCTGTAATCAAACACTTCTGTATGCAAGCATATTCACAGATGTGTAATATATATATATGTGCATATATATATATATATATATATATATATATATATATAATTTTTAATTTTTGAATGGTTTATTTTTATCTTTCTATATATATAAAGCAGAATTTAGCCACAAAAAGTAAAAGATTGCAAAAAATAATTTACTATCATATTTATATAGACACAAACACATATATATATATATATATATATATATATGTATAACGATTGCGTTGCTATATATCTGATAATAATTATATAGACATAATGAATTTTAAAAAATATATTCATTATTTTATTCGGTTGCATGTACAGGCTTATAATTTAGAACGGGCGACCGCAATGAACCCGGGAGTTGATGAGCGAAGAGACCAAGAGGTGAAGTCCCCTAGTTTGTATAAAAAAACATCTGTACTTACAATAATCTCTAACTTTTTTTTTTATAAGATTATTATTATGTTAAAGCGAGTAGGTTGAAATGGAACAAAGTAAATGTAGAATTCTTTTATTTATTTGAATACACAGCAAACAATTTTAATTTTTTTGCTAAATAAGTACAGAAAAATATTGAAATTTAAAACATGTCACGAAAAGAAAAGTTTATGTTTAATCAATATTCCTATTTTAATAAAACGTACATTAAGAATTGATATTTCTGTCCCACATTAAGTTTCAAATTAGGAACATGAAAATTAATGTCTTTTAAATAGTCATAATTTATATAATAATGGAAATATGAATAATTGTTTTAAAAATATCAGTAATCAGGGAAGATTTGCAGTGTACTTTTTAATTTATAACATAAATGTATTAATAAAAGTATATATATATATATATATATATATATATATATATATATATATATATATATATATATATATATGTACATAATATACTACTTAATTTATTATTGACTCCATGTAACACAGTGCGAATTTTTCTACGAATATTTCATCAATGTCTCTATTTTTCAACCCATTGTCTTTAACTGTTTTCTCTCTCGCACTTATTAGAAATTATATTACTTGTTATAAGCTGAAATTCTTTGTTAATTACATCATAGCTTTTATTGTTCGATTTTTAGTATACTTTTTGTAATAGGTGATTAATGTTAATTATTGTACTGCCTTAAATTAATAAAATGTCTCATTACAATTTTCAAGACAGTAAAATAAAACGTACATCTAATAACCTTTTAATTAATTTTTTCATTTCAATCGTCTTTTAACTCTATACCAACGGTGGTCAAACTACAGCTCCCAAAGGTACTCTGTGCGGCTCCCGAGACAATATAGGGTTTCATTGTCATTTTTCCAAAACTTTTATATTAATAATCTATAGTAGTAATCTATAGTCAGATTTTAAACAATCAACTGCAAAAATGAAAAATCAATCAGTCTTCAACGAGTACAGATTAGACATATTCTACTTTAGTGGGCAGGATATAGTTGTATTTTTTATTATTTATAAATACAATTTTAAAATAATATTTTCTATAGCTCTTGAACGTTCAAAAATGTATGAAAAGTATTATATGTGGCTCTTATTTTCGAAGAAGTTTTCCACCGCTGCTCCATAGATTTGAATAATAATTCTGTGATGATACAAAGATTGTTTTTATTAATTATTTGTTGATCAGTTTAAGGAGATGACACATTTTCGTTTCTCATTACTTATAAATTTATGAGAAATGAAAATCAATGTGAGGAAAGGTATATATATATATAGAGAGAGAGAGGGAGAAAGAACGAAAGAGAGAGGGAAAGATCCAAGAACACAGTAATATGTAAATCTTTTTTTATGAAATAAAAACACTACAGATTGAATACAGTATGGAAATTATATGAAATACGGTATTAAATATTTTACCTTTATTGAATACTAAATTCAGTAAATTTCATAAAATAAATTCGACCTCTCATATTGTGTCAACAATGAAAAAAAAGTAATAACTGGAAACCTTTTTTATTTATTCCCAGAATTTATCAGATATTTCAGTCTGTTATCTATTTTTTTTCTTACACGATTCATGATTCTCCTTACACACGAGGATTTTATAAGAATTATATCCACGAATGTACAAAGTGGTGAAATAATTTTCCAAAAAAGAGCAGTATTTATATACCTGATTAATGAAAAATACTACTAACTGGATAAAACTACATTTTTCTACAATTTTCTAGTACGATTTATCCATTTAATAATTAATTCATATTTATATGTTAATACATTATATATATATATATATATATATATATATATATATATATATATATATATGTATATATGTATGTATTTATATGTATATTTGTGTGTGTATTGCAAAAAAAAACAATTAATTACAGCATAATTACATATTCGCAAAAAAAGTATGATTAAATTCATCAATCATCAAATCAATTGCATTCTTTTAGTACTATGTAACAATTATATAATTGCTTGAATAAGACCAATAAAAGTATTAAAAAAAAATGTTAGTAGTGACCCAGATTCGGTAACATTGTGGCTATATTTGGTTTGCATCCGCTTGTATAAAAATGATTATCGATACGAGAAGCCGGGTGACGCTGTCGGTAATCCAGTGACCAAGTAATAGAGTTATCTGGTCAGTGAAGACCGGTTCGTTGTAACGGAGTACCGTGTGTGTCATGCAGGCCATCGTCAACAGTCCCTGCAGCTAGATGCTGCTGCCATTTCATGCTTACACCACTGATATTGCTTTTTTTAAATGGGTTGAAAGTAATTGACAACAGACAGTCTTTCGCGTGGCAATTTTGCTTGAGCATATTTAATGCTCGAGGTATTATTTTTTTCTTCTATTTTTTATGCACCTGGTGTATCATTCGCTATTATTTCACATCGTTTTTTTTTATTGCCGAAGGACTAAATATTACATTAATCAACAAATGATTTTTCAACATAATAGTATGAAGGAATCTAAAATAAAGTAAAAAAGGTCTTAGTAATGAGATACTGTATTTATTCAACAATAATTGGTTTGACAAAAACAGGTCATGGAGTGATTACCATTAAATATTAAAGAATTAAATGAATTTATTTAAGCAAATATAGATTAGTGATATAAAATTGATTATTTTTATTGCTAGTTAAATAATAGAGCGATTCTGTGAAAAAATTGTATCTATGAGCACGTTGCCACAGTAACCCCCTAACAATTTTCATATAAAAAAAATTTGTCTCCAAAATTGTGTCTGTTCTCTCTAATATGACAACCTGGCTACGGGCCTGTTTCCATCTTAACCATAAACCTTGTAAATGCTTAGTTCCGAATTTTAAATGATTTATTATTCGATACACAACTATAAATCTGCTGAAAAGTATAAGTTATAATATTTTAAGAAACTACCTTGTACGATTCCATTATTTTTCAAATTAAAAGTAAACGTTTTTCAAATCAGTCAAAGATTACCACGAGAACCAAAGATCATACAACTAAAAGCTCGGGGTTTAAAAGCTTATATTTCTCTTAAATATTAAATACTTGTTTTGGTAGACAACACTGTAAAGCAGTTGCATAAAATACACAAATTTCCATTTTGTTGATAATTCTAAATCATTATTTTTCTTTTTATCGATTTAAGACAGTATAAATAAAAAAATGGCAGAAACAGATTTGAAACAAAATTCAAACGTTTCCAAGAATCACAAAAGTGGCTGAAGACTGTTATGAATGATTACATATTTTATTTTTTTTTAAAAAAAATCAGTACATAAAATATTGGCCTGACATATCTGAAAATGTATTTAAAGTATGAGTCACTGTTTAATACAGGTTATAACAATAAATATTTACAACAAAAATTCAGAATACACATATACGAATACTTAAAACTAACAGTATTTTATGTAATAAATATCCGAAGTGTTAATGTATGGTTTGAGCTACGATTTACAAAGCCAGTTTTTTTATATTTTTAATTGTGTGTGTATATATATATATATATATATATATATATATATATATATATATATATATATGTATGTTAATAAGTATGCCATTGAAATAATTTCAATATCCAATTTAAAAAGAATAATTATATGGATATATGTAGGATCTTTTCAATATTTTTTTATTTATTTGAGGAACACCGAATATATTATTAATAAAAACGTAAAATGAACATTAAAGTCATAACTCGACTTTATTTACAACTAATTAACTTGTACTCTTTTATTATTTTTATAAATTAAAAAAGTGATTAACTAGTTATTGATGATTTTATTATTTAGAACGATTTAATGAACAGTTCATTTAAATAAGAAAAAATATTTAAACAGAATCTTAGAAATTTTCAAAAATGTAATAAATATTTATACTTTGGTATTCAAATAACAAATTTACTAAAGTTCATTCTAATTTTCAATGTAGCCTACTACAAAATAAACAGAATTTGGCTTCCAGTCGTTTACTTTTGGGGTACATTAAATCAAATTCTTAATAAATAATTCTCTCATTAAATTAAAAATATCCCTTCATTACTTTCAAGAAATTGAGATCGAAAATAGTAAATAATAGTCACTTATGAATAATATTCTAGTCTTATGATTATTCATATAACACATAAATATTAATTCTTTCCAATTAAATAGAAATTAGGTCAATTTAAAATGATAATTACATTAACTTCACATAATATTTAATAATGAAATATTTATATAATCAATCTATTTAATGTCTATTGGTTTATGCATTCTGTTTCTAAATGATATTTTAACAATCATCAATGTATCAATACTCGACTTTTCTATTGATTTTTTTCTGTTTACTCGATTAACCTTAATATGAAATACGATTTCAGTGTTTCAAATATAAATATATGTATAATTTTATAAATTATTATAAAGTTTTCTCTAATACAAAAACAAGTCATCGCTATATCTACACTTTATGATATTTTTTCTTATAATATTTTCATTTATTCTGTTTTATATCCTTTTTATTATATATTTCTATTTTTAATGTAAATTAAATAACATTTATTTATTTTATATACATTAGTGTATATACTTTATTGATTGTCAAAAAGGAGAGCGTAGTCGTTATTAAATTTAAAAATAGTCCAGAATATCTTATTCCTAATAATTAAGTATGTCTAAATATACTTCAATTTGATTTCATGTATGACATACACATACGTTTATATGTAAATAAACAGAAAGAAAGATCTATCTACTTTTTAAAAAAGGAAATAATGACATTCGATTATAATTTAATAGTAAAAAAATATTTGTTTAAATATTCAGTAAGATTGATAACAGTTTTGAGGTTTTTTCTCGTATACATTTGATTAAATTAACTCTAATTTATAAAGTATAACAGTTTTTGTAATTTTCTTTATTTTCATTACTCTTCCTATCTGTCTCTTAACGTGGGAGCTGTTTCGATCCATCTCTACTACTAGTCAATTTCTTCATCTCCTGCATGGTACTTCCTCGCCGTCTTCCAAGCTGTTCTATATATTCCTCGTACTTAGTTCTCAGTCTTCCTCTTTCTTTACTGAAATATTTAGATTAAAAATTTTTTTTGTATGTTATAATAATTTAATTCTCTACTATTAACTATTCTGCTTCCAGACTTTGAAATTAAAATTCATAGAAAAAGATTTAGTGACATTCAAAAGATTATAAAGCGACAATTTTATTCTATTTGTTTGGTAAAAAAAATAATTGAATGACCTTCAAATTCATATATATTTTTTTAAAGTCATTTTAAGTGGTCCAGAACTGTTGGATGACTAACAAATAAATTTTGTGCAAGCTCTCGAATTCTTGCGAGTGGTTTTAATTCAACTAACGCCTTCAGTTGATCGTTATAAACTGAAGAATGCCAGTGACCGTCTTCATCTTTAAGGCTCTCGTCTCCAGTATGAAATTTTGGAACCAGCATTGCACCTTACGTTCCTTAACAGTACCCACACCAAAAGCATCGTTTAGTTTACGAGCAGTTTCTGCTGCTTTACCACCCGTTTTCAACGCATGCAAAAATGTTCTTATTTACTTTTTTTCCATCTCTAATACAATATCTCAATTTGAAGCAAAGTTACTAATGAAATCATAGTCGATATTACCAAAATACAGACCGAAAAATGCACTTTAAAGTCTTATATCATGAACACGATGAAACGACACTTTCATTGAAAAAATTAACGTTAGAATTCAGAAGACAAAAACCTCAATTATTTTCCTACCAACATTATAAATATTTATGGAATGAATACATATTTAGTTAATGATTTTAATAAGAATATGCGTTTAAGTAGATCTCTCATTCGTTGTCCTGATGATTTTTCATTCATTTGAATCACCTGAGTTCCTGTTCTTCAGTATTAGGTTCGACTTTTGTACCATCTTCAGATAGATTTCAGAGACTGATTTTAATTCGAAGGTTTTTAGAACTAAAACAGTTCTTTAGAAGATTCGAAGAATCGACATGTCTCTAAAATCTATTCGAAGGTGGCACACATACAAAAACTAGTTATGGAAGACAGGAATTCAAGTATTCAAACGGAAGAAGTCCATCAGGACAACACTTCAATGGGATCATAGATACAAACACATACGATTATAATTTTATCTCTTTATTACTCTGTCTGGGAAAACCATCTGAGATCTTAACTCAAATCCGGTTCATCGACACAAGTGATCCAGTCTGCCAAGTTATATAGGGTGATTCAATTTAGGTTTCAATTCAATTTAGAAGATGAAAATATTGAAAAAAAATTACAACAATTAAAAAAAAATCATGTTATTTTTTATTTAGCATTTTATTTCAGTTGTATTTTAATATTGAATTGAACTAAAATACTAAATAAAAAAAACAACATAATTTTTTTAATACTTTCACGTGGAAGCCTAAACTGAGTCACCTTATGCTATTTGAAAATATTTTTTTTAAAAATAGAGAATATTTTCGATTGACATTTTTAAAATCTAAACAATTTTTAGACAATTTTTAAAATCTAATGATCAATAAACGAGAAAAACAAACTCCTAGGTATTGTTTTATAAATAAAACACTGACAAATAGTAAATACTTTTTTTATTTTTTAATAAATTGCCTTTTTAGAGAACAGAAAAGATTTGTACAAACATGTATACGCACGTGTGGGAAATTTGATAGTAAATTTGGGTTACTTTATTCAAATTAAAACTAGACTAAAAAAAAATTTATTACTATTGTAAATGGCTGTAAAAATGTTTTCTCGTCAACTATCTCGATTTTAACGTTTCAACAATTCGCACGAACGAGTACGCTTAGACTAACATAAACTAATCAGGTGTTGTAACAATAATAATGATAATAAAATGCAAATCTACCTTGTAAATTATACACACTCAGACCATTTAAAACATATATCAACATTGTGTATTTTCCATCCGATGACGTGACCTTGCACTTTATGTTGGCGATTTCATAATGAGAACTTCCACCTCGTTCGTAGAACAAGTGCAAGGAGGCCCAGTGGCCCAGTAAGCAACTCAAACAGAGCCCGTCTTCTTATGGCTGACACAGACAGTACGTTTCCGTATCTCGTGTGGAATGGTTCGAACGTAATACAAATATTTTAATTAAGAGAGCACGCGTGCAATTTCCGAGAACGTTCACATTTCCTCGACAGTCGAGTTTCGTCATAGGCGATTAATGAATATGGATTTTTGAATTCATCGGCTAACCTGTATAATAGAACTTAATACTCTTTTTTATATAATTAAGTATATCGTTAAGCAAACAAATACACCGGACAATTATGTTTGAAATCTTTTGATTTATGTGAAGCGATGAACTGTATTACGATTTAACGTATAATGATCTTTTATTAAGTACAATTAGTGCATAAAGTGATGTATGACATTGACATTATTAATTGTTATTTTTCATTCATGCATCAATGTAGTGTATAATAAGTGTTCATGTGTTATTCTGAAAGAAATCCTGATTGTGTTCAAATTAATAATAGGTAAGGAGACTGTAATATTTTTTAAAACTTCCATCCTGTTTAGTACTGAAATTTCTTCATTATTTATATCACTTAAGACACGATATAATTTATATATTTTGTGTAATCTCTACATAACGTTAACAAATAAAACACCAAAGACGTCCATTTTATCGATTTGTTCAAGTTACATGGAACGTTTTTTTTCTCTTAAAAAGTTCAAATTAAACATGAAACCCACAGTTTATTTATCGAAGTCTTAAACTCTTTTAACCCCTTGACATGCGAATCAATTGAAATTCTATATGACCAACAAATACTATTTATTTTTCAACTTAACATTTGTGTGAGCTTAACAAAGAGAAGAATTTTTATAAATCGGTAAATATTATAATTCAGTATTACTAATCAAAATTAATAGAGAATAATTAAATAACAAATTAAACAATAATTCAATAGTTCTGTAGAGTATGAAACTTTTTGAAACATTCTGGTGAATGTAGAGGTATTGGACACTTTTTGCACTGCTAAGTCGTTTCGGTCCTTATATTATTTTCTGAGCACACGTGACATCTCTACGGGATGTTGCTTTTTATCAGTGGAAGATATATGCTCAGGAAAATGTACCCTTACTCGAATAGCCCATTTGGCTTTCACTGTCATTTTCGTACAAATTCGAAACAGACATTTTGCAGGATTCGTTTCTATGGTTCACACGTTAACACTGAATATATTTAATTATTTCTTTCTAATACTTGTATATATATATATATATATATATATATATATATGTACAACTGCAATATTTATAAGTTAAATATGGTTTATACTTAAAGATTTTTTTCAGAAGTTTGTAATTTCTTTGTATTAAAACCCCAAATAATATTTTAACAATGAAGAATAATTACCTATCTTTATAGTTTTCATAATTTAAAATCTGCTTCAGAGTAAATACAGTCAATGAGATAGAAAATAAAAATATAAAAAATAATATCTTCAACAGAGATGCGAGAAAATATTGGAGGATAAATCAATATTTTCTTTTTTTTTTAAAAAAAAATAGAATAGAGTAATTTTTAATTTATTTTATAATTAAGTACCATGTACTTTTTATAGAAATTTCTACATTATTACACGTGTTCAGTAATACATGTGCGAGTTTCTTTCTTCTATGTCAGGTTTAGACTTAGGCAGATCATCTTTTTTTCGTCATCCGAAGATCTTGAATCAAAGATTTAAGATATACCTTAGAGTGACGAAAGTCGAAATAGGAGAGAACGAAGGAACTCACAAGTGGATTATAGGACTTGTATGTATAAATTGTGCGAGTATCTTTCTTCTACAACAAGTTTTAACTTTCGCCAAACTCAGGGTTATCATATTATTTGTTCATCCTGAGATCTTGAATCAAAATTCAAGATGTACGAAAGACAACAAATAAGAAGAAAGGAACTTGCATGTGGCCTATAGAACTTGTATAGAATAGTAAATAGGTACATAGAAAAATAATATATATATATATATCCGGGTGCTCTGCCCTCTATTCATTACGCTTGCGAATCAATTGGAGGCTCCGCCCCACTCGCTTTGCTTGCATATATTTGCTTAATATCGTAATATATATATATATATATATATATGTGAGTGTGTGTGTCAGTATGTCTATATAATCATTCTCGCAGATACATTGCAACGTAGTTGTTGTTGTATTTTATATATATATATATATATGTGTGTGTGTGTGTACGTGTTAGTATGTCTATATAATCACTCTCGCAAGTATATTGCAACGTAGATGTTTTATAAAATCGCACATTTAATTGTAGTTGTTATGATACCAATATCATAATTTTTCGTGAAGATTTCGTGTAACTTCGGGTGTCATCGTTAATAATAATTTAATACAAAATCTCTACAAGTTTTTTAAAAATGTTTTGTCCATTTTTTTGAAATTTTACAGAATATATATATATATATATATATATATATATATATATATATATAAATCACAAAAAACTTATTATAATTTCTTTTACTTAACCCCACTATAAGCGATACAATCTTATTTTAAATTTTCAAATATGATCATCTCCAAGCTTTGAAATTAACTCACACCGACATTTTTTTTTATGCGTTTGGTAAAATTGGAAATATTCAGATATTTCATGACTTCAATCAAAATTGTCTTGTGTTATAATCATCGCATAGAAAATTAATGTGATAGTAATTATTGACGGTACAATTTTATTACTTGTTAAATTAAAAGCAATTAAAATAACTTTAATGTATTTGAATGTGTATTCTCCGGATGTGTTATTTTTATAACACAATTTTTCGATTTATTGCATTATTGCATTGTTAATTAATTGAGTGTGCTCGATTAATTTTTCATTGTAATTGTTTTAAGATGAAGAAGTCAATAAACTTATAATCTGTTTATTGTTTAATATTTTTGTATAAAACAAAAATAAAAATCAAATAACTGATTTGATAGAAACGACTAATGAAAGACTTACATTTGTCTCGCTAATAGTAAATTTTAACCTCATTAGAATCACTTCAAACTCATTTTAAAACAAACAAAATCACTCCATTAACAAACTAGTAATGTTAATATATTATGTTTGATTAATAAACTCATACATGTAGGTATATATAATGAATGAGGTGTAATATCTTGTATTAATTACTTTTACTAATACTATAGACAGTCTGAATATCGTTGTTAAGTGGCTGCTAAGTTGTAAGCAAATATCATTCAATTTATATTTAAATGCGTGCAAACTCGTATAATTTGCAATGGACCGTGAATCGCGAATTCTTATGATACTTTCTCAGCCATGAAAGTGAAACTAATCTTTTGTTATGCGTTATTGTGTTTTTATGACTTTTATGTAAATACACAGTAGCAACAGTTTATTATTTTTAATCGATAAATGGGAAAAAAACTATTCTGATTGTGAATTAGAATATGTCGATAATAGTGAATTACAGAAATCATTCTTGAATACAACTTGACATCCAAAAAAAAACTACAAGGGCAGATTGAAAAATTCGCAACCTGATAATGAAAAACTGTATTTATCTTTTTATTTCTCAACACAATCTCTCTAAAGTTTAATACATTTTGTCTATTGATGATCCATTTCATTTATCCCATTCTGAAATTTGATTCTTTAAGGTCTTTAAAATATCCCTTTACTGCCGTTTCCAGCTCATTATTTAAAGAAAATCGCTTAGTGCCAAAGACTTTTTTAAGTTTTGAGAATAGATAGAAGTCAGACAGAGCTAAGTCTGGCGAGTACGGAAGATGGGATAATAAATCATAATTCAATTCTGCGATTTTTGTCATAGAAAGAACACTTGTATAGGCAGGTGCATTATCCTGATGAAAAATGATTTTTTGCTTTAATGAACTCAATTTTTTTCACATTTTTTTAGTTCAATTGGTTCAAAAGATTAGCTAGTCCTCTCATGTTATTTTTATATTCTTTGGAAGATAATCAGTAAGAAATATCTTCTTATTATCCCAGAAAATGGAAGCCATAACATTTCCTGTAGACAAAATGAACTGTTTTTTTTTTGGATGGAGGAGAATCATAATTCTTTCATTGTTTTGAGTGCTATTTTGTTTCTGCTGTATAGTCATGAACCTAAGTTTCATCAATGATTACAAATGGACGAAAAAATCAGCTATATCCTTCATAAAATAGTCCTAACACTCTTGAGAATTCAGATTTGTTTGCATTTTTACACAGTTGTCAGCAAACCGCAAACAGCAGCACCGATCTACCGACAGCTTTTTCATATTTAATTCTTCAGTTACAATATGAAACATCTTTTCATCTGGGATACCCACAGGCTTGTCAGTTTCAAACATTTTTAATAGGTGATCCACTGAAACGATATCGTACATTTTATTGACGATTTCTGGTGTCATATCGTATAAAATATTAAAAATTCGACTTATTTTCTATTCAGAATCTCGATTTTTATATATTCTACACTTGAAGTCGACGAATATTTTTACCCACTTAAATCTCGCCACATAACCGAAACTGTTACACTGTTTCTAAATCTATTAATTATTTAACAATTTTATATTCTTGCATACTTTAAAAATTAAATATATCGAATAAATATATTCAGTTATTAATTGATATATTCTATAATTCGATGGAACACAAACATGTGCAAAAATAAACGATGGATATGAAAACATATCGATCAAGATATGAAATAATGATCTAACCTTAACATAATTAAGACTGATCAATTTATTCGAAACACATACATTTCTCCGATACAAGAATCTCATTAATATTGAACGGACTTCTTTTCTGTTTTTCTGTAAATCATAACAGTTATTATGCCATAACATGCACCTGAGTTCTGAAAATGTCGATTTTAGCAGCATGTTTGCCTTGCGGGAAGAAACACGCGTTTATACTGTTTTTAATTTTTTTTTTGTCATCGTTTCTTGTGAATTTTACTACTGACACAAATATTTTTTCAATTCCTAATTTATATATATATATATATATATATATATATATATATATATATATATATATATATATATTCGTGTATTAATATTTCATAAAATAATTAAAATTATAGTAATACATATTTGAAAAGGCTAACTATTTAGAGTTATTTGAGCAGTAGGTCAACGTTTACATCAGTAATTATCTTATTATTAGGTTGGTAGAAAAATAATTACGGTTTATGGCCTTCAAATTCATGACAAAAACTGCAATTAATTTCCTATCGCCTAATACATAATCTAGTCAAAATAATATAAAATTTATTTTAATTTATATATATATATATACATACAGTTACTTTAAATATAAATTATTATACTAATACACATTAATTCTCTACTTTTTTTATTCGCCTTAAATGATAGAAGGAGGAACATTGTGTAATACTGATTTTTAGTCAATATTACACAAACTCATAAACCATACATTAGAATATTCATTAACTGATCATTCCGAATCAAAATAATACCCATTATTCGAAGCACCCTAAAATCCAAATAACCAACCAACTGACACCCTTATTGAACCTAGATTTATTTGAGAAAAGATTTTTTTATCATTTTCGATAACATATTTTATACATTCTCGAATAAATCAATGTTTAAGTAAATCATTTCAATATTTTAAAAAAAATTATAGACATGAAAACTTTAGACAATCGTTCAGATTTATTATTTTTTATTAGATTTTATATATTTTTTTTTTTTTTTTTTAGATTATCTTAATTATACAATAGGTTAAAATATATTAAAGTACTTTTGAAGATTTATCAAACTCAAAGTTCAATTATATTTGAAAATCATTGAACACTGCAATGCAATAAATAGTAGTTACTCTCTGTGAAATATTAATTGTAATATTACAAATAGTAACTACTCTTTGCTAAATTATTTTGTATATTTTTTAATCATATAGATAGAAGTAACAGATAAGTGATAATTCTAATACTAGAACAAATTTTGTAATAATTTTCAGTTGAATTCACAAGTTATGAAAAGATACTTTGCTTATAATCACATGTTTTGTTGAAAAGTAAAATAAAATATGTGTAAATAATTGAGCAATAAGTATATTAAACGATTTATTAACAAATTAATAAAAATTACTTAATGTGTAATAAGTAACTCGCATGTAACGTACAAGATTTTCATACAATAAATTGATATTGATATTCACAATGATTTCATACAATAAGTGTTTAAAAAAAATAACAATTGTTTTTTTCTCGGTGGATATAGTAAAATAAAGGTTTGAATTTTAAGTAATCTAAGTATTAAAAAAAAAATAAAAGCTATTTAAATATAAAAAAGTAGACATCTTTTTACTTACATTTCTTAATAGAAACATTTTAGTTAGTACAATAACTAACTTTTACTATTTATATTTTAGATATTTAAGTGTTCATTTGATAAGAAAAAAAAATATAAATTCATTCATTTCAATTATGAGATATTTATAAAGTGGCAATCATCGTTCGAACAAAAAAAACTCATCATGTACTAAATTTTTATTAATGTTTTCTATAATCTTATCTAATCGAGCTGTATAAAAAATGATGTATCAATGTACTATCTATTATAACAAAAAAATCAAGTACATATCTAAAAGATAACCTTACAAATTACACTTGACCTACAGATGAGCACAGGTGTATTGTTGAACACATGTGTGCGTGGCTCACGTTCGAGAAAGTGTATTGTTACATGTCCATTTATGATGTCTGGGTGCGCATTGTGATTTTCCCTTTTACTAAAAGTCTTTATCTGAATGTTTATCAAACACACGCGTGCTTAAATGTCAAGAATTTTAATTAACATACAATGATACAATATTTGAAGAAAAAAACACGAATTCTTTTTAACAATTCTTGTAATCGACAACGTTATTCTATTAGAGGGATTTTTTATAATCTTTTCTAAAATAATCTGAAATATCAAATATAAGAAACTTCATTTAGAATATCTTCCTCTTTAAATATTTTAACGTGTTAATAAAAGTCTGATATTTTAACACTATTCACATATATTTTTCATTATGTACAAATTTTCAAAAAGTACTAATGTTTATTAAATAAATATTATATATATATATATATATATATATATATATATATATATATATATAATTATTGTAATACAAAAAAAATCATTATCGATTGATAAGTGAATAATTATATCGTTTATAAATATTAGAACAATTAAATTTTTTATTTCATTTAACTCTTTATAGTCTGGTGGTACATACCTTTGTACCACCATTTTTTACGTCACTTCTTTTGTATCACCATTTCAAAGTTCTGGAACAATCCAGTCCGGTGGTATAATTTGTGAATCACTTAAAGAGATAACTTCTGATAGTTCTATAATCTATCTAACAAATGGCAGCTTTTACTTGAAGCTTAGAACAGTGGCAAAGCCTACTGGACTGCGTCAAGGAGTCTATTAAAAAAGCCTTGTACTTCTAAGGTCTATTTTTAGTCAAATGTACTGTACTTGAAAGAGTTAATAAATTAAATTGTATAAAAAAGAATATTCGTCGCTTCGGTTGAGACACCTGGAGCATTTGGACCTAGTGTCGAGCACTAGGGCTCAAATTTTGCGTTTTTCTAAATTTCTGGATTGATTCGTGGTTCAGGAAATCATCGCCAAGTGTAGAGTGATTTTTCATTTATTACTGTGAGGCCATTAAAACTTCAGGGTTAAAAAATAATAATGTTAGTGTTGATTTTTATTTATTTTTCCAGATATTATTCTATTATTAATAATCTCTAAATTAGTTCAGATTGTTTATATATATATATATATATATATATATATATATATATATATATATATATATATCATCATTATAATCATCATCATCGTTATCATCAGCCTCTGTCAATCCACTGCTGGATAAAAGCCTCTTCCATGATTTTCATTTCGTCCGATTGAATGCCTCTCCACTGATATCCAATAAAAATTTTAATTTCCTTATCCCACCTGTTCATTGGTCTCTTTCTTGGTCTTTTTATATTCTTTGGTTCCCAGTTAATAATTTCTGTTGTCCATCGGTTGTCTTCTCTTCTTGCAACATGCCCCGCCCATTTCCATTTCAGACTCTTTACTCTTCTTATTACATCTGTGACTCCTGTCTGTTTTCGTATCCATTCTATTCTTTTCCTATCTCTTCTTGTTATTCCTAGCATGCATCTTTCCATACTTCTCTGTGTTATTTGGAGTCTTTGAATGATTTTGGCGTTAAGCACCCATGTTTCGCTGCCGTGGGTAAAGACTGGTAGTATACATTGATTAAATACTTTTTTCTTCAAACAGAGTGAGATTATTGATTTAAATATCGATACGTTTCGTCCAAATTCGCTCCATCCCATTTTTATCATGTTTACTTCTTCAATGAATGGTCCATCTTTTTAATAAGCTGCCCTAGATAGACATACTTTATAACTTTTTTTTATTTCTATTCCTTTTATTTCAATTTTCTTCTGACAGCAAACGCATCGAACAACACTTTTGTTCTTGTGTGGTTCATTTTTAGACCAAATTTTTGACTGGCATCATCTAATATTCCTCTCCTCTTTTGTAGCTCTTCCAGAGTACTTTCGAAGATAACGATATCATCACTAAACCGGAGGTGACTTAATCTTTCGCCTTTTATTTCCATTCCTTTGTCCTCCCAGTCGAACGATTTGAATACTTCTTTTAAGGCTGCAGTAAATAATTTTGGCGATATATATATATATATATATATATATATATATAGTATTTTTTTACACATACGTTAATTCTCAAAACACAAATTAATACAAGTCTTTGCACACTTAAAAAGATATTAAGATGGCTATAGGCGCCATCAGACTTGTTGTGAACAAGCAATGCATACTAATTAAAAATGTTTTATTTATGAATCAAATAAACGATCTAGTTACCTCAAAAAAAACTCGTATGCATATTTTTTCGAGGAAAAAATCATTATTTCAAGTAAACAATCGACCTGTTGACATATTTGCATCGGATCAGTAAAAGTGACATATGTGTCTATTTTTACACTATTTTAAAATGTCCATGCCACATATTCTTGTAGATACGAATCGGCCGAGATTATTTTTTTCTAGAAACTCATAAAAATCGTTCAACGTGACTACATAATAAAATTTCAGACTGCATTCAGGAAACAAGGCGCATAATTTCAAAAGAGAGAAAAAAAGTATCGTCACAAGCAAATATCAAGCGAGTACTATACTTGATCCGACAACAAGTTCGTTGGCGGAATGCGAACGTGTATGCCAATCAGCTGGCACGGATGGTCCACCAGTTCCAGGGTCACATGTTGACCGAAATAACAATTTAATACAGCAACATTACAACGAGTCGTTTTAGTTAACTGTAACGTGATTTGTTGCCACTAACTAATACACAAGATACCGTCGTCGTCGGTTTCGTGACGAATTTCACATATTTAACATGCGGACCATGTGTTCGTTTCGAAATGTGACTACTGTTCAAGTTCCTTGATAAAAGTGTAACGAAATTTTCTTTTTCTTTCAACTACGTTATTATTGTTATGCATTTATTGTTGATATGTATATTTGTCGAGTTCGTTGTCGATGAATAGAAACGGACGGAATTATTATGTAGAACGAAATAATGAAAGCCGTTCAATGAAGAGTAAAACTGAATTATTTACTGAACGGTAGCAGCGTTTTCAATGAACAGAGTAATATATAATCAATTGAATGATCTGGTCAGATAATACAGGTTTCAATTATAAAATTTATGATTTATTTTATTGCGTTCATAGAATTTCTTGTTTAATACTTTACATAGGACTAGAGACAGACTTTATATGAAAATATATATGAAAAGAGATCAAAACAGTACTACACATTTTTGTATGTTAGCAACTGTGCAAGTTTTATAAATTCTTATAAAGAAAATTCTAAATTATTAAGTGATTTTATTTTTAAATTTCCTAAAATTTGAAATACGTTTATATGTTTTCACTATTGAAATTAATCAGTTTGAATTCCGAATATTTATCTCTTTTGATTGAATAGTTACATTTTATAAAGTGACTTGTGATTGGTTTATTGAGGTAGTTACTTCTGATAGGCTCAATCAAACAAATACATATTTTTTTTTAATATTCATCATCAACAATCTAGAGAAAAATCAGTATGTAATGGAAACAAAATAATCTTACACTTATGTATCCGTACAAAAAAAAATGATAATAATACGGTCTATGTATTTTAAATTAGTAACAAAATGTTATAACTAATACTTTGTTAGTTATAACTAATTATCTGCTAGTATCAAAATTCTACACAGGTGATTCAACAGAACCAATTCCAACAAGACAATACATGTACAAAATCGCCGATATACAAAGAGACAAATATGACTTTAAAAGTTTAATGTTTCAATTATCGTTTATCATAAAATAGGTCGTTTTAAAATGCCAAAAATTATTTATACGATGAAAAGAAAACAGAAACAAAAATGACATGAGCATTCATTTAAAAAATAATTTCAATATTAGGTTGGTACGAAAATAATTGCGGGTTATATTTTCTGAATTCTAGTCTTCATTTTTTCAAAGAA
This sequence comes from Acanthacorydalis orientalis, assembly GCA_034766995.1. Classification (NCBI taxonomy): domain Eukaryota; kingdom Metazoa; phylum Arthropoda; class Insecta; order Megaloptera; family Corydalidae; genus Acanthacorydalis; species Acanthacorydalis orientalis. Next base: position 9,979,287 of record CM068323.1, on the reverse strand, counting down.
GGTGTCATTTCATCGAGTTCATGTTAATACCATTTTAAAGTACATTTTTCGGTCTGTATTTTGGTAACATCGGCATTAGTTTTATTATTAATTGTGGTTCAGATTGGGCTGTTGAATTAAAGGTGGTAAAGAAGCACATAAGTGTAATTTATAATAAGAGTTCAAAACAGGTGGTGAAGCAGCATAAACTGCTCATAAACTAAACGATGCTTTTGGTGTGGGTGTTGTTAAGGAATGTACAGTACAATGGTAGTTCCAAAAATTTTGTACTGGGGACGAGAGACTTGAAGATGAAGAAGGTCTCGGTCGTCCTTCTTCAGTTCATAACGACCAACTGGAAGCGTTAGTTGAATCAAACCACCTACAACAATTCGAAACCTTGCACAAAAGTTAAACGTCAGTCATCCGACAGTTCTGGACCACTTGAAACAGCTACGAAAATCAAAAACGAGAAACATGTATATGAATTTGAAGGTCATAACCCGCACTTATTTTTCTACCAACCTAATGAAATGAAAAAGTAATTAAAGGACAGATTAATTATTTTTCAATTAGATCAGAAAATGTGTATACTATTGAACAGAATGCACTGACGTCGAAGGAGATTTTAAAAACACAGATTTAATTTTTTTCTCATTGCAATAAAGTTTCTAATTTTATTATTATTTAAATTTTCCTCATATAAATGCATTTATCCATCAGTTTCTATTGCCACATGTAACATGTTTTTTTTTGTTACAAATTTAAACAGGTATTTTATTATTTATTCAAAATGTAACAAATAGATGTCAATGAATACAAATAAATCATCATACACACACTCACACACACACATATATGTATATATATATATATATATATATATATATATATATATATATATATATTAATTAATTAATTATAAGTAATCACTCCTTCAAATACATTGCATTAAATTGAATAATTAAAATTATGTTGTCCTGGTAGTCTTAGTCCTAGTAAATCACTGACATCTCTCTGTTTCTGACATCTGTTTCTATAACTCTCTCTCTCTCTCGATTTGTTTCGGTTCGTGAGCCATCCCTCAAATAGCTTGTATATATATAAATTGAGTATTTCGATAGAGAAAGAAGGAATTTATCTATAAATTATCTAAGAATTCCTTAAAAGTCTTAACTAGTCGTAGTAAATAAAGATTCAAATGCTATACCAGAACCGCAACTATCATATTGTTACATCAACAGGAGTAGAACTCTAAAAACATACGGTTATAATTTGAATTAAAATTATTATATTCTTATAATGAAAAATAAAAATGTTTAACTATGTTTTCTCAATTAGATTATCAGACATGAAATATTTAATTACATGTTTTTTTTATTATAAATTGAAAATTTGAAACTCATTCCAAAATAAGTTTGATTTACATATTCTTCACTGTCATAAATGTCTCCATTGTCATATTTTTTATTCCATTCACATATTTTTCAATTTTTGAATTTCAGAATTAACAAATTCTTTAATACCTTTTTTTATTTATAAACACAAATATCAAAGACTGGAATATATTATATAGACAGCAATCAAACAATCAAAAAGCTTTATCATGGTTAAATTTCGAAATAAAATAAATACAATTAAGTTAGTCAATGGATGAGAAACAATTTAAATATTTGAAAAAGATCAACTTTCTGTATTTAAATGTGATAACCTGTTATAAAAATCTCTAATAGATTAGAAAAAAAGATTTTATGACAACTAATAAACTTTAGATGTATGTATTCCAAAGAATATTTTATTCAAAAAGAGATATATAAATGAACGAAGAGATAAAATAAAAAGATGCATTCAAATGCGTCTTATACGATTTTCACATTATATTAATTATCAAATGAGGTACAAACGTATTCAAAATTCCGTTATCCAAAACTGAATTAAAATGTTGTTTATTTGTGTATTGGAGAAAGGAATGTTGTTCAGCGTTAATCATGCATTTATTTACTTTGAAATAACATATAAGTATATCATATTCATTAAATGCAAACATGCATTTATCAATATCTCTCTAGTATGCATATTACACGGTGTGTAAATAAATGTCTCTTTTTACAACATTTCTGTTTTTTTTTTTTTTTAATATAGGTTAATCGTGTGTAATGGGTTTATTTGCGTTTATATTTTTTAGGTTTAGTTCATAGTTCAATCGTACATCAGAAAACAATATCTTACTAATCTAATATTTGAATAGATTTTTTTCAGTTGTATAATTTAAAAATTTCAGTAAAAATATATAGATATCAATTTTATAGCTAACGAATATATATATATATATATATATATATATATATATATATATATATATATATATATATATATATCTAAATGAGATATTTATTTTGACTGATAAAGAATCTAAAAGTACAAGACAATCGTGCCAGTCAAATATCACACAGATTTGATACATAATGTCTATAGCTTCAAGATATTACCGTTATGGATTTAAAATGAAAAATTACAGTTAATGGTTTTCAAATGGATAATAGTTGATTTTTTTAAACAGACAGTGAATCGATTAGAACTGCTCTAGATCTCACAACCAAGTCTAGACAAAATTAAGCCACAGTCTGTATGTTATCTGCGAATGTATTTCGTATTTAATATAATTACATACCGTCTGATTTTATTGGTAATTATATACATTTACAGGAAATTACATATTGATCTCACTGATTCTTTAAATCACTCTATTTCGTATTGATATCAACATCCGAGTCAATTTTAAATGACTGTCACTTTCTTATCGAACAAGTCTACAGTATCGAAATGTTTAAATGATTCCATAAAAATATAGTGCAAGGTTCGGAAATGGATTATTTTCTCGTTACACAAACTGTAAATTTGATTTGATCTGGTCGAAAATCGATAAGTGACGATTGGACATTTTGAATTTTGTTAATGATTTTTTCTGTGCCTTGGCGCTCTGAGAATGATGGTATTAGTATCGAAATGCGTAGAGTAACGATCAAAAATGATCAATAATCATTTATTGACGATTTTTGATCAGATTTTTTTATATTTTGTATGGTGAAAAAATAATTCATTTGTGAAAGTTATTAACATTGTTACAATCTTTTTTATTTCAAACACATATTTTTTATTAAACCATTATCAGCACCAGTATATTAGGTACTTTGGTATATATATATATATATATATATACAGAATGAGAGTAGTATTTGAGGACATATTTGGTAATTTAATAAAAAAAAAATCAAAAATCGAATATATTTTAATAAAAATTTGTGCACATGTTCTTGATAAGCTTTCTTATTAGATTATTCTATGAATCCGCCTTTAACTTCAATGCGGAACCGAAATCGTTAACATACCGGCACTAAACGGACCTTTTTCATTTCTAACATCACCTGGACAATGACTGCTTTCAGTGAATCTATTGTATTGGCACGATGTCGGTTAGTCTCCCTTTCAAAAACGCTCCAAACATATTTAGTCCATGGGATGTAAATCTAATGAGTTTGGAGGCAACATGTGTTGTCTTATATGAATGTACAGATTGTTTGATATCCATTATTGAGTTACCTGAGCTTTGTGAGAAGGTACTGAGTCTTGTTGAACGCGTACACCGTTTAGTTACATACTCTATCTATCCAGAGCTTAACAGCTGTCTCCAGAATCTCAATGTATCCAGCAGCAGTAATTCTAAGACCCTGTGGAAAGATGTAAGATGCATGACATGATCTTCGTTACTCAATACTCCTAAAACCATCACCGTTACTAGAAACAGTGCCCAATACTTTGGAGGCATCAGAAGGATCTGCGTTTAACCATCTGTCATTTCTCCTGTTAGACTTTTGGTCCTGATCGAAATTTTTCTCATCAGAGAAGAACCAAAGCATACCATGTTCGTGAAGGTTTTTAATCCTGTTAAGTAACCGCTTGGCACGGATCAAGCAGTTTTCCTGTGTCTTTTCAGACATGAATTAGGGACTCCTCAGTGCATATAACTTGTATTGGATGTCCTCGTGCACCAAAATTCTGCTAATCCGCTCCGACACCTGAAGTTCTTTGGCTAATACCCAAAATATCTTTATTTAATTGCTTGCTGATTTCTTAAATATGAAAACTTAAACAAATAAGAATATATATATATATATATATATATATATATATATATATATATATATATGTATAAAACAGGCGCCAAAAAAAGTATTGACAAATTGTAGAACCGTTAAAAAAGAATAAATTAAAAATGAATTCAATATTTTAAATGTTTAAATTGACACACTTGTGTTGTTTGTTTGCAATTATTAAAAATTATGTCATTGAGGCCAGCACGTTACTCTGCTAACTAATGGACTATTAATTCAAATCTGATTTTATAACGATTATGCTAAGGGAGTGAAACAGATACGCAGAAAAAATATAAGGTGTATTTAATGTCAATAATCTTTTTATTGGAAAATTAACCTCCTTTATTCTCGATTTTATTTTTAAATGTAAGTTGAATGATTGATTTAGACTGTAATTGTAATTATGCCATTATAACTGTGTAAAATCTTTTTAGTTAACAATACAGTTTTTATTATTCTTCTTTTCTGCATAAGAAAAACCTATATTTCTAGTCACTTTGTCCGTTGGACAAAGTCCATAGTGACAAGAAATTCTTTGTCAGATCATAGGTTTCAAGTTTAATTTATTAAGTTTCGTTCTTAGATACTTTTTATATTTAAATATATTATGTTGTCAAAACCAATAAACAGTTTTTTCCTTCTCTTTCTTTCTATTTTCCTGTCAATTTTGACGTGTTATATACTAGTGTTTTAAGTAAAATAGCATATATCGAATGTACAAATTTACAATATTTGTTATATATATATATATATATATATATATATATATATATATATAATATGTATATACACATAATGATAATTAACACACATCTTTTTTCTCTCAATTAATCAACCTATATGTAAATTTCTTCTTCAACATTTATGTTATGTTTGGTATTTATAATATCATCATTTAATTTTATAACTTAACGATATGAATGAAGTTTTTATTTTCAATGTATACAAATATTTTTCTTAAATATATTTGTGATTTATGCAAATTTTTATATATTGTGTAATTATATTTTATAGAAAACTGTATTTTTCATAGTTTTATGAAGTTTATCGTACCGTTATTTGTATTTAAAAGTGTACACATATCAGACACACACACACATATATATATATATATATACATATATATATATATATATATATATATATATATATATATATATAAATAATCATGCATATTTAGAAAGGATTTCTACTTGAGATTATCTTGCTTAAGATATATATATATATATATACAACTTACGAAATAACGTTATATTGTAGGTTCCACATACCATCCTACGTTTTTATTTGACCCGAATGAATTGTATTCATCTTCATACAGGGTTACAATCTTTACATATAATCTATACATCAACATATAATATAAAACACCTTCAGTTTGAGTATTTATTTTCATTGGATTTAGTTTTAAATGTGTTAATAGAAATTATTAAATGTACTAATACTGTAAACTTACTCATACTTAACTGTTAACTACTAATACTTAAACAGTAATTTTTTTTAATAAATATTTAAAAACAAATTGATCAGCTGTTTCGAACTCTGACATTTAATATTTACATGAGACTACGTTTTTATAAGTTTGCACTATTTTTTTTAATAAATGTCATACGTCAACGAAATATTTAAAAATTGTCAAAATTTATATGCATAGAATATTCCAAAAACAAATTAATAAATCTCAAAGAAAAGTGAGCATGTACCATTCTAAGTTTGAGTAATTTTTTGTTGATTTTTTTATCAAAACTAGTAGTAAATTACTTTCAAAACCAGATGTATAGATCTCTCTTATGTTAATAGTGTAATATATATATATATATATATATATATATATATATATATATATATATAATGGACTAAAAAGTCATTAAAATATTATAACATTACACTTTTTTCATCGTGCTGTTTTCATATGTACCTGCTGTTCATTATTCTAGACGAAGTCTGTATCTCAGGTGCGAGTTCCTTTCTTCTATGACTGCTTTCAAGTTTCTTCATACTCGAGATGATCTTAAATATGAACTCAAATAGATCATATTGTTGAAGATCTACCTAAGAAGAAAGGAACTCACAAGCGATTTACAAGATACTAACAGAATATCATGACATTTGAATTGTAATAAACATTTTATAACCTCTTATTCAGCCTTCTAATATTTTTTAATCTAAAGAACAGAGGAGTAGAGGTAATGGAGTATTTTTCAATACTTAATTACATTTGAAAAAGAGATAGAATTTTTTATTTACACGAGGCCGTTTATAAGTTCTGAAATTGTCACTGATTATTTCAAAAAAAACTACTTTCGTAATTGGAAACACAGGGCATATATTTTAACACATTTTTGATCGAAATAAAACATTATATCATAATTTTACACAACTTACATACATAGATATATCAATACACACACACACATATATATATATATATATATATATATACAAACACACACATATGTATGTATTTGTGTATATATATATATATATATATATATGTATATATTTGTATATATATATATATATATATATATATATATATAATTAAAAAATAAGATAAAGATATTAGAGAATGTATTGAAAATTTAAAAAAATGATGTCTGGTGATTCAAATTTAAAAAAATGGAAGATGTCGCAAGAGGAACAAATCAATGAATGTTATTTAGTAGTGGATTGTCACCTTTTTCTATTTCAAAGATTTGTAGGTATTCACTTACTATAATACAATAGGGCAACTACTAACTTAAAATCAATTTTATTCTCATTGATTTTTCCATGAAAAATCATCAGAAACGTATTTTTTTATGAAGATTTCACATCTTTATACCTATATATATATATATATATATATATATATATATATATATATATATATATATATATATATATGTGTGTGTGTGTATGTGTTTATTATTTTTATTACTGAAACTTTAATTTGTTATCTTAAAAGAAAATCTACAAAACAATATTTTAGTTTCTATTTAAAAAATAATTCATTTATTGAAAAAATATGATACTTAATTATATATATATTAATAGTTTATAATCACTTAATTATAATATAAATTTTCATGCATAATTATTTACATAGATTTTATCTTCAAACATTTCACTATATTACATTTGTTACACTCGTTTTTATACTAATCTGATGTGTATTAATTTACATAACTATTAAGAACAGGTGTAGAGATATGCACAATACATTTCGATTTGTAAACATAAACCTACGTGCAAGTTTATTTATTTATCAAAATAATTATAATATATATATATATATATATATATATATATATATATATATATATAATTTTTATTTGATATTTTTCTTTAAAGAATTTACTTATTAACTGATATTCATTGAATTACTATGAGAGTATAATAATTACATAAAATGATTCAAAGTATTCTAAATCCTTAAAAGCTGTCGCTTTAAATATCACTTGTCAAATATCGATATAATTTTATTTTCATTACAAAAATGTCATGAGACACCCGTTTAACATTCACACGTCAATTGAATCAGAAGCGACACACCGGTGTCAATCGCGATTCATAAAAATAAACTCAACAGTTGTATTCCTTTTCAATGTTTGTATGAACACGGAGAATATTTTCATTTAGTAAAAATTACAAGCAATTTGTGCTTCTTTTCTGAACGATCAGACATTCCTTATTTATATTCGTAGTTTTATTAGAAGAATTCAACATAATAACCTTTTTTAAGAAATGTGGTGAACTGTAAAATCAAAATTTAAATTTGTAAAACGTTAAAGCTCGACCTTATTAATGGCTTAATTTGCTTTTATTCCCTTTTTTATATATCAGTATATATATATATATATATATATATATATATATATATCCCTTTTTTATATATCAGTATATATATATATATATATATATATATATATATATATATATATATATATATGCTTGTGTGTGAAAAATTCTATAAATACACCAAAATTATATGAAAATTGAAATGTTTCATTGTAATGCAATACATACTGAGTATTAATATTTTTTATAAAAGAAATTATTTTCAAAAATGTCTATCCCTCGTCTTGTGTAACTTGCTGTATGAAAAATATACCATAATTATTCAAATAAATAATATATATATATATATATATATATATATATATATATACTTTTTGTTATTCGCTTTTTTCAATAATCGATGTTCATATAAATTTAATCTACACTTTTATCTATCTGTCTATCAAAACATGTTGGTATTCAATTTGAAAAGTGAAAGAAAGTCGATAGGACAATGCGAAGGTCATGAATAAATAACATTGTTAATTCTTTAATTTATTTATTCAATGTCTTTACAAATATACACTCATTGATATACTAAAAATTTAAACTTTAAATAAATCGTACCATCTGAATATTTTCTTGTAAATAAACTAATATTTAAATATAGGAATCAGCTGATATTATATTCAAAACTTATTGCTTTTCAATTATATTCTTACAGATATTTTTAGGATTACCTATTACATCTTTCATATTATTAAATATTTTTAAATAGTGTTACTTGATATTCTGTTATCTTCTTATTTTATTTAGTTGCATTTATATTTCATTCTGTTAATCAATCCTATACTATTGATTTTACTGAATGAGAGTGTCTATGTTTTTTGACAGAATTATAAAAATATTACCCTCTTTTAAATAATTATTAAAAAAAAAATAACTCAGACTTTTTGATTCATATATCTTTTTCAAACCTATCGCCTTGTATATTAACTACACTGCTATTATAATCTTAATAAATATCCAATCTACTTTTACTGGATTCCAGTTTTCTTGAAAAGTTTACCTAGTCATCCAAAAATCAATAACTTCCTCTTCAACAACACACATTAACACGACTTATAGACAAAGAATTTATAACTGAAAAGGAAAAAAAACATGTACCTGTTTTGAATGAATGAACTTATTCTGTCTACTCGCTGCGTTATATAGGCGTCACACGATCAATATTACCATTAATTTTTGAATACCGACAATATTACTAACTGTGAGGTTCATATTAATGAACTGACAGTACAAAAACACATCATATTGAACTATCAGTATGGCAAATGTGTGCTGCTTGGATTAAAAACAAATTTAAATTTAAATACAAAAATATGGATACAAAAATTACAATGATATTTCAAATATTTTTCTAATTACTTTAATTAAATGTATATATATATATATAATATATATATATATATGTGTGTTTGTATGCATGTATGTATAATTATATATATATATATATATATATATATATATATATATATATATATGTATGTATGTATGTATAAGGGTTACTGAACAATTCTGAACAGAAACTCGTAATTCTTGAATATTTCCAACTATTGGGATGGACCTTAAAAGAAAGAACGCTTAGAATATAAGCTCTTAAATGGTATAATTATTTTTCGACATCATTCCCATTATAAATACTTTTCTGTCAATGTATAACATGTTTCTTCATTGCATTAGTGAAGAAATCTGATGTCATAGTAATATTCCAAAAACCGGTACTTTTCTTCAGAATCAAATTTATTCTCGGTGACTTTCGATAACAACAGATTCATTTAGAAGTCTTGCTTTCAATTTCTTCAGCAGATTTTAAACTGTACTGTATTAATTTCCAAGATCAATATTCGCGGTACTCAACAAGGACAGATCTTTCTGTAGTTTGAAATTTATAGTTGAGATATACTTGTGTATGATATAGTGTATTATTTCTTCAGAAGTACTGATTATTGGATCAACGTTTCTTTCTACAGGATTTCTTTAAGGGGACCCGGTGGTCTAGCGGCCTAAAATTTAAGCTATTTAAAAAAAAATTTTTTTCTATATGAGGGTAATGAATAATGCTTTCAATTTTTTTTACACTTATTTTATTACTAATAAACTACACAAAAATGAAAATAAAGACAAAAAAAAATTTTTTTTAAATTAGAAAAATGATGCTGAAGTCTCCCTCTCTAAAAAAATGGAATTGCGTGGTGAATGATGATTTATCTCTCCCTCTGATCTGAAATAAAACAATTGACGAATTTTTAATTAGTATAAGTATAGCTATCGCAGGAAGTAGAATAAAAAAAAAATTTGACAAAATGGCGCGTAGTCAAAAGTACAAGTTTGAAAACGACCAGTATTTTTGAATGTTTTGTTAATAAAAAAAATATAAATATTTTACGGAAGCTATTAGTTTTACTTCCAGCGAGAGCTAGAACTATTCAGAATAACATATTAAAATTTCAGACAAATCGGTCAAGTAGTTTTTTTTTCTGGCCCCCGCAAGACGAAAAAAAGTAGTTTCGAGATAAACGCGTTTAAAGTTTTGCCGGCTCCACTTATTCTTCTACCTACCTGACCTTCTAATGGGCTGTAGATCCTGAAATACTCTGAATTTCGTCATCAAATTTTAACAGTATATTTTTAAGATACTATACTTTCGAAAAAAAAATCGATTTTTCGAAAATTCTAGACCACCGGGTCCCCTTAAACATACTGGCAATATCTGTGCACAGTTCTAAATTTACTCCTGTTTACTATTATGAAATTAATTTATATTAATGCAAGTAAGCAGAATTATACATGATAAGAAAGTTTCATCTCAAACTCTAAAACCATTCGAGTTATAAAATTGTATGCAAAAATTTAGTCATCTTTCATATATATATATATATATATATATATATATATATATATATATATATATATATATATATATATATATATATATATATATATATATATATTCATTAAATAAAAATCAACAATATAATGCAAATAGCGAATCAGACTTTTAAAAAAATGAAAATGTCACACCTGACATCAACTAATTATACTTTTATATTCAACCCATTTATTTTTCTTTAATTGATTCAGATCATCCGATAATAGGAACTGTTTGAGTAAAAAAAAGAATCTACGTGAGTAGAAACCATTTCGCACTCATTAGACTAACTTACACTTATTTTTCAGTTCGTATGCGAAACAATAACCGAATACCAATTCACTGTTTTGAGGTCAATTGGTTTCATTCGATACACATTAAACTTTTGAACTGATCATAAATTATTCGACACACGTAACGAATAAAAAAGTGGAGATTATCGTCCTTTCATGACAACAGTCTTTCTTGTAAGTAGGGGAATAGAATGGAAAATGTTTTTTCTTCTTAAATTTCATAAATTTAATTATTTTCAGTTAGTTAAAAACCGACATTAAAACGTGATCCTGGTGCAATGTTGTAGTTTTGTTGAAAATATTTGCACAGAATTTGTAAAAGTGCTGTGAAGTGTTTTTTTTATATACAAATTACAAGTATTTGTTATCGAAAATCTTTGGAAAGGTAATGAACATTTCGTGTAGAATACATATACATATATATATATATATATATATATATATATATATATATATATATATATATATATGAATTATTAGTTTGCTGAGTTAATGATTTTCAGTCAAAAGAATAAGAATATTTATGAATATATTAAAATTAAAATTAGAAATTGTCGATTTTTAATAACTGTAAAAACAATATACATATAAAATATCTAATGTTTTAATGTATCAAACAGTTATACTGTACTAATGATTTGATTCGAAATCTAAACTGTTATGGAAATTATTCTATAGGTTTATTTCACATCGTGAGTACCTCTTTTCAAAATTACACTTTTTCATTGTATACTAATTTAAAAACATCCCACCTTTAAACTAAATTAATGAAAGTACAAAGAATCAGACAAACGGACAGATTATCTTCTTACTCATTTGAATTTTATGTGAGATATGTGTGTATAAAAAAGATCATTTGTATGTAAAAGATTTACAATCATGGTTTAATTGTTTTTATCGATCAGAAATATTTTTTTAAAAAAAGTCATTAATCAGTTATTATAAGTATAAGAAAATTGATTGAATCTTGAATCAAATTCAAATGTAGGTTTCAATTCAAACGAAGTTCGAGTAATAAGTCTGTGAACAAAGATATTATTTCACTTGTATTTCAAATGCGAAATATAATGAACTATCAAGGATATTTTTCAATTAAATTCGATTCGAAATTTTATGTAACATATTTTATATAAATGTTGTATACCATCATCATCATCAAAATCATAGCTCTTTTTTAGGATCCAGTTCTGAATACAAAAGAATTATATTCAGAACTGGATAATAATAACAGGTAATAACTGTATAAAATAAGAATGGAAGAAATGAATAATAACTTGATAATAGTTTCTTCCAGTAATGCTATTTTCCAGGTATTTACATTACATTTTTTGTTATTCTTATCCCATCTATTCATTAACCTCTTTTTAAACCCTTATATATATATATATATATATATATATATATATATATATATATATATGTATGTATGTATGTATTGGTCCTCAGTCAATTCTATTAGGTTGGTAGGAAAATAATTGCGGTTTTTATTTCTGAATTCTAATCTTCATTTTTTCAATCAAAGTATCATTTCATCGTATTCATGTTAATATCATTTTGAAGTGCATTTTTCGGTCCATATTTTGGTAACATCAACTTTGGTTTTATTATTAATTTTGCTTCAAATTGGGCTACTGAATTAACGATGGAAAAGAAGCAAATAAGTGTAATTTTTTGTATGAGTTGAAAACGGGTGGTAAAGCAGCAGAAACTGCTCGTAAACTAAACGATGTTTTTGGCGTGGGTGTTTTTAAGGAACGTACGGTACAAACCAAAAATTTCGTGCTGAGGACGAAAGCCTTGATAATGAAGAAGGTCGCGTTCGTCCTTTTCCAGTTCATAACGACCAACTAAAGACGTTAGGCGTTAGTCATCGAACAGTACTGGACCACTTAAAATAACTTAAATTTAAAAAATGTATATGAATTTGAAGGTCATGAACTGCAATTATTTTTCTACCAACCTAATATATTCATAATATAATTTTTATTTTTTATTTTCTCCTTGTCCTGTGTTCAGTAAAGTCTCATTCATAAACTCTGTAACTTTGTAATTATATCAAGACCTCTTGTTTGTTTTCATATCAAACATATTCCTCTTTATGGTTGATTGTTATTGTTAATACACATATTTTAGACCTTTTCTCTGTTATCTACGTATATATTAATCGAATACTTTTTAAATAATACTCTTCAAATAAAATGGAGCCTTCCACAAATGAATTCCAATTGTATTCTTCAGATAACTTCAGTTAATCATCCAATTTTCTTGATAAAGCTTTATATATATATATATATATATATATATATATATATATATATATATATATATGTATGTATATATATATGTATGTATGTATAATTATACTTATAAAAGGAAAACTATTTTCATAAAATGTTGATATAAAATACTTTAAGTTCCGAACAGTTTCCAAAAATGAAAATAAAATATAAATCTTGAATATATTAGACATGAAAAATGGTACTAAATGATTTATTTTTCAACTCTAATAATAATTAAATAGTAATTATTCAATGTTCACAATGTAATCGTTCGACAAATTTGCCAGCTAATGAAAATGTGTCCGGCAAATTATTAATCTTATTCATAAATGATTATAAAATGAAGAATTCGCTAATACTTTTTATAGTTGCGAAGTGATGCAATATAATGATATTTCCCTTCGGGCATTTATAATCTTGCTATTACATTATTGATGCCAATGAACCGGTTATACTGATTCCTACCAGTTACATCTGTTATTCAATTCTTTTCGTAATAACGATATTTAAGATACAGTAGATGAGCATTTCGAAGATCGGTAGATGAACAATTCGAAATCTTTAATTATCTATCACAGAAATAGTCTTCGTACAAGGGCTGATCCGTAAAGTAGATCAGTCTTAGCATACACTATATCAATTAAATATTTCATTAATAAATTGATATATTTAAACCAATCATTTGAATCTGTTAGTCTTGCAGGACTTGCCCTATTTCTCATATATTCAATCTATCTCCGATTTCTCATGATCTGAGTAAATTTTTATTAACATATGAACATTTACTGAAGTTCAGAACCATTTTTCGGATTTTATAACATCAATTATTACAGGAAATGAATTCAGACATAAATACCTTGATTGAAATTTGATTTTGAATGTGATTCTTCTGTTATTTATTTATATTCTGTTCAAATAGTAAGCTCTATTCAGAAAGTAGAACAATCTTCTTAAAAAATATTCAAGTAAATATAAATTAAATTCCAAATAGTAATACCGTAAAGAAAATATAAAAAATGAGATTACTAATGTTTTTTTATTACTCTTTAAACATATATATATATATATAGAGAGAGAGAGAGAGAGATTAATTCAAATCAGGAAAAAAATATAACATCTGACTTGAAGTTAATTACTGTTTATGAAACATTCGACTCAGTTTATTAAATGAATTGTTGTTCTAATGAACAATTTCTTTGGTAACACACCTGTAAATTATCTTTAAATTATTGACGCCCTCGCATCCGTTATACAAATAATAAATGATTTTTAAATATTTTACACAGTATACACTTTAATAAATTTTCATTAGTCATGAGTTTTTGATCATATAAGTATTTTTTTTATAGCTTTAACAATTGGTTTTACTTTTCGGGAAATTAAATATCTTCTAATCTCTTTAAAGTTAATTAAATGTTAAGCAGTGTGTTAAGTATGTTTGTTCATTTATTTACATAAAATTAATGAGTATAATTAGATTGTTTGAGGTACAGAAATCATATTAATGATATAATTTTGTATATATATATATATATATATATATATATAATATGTATATAAGAATTTCGAAAACGTGTACTTAAAACATTTTAGAAGATGGTCAAGAATCATAATTTTCTCAGACCATTAACATGTGAACAAAACAAAGACTGAGAAAAAAGTTGACTGGGAATTAAAAATAATTGGTGAAAATGAATTTAAGTATGTGGTTAAAAAGATTTTAATTAAGATTTTAAAATATTGTTTACATATTATTTTATGAATGTTAATGTATAGCATAAATGAAAAATTCTTCAAATTACACTTCTTTGAAAATATAAATTTTCAAATCTATAATTTTTAAATAAACTGTTCGAGTGAATTCATATAATTAATTCAAATCAGTGAGCTCAGATCAAATTGTTCAATAATTGATTCTGTTCAAAAAATTGTACAAATCAATTCTTAAAAAAATGATAAAACTTTTGTAAAAAAATCATATTAGGAAACAAATTTAAAAATCACAGTACCGAGAAAGGCTAATTATGATTTTTAAATGTTTAAATATTTTATTTATATTAGCCTGTAATATAACTGGAAAATTACAGTTATAATAATGTCCAGTTATAATATAAAAAAGTCTGTAATATTCTGGAAATTCTTCAAATACAATTATTCGAAAATATAAATTTAAAGAAAAGCTTTTCTGCATTCGCATGTAATTAAGTCACATCTAGTTAGATCCGACCTAGTCGATGTCAAGGAATGATTTCATTGAATTATACTTTCAAAAAGTTGTTTTCAAAGAATTTACTTGTAACCAATCTGTAGGCAATGAGTTTACTAAACCATGATAACTACAAAGGAATTTCCTTATTTCATTTCTTATTCATATTATTATTTATAAAGTGCATATCGAAAAATTGTCACAAGGAAAAGTAGTCCCTTTTTGATTTATGATCACTTAATACTGACTTACTTATAAAAAAACTTTCATACTTCACTTGAAATTCATGACAATACTTATTCGTATTAATGTATTCATTTCGTTTTTAATGAATGCTTAATATAATTCTTTACAAACCACTAAACTCTAGAAATTAAAACGTTGTGTGAATTTTAGAATTGTTTCAATTTTTTATTCAAGTCGCTACTGATTGGAATATTTTTTTAATTCATTTTTCATTAAATATACTATTATACTATATTCTATAACTAATTTTTTCTTTGCTTTAAAACGTAATAGAAAATATAAAATCTATGAATTCTATTTTACTTATTTATTAATTCATTACTTTTTTTTATAGATTTTTTCACTTTTCTCATAACTTGAACATGTTGAAAAATGAGAAAATAGGAAATACATATTACTGTAATTCATAGAATTAAATATAATATAACCAAAATAATATTTTAATCAATTCGTTTCATTAATCATTGTTGATTTATGATTCTAATATATCTTAAAATTTATTCCCTAGACTATATTTCCCAAAAGGCAATTTTAAAAACGATGGTTTCGTTTATTCTTTCCCTTAAATCTGTATCTACCGCATTAAGAATGATGGCATCGGCATCTAAATGCGAATAAGAAAAATTAAAAATGATTGATAATCAATTATTGAATATTTTTTTATCAAAACTTGTGGAAAAATTCATTGTGAAAGTGAATTTGAGCCACAGTACCAAAACTATATTGTCACATATGTTGTATTTCTATTTGATTAATATTTCAAATTCAAATTTGTATAAAAATAAAAATAGAATTTTAAAAAATCATTAAGGAATTTAAATCGTTATATATGTATATATATAAGGTTTTAATTTTATTAATAATATATTGAGTAATAAACGCAAAGTTAAGAAATGATTTTCATATAATTTTTCCATATTTCGGAAATTAAATAAAAAATAGCAATTTAGTATGAATTTATCTTCAATTGCAGTTACTTATAAAGATTAAAATGATAAATGTACGAACCTAAACGTGTACAGATGGTTATAAATAAATGTACATAGCGAGAAATAGTACAAAACTAATAGACACACTCAAGTAATAACCGAATAAAAAAAAATCAATAAGTCCATTTTCGAAACAAAGTCTATAATTAAATATTTGCAAGGAAAAAATCAGTCCATGGAACGGAAACACCCAAATATATAGCGCTGGTAGTTGGTTAAACGGTCAAGTCAATTACTGTTCAACCTTAGTTCGTTCTCAATACATCAAACAAATTAATATTATTTGATCTTTAAAAATAACATTTTTTTTTGTTTTGATTTTTTTAAACCAGATGAATATATTTGGGTTTTTTTATTATACCACATCATCGTTATAACTGTGTGTTCAGGTGATACGAGATCACAAGAAAAAGAAATGATTGAAATTATATGACAATAACTTCTTCGAACTGTCAGTCTATGTACATTTTCTTTTTAATTCCGAATCGACATTCTTTTATACACTGCATAACGCAGTCTATAATTTGAATCCAACTGAATTATTTGTATTTAATTTTCCTGATAATTTCAGGTCAAACGGAATCATTGTGAACGTGTATGTTGTATCAATTAAAAATGAATAAAACGGCGTTTGATTTTATCATTTTTGTTTTTTACCTTGCAGTGTTGGTAAATCCCCATTTACCACACTGACAAGCGACCATTTGAATGCTGCGTATACTCGTATATTTACTTTGACCAACTTATGATAACCAGCAAGTAACTTTTAATCTGGTTTGGTGTCATCTTAACATTTTTAACGAACAAGGTCAAGGTCAAACAACTACGCGTTTCATATTATCACAGGCCATTTTTTTATTTTATGTAATTGATATTCAATGTGTATATAACTAACAGGCCATTAAGTATTTTCCTAATAAGAAAAATTATCATGTAAATAACATGTCCCTAAGGCGACTCTTTACTATACACACATCCATCAAAAACGTACACAATTTAAAATAAGAAAAATATGTGAATTATATAACCAGAAATCATCTTTTTTATGGAAGAAAAATCTAAGATATCTAGGATTTGTCGTTTTAGGGTACAGAAAAAAAGTTTTTCTTTACTTTAGCATTCCGAATATCAATGCATCATTATTAAAATACATATAAGCAAAAATCAAAATGATAAGAAATCATTTATTAAAGATTTTTAATTAGAAATATGTACATGGTTTGTGAGATGAAAGGAAAATGTATATGTAAAAAATTAATCTCATATATAAATCTTCCACTTCGATGGCGCCACAGCCCAAATCGAGTCTTGGTCTTCTCTGTTTTCTGCTTCCAGACATCCATCTACCTGGCAGTTCCTCTCCAGTTCCTTACTTCCAACAGTTCCACTGCAAATTCTGTATTAGTGCTCGTTTACCGTTAAATCCATCCAATGTCTGAGGTTTATTTTGAGGTTTCGTAACGTTTGTTGTTTTAAAAAGCGAGGTTGTTTTCCCCATGACAAACTCTCTTTTCAGACGACCATTCTTTCGCTCTCAGTAGCTCTAACCCCTCTTGCCATCTAGGTTACTCGATCTTGAGTGAGGTTACTCAGGTTACCAGGATTAATCACTTGGAGGTGAGATTCGAAATTGGGTAAGAGAGACTATGCATCACTAGCTGGAGTCGGAATCGTGTGGCACGCATGCACTGCCCCATTTTAACTCCCATATATAAATCACCAGTTTGTATTTATTACAGCATATACACAAGTCATAAATTTATTTTAAAAAAATTCCTGTACTGGTATTAGACCGTATTTATCTAAAGAGATTAATCACTGATGGATCTCTTTAGCCCTAATCACAAATCGCAATAAAATTCCTGATCGAAAATGTTAAATAACTGATTATTGATCATTTTTAATTGTTTGTTATATGCGTTTCGAAAGAGATGCTATCATTCTCAGAGTACTAAGGTAGAGAACAATCTAAATTCTTCCAAAAATCTTCACAAATTAGACCTAACTTATAGTTCAGATACATAAAATACTCAAATATATGTTCGCATATATATATATAGAGAGAGAGAGAGAGAAATAGAGAGAGTGAATCAATTTAGGTTTCCATAAGGAAGTATTAAAAAGGGGCGCAGGGGTTAAGAATAGTCATGTGATTTTTATTTAGTATTTTACTTTAATTCAGTACTAAAATACAAATAAACTAATATGTTAAATGGGGGATAACATGTTTTTTTTAATATTTTCATGTGGAAACCTAACTTGAATCACTCTCTCTCTCTCTCTCTCTCTCTATATATATATATATATATATATATATATATATATATTTATACCAATGAACAGATGGGATAAGGATATTAAAAACTTTCTTGGAAATCTGTGGAAAAGAGAAGCAATGAATCGAACAAAATGGAAAATCATGGAAGAGGCCTTTATCCAGCAGTGGATTAACAGACGATGATGATGATGATGATATATATTTATATATGTATGTATATATATATATATATATATATATATATATGTATATATATATATATATATATATATATACACTTAATACTTCAAGCTAAAGAATAATTAAATTCCTTTAGTAAACGGAATATTTCAAGTGAAAGATAAATTCCAACAATCATGTTACTTAAAAATATAATAAAAACTTTTATATTAAATGATTTCTTTCAATTTTAATCGGAATAGGAAATGGTATCATTTTATATAAGTGCTGTTAGCATTACTACAAGGTAAATATAATAACATAATACAGAATTCAATATGAACACTTGAGATTCCTAACGATCAGGTTGCATGTTTGACACGTCTGATCTTACAATATAATTAATCTCTTATATAAATAGAGATTAAGGCGATAGCGAAAGTTTTTTTTTCTTCGCAGAAAATTTATCAACGCTGTTTAATATTTGTTAATTACTTTTTGACGGTTTGCTTATTAAAAAAAATTGTGTACAAGTACAAGATAGACTTAATGATCTTTAGAGAAAATATTTATCTCTACTATAGCTCCGCACAGAAATATTTTTGCTTGAAATTCTCGTCCACGGTTGCAATTAAATAATTTATTTGAATTGGAATTTTATACAAATGATTTCTTTTATGTGGATAATTTGGTGATTTTAAATATTTTTCCATTTAATAAAACTATTATATATTTTCTTTTTCTTTTATATACCATATATATATATATATATATATATATATATATATATATATATATATATAAATTTAAATTTACTGTTTTCATTCATCGCTTATGGCCAACACTTGAATGTTTGCAAATGTCTACCATACACCGTACCGTTACAAAAGAATCATTTATCACCCACTTATTGTATCCGAAAAAAATCAACTTTTGTTATGACACGATTGTGTTCTATCACGTACAATTATATATCTACCACTTGTTTTCTATTCGAATCATTGTTAGCATTCCAATATGAAAATAATAATAATAATTGTATACATATTTCTATAACTATAAGTAATTCCATGCGTTGTCTCACCTAATTTACTGACCCAAAGGTTAGTGGAGTGATTTGCGAATTGTAATTGTACGAACAACGCACGTTCATGTTACTAAGTCATTCAAATAGGATTTTATATTGATCAGTGATGTTCAGTTAATAAAAATAAAATTACAAGTGCACTATAGCATGAAAACAAACTCATTAGTTTCAAACGTTGATTAAAGCACATTTTCTATTCAAGTTTATTCTGCATCTTGTCTTGTAATTGCACAAATGAACATAAATAGGTTAATTGTTTTCCATTATTATATTAATGGGTTCTCTTTATCTTTATGTACGAGGACAAAAAGATTAAATAGAAAGAAAGAGATTTTTATAACCTTTAAACAAATATAATTGATACACCTTTATGTTAAAATAAAACATTGAATCTGTTTTTTACCCAATTCATTAATAATTATTTATGAATATATATATATATATATATATATATATACACACACATATATATATATATATATATACATATATATTGTATATGTATGTGTATATATATATATATATATATTGTATATGTATGTGTGTATATATATATATACATATACACAATATTGTAATTGATATAAGATGATATAAAGAAGTGGCTCGATAAATTGCAACTGCATAAGATATATAATAGAACTTAATTAAATAGTCACTGTTACAATATACCGCAAGATAGTATTTTTTAACTATTACATGCACGACGTTTCTATGAATTGCCTGTTGTTAGTAGAATAAATATTTTTTTAAATTTATTTATTTTGAAATTTTTGTTTCTCTTATGTTCAGTTATGCACACACAAGCATATATGTATGTATATATATATACACACACACACACATATATATATATATATATATAGAGAGAGAGAGAGAGAGAGAAGTTAGGGAGAGAAAGAGACGAGGTTTGATCAAAAAATACTTTAAATAAAACTTTATTTATAAAAATATTCTAATTTCAAATGGTCCTCTTCGAAATAGTGTCATACAGCAGGACATACTGCTTCCAAAACCTTTTCTATTTATGGGAGCATTCTTTAAAGGAACTTTTCGAAGTCGCCCTTAGATCAATTTCCGAATTTTTGTTTTACCTCTTCGATCGTATGAAAACGGCATCGTTTTAAGGATCCTTTTAGTTTTAGAAACAACAGTAAGTTCCAAGAAGAACTCTTGTACTTTCTCCTATTTCCAAAAGATCATTTGTGATATCCACTCTGTTTTCTTTCTTTGTTCCTGTTAAGAAACCAGGAACAAAGTTTGAAGTAACAACGACTCACGAAACACCCAAATCGTTGGTTCAAGGAATGCCATTCAATGCCACATCGTATTCCTTCTTCTTCTGTATCGCATATCTAGCCAGTATGTCGCCGATCGATAAGCATAAGTTTGTGAACTTCAATAACACTTTCATCGATTTTTGAAACTGAAGTCCTGCCCAATCTTTAATCAACTTTGATTGAAGTTATGCTTTTCTGAAAGCATCTAAACCATTCAGAACATGTAACCCGGCTCAAATGATCTTCTCCATCCGTTTCTAAAAGTTAAAATGTTTCTGTAATTGTTTTTACAAGTTTAAAACAGAAATTCACGCAGACATGCTGCTCCTCAATCAGCACTACCTGAAAAATCATCCCGGTAAAGAAAATGCGATTTATACTCTCAAAATAAACGACTTTTCGGTACGAACTCAACGCCAGTCAACTAACAACTGGTGGCTGGATCATATCTTATCACTATTTCTTTCTATATATATATATATATATATACATATATATATATATATTTATTTGAGCTTGATATTACAATATAATATTTATGAAACATAATATGTAATTTAATCAAAATACAGCTAGATGCCGCTTGCCCAATCCCCTTTTCCAAGATTCTCGGTCCTAAGACATTTCCTCGTTCAGCTGTCTCTTCTCCATGGCATTTCTTATCCCTTCGTTCCAGGAAAGCCGAGGTCTTTTATTTCTTTCTCCACTTACTAAATATTGAGCTATGCACGCGATTTGTATATATTTTGATCAAATATATCGTAGATAGATAGATATATGTGTCACAAAAGTGTTTCAACAATTGGTATAAAAGAATGAAAAATGAGGACAATTTATTTTACTTCATTGAAGCTTTATAAGATATTTTCTTTTCTCTTGTGGGACAAATGTTATTTGTTATTCAGTTTTACGCTAAAAGAGCTTTGTTATTTTTACTTAAAAAATGTACCGCTTCTTAAATAAATACTAATCTGTAAATACTGCCCAAATGTCTTCCAAAAATATACAATAAACTGTATGTCTGTCATGTTGGGGATTAACAATTTACAAATTAATTTTTTACTTCTCCTTTTACACATATCTGATGTAAAATTTAACAGAGTACAACAAAAAAATATACAAAAAGTAAACCACATGTAAAATATGATAATAATTATTATTACTGATTTTATGTTAATTCTAAAATTTATTATTATGGATGCGAGTATAATTAATATCAGAATTTGTGATTGTTCTTTGAAATAATATTACACTGTCGTCTAACATGACTTAAAACAAAGACTAAAAATCTATTACATATTTAAAAAGTCAGCATGCTACAGTACAAAAACCTGTAAGTTTCGATGACACGCCTCGATGGCAGATCCATGCAAACGTGCATACATTTAATTATTGCCTAACATCATCGACCGGTTATGAACAGATTACGACATCGAAATATTTTTCACGTGGTCCGATCAACTTTTGAGACTATGCCGTTATAAACTATTCAGCTGACTTTGACACATTCACTTCCTTTTATGTTGTTTTTTTAATATGTTGCTTATCCTACTTATCTATATTCGTTACTTATATACGAATTATTTTAACGATTCTACTAAATACATGTATGTAGAATAATTTAACAAATATTTACAAACGTGTTACACAAATAAAGCAAATTTATTAATCATTTAGTTATTTAATGAACAGGTTTTTATTAGACTTGTCGAATGGTAGATGATTTAATTGAGATATTAGACATAATCTTAATAATATTTTATATCAGTTCATAAAAGATTGTTTCTTAGTTAGCATTATTTCTCTTTTTTATTCTTTCAGCATTTATGTACATCTGTTGGTTTTATTTCATTATTATTAGATCGGTAAGAAAATAATTGCAGTTTATGACCTTTAAATTCATATAAAAAAACGCAATTATTTTTCTACCGACCTAATATATTCTATACCATGCATGTAATTTGTATTATTGGGAAAAAAACGTTCAATTTTATATTTATTTCCTAATATTTAGTTTATTATGTTCTGTTTTCTTTTTAGTATATTAAATGTATTTATATTAAGTACATATTTGTTATATATATATATATATATATATATATATATATATTCATATTTGCAAAATTGAAAAAACTATAATTTATGTAAATATTTGTAATAAGATTTAATTGTTTCGTATGAAAACTGGAGGCTATGTATGATTATGAGGTCGCATATAAGTATGAAGACTACAGACATTCATTACTTGATTGTTCTGTATGATTCCTGAAGAACATGTATGAGATTGTTTCATCGGTTTCACCTTCAGTTATATTCAGATGGATTCTTAATAATGCCCAAAATCTATTTGAAGATGAAAATCGAAACAGGTCGTACAAAAAACCAATTCTCCAAGATTCGAAAAGAGCATCAAAGTATTAATTAAACTGATAAATATTTCTGTAGTTTCATATTACAACATTATTGATTTCAATCTGTATATGGGTTGATAATTGACACATAAGAATCTTAAAAAATATTTATGAATGTTTAAATATCAGGCTTTTTTTAATATATATATATATATATATATATATATATATATATATATATATATATATATATATATATATATATATATATATATATATATATATATATATATATAACGGATTGTTTACGGCTGTCGCCGCCTCTCCGTCCCCAGTTTCCAATTCCTTCTGTCATAGCACATTTCTTCATCTAGGTTTCATGTTTCCATTGCCTCGTCCACGTCGTCTCTCCAACTTCTTCTTGGTCGTCCTCTCTTTCTCCTTTCTGGTGGTATCCACTCTAATATCCTCCTTGACCATCTCACTTCGTCCATTCTTTTTGTGTGTCCGAATCATGTCAGTTGTTTCTTCTCAATATCGTCAATGATATCTCCTGCAGCATCCATTTCCCTTCTAATGTCTGCATTTCTGACTCTTTCAAGTCTCGATCTTCTGCAGCTTCTTCTCAGAAAGTCCACCTCTGTGGCTAGTAGTTTTTTTTCTATGTGATTTATTTAGATCCCATACTTCTGAGCCATATATTACGATACTTTGGACAATTGTTTTGTATAGTTGAAGCTTCGTTGTTTTTCTAATATTTCTTTCCCATAATAGTAGGTTTCTTTTTTAAAAAAAATAAAAAATTTAATAATTTTTACTTTTTTATCATAACTGTCGCCTGTAAATAATATTATTTTCATAAACGTGTCTGTTTTATGAAGATCCATTCAATTTTATTACTAAAAATGATGTTTTCTGCATGAACAATGAAAACAAGTAATTTTACACATTTGACTCCTAAATTGTTAACGTAACGAATAAATAAGTTGTTTATATAAAATATTGAAAATCCAATATGAATTGTAATTTTTTTAACAGCTCGGAGTGAACTCTGGCCTCGTTTAAGATATTCCTCCACATTGAGCGATCTTGTGCGGCCATTCTCCAGTTATTAACTTGAATTGCCCGTACGTCATTCTATACGCCGTCCATCCACCTAGTTCTGGGTCTGCCTCTGGCTCTGGTACGATCTGGGATAGCGCGAAAGACTGTATTTTGAATCCGGCTGTCCTCCATTCTTATCAGGTCTCCAGCCTATCTTAAACGCTGCACCCTGATAAAACGGATATATCTTCGTTCCTTATTAGCTTATTCAATTCGCAGGTATTTCTTCTGATATACTCTCCATTTTCCAATTATTTGGCTCCAAAGATCTTGCGTGAAATATTTCTTTTAAAAACCCGTAGACAGCTTTCGTCCACCGCAATCATTGTCCAGATTTCGCATCCATATGTTACAACTGGACTAATAATCGCTTATAATTATTGCTATATACAGTCAATTTTGCCTTTCTTGAAGGCAGCTTTGATTAGATCAATTTCCTATAAGCAAAATAGCATCTATTATCAGCTTGGACGCGTTCTTGTGTACATAAATGAATATAAATTGTATTATCAGTATTATATTTCACAACTTAATTTTTCACTCAACTCACAAACAGAATTTTTTCCAATCAGAAATGTTCAATAAATAATTATTGACCATTTTTGCTTGTTGTTTATTCGCATCTTGTTAACGATGCTGTCATCCTCTGAGCACTGAGATACATTATGTTTTTTTCCTATACACCTGTTGTACATAATTCTTCTGTACAAATCCTACAGGCCATATCTGAGTTCGTTTCTTCTACGATTGCTAAATTCAAGTAAATTTTAAACTGATTTCAAAGTCTACCTAAAGATGACAAACTTTGAAATCGTTTATAAATAAAATCAACTCATATAGGACTTCCAGGATTTATAAAAAAAAACAATTATAAACAATATAATAATTGTTTTATTAGTGTTATAACTACAATCTTATATTTTATATTTTATAAAAATCTGTGATCTGTATTTAACAAAATTATATTTTTCTTACATTTTATATATATATATATATATATATATATATATATATATATATATATATGTTTTAATAGGTAATATATTTAAATGTGATGAAAGAATTGTTTGAGAGGTTATCTTTTCATACATATTTTGTTTGTGTTTTTTTCTTTCTAAAAAATACACAACGATGCACCTATAATTCACATTCAAAATACATCTGGCACAGAATGATTAATGAGTTAAGTGTTATTGATGCAGTTTCATAATTTTCAATGTAACGGTATCGCGTTAACATCTTTTTGTGGTTTAACGTGCAACTTTCAAATACAAACAGGTTTATTAAAATATTCAGTGAATTAATAATATTTACTTGTTTACAATACATCGAATTTAGAACTATGATGCAACAGAAAGAATGTGGGTTCGAATTAAATACGCATCCGTCGATTTTACAAATGCATCTAGGAATTTCGGCGTCTGATTGAATAAATATATCAAATCAGTCATATCAAACCGTGTTGAAAATTCAAGTTTACCGTTATGTGAATTAATAGAATGTATATTCGTGTACAGTTACAAATGCATCTAATTTTGTTATCAGTTTGTATCAGTATGCATAAAAAATCTAGTTTGGAAAGAGGCTACAATCTAATTTCGAACTAGGTTTCTTGTACTAAAAGTAGAATGTGTTTATGGGGACCCGGTGGTCTAGCGGCCTAAAATTTAAGCTATTTTAAAAATTTTTTTTCTATATGAGGGTAATGAATAATGCTTTCAAATTTTTTTACACTTATTTTATTACTAATAAACTACACAAAAATGAAAATAAAGACAAAAAAAAAATTTTTTTTAAATTATAAAAATGATGCTGAAGTCTCCCTCTCTAAAAAAATGGAATTGCGTGGTGAATGATGATTTATCTCTCCCTCTGATCTGAAATAAAACAATTGACGAATTTTTAATTAGTATAAGTATAGCTATCGCAGGAATGTAGAATAAAAAAAAAATTGACAAAATGGCGCGTAGTCAAAAGTACAAGTTTGAAAACGACCAGTATTTTTGAATGTTTTGTTAATAAAAAAAATATAAATATTTTACGGAAACTATTAGTTAGCTAGAACTATTGAGCTAGAACTATTCAGAATAACATATTAAAATTTCAGACAAATCGGTCAAGTAGTTTTTTTTTTCTGGCCCCCGCAAGACGAAAAAAAGTAGTTTCGAGATAAACGCGTTTAAAGTTTCAAGCAAGTATATTCTGACCAAGTAGTTCTGACCTTCTAATGGGCTGTAGATCCTGAAATACTCTGAATTTCGTCATCAAATTTTAACAGTATATTTTTAAGATACTATACTTTAGAAAAAAAATCGATTTTTCGAAAATTCTAGACCACCGGGTCCCCTTAAAATAATTAAACTCATGTGTGCTTTTTTACATTTTTATAATTGATTTCTGAATTCACCGAGAGAATTAATGAATTATAATAAAAAAAAAATCACATTAAGTATCTTATTTTCGATAATCGACATTATTTTGCAATATATTTATAACCTGTATGATAAATGTAGTCTTTTATTCGTCAATGCATATTCGTTTATAAATCAAGCATATTTTAAAATTGACTGTTTATCTTTTTCAATACATCTAAATAACTGTAATCATAACATGAAGTAGCATGAGCATGTATCAAATCTACAATTCAAATATCTGCACAAACATGTCTACTTCGAACACATGCTAATCTGTGCAAGTGTTAAAAATAAAACTCGACATTTTCGTCTGTTTCAGATACAAAATGATACCGTATAAATACTACTGTCTACGTCTGGCTGTGTATCTTCTAGTTCTAAATATACTTACGTCGGTTACCGGCACAACGTCTGATACGAAATCCCATTCAAGACAGAAAAGACTCCTGTGGATAACAGATGATGGACGACTCGCTCTACCGCCAGGAACGACTCTAATCATATCGCCGTCTCTATCATTGCCATTCGTGAGATATCCTCCGGATGGATTCTTCTCGAATATGACCGTCAGTTTACCTTTTACAAGTGAGTAGTGGTCTTTCGTATACTAAACGTTTTCAGATCGACTGATTGTCTTTGAAGACAATTCTTTTATTTTATTACCTTATTACATGCTTCGTATAATAATATTTATTTAATTTTCGCACCAATTACTGTCTTTATATATATATATATATATATATATATATATATATATATATATATATATATATATATATATAATTAAATTATAATTGAACAGATGACTTTGTAACAGAGTAAAATTAAATTAAAAAGATAGTAAGTGAAATATTAATTCGTGTGTAACCGTGAATGTTGTAGTTACTATGTCAAACTGTGGTTATAAATATTTTATACTTAGTTTATGAGTCGATTGTATTTACAAATAGTTGTTTTATGCATCAATTCAATAAAATATTCGTTAGAGTTGCCAATAATCATCCTTTAAAAAGAATACTCTTTTTAATTGATATATCTAAGATTTTTCCTTTATACTGACTGATTTATTTATCCTTTTTATTATTTTTGTGTTTTTATTCAATCTTAATTCAAATTAATTACTTTCTGATACTGAAACGCAAACAACCTGTATAATAAATGCAGAAGATTTTTTATAAATATCTATATTATAAACCCTTTGGAGCTGGGGAAGGGAAGAGGTTGTTGAAATCTTTTGACAAATATTTTTCGATTAAATAGACATTCTTTTATCAAAATGAAAATTGCAAATTTGTCGGTTATAAGAAAAAATATGTTAATTCAGATTAGCTATTAGAAATTTCACATCTATCTGATATATCATGGAAAATCGTGGATACTATTCGAGGAAACATATATCTCTTGATTGGAAACATATAATTGGAAGCGGAAAAATTGGTTATAATTGAAAATTTGCAGAAATAACTTTACTGTTGAGTGTGAAAAATTTTGAAACAATCAAGTGTGCACAAAACGGTCTCATATCGATCACACCTGAACGTAGAGCCTCGAAATTTTTCATACCCTTTCTTCCAATGATGAATTTTTGGAAAAAAAATATTATCCAACCCAATTCTCAAGTTCACAATTTTTATAGGGTTTGAAATGAAAATACAGCGATTTTTGGACGACCGTATTTTTTTTTAAATGAAAGAAAGAGTTGTAAACTTATTTTCATTAGAAAGAAATTAGTGACCTTTAAGGGGACCCGGTGGTCTAGCGGCCTAAAATTTAAGCTATTTTAAAAATTTTTTTTCTATATGAGGGTAATGAATAATGCTTTCAAATTTTTTTACACTTATTTTATTACTAATAAACTACACAAAAATGAAAATAAAGACAAAAAAAAATTTTTTTTAAATTAGAAAAATGATGATGAAGTCTCTAAAAAAATGGAATTGCGTGGTGAATGATGATTTATCTCTCCCTCTGATCTGAAATAAAACAATTGACGAATTTTTAATTAGTATAAGTATAGATATCGCAGGAAGTAGAATAAAAAAAAAATTGACAAAATGGCGCGTAGTCAAAAGTACAAGTTTGAAAACGACCAGTATTTTTGAATGTTTTGTTAATAAAAAAAATATAAATATTTTACGGAAACTATTAGTTAGCTAGAACTATTGAGCTAGAACTATTCAGAATAACATATTAAAATTTCAGACAAATCGGTCAAGTAGTTTTTTTTTCTGGCCCCCGCAAGACGAAAAAAAGTAGTTTCGAGATAAACGCGTTTAAAGTTATCCACTCCACTTATTCTTCTACCTACCTGACCTTCTAATGGGCTGTAGATCCTGAAATACTCTGAATTTCGTCATCAAATTTTAACAGTATATTTTTAAGATACTATACTTTCGAAAAAAAATCGATTTTTCGAAAATTCTAGACCACCGGGTCCCCTTAAACAAAATGTGTTCTTGTAGAGGCTTCTGAATTCTCTCATATTTAACCTCAGTTTGCTAGCCAAAATTTATTTAATTTTTTCAGTTATTATATTAGAATTTTTAAACAACTAACAGTGATAATTAAAAAAATATATCAATTTTAAAAGAAAATAAATTTCTAGTTGCTATTTATCTATCTATCTATCTATATATATATATATAGATATATATATCAGAAAATGTATAACCATAGATTTTAATTCATTGTAAAATAAATTGTAACTGAAAAAGTAATTTATAAATCAACTCATATACTTATATAAAAAAGACTCGATTAAAAATTAAAAAGAACGTATTTCCTGTGTTAATAGAACTGTTAGGACCGATCAAATTTACAATCACAACGTTTCGAGGAAAACTGAATTTTATATTTAATATCAGAAGTACGTTTCTACGAAATTCGACAATGTGAACGGCCTCAGATCTTTACACTAACATTTCCATTCTTATCAGGCATTTAGTACTTCTCAGACACTTTTTTTTAATGTCATGGTTAGTATTCATAATTATATTTAATTATTAACTATCAAGTGATTAACTGATTTATTGTTTTTAGGGTTCGCTCCATAGAGTGGTAAATAAACTGTTCATATTAAAAAAATGTATAATTAATATTTATTCAATTTCGTATCGATTACGTTTGAAAATAAATTTTTAATTATTAAATAATAAAAGTAAAAAAAAATATCGAACGTTATAAAATGTAAATTACTCTGTCCTTGCAAGAAATCGTCATATATTAATCAGGAAGACAGTACTTTTTAATATTTGAAGTTTATAATAAAATTTTTCATATTTGATTCATCATTTTACATGCTTTTTCTAACAGTTCCATTTTGATATTCATATCATCAATGAACAATATTTTATTTACTTTCAGACAGAAGCAAACATTACTCCTATTTATATGTAAAGACCTAATATTTGGAATCTCTATTCATCGTGGGTATTTTGTTTAAGTTATATTAATTTTAACAGTAACCGCATTTATGATACTGTAAAGAATCTTGAAGTTTTTTTGTATCCTGCAGTAGAACTTTTCTCTTCTTACAATAATATATCTTCATTATTTTTGTATATTAAAGTAATTTACTGGCCCTCTGACTCTAACATCCAAACTGCATGTCCTTTATTTCAAATTAATTCCAATATACATTCCATGTTTATAATGGTTTTTATATCTGTTTTATAAATGATTTTGAATACTCTTAGAGATTCTGAAACATACAGACATCTTATATTGGTCATATCTTTTCTATAATTAAAAATCAGTCCTGTTGTTGTTAACGTCGTCGTTAAATGTTTTTTATTTGTGTTCTTATTGGTTGATGGAGATCACCTTCTAATTGATTGATCTTTTCTGATTGATTGACATCAGTCGCTTATATGTAGCTCTCGTACGGTGTGCAACGAAAGAGGGTATACGATTTCAGTGTAAATTTGATAATATTGTATACACTGAAACTTTAGAGTAAAAAAATTGTTACACATTTTATTTTGTTGTTAATTTTTATAAACCTTTCCAATAAATATTTTACTACTTACATTTTATGCAGATTATTCATGCATATAATTTGTTAATTCCTGTTATCTGTTAAAAGAGAACAGACGTCAACGAGCGGGGTAGGGCCACCTCCCCCTCCCCCGGGTTTAGGTGATTGTAACGAGTAGCGAGCGGATCCCCCTGGTTATCATAAAACTGTTTTTTCCCATAATACTTACATCATCTTTAATTCAAATACAATTAAATGATTTTTTTACAAATCTTGTAGCCAATTTTTAGCAAACACACTCCAATGAAAACTTATTACATTTTTGATATATAGGGTGATTCAATTTAGCCGTCCACATGGAAGTATTAAAAGGGTACGGCTGTTATGTTATGTTTTATTCAGTATTTTAGTCCAATTCAATACTAAAAACTAAAATACTAAATGGGGGATAACATGTTTTTTTTAATTGTTGCGTTTTTTTTAATACATTCGTGTGGGAGCGTAAGTTGAATCACCTTCTATTTAAAAATTTAAACCCATTAAATCCATTCCAGAATACCAAACCGCAATATTTAATATTTGGTATATTGTTTTTTTCTACTGAATTTCAATTGAAGTAAATTTCAACAAATCCTTTTCTGAAATAAGTTTTAAATAATTCAAACACTTTTCAAATAAAAAAAAAACAAATAAACCACATCAAATCAATATGTTTGTACATGTATTCTAAATCTGTAAGTTTATATTTTGATTTAAAAAATACCTAACTGAAAAATTAGATAAATAAAGGTAAACAATCAATGGTAATATTTTCATATAAAAAGTAATAAGTTTCTGTCTGTTCGTGTCAAAATATAATTGCAAATCGAGTATATTAATACAATTACTATTTAAGATTGAAATTGAACAGCCTATTTATTTATAATAAGTAATATTTTTCTACATACTACATATGAAATCGATTTGGATTAATATGTAACAGTGGAAAAGAACATGTAGTGTATTTGAAAAGAAATGATGTTGATTGCAGGTTTATATTATTGAAAAAAGTTTCTTGTCGTTTCAATAAACATGATTTTATTAATTAAACAATCACATTTCGTGTAATGAATTTTAAATTTCGTATAATATGAAGATCGGCTCGAAATCTGTGTCAATAAACATTTAGTACATCGATAATAAGTTTTATATGTATGAGTTATCATTTGTGGTTGTAGCTCAGACACGTACCTACAAAACTATGTGTTAATTAATCTATAAATTTAAGAATACTTCGACATGTGAATTGAAACGTATATTTATATAAACTAATAACAGTTCCAGACTATATTCGTATGAAAATCAAATATATTTTCCTAATCGTGTTCACAAAGTTTATATTTATTTTTATTTCGTACTATCGTATAAAATTCCATTCCTATCTAAGTATATTCTAGTGATTTTTATATAAAAACAGGTCTAATTTTATAATCAATTTTTGGTTTCATCAGATTATATATAGTATTTAATTACAAAAAAAATTATAGTAAAATAATAATTGTATATAATATAAGGATATATCTAAGATTTTCTAAATTAAGCAAACACACTCCAATGAAAATTTGTTACATTTTTGATATATAGGGTGATTCAATTTAGCCTTCCGCATATTAAAAGGGTACGGCTATTATGTTATTTTTATTTAGTATTTTAGTCCAATTCAATACTAAAATACATTTGAACTAAAATACTAAATGGGGGATGACCTGTTTTTTTTAATACATTCTTGTGGAAGCGTAAGTTGAATCACCTTATGTTTAAAAAATTAAACCCATTAAATCCATTCCAGAATACCAAACCGCAATATTTAATATTTGGTATATTGTTTTTTTCTACTGAATTTCAATTGAAGTAAATTTCAACAAATCCTATTCTGAAAAAGGTTTTATTTATAAAAACAGGTCTAATTTTATAATCAATTTTTGGTTTCATCAGTAGAGTGATTATATATAGAATTTAATTACAAAAAAAAATTATAGTAAAATGATAATTGTATATAATATAAGGATATATCTAAGATTTTCTAAATTAAAAAAAAGTCCAAAAAGTTTCAATCTTTGCACTGTTTTGAAAAAAAAGATAAAAACTAAGGTACAAGTCTTCGATAATAAAACATGAATTAACATACATGATTCCTTTATCTTTTAAGCTTACATTTTTGACAAAGTTAATCTATTTATTTATATGTTGTATAATTGAAAACATCCAATCAATCATTGATATAAATCTACGATGTATTAAAAAATAATAACAAAAAATATATTCTGTATTCATGCATTAATCTATTCTTTTGTAATAAATAAGAATATACAACAACTGCATAAACGTGTTAAAGGAGAAGTCTAAAAAGATTAAACTTGCTCTAATTTTATAATAATTTCTTGTTTGTATAATTATTTCTTCTTTGTTTGTATAGTTATTCATATCTTTACTTATTTAAATATTTTTTTAAAATAATATACCAACCTGTATTAAACATCTATATAAACCAAGCTGTTTCAGGTATCTTGTTAACTTTAATTTACTGCATTGATAATTTAATTTCCTAGATTTCTGCTTCTTAAGGGGTTAGGTACAGTTGCAAAGCCAAAAAAAAATGCTTTTTTTGAGAATTTGTTTTAAAGAAAGTTTTGAATATTTATTGATTAAAGTTTCTAATTTCGAAAGATACATATTTTAAGAAATTACAGTAATTTTTTCAAGTAAAAAGAGTGATAAATAACCGAGTTACTGCCAGTATGCCAGAGGTCTAAAAAAAAATTTGTTTTTGCGGTGCGTAACATAACTCTTGACTAAATCATCTGAAACAAAAAAAAGCGTAAAGAGTTAGTAAAATATAATATTCTTGTGTACTTATCGGAGAGATTTTAGCAAAATTTTATTTTCTTACAAAATGGCGGATGTTCAAATTAAAAAGTTTTTTTTTCGCCAAAAAAATCGGTCATTTTTCGGTTCTATTAAAAAAAATAAAGTCAAAATTAAAAATATCTCGCTGACTAGTACACCACAATTATATTATAAATAACTGGTTAAAATTTGATAAGGATCGGTTGAGCCGTTCTTGAGATTCTCTACGCACCGACTTTGAAAACGTTGTTTCGAGAAAAATGCGTTTAAAGTTTTGGGTACGATTTACACGTATATAAAAATTTGCTGCGAGGCCGCTCGAGATGCTTTCGGTTAAAGTCATATATCTCCGTAAGTTAAGCTCCGATTTACTTGAAATTTTGACACAATATATTTGAAATGTTATACTTTCGGAAAATGCAAAAAAAATTTTAAAAAATCGAAATGACAAGTGTACCTAACCCCTTAATTTTCTCGTACACGGTTCACTTGAATCAATTCCATACTCAATATAATCCATCGAAAACAAAAATCATTTCCTAAACTATATTAGAAAGAATATTGAGCAAATTCATGACTTGTTTTCATCATTTATATCCCTGCTACCATAGAAAAAAATGAATCCTAATAGCTAACGAATGGCAAATGAATTTTTTTAAAAAAGCAAAAATTATATTGTGTTATATTTTTATCAGACAAATAAAAATAAAAAAAAATATTCAGTATGACGCTTGTGATCATTTTTTCATACAAAGTTCATTTATATTTTAATCAATTTTTTTGTTATCTTCTGTCGAATATTCTGGTCGACTTCTATACTTAATTTTCATTGCTACTAAATCTCAAAATCTTTCCTCGGACAAATATGAAAATGTATACTGTACCGACAGTTCGAATATCATGCAAAATCAAATCAAAATCAAAAAATATTTTATTGTGGTGAATTTTACATGTTTCAACGCCGAATTTACTGTGCATTGGATGGAAATTGAGGTTTGGTCCGGGGTCTTAGCCGAGGCTTTTAAACCGGTTTTGACAGGAGAATTGTGATTCAGGAAGTGGGTATAGCGGATGGTTTGAAGTTTTCAAGTCCGGAAAAAAATTTCAAAAAACCGGAGAATATCAAGCTTGATAGTTCAATATTCCTTTGAATTTGAATCTGAAACTCAGAGATACCGCCTGATATGTATTAAAAAAAAATTAAACAATCAGTTATCTACCATCGGATCACTTATAAACAACCCACCGACCACAGTTTGAAAAAAAACAGTTCTAAATCTTTATTTTAACAGACTATATCTGTAAGAAAACATTTATATCAAATACTCTAATATTATTTCACATTGTTTGAATAAGCCCACATTTTATTAGCAAATAGATTCGAATATAGATCTAATTATGTATACAAATAAATACTGACATTGACATTTTCTTTTATAGTCGATTTCGATAAACTGGGTCTAACTGATAATCAAAATCCGTACGGTGTATTACCGCCATTACTAGCAAGATCAATGGGACACGCAGCAGGAAGTCTTCTCGCTAACTATATTAGTGAATTCATGACCAGTAGACGGAAACGAAGTACAATGCCCATAAAGCCACCTGCAGAGCATGTGAATGCATTCCATGGAGGCGAAAGGTGAGTCTGATTACATTATCAAAATATGTTCATTTTTCATTGGACAGAACAATACGTACTGGACAAGAGGATGTTTATCGATTGTTATTGTTAAAAAGATATCGACTTGTTATAAAAAAGTCACAATAAAAATTATATCAAACAGATATAAATCGAAATAATATACATGACTGATTATTTTTGACGGTATCTTCGTTTTGTTTTGATTAATAATATATGCTTTATGTATGTAACAAAAATAAATATTAATTTAACACCTTATCATTTTTTTAAAATAAATTTACATGCTTCATTGCGATATAATCTGAGTAAAAAGTGTTTGATTTAAACAGAATGGGTGTTTATTATAAAAGTAATATAATGTAAACTTTGAAAAATTAATCAAATTTGTTACATGGAAAACTCAAACATTTTATATGAGAAACCTGTGGTCTTTTAAGATTTTTCTGTGTGTCTTTTTCTCATATTCTGTCAGTTATGTGCATTTATTGTTTATTAATTCAAACGGAATTTTAATTAATTAAAATTAAAAAATCATTTTTTGTAGGAAAAGCATAATTTTGAAAATTTAACCGACCTTATAGATACATTCATTGTTCAAGGGTGGCACATTATCATATTATTAATTTGTGATTAGAAATAATTTAATATGCGAACGAAGCTTAGAAAACGAAGTATGGAAAGATGCATGTTGGGAATAACAAGAAGAGATAGAAAGAGAATAGAATGGATACGAAAACAAACAGGAGTCACGGATATAATAAGAAGAGTAAAGAGTCTGAAATGGAATTGGGCGGGACGTATCGCAAGAAGAGAGGACAACCGATGGACAAGAGAAATTATTGACTGGGAACCAAGGAATATAAAAAGACCCAGAAAGAGACCAATGAACAGATAGGATAATGATATCAAAAACTTTCTTGGAAATCAGTGGAAAAGAGAGGCACTGAATCGAACAAAATGGAAAATCATGGAAGAGGCCTTTATCCAGCAGTGGATTAACAGAGGCTGAAGATGATGATATATATATATATATATATATATATATATATATATATATATATATATATATATATATATATATATATATATTCATATTTCAACTAACAAAGTATTATGATTTACTTAACCTTTTGCACTACAAGCAATTAGGCTATACACTAGATCAGACGTCTGTACACTACACTTCTGATCTACTGTATAGCCTAATTGCTCGGAGTGCAAAAGGTTGAGTAAATCATAATACTTCGTTGATTGAACATAAGAATAACATTCATTTTTATAACATAGCATTCGACCTCCAGCCATACATTCATATGAACACGTGAATGTATTTAATATTTATTAAATAAACAATAAAGCGTAGAATCTCTTGTAATAGATAAACATAAATAAATACTTATTGATCAACAAAACGAATGAACACTTTTCATGATGCAATCTTCTAATCGGTCGATCTAAGAATAGATTTTATCTGAATTTGTTTTCACTATGCGAAAAAAATCCTTGGCATGTGTACAAAGTGTACGGTATTATCTTTTTAAATGAAAACTAAATTGTATGATATAATGACTGTAGCTGGTTTATATTTTTCTTATTTTCTCTGACTATATTTTATGCACACACACACACACACGAATATACGAGGTCAGACAATTAAGTAATGCGACCGATTTTTTTTCTTGGCCTGTGGTAACACTGCGAACCTGTAACTCCGCCACCGTAATAGCAGATCCCTTCTCTCTCGATTGAGACCTTGACCACCCTCGTACGATCATTTCTTCGCCAGCTGTTTAGTGTTTTGTAACAACGCGCGAGTAGTGCATGTCACGAAAATGGAACAGAGAAATTTAGAGCAACGGTGCGCGATAAAATTTTGTGCAAAACTCGGCGAAACCGCGACAGAAACTTATGAAAAAGTGCTGAAAGTGTATGGTAGTGATGCCCTGAGTCGTAGTCAGGTGCTTCGGCAATGAGAGAATGAGCAAGTCCAAAGTGAAAACCATGTTGATTTGCTTCTTCGACAGCAAAGGGGTGGTTCACAAAGAGTTCGTACCACCTGGACAAACCGTAAATCAAGTATTCTACCGCAATGTGCTCGAAAAATTACGAAAAAGGGTGCTCAGAGTGCGTCCAGAGATCGCGAAGACTTGGGTTCTGCATCACGACAATGCTCCCTGTCACAGTGCGTTCAGTGTCTCTCAGTTTTTGGCGTTTAAAGGCATCGCAACGTTACCACAACCGCCCTATTCACCAGACATGTCACCCTGCGACTTTTTCCTATTCCCCCATATGAAAAAATTCGTCAAAGGTCGACATTTTGACTCCGTTGAAGATGTCCAAGAATCTGTGACGAGGGTACTCGGAGAGGTCCCACAAGAAGTGTTCCAGAATTGTTACGAAAACTGGAAAACTCGCTGGAATAAGTGTATAGATGCGGTAGGGGACTACTTTGAAGGGGATCGCAGCGATGTACCTTAATTTTTAAATATACTCGATTTTTGAATTTTGTCGCATTACTTAATTGTCTGACCTCGTATGTATATATATATATATATATATATATATATATATATATATATATATAATATCTATTGGTATTAAATATATACTGTCTTTACTTGTCTAGTTTTATTGCATTCAGTAACTAAAAGGCAGTTATTACTGTCATTGACTGCAATTAGGAAAAAATTCTCTGCATACAGTAATAAATGTGTACATATAAGTAAATGTACTTGTTAAATGTGTACACAAGTAAATTATTGATCGTTTTTCGCATTTACTGGTAAACGTTTTATCATGCATGTTTGTGTGTATGCATGCATTTCAGTTAACTTGTAAATTATTGAGCGTACAAACAACAACGAACGAAAATTAACATCTTATTTAAACACCAGTTTTTTAGTACTGATATCTGAGGTAATTTCAAATATTTCAATTCATTTCATATTTAGTCTTTACTAGCTTATGTGCCGATCGGTTTTTTTTTTTAAATATATAAAATAAACCGTTCGTTTGAAATCTCTACTCGAAACTATTTTGTAAATTTTCTTTCACAGAAATGTATAAAATTTAAAAAAAACCAGTCTGTTTGAAATCTCAGAACTAACTTGTGATTAAAATGATATTCAAATTAAAATCATATATGTGCGTACAAAACGATCTACGGAATTAAAATTTAATTATATTTTTTACGTGAAATTGTATTTTCTCATCGAAGAACTTACACACTATTTTAACATATTTTGATATATTTCTTGCATAGGATTTGAGTCCGCACTTTAATATGCGAGTATGTTGTCTATTTTTATATTATTTAATAGTTTCTTCTTCATAACTACCTTCCAATCCAGTATTAAGTATTATTCATGCAGATTATCATCACATGACACACATTTATCTTTAAAAGTCTTCGTTTTTCCTTGACCTTTTCTGTACTCTTTATCTGATCATTGCCATATGTCGTTCTGTTTTGTACAAAATATTTTTTATAGTGGATTAATTTCCGAAAGAACCACATATATGTGTTTTTTTTTATTTGCATCTTTTAGTATTCCCGGGCTCTTTCGTCTTCGGCTTGTCTCTGTATCATTTTATTTTATTTTTTTATTTTTTTTTGTTATATCTTCTGACTATTATATTTCTCATATTAAGTACTTCTAGATGTTCGTGTAGTCCTTTATTCCAGATCGAATGTGAGCGATTTTAGCATATTTTCTGCATATATCTTTCCCTTCGAAGTCTATTAGAATTATATAATATAACATGGTCAGATATTTGGTACAGATGCTGAATTTATTTTTTTTATTAGGCTGATAGAAAAATAATCGCGGCTTATGAACTTAAAATTCATACACATTACCGCAAGTATTTTCCTATCGACCTAATAAGTTGACGTTTTCCTTCTTATTCCTAGTTTTTTTTTTATAGACCTTATTTAGTATTGTCCGCAGTTCGTTTGTAACTCCATCTACTTCCCATATTTCTGTTCTGAATGTTAGTATGGGTTTCGATATTACTTCAAACATTCACATTATCATATGGTATCTCTTCCTTTCTGTAGATAAACCTAAATTAAACCTTAATATTAATTGTATAGATTTTTTTATTTTATACCTTCATCATGTTTTGATGTTCATTCCAACTGCCAGATCTATAAACATATGGTTCTAACTACTTACATTTTGTTAATATTCCAACATTGTAGTTTCTCTTTTTGTGCCTTTACTAAATATTATGAATTTTCCTGTCTGTGTCTTTACTTGGATATCGTTTAGTTCGCAGAATTCTTTAATTGGATATATTCCTTTTCAAATTCCTATTACTAACTACTGATTTTATTGCTGTATTGTTTGCATACATTATGGTTTTGATCTCATTTACTCCATTTAATGTGACTGCATTTCCATTTCGTCAAGGTGGGTCGGTGTATCGTTCATGAATAAAGCGAATATAATTACTGATAATCAGTTTTTTTAATGCTTCTTAGAAGGACTATAAACTGATTTATTTGTCATCATCCATAGTTGATTATCCATCTACAGTTGTAGGCTTTCCTGACTATCATCGATACTTACATACTTAAATATTAATATTATATAAAGACAAGATTGAAACAGTTGTTTAAGTCTTTTGAATGTTTCTTACAGAGCGTTACTCTACACCGCCGTAGAAGATTTATTAAGCAATTTTGGAATGGACGGAAAAGCATGCCTACTTCGAGCCATCTGCGAAGTACACGCACACCCTTTACACAACTTCGGACTCATTGGTGAAATGTTGAAATTGTTTTTCACGTAAGTTATATTGTTAATTTGTTAACAACGATTCAGATTTGAATATTTCGCTCCGTGTAAACAAAAATGATATTATCTCGATTGAAATTTATTATAAAACCGCATGTGATTTCCTCTGTTTATCATAATCTCTCGTAATATTCATATCTTTATCTTTCATTTCTTCCATACTAGTGGTAAATTATTATTTTATCAAAATGTATTAAAATTCGTTGTATCAAAATGTATTTTCTCGATAACAAAAAGTCCAAGTCTAAGTTAGTTTAAATCAAATTTTTGCCATGACAATTACAACAGATCCAATAAAAAACGAATATCTGTATGAAATTCGATCGTAGAACAGATATAAATGTACAATATTTCTAAACTATAAAACAGTAATGTGATTGTTATATAAAAATAGGCAATTTAGAATTTAATTTTATATTACTTTCATGCTGTCAATTAATTATAATTTATTTTCGATTTTCATTCCTTTATAAATTCAATTATTGACTCGAATATGAATATTTTTGTTCAAAATAAAACTGATCAGTTTTGAAAGTAAGCCATAACAATGCAGTTTAAAAAAAA
The DNA here is from genome assembly GCA_034766995.1 of Acanthacorydalis orientalis. NCBI lineage: Eukaryota > Metazoa > Arthropoda > Insecta > Megaloptera > Corydalidae > Acanthacorydalis > Acanthacorydalis orientalis. The sequence continues at coordinate 9,937,904 of CM068323.1, read as the reverse complement.
CGCAATATAATTATTATAAGACATTCGTACGTTTCATATATTTATAAAAGAGGATCAGTGCCAAATAGCACATCTATTGTAGAATAACTACATTATAAATAACTTTCTGTCACAAATATACGACTGCATCTCGATTTATTCTATCGTGTGTGAATGAAATTCTCATATTTATATTAGGGATATCGCTACATTTATATATATATATATATATATATATATATATATATATATATATATATATATATATATATATATATATATAACTATACATATTTCTGATATTAAATAATATATTCTTGTACTTTTTAGAAGATAATATCTATTAGTAAAATGATAAACAGATAATTTTTCACCGAAATTCATATGAAATTTATAATCAGTGTGTATGTGGTTTTGAAGCTGCGGTTGAATTTATTTTTATATTAAAATATAATCATTTGAAAGAAAAAACAAATATCTATCTACGTGAAAAATATTATTTGAATACATTAGGATAGATGTTGTAACTTTCATGAATCTCATTTTACATAAAAGAGATTACATTCATTAGTCAACGAAATGACTCACTAAGAATCTAATTGAAGTCTGAGTCATCAAACGTTTACATCTGTTTCGGCTATGCTTCATTTAACAATGATTTCCATTTACAATTACTATCTCTTTGTTTAAAATGTTTTAAATATGAATTATTTCCCAGATATCACAATGACAAATTTGTTTATGAACCTTTTGCACTCGGAGATTGTTTTCATCTCACCTACCAGCAACTCGCACATATTTTTTAACAAAATAGAAAGTAACAAATAACTTCAAGTAAAATTATATAGCATTGTAAATAATTTCTTTATTCAAATGAAACTTCAAAAATACACTAATTAATCATGTTTTATAAAAAAAAATAATATCTTCATTTGTTAGATTCACGATGTGTTCTCAGAGGGGACAGACGAGTGGAAAAGTTTAATACATTTCCGAATAAAAAGCGCGCATAATATAAAAAATGTGTATTTATTACATTCACCAAAACCTTCATACTCTTATCAAAAATTTAATAATCCTTATTTACTTTTAATTATTCATATATATATATGTATATATATATATATATATATATATATATATATATATATATATAGTATAATATAAATATAGTATATAAATATAGTATATAAATATAAATATATAAATATAGTATATAAGTATGTGTGCATTTTTTTTATTTGAAAGTTATCTAAATAGACCAAGAAAATAAACAAAATAATTTAAATATGACAAGAACATATATAAAAAGCATGCAATATAATTTTTGGCACTCTAGTTAAATTCCTTTTCGCGAATGAACTTTTCACTCAACCCATAAACCACAAACATATTTTGATCAAAAATATATAATAATTGATTACTAATACTTTTTGTCAGTTTCTTTTGTGTATTTCGATGATGATACCATCACATTTAAGCTTTAAAATACAGATTTTTTTTAAAAAAAAATTATGAGTGACCAAGATTTTATTCTTTATGATCAGAAAAAAATTGTAGTTCGTATGATAACCAAAAAAAACATTTATGAAATGAAAAAACATACGATGAATAATAAATAAACAAGGTTAATATGAAATGATAAAGAATTCAACTGTATTAATAAATTTCATTTCGATTTCAGTGCAAGTAAATCCCCATATTCTGACTATTTAGACGAATATGTGCAAGCAGAAAAAGCAGGAACGGGGACAGATACTAGTGGACCAGGAGAATGCTTACCGTATCTTCGTGATTGTCCAAAATCACTGTTCCAGTCGTCAACGCACCTCTACAGGTACATTTTCAAAAAATTACACTTTAAAATTCTTACTTGTTAATTTATATATGAGAGAAATTTGAAAAGTGTTATATCTAAATTTATTATTGCTTTATATTTTCACACCTGACATGAATAACTATGGAATGTCAAGTCAATCTGTTAAATATTTTGTTAGAAACATCTGTTTAAATAAAATCGCCCGAGTGTATTTTTTAAATTGGATAAAATCGAACAGTGATGTTTTTTTTTATTAAAAAAGGTTTAACATCCACGGGAATTTTTAGCGGGATAAAAAATGTGTTCGGTGATAGCACAGTTTCGTTTACAACAGTTAAAAATAGACTTCAGAATTTAAACGTGGTCGTATGAGCTAGAAAGATGACTCCCGTATTGAACTCCCAAAAAATGCAACGGCACCAGAAATCATCAATAAACTGCACGATATTATTTTAAAGGATTGCCGATTAAAGATGTTTGTAATTACTAAGGCTGTGGGCATCTCAGATAAGTGGGCATTTTACATCCTAATCGAATAATTAAGGGGACCCGGTGGTCTAGCGGCCTAAAATTTAAGCTATTTTAAAAAAAAATTTTCTATATGAGGGTAATGAATAATGCTTTCAAATTTTTTTACACTTATTTTATTGCTAATAAACTACACAAAAATGAAAATAAAGACAAAAAAAAAATTTTTTTTAATTAGAAAAATAATGCTGAAGTGTCTCCCTCTCTAAAAAAATGGAATTGCGTGGTGAATGATGATTTATCTCTCCCTCTGATCTGAAATAAAACAGTTGACGAATTTTTAATAAGTATAAGTATAGCTATCGCAGGAAGTAGAATAAAAAAAAAAAAATTTGACAAAATGGCGCGTAGTCAAAAGTACAAGTTTGAAAACGACCAGTATTTTTGAATGTTTTGTTAATAAAAAAAATATAAATATTTTACGGAAACTATTAGTACGGAAACTACTAGAGAGCTAGAACTATTCAGAATAACATATTAAAATTTCAGACAAATCGGTCAAGTAGTTTTTTTTTCTGGCCCCCGCAAGACGAAAAAAAGTAGTTTCGAGATAAACGCGTTTAAAGTTTCAGCCGGCTCCACTTATTCTTCTACCTACCTGACCTTCTAATGGGCTGTAGATCCTGAAATACTCTGAATTTCGTCATCAAATTTTAACAGTATATTTTTAAGATACTATACTTTCAAAAAAAAATCGATTTTTCGAAAATTCTAAACCACCGGGTCCCCTTAAGTATGAAAAAGCTTTTGGAAAGACGGGTATACTCATTTTGCTATCAATTGTGTAAAAACACAAACGAATCCAAATTTGAATTGAAGCTTAATTAAACTAAGATTTTCTGCCCCATTCGCCATATTCAATTGCTTTCTCCATATAACTTCTGTCTATTCCTAAACCTCAAAAATTATTTGATAGCAAACGATTCTCTACAAATGACGGGCTGAAAGCAGCAGTAAACGACTATTTGCAGGATCTTGTAGAATCGAATTCCGGAATGGGATAAAAGCATCGGAGAATCTCTGGACAGAGTGCGTTGTATTTCAGAGAGATTAAATTAACAAATAGAAGTATTTTTCAAATTTCCCTCTTAAAAAATCGATTCAAAACAATCCTTCTCAACTAACTCGTTACACATTTCTTAAACTAAAAACATTGTGTTTTCTTTTCCAGAAAAGAGACCAACGAAGACGAAGAAACGACTGCAGATAATTTCGAACTAGATAATAAGGTTTCGGATGGAAGGTCAGCACAAGTAACGTTAAATAATAATTCTCCTAAGTCAATGTAAAATTATCATATTTGTGTAGTTATGACTGAAAGTTTATATTTAAAGTTTTCGTTTCCTATAGTACAATATTATTTTATATAAAAAGTAATATTATTAGATGTCAATCAAGCTTTTGTATATATATATATATACATATATATATATACATATATATATATATATATATATATATATATATATATATATAACGGTTGTTACGTTAATTGTAACATTTCACTACTTTACCAATTTCACAAGTTTCGCCGAACAAGTTCCAACATCAACAGATATTTCTCTGTTTTACTATTAACTCTGGATTTTTTTACACATACGAGAGATTCTTTATGCACACTTAAATGCCTTCAACTATTTTTATATTACATAAAAAATAGATAAAAACTATCATTTTTTATTTTTTCCTGTGTATTTTTGTGGTTATATAAACAAATAGCACTATTTATTTATAATTTCGTAACTCTTCCTGTAATTATTTATCAGAAATTTAATCATAAGACATTTCTCTGTTTTACTATTAACTCTGGATTTTTTTACACATACGAGATATTTTTATATACACCTAAATGTCTCCAACTATTTTTATATTACATAAAAAAATGATAAAAATTATCATTATTTATTTTCCTGTGTATTTTTGTGATTATATAAACAAATAGCACTATTTATTTATTTATAATTCCGTAACTCTTCCTGTAATTATTTATCAGCAAATTAACTATCCTTTTCTGAATATCCACTTGAATAAAATGTACATTCTTTCGATATTACAGTCTAATCAATTGATTTATTCAATATTTTAATTACTTGCTTATCTAGAATTAAAGCGAATAGTGTGATAAATTTTTCTTTCATGTATGAATGCCTGTCAGTATCATTTATTATTTTAGAATCGATTTTTTTATAAAATAAATTTTATAAAATCATATATCTATAAATTATCATTAATAATATATTATTTTGAATTGTACGAATCGTATAACTATCGAAATATGACAGATAAAAAATAGTCTAACTGAAATATTTCCAATTTTCAAATACTTCTCTTTCAAAATATATGTTTTTTAAACAATATATATATATATATATATATATATATATATATATATATATATATATATGTTAATTATCATTTGAATTAATCTGAATCGAAATTAGTAGCAAATTTAAAAAATCAATTCAAATAACTTAATCATTTGCAAATGATTAATTTATTAATAAATTATACAGGAATAAAATCAAACTCTTAAACTTTTCAACTTCCTTTTAACAACAAAACAAATAATTTCGCAGATCTCTCGATCAAAATAAACTAGATTTGTCATTTAATCAAAGATAGTTTCATTAAAATTTTCATTAACTAATAAAACACTTTATCTCTCTTCAATATAAAGTTAATGGCACTTTTAGAGATTTTAATTGATAATATAATTTATAACTGTAATTATTTTAAATCGATCCACGTGTACCAAGAATTTATACGACATTCTTTAATTGAAATATTTACCAGTCAGTACGGATTTTTATATGTTTGCGTTTTAAATGATAAAAAAATTTAATTGAAAAACTAACCATATGTAAACACATTTCAGACCTGTATGAACATTATAAATCATTCACGTTTTTTTTTTATATTCGACATATTTCAATAAACTGATATTTTCATCTTCATTGATAAATACGGAACGATGCAGAGAAAGGTATTTAGCACAGGTGTACGGCATAGCAACTTTTAAAACTATTCGGTTCGTGGTTCTATTCAAAAGTAATTCCGAATAATGATTTGTTCAAGTCAATCATAATCGAAATGTATATATTCATAGAATACATTTAATATTTATTGTATGCTATACAATTATTTAAAACAGAAAAGTAACTGTTCTCTAAGAGAATACCGCCTTTTTAGATACTTTGCATATTTTTTATTGTACTTTTTAAATTGCTTTTTTAAAAAAAACTTTGTGCTATATTTTTACCGATGATATTATATTTACAATAAATAAATTGGAAAAAAAACAATTTTATCGTCCATTTGCTGACTGTCGAATCGAAATTTACATAAATGTAATCTTATCGAAAATATAAAGAATTCTAATCATTTTATTTCATAAATAAATATTCAATTTCTTGGTAATATAGTGTTAATTTCTTAAGGGCTCCGCACACTATCAGTTTGGCAGTCAATTCTGATTAATCAGTTGTGATCGGTATGATAAACTGAGGGTGTGTGGTACATGTTTGAACTGACCAGTCCGACTGGAGAACTGAAAGAAATTCTATCGATTCATCTGTCCAATCAAATGAACAGAAGTAAAATTTGTGAGGGCGTGTTGCAGTTTCAGTTAAATCGTTCAGTTTTTGTTTGTCTATTCTTGTAATAAGCTTAGTATTTACGTTATTTTTAATTGACTATTTTTTAGCTAAAAATTAAATTAGAGTCAAACTCAAAATTAAATCAAACTTTAACCACTCAATGCACAAATTAATTTTAAAACTTCGGTCAAAAAATAATCACTTTTTATTAAATAAATTTCTTACTAGCACACAATTAAAAGAAAAAAAATATATCTTCAAGGGCGTACCAAGTGTGTTTTAACATAGGAGAGGTGGCACAATTTTTAAAAAATTAACATTTTGTTATAAATGGCACAATTCAGAATAATGGTAAATTAATTTTAGTAATTCGATATCGTTTTCGGCATCCTTTATACCAGAAAAATGACTACATAGAAGTATTTAGATGAATATTGTGACGCCCGCGTCGGGAACGAGCAGATAAAAATTTCATTAGTAAATACAACGTGTCAGTTAGATCTGTTGTGTGTGTACACACACAGTACACACAGTCTGAGCAATTAAAACTCTTTAGATTTAACTGATCGGCCAGAACTGATTGTGTGTGGGGCTCTAGAAAAGGATTTTTTTGATTTGTCTCATTTTTCTATCAATGAACCGAAATTATTTCCGACTCTTACATTTCTGTCTCATAAAAGTACATAATAGTCAACAGATTCCTACTTTATTCTAAATTTGTATACGTATATATATATATATGTATGCATGTATGTCTATTGTGTGTGGGTATGTTATATAAACTATGCAAATATTTTTATGCGTGTGCGTAAAAACACTTACATGCTTTTAACATGCTTACATGCTTAACATAAGTCGATGTAAATATATTCAAGATATTATAAATAAAAAAATATATTTATAATATATTTCGTAAGACACTATTAATAACATATGATCTGATTTTTAAAATAATGCGATCTGTTTCAATATTTTACATGAACAGTTATTCTCAATCATATCCATGCTCGAAAAAGCTGTACAACGAAAAAAAATGAACATTTCTATTCATTGTTTCTGTTTAAATATTTCATATAACAGTTATTTATTCAAAATATTACATGATTTTGAATAATAATTGATTTAAAAATAAAAAAGAGACATAACAATACAAATGGAAACAAAATCATCTCATAGTCATATTCGTACAAAACGTATTTATCATGAAAACACAGTCGATACATTTTACAAATATGAGAAGATGTTATATCTAATATTTATTTGGAAACGATCTGTTTCTAATTAATTCATTTAACCTGTTTGACATCGATTCCTCTGATTTTTTGATAGCTTCATCAGACATTCTTGATCAGAACTTTTTTGTGATTTGTGGAATAAGAAAAATTAATTTATGGAAATTAAATTATCCAAATCTCTAAACTATATTGTTAATAGTTCTGCAATTTTATTTTATAGCATTATTTGTATCAATCATTCAAGAAAACAAGAATTATAAGTCAACCATATTATAAAGATAAATAAGATTACACTTTCTGTTGATTAAAATTCAGTATAATGGGAATCAGTATTAAAACAAACTGTAATTATACAACCGTTTTATGTTATTTTTTATATATTTTTTATACAATTTACATTTTTATATTTAAAATATATATTACAATAATTTCTGCAAACGTTGACCTTAGTACTCGAACATCTGTTAGAATATAATGTAAACGAAAATTATGATTCACCAGTGTTACGCTTGTAACACTTGCACAAAAATAATAATTTAATGAATAATTACGAAACATGTATGCTTTATCATATAGTCATCTTTAATATTTATGTTATTTTTTTCTTGTTTTTAATGTTTATATTATAACACAATGGTTTTATAAGGGAAAAAAATATATTTAATGTTTAGACATCAGTTGAAATACGATGAAATTAAATTGTTTCACTAGTTCACACTTGTAATAAAATAGGTATTTTATATATATATATATATATATATATATATATATATATATATATACCTGAATATCGCTTCAATTCAGATAAAAAGTTTCGAGGGACTAAATCATGAATTTGCGTGAAGTATTAACCGAATTCTTCGTTTTTTTTCTATATTTTTGTTTCAGTCGACTAATTTTACTTAAATTTGTACCCTGTTTCCTTCATTAAATCACTTTGATACCAACGAAACTGTTGATTCTTACCTATTCATATTTTTTTTAAATCTCGATGGTTCGGAAAACTTAAGATACTTTTCTTCCAGTATGTGTGTGTTTCATTTTTCGTTGGATGATACATTTTGATTAAAGTTACTTCTATAAATACTATGAAAAATGAAATCCTTCTATTGTCCCTCGATTAATTTATTGTTTACTCGAGTACAAGATCAATCATATTTTGACGGATTCTAATTTAAGAGAACCGATAGAGGTTTTATGTCTTGTTTAACTATTTTAGTCTCAAGTTGTCACTTTTAAATTATTTCTATTGAGAAAAAAATTCATGAAAGTGGATTGATACCTAAAATAAGTGATACCCTATTATATATATATATATATATCACACACACACATACATATATATATATATATATATATATATATATATATATATGTATAAGTACGTCAACTAGACTATGCCTGAAACTGACTAGAAAAAATTAAGCGGGGAGATTGCAAGACTAGGCGACGCGCGTCGATGTGTCAGCGCACGCCGGGATCTCGTCGTCCCCGGCACAAAAGTATAGTCGTTATCATAAAGATTGCCCTTCACGTTTATCCCTTTTTTTCTGTTCTTTGATAGTAATCTATATAAAAGGTCCATTCAGTGTAAGTTTATATATATATATATATATATATATATATATATATATAAGTGAATATAATATATATATATATATATTTCACTTTAAGAAAAATTTGGAAAAATAATAAATGTTTCATAACTTTTCTCAACCTCAAGATAGTTTTTTTAATATATATATATATACTCATTACTACAAAATTACACTAAGGAACTATAAAAAAATTGATTACGTCCAATGTTTTCTCTAATTTTACAATTAACGTAACACCCAACATAAATGTATAAATATTTTCACTGAAATTTCATTCCCGCACTCGAAGTTTCAAACAATTTTAACATAGAACTGTCATTAAATAATCGATATCAAATAATCAAACGAGAAAACCGTTTCTATTTTCATTATTTATTTGTAATTCCTAGTCTTTTCTCTTGTATATCTCATCTCTTCTATATAAATAGAACATAGATATTAAGTAATGTATGTTCGTTTTTATTTGTATTATATTTTTTCGATGTACATTAGTAATGCGATAATTATTATTTAACAGTTACTTTGTATTGTAAATAATTATTTTGGAATTTGTGATGAATTTAAAAGGGGATATGTTAAAGGTTGGTAGCAAGTAAGGGAAATTTAATTGTATTTATAAATATTTTAATATTCCTTAAGTATAATATTGGATATATATATATATATATATATATATATTATTTTTTGTATAAATTATTTTAAGATTAATTATTGAATATAAACAATCATATCTGTTTTCTAGAATGTAATAATGTATCAATATTAAAATACTATCAAGAGAAAATATCTATGCATTTGTTAGTATTTTAAAATTGAACTTAGAAAAAATATAACAGAATAAAAATTAGAAGAATGAAGTGATTAAGTATAAATATAATAAGGAAATTATACAAAATATATTATTTTGTACAAGAATTAGCGTTTGTATTTTTTTTCTTTTGTTGTCATTTGGAGTGCTCTTATTATCGGTTGATTTTAATTAAAAAAAAATGACATTCTCAACAAATGACCACAATATTAACTCAAACGATAACAGAAAGAAATAATCTTTGTACAGATGAAATCACAGGTAAACACATTTTATGTTTATTAAAAAAATTATTTGTTATGTGTTTTATATATATATATATATATATATATATATATATATATATATATATATATATATATATATATACTAGAATGAAATCTAGAAATGAATTAAAAATCGATACAATTTTTTGACACATGTGCATATTATTTTTCATAATATTCATTTAACTGAAAATATACAACAATCAATGAAATTTATTTGTTGAAATTTGTATAAATTAAACAATACATCATTTCAAGTGATACAACTTAATAATTATAATTATTCATGTTGTTAAGTTTTAGAATTCTTATAGAGAATGTAATATCAACAATGGATTACACATCTATTGAACAATTGAATTGTATTGTCATAATTAGTGATTTAATTGTAAATCGTTTCAATGACAGAGCAAGAAGCATTTTTAAAAAAAAATTAATATAACATTATCCAATTGTAGATCAAATCTGAGATCGCTGGGATAAAATCCTTGTTTGTCAGTTTTCTTTGATGTTGATTCATTCTCATTTGTTATTTTATTATACATTCACTATAAGAATTCTAATATATATATATATATATATATATATATATATATATATATATATATATATATATATATAATACTTATATTTAAGTATTTGTAAAATAATTAGTTATATTTAATATTATTATTTATTTGTGTTATTACTGTGCAAAAAATAAACAATTCATGTAAGTATCGTGTCATAAATATATTATTCCTTATATATTTTAACTATAGAACATCTTGAACAGAATATGAAATAACTACTGATTTGTACGGAAAAAAATTGCTGAATAGTATTATATAATATGTAATATATTAAAAAATGATATTTACTTACTAAAAAATTTAGATTCAGTGTCATACACTTCTGAATAATCCGATGCATTTAGTAATAATCAATTGTATATTTGTTATAGTTTTATTATTCTTTCCATAAAAAGTGTTTTAATATATAAACAAGTTTGAAATCTAATAAATAATGTATACACCACAAACGGTTTCTCGCTCTAGAATTCCATTTTAAGTCATTTTCGCCGAGTAAGATCTTATATAGTTATATAATAAAATATTTTTTTAAATACTTCATCATTCCATACCAATGAGATTTTAATAGTATGATAAATTAATACTTTTTACAGAGTAATTTGTACCTCGGCGATCTGAAGATGTTGGCATCGCCATCATTGAAATGCGTTTATGCAAAAATCCAAAATTAATCAATGATTTGTTGAAAATTTTTAAGCAAAACATTTTCTGTGGTTGGTAAAAAATTCAATTGTAAGAAAAACCCTAAGTACTTGTAAAATGTTTTTTTATTATTAAAAAAAAAATATAGACTTTAATATATTGGTCCACTGAAGGCAATTCTTGGATTGTACGTACATTTTTAGACACATATATGTTTAAATATTAACTAAATTCTTATAGCAAAATCTACAGTATTCACAATCTTGTATCTTTGTATTAAAAACTTGCTTTTAATTTCAGAACTCAAAAGAACGACCGAATAATTTCATCAAATATATACAGACATACATGTACCATTAACAAGATTCCAAAGGTACTAAATTGAGCGAAAAATTGCAAGTTTATTCCATTTACTCACTTTTAAACTGACAACTTTTTATTCGAAACATATTTTCGTCTCTTATAATAAATAAAACATATTTAATAATACATCGAAGTAACAAGAATGGAACTACAGAATCATATCTTTTTTTCTTATAAAGAAGATTCTAATATTTTTAAAACACCACTTTACTGCCTTTTACAAATTAGCAAAAATAATTGTCGAGAACGATTAATTATCTTAAGGTAACTGATTTTTATCAAATGATTAAATCAAAACTTACATTCTCCCTTTCTTGCAACAAAATCTTTTCCAATACTTAAATTTTTATTATAAATTATTGAAATTAATATTTAGTTTTTTTAATGCTGAATCTCTGAAAGGAACTATAAAGTAATTATATATTTTGCACGTAGATCTCATATATATATATATATATACAAGAAAGAGTGCATTATTAAAAATTCTATTGAAATTTTAAAAAAGAAAAGTATTGTTAGACAATGAAACATTTAACACGTGCAATTCAATAAGAAGAAAAATAAAATGTAGTTTTTTTTTTAACAAAATCAACTTGATACATAGTTTTCTTGCATTTAAGACCAAATGTTATTCGAATTACACAAAATAAAATACAACATTCTAAAATTCTTTGATATCAAAATAACTATTTAAACACATTTTAGTATTTTTTTCGAATGAACGCCAAATATAACATATTAACGGTCTATACTTACCTAAGAATAAAAAAAATAATATTAGTGTGTAATATTTTGAGTATTAAACAGTGATGTGTAACCAAAACAACATGCATAGATTTCTTAATTCAATATTAGTAAACCAATTGTTTTTGCTTTCTTATAAATGTTTATAATATATATATATATATATATATATATATATTAACGCCTAAAAGATTCTAAAAACAGTCATAATCAAATATCATTACTGTTTCGTAGCAAAAAATAGAAATGATATTGATTCAATCTTAAATACACCAAATATTGAAACTAACTAAAATTACGTTTGTCCTTCATAAAATTTCGTACATTTCATTACAAAAAAAAAGGTTCAGTATATCTGCATAAACTCATTAAAAACGCATTTAACAAATTTTCCAATTACATTAGAATACTGAAGAACATTAGTTTTAATCATGCCATGATTTTAATACATCTTTAATTAAGAAAACCATCTCTGGTAAGAAATTTCTTGTGAACTTCGACCGAGGATACTTACTTAAAAATATATTTTACTGTGTCATATATATATATATATATATATATATATATATATATATATATATATATATATATATATATATATATAATAACTGTTTTAAACTATTAGTATATATTAAATTGTCTAGAAAAACGGTTAAACATTACACTAAAAGCTTCACAATCATCAAATTAAACTATTAAAGAATATCTAAAACTGCTTTCTTAAAACATCTAATGAATGAATATTCTTTTTTAACACTACAAATTTTTTTAATGTATTGTGAATAATACTTGTTACAATAATTCAATATTGAAACGAGTATAGATAATTTTTTTTCAATATACGATTAGATTAAAATAAATATTAGTGTATCGGTGAAACGAATATCAGTATTATAGACATCTAGTCAAGGTACAGTGATCCATTAAATTGACAATAAAAAAATCTTGAGTAAAATAAAATAAATTCATTACAAATGTATAAAAATACAGTGTTTGTTCAAATAAACAGTGTGAGACTATATATCCTTGAAATCGTTTGCAATTGAAGCGTTAAACCACAGAAAAAATGTATAGGACCTATAGGACTAAGAAATCACCTTCGCCAGGTAATGGAAACAGTTAAAAGTAATTATATCGATTTAATAAAAAAAATACTAAACATTGTGTGGAGTTTTTTCGATAAAAGGAATACTCTACTTTTTTCATCACTTATTTTAAGATCGATACAAATTTAGTTTCGCCATTCAATTAATGTTCAATAAATTCGTCTTGATTCTGTTTAAATATTGTTTGTTATACCAAACATTTCTATATTTTTCTATAATTAAAAGTATGAGACCGTTTCATAATTTACTTTCATATAAATAGTTTTTTATCGACATTGTGCTAGATTTTTTTTGTTTTTCAATCATCTCTAATAGATTTTTATAGAGAATTGTTGTTATTGAAAATCTTAATACGTCGCAGACTAAAAATAAATAATAAAAAAATAACAACATGTAAACTAAACAGTATTCTCTTTTGACATGAAAAAAATATATCTAATTCTAAGATAGTATAAAATTACTCCTTTTTATAAGTATGTCGATAAATTTAAGAGGCTTTGTTCTTCTTATCTGTTTCTTATTATGATAAGAAATGAAATTATTGATTAAACATCTCTTGAAAATTATCAATTTGTTAAGGAAGAAACACATTGTTCTACAATAGTTTGTAATTAAATTATTAAATTAATTTTAAACAACTCATAATAAATCTATTATTTGATCAATGCAACGATTTAATGTTAATTATGAATGCGAATTTAAGAGTATTAAGGAGTTTCAAAAATAAGGGCTACTCATTTTTAAAATTGAGAACGAAATAAGAAAATTTACATCTTTGTAAAATGATTTTAAATCACAAGTAAAAGCTGAACGTTTGTGATATAAATATATATTAACGATTTTAATAAAAATGTTGATTATTATAAACAAAATTGCTGTTATCTCTACATAATAATAATAATAAATGATAAATTCAAATCATTCTCGTCGGGCTGCCTAAATGCATGAATGCTTTTTTTAAATGGTAAAATAGTTTGGAATTTATTATGGAAGGAACGCACTGACTAAGAGAAAAAAAGATTCGTTTTATTAGCTATCTTTGTCGAACATTGGTTAGTTCGAGCTCGAGCCGTAGCTCTATTGTAGCCGGACAAACAGTTGCTGGTCAGGTAAATTATTTTAGTTGTAGTAAACCACTCCCGGCATTTTCGATTTGTGTAATATTTTAAGGTATTTTAACTTTAATTTACATATTTTTTATGTAATATCGATTGTTTCATATTAAATTAATCGATTATATCATTTTAATTTCGGTACATTCTAACTGTAAAATTCTCGAAAACGTTTGAAACGTGGATAGTCTTGTCATTATGATAAATTTATGTTATTACTCATAACCTGTATCTTTTAGTAATGGCAATGGGTTTTAAAACGTCTCACTGTATATTGTTTCAAAAATAGTATATAACAACGCCCTAAAATTATAATAACCTATTTTATTTATTACCGCGTACGTACCTAATGTCAATGTCAAGAGCAGTTCATTAGATCAATGTGCGATAAGAGCAATGAATTATATGAATTATTTACTTCATTTTGAATAATGATTGCAAGAACAGTTATCATATGCATACTTTTATGAAAATTTGTATGTCTACAAACGGTAAAGGGTGTTGTCTGATTTATATCAAAATTTTAAGGTGCAATGGCTGTAAATGTATATTCAACGAATGTAACAACAGAAAACTTATCCCGACATGATATGCTCGCATGGGTCAACGACTGCCTGTCTTCAAATTTCGTAAAAATTGAAGAATTATGTACGGGAGCTGCTTATTGCCAGTTTATGGATATGCTGTTTCCAAATTCAGTACCATTAAAACGAGTGAAGTTCAGAACAAATCTCGAACACGAATACATTCAAAACTTCAAAGTTTTACAGGCAGGATTCAAGAAAATGGGCGTTGAGAAGGTAAGTACCGGCGTTAACGTCGGACAGTGTTCGATAAACTTTGAAATAATATACGTTTTATAGGTAATACCTGTAGATAAGTTGATTAAAGGTCGTTTCCAAGATAATTTTGAATTTTTACAATGGTTTAAAAAATTTTTTGATGCTAATTATGACGGACGTCAATATGACGGTTATGAGGCACGAGGGGGTATTCCTCTCGGAATGGGAGCACATGATACAGCCATGAACTCATGTGCTCCTCCGACAAGAAGTACCCAGCCACTTCGGCAGCAGGGTAATATACTGTTCATGGACATAACTATTATGAGCATGCGCAGCTCCTTTTGAATGATCTTTTTGTTTATATTATCACATGCACTTTTTTATTTATTGGTTAAATATTTATTAAAATTTTTCATCAAGTACTAAATTAAAGTAGTGATTTGAAATATATTCCAAGATATTTGAACTACAGATGTAAAAATCTATTTTCTTATTTTTTCTAAATATATTTTAAGTTATGAACGTATTTTATATTTTTTTTAAAAATAAAAATATCTGTTGTGAATGATTACACATTTAAACAAAGAATATAATAGTTATTTATACACTGCTAATTTTTCCAAAAAGAGCTTTTTACAGCTTTTTTAACACATAAGGCAATGTGCTTATACTCATTTTCTCATTAATATTATAAATCACAATTAGCAGCTACAGGCATGTTATATACAATATGATCATACATTATTCATAAAATTAGTCATTTTTGGTTTTTCATTTTTATGTAATGGTGATGAGTAAAAATTTAATTTTATAACAAAAATAACAAATGTTCTGAAAAATCAGTAGTCGAACAGAATTTTCAAGAAATTGATACTTTTTTAAAATGTTTATTTCAATAATTTGACAAACATCAGCAAATATAAGTAAAATTCATTAAATCATATAAAGTAAGGTTACTGTACAACATGTATGAAATTTTTATAGTGTCATTTACTATTTGTTATAAATTTGTTCATAGAACAGTATAACCATTGTATGCATGCATGCATCTGAAGATTTTTGATAGCTGAAAACTTGTCTATAAGTAAACATTTACATTTGAATTATTTAAAAATATAATTTATAATGTAAAAAAAATATGTCTAAGTTGTAAATTAAACTGTTTGTGTATTATGTACTGAATATCTCAACACAAAGAATTCATGTTGTATTCGCATATATAAGTTGAATATATATTTCATCTTGTACAGTTTTATTATAAATATATTGAGTTTAACGTATAACAATAAACATTAGTTTGAAGAATATTTCATAAATTATAAGGTGCTATAATTGTTATTTTATTAAAAATTGAAAGCAGTTCTGAAGTGTTGAATTCATTTATAAATTTCAGTGTGTATTTTTATATTCTTTCTTATTGTTTTTGTTATTATGTACACATTTTTTTGTTAGTTTATGTTTAGAAATAACAAAAATGCAAATTTATTTGAAAAGTATCGAATTTAGTCTTGCTAAAAAGTACTAAAATAAATGTCATTATTAATTATAAATAATTCTTTATATGAATCTTATCAGAACATATATCTTATAATATTATGAATCTTATCTGAACATATTTTATCACTTGATTTTATTTAGTACTTTTTTAATGTAATTTTTAATTTATGTTTTTATTAGTGTATTTTTTTTCTTTATCTTCCTTGTGTAGATTGTACCAATCGACAAGTTAGTGAAGGGAAGGTTTCAAGACAACTTTGAATTCTTACAATGGTTTAAAAAATTTTTTGATGCCAATTACCATGGCAACACAGTTTATGAGCCATTAAGTGCTCGTGGGGGATCAGCTCTTGGAAGTGGAGGGGCTAATGCTCCTCGGGGAGGAAACCTGAATCTCAATCGCTCAGTTGCACGTTCAGAACCAGCAAAACCTCTTAAAGCATGTAATACTATATTATGTTAATTTTATTTCATTTATTAATTTGGCTTGTTATTTATAATTTTGGTAATGCATGTTATGAACAAATTATGTTTATTAATTTTAGTTTTTCTGCAACCATCATTTATTCATCCATGTGTATGTATGTATCCACATGCACATACATGCAAACTATAAGCTTGATCTATTATAATTTTAAATTCATATATCTAAAAATTGAAACTGATTAAAACAGAACATTATTTACATAAAAACAAAATAACCATCATTCATAAAAATGCAATTATTTACTTTTTTGAAAAATAAAAAATTGGTTGATTTAGAAATTTAATTTATTTTGTTTGTAGCCAATAAACCACAAATAAGTCGTCCCATTTCCAAACAAATAGGAAATGCAAATAGAGGTGACACTGGCAAAGTTGAAGAACTAAGATCGCAGGTAGATAATTTAGTTTTGAACATTAATGTAAATTGTTTTAAATGTATAATATTTTTAATAATTGTGTCTTTTTTTTGTGATAAAAACTTACAATAAAAAGTTAAAGCTTTAAAACAAGTATATATTTTTTTTTACAGGCAATGGAACTTAAATTGACAATAGAAGGTCTTGAAAAAGAAAGAGATTTTTATTTTGGAAAATTACGTGACATTGAAGTATTATGTCAAGAAGCTGATAATCAGAATAATCCATTCATCCAAAAAATCTTAGATGTTCTATATGCAACTGAAGTATGATTTTTAAGTTATACTAAAATATTTATAATTTTAACGGTTTGTTAAATGTGAAATGTTCATGTATAAATATAGTTTGGGTGTATGGTAATCAACGAGATATTTAAATGAAATGTAGATTTTGAAAACAGATATTTATACATTATTTTAGGAAGGATTTGAGCCTCCTGAAGAAGGTGACGTACCTCCTCCACCTGAGGAAGAAGAAGAGTATTAGCTTCGCTTCCAGAATATCTATTTTTGATTTTGCCATTTCATGAACATTTATCTGCTGATTGAACCGTCAATTTGTATTAAATATATTGCCTAACTTATTCTGTTTTACTATGTATTTTTATGATGTGACTCTGCATGCGAATAATCTATTCTAGGTTTCTTTTCACATTTTTAATGCTCATGATCATAGTTATGTTGGTTTCAAAAATAAAATTAACTAAAATGTTTAATTAAATTTTTTCTTTCATCCTTGTTTAAAGATTTACGTAAGTGAAAAATGCATTTTTTGTAATTTGTAAGCAAAATATTAAAAGGAAAGATATACATAAAAAATGCAAAGGAAATATTAGTAATAATTGTTTCAATGTTGCTAAAATTGACTTTTAATAAAATGTTATAAAAAAGTAGTTTGTTTTATTGTTTCCAAATATAAAGTGAACCAATTTTAGCGAAGTATATATTTTATACATTTCAAATACTACTTATTTTTACCATTTTGTGTTTTATTAAATAATAAACAATTTTAAGATGTAAGTTATACAGCTTGAGTAATGTATTTTGAAGTATTAAAAAAAGATTTATTTTTAAACTTTTTTTTTTGTTAAAATTATGAATTAAATTTTTATTACATATATATATATATAATACTGATATAGTATGTACTTAAAACTATACAATAATAAGATGAGTCTTTTATCTATGATAAGATGTTTGCAATTTAGAGTGGTATATAAATTCTGTATAAAATGATATAAAATGAAAATGTTTGAGAAACATTGAAATATCCCTAACCTATATTTATTGGGTCTGATGCAGTCAGTCTGATGTTTGAAAACAAAAATGAGTAATATTTATATTCAAGAACCTCCAACATCAGGAAAAGTATAAATATATTCGTATTAACATTAGCATTTGTTATATACATATTTGTTGAATTTATTTTAAGATATTATTGCAAACAACAGTAGGGGATATTGACATTGAGTTATGGGCAAAAGAAACACCAAAAGCATCAAGAAATTTTGTACAGTTATGTTTAGAAGGTTATTATAATGGAACTATTTTTCATCGGCTTGTCAAAGGATTTATTGTTCAAGGAGGTGATCCTAATGGAGACGGAACTGGTGGAGAATCAATATACGGAGAACCATTTAAGGTAATCATATTGTTCTGTACAGAAAGAATGTTTATATTAAAATTTATTAGAAAAAGCCGATAGAAGTACCTATCTTGTACTGAATCATTTTTCACCAGTATCATGTTTTAGTTATGATTACATTTAATCATTATTCCATTGTACAATTTGCTATTTGACTGATAATGTATAGGATGTGTGTTTGTATATTATTATTTGTGGTAATGGATGACAGATTTTTATAGAGTTTCTTACATTATAGCATATAAACACATTAATATTGTGATTCAATTGTCAAAATATTTGATGCTACTACTAATCTTTCAGCTAAACTCGCACGTACTAGAATAAATTGCCCAGTTTTTACCTACGTACTCTCCTCATTGTATTATTATTTTATTATGTATATATATATATACATATATCTAATTTTTTAGGATGAATTTCATACAAGACTTAGATTTTCCCGCCGTGGTCTGGTGGCAATGGCTAATTCTGGAAAAGATGACAACAGTTCTCAATTCTTTTTCACATTAAATGCTACACCAGAATTACAAAATAAGCATACCATATTTGGCAAAGTTGTGGGTGATACTATTTATAATATGTTAAAACTAGAAGAAGGACTTGTAAATAGTGATGAAAGACCAGTATATCCACATAAAATATTAAAAACTGAAGTGTTAATAAATCCTTTTCCTGACATTGTACCAAGGTGTACTCCATCAAAAACAGAAAAGAAAGAAAAAAAGAAAAAACCGGATAAAACAGGTGTTAAGTAAGTACTTTATAAGTAAATATGTTTTTATAGAAGGTAATAGTGTTTGAACTCAATTAATTAAACATTCAAAATAATACAATAATTAAAATATTTAATTTTATTTGGAATGATTTTTTATTTTTTTATCATTGGGTAACATCTTTTTCCATTATTTCTATGGTAAAGTATCATTTTGTAATTTACAATTTTATATATAGAAATAATTTTATTTTATAAAAATCATATAATTACTTATATGTAAGAGAATTTAATTAAAAGTTATTTTTTAAAAAAATACTTTGACAGTTCTATAAAATAGGTATAAAAATCCCATAAAATTAAATAGTAATTGTTTAACGTATGTCTTTAGAGACTTTAAATTACTATCGTTTGGTGAAGAGGCTCAAGAAGATGAAGAAATGTCAGCAGTAGCCAATGAACAGTTTTCAGGCAAAAGTAAATCAACTCATGATCTGTTAAAAGATCCAAAGCTTAGTACACAGCCAGCTATCGAAGATAGCGAAGTAGCTATAACAGTCCCTACTGAAGCTGAATTACGTGAAGTAGAATTAGAAAGTATACGTCAGAAATTGAAATCAAAAGATATTAAAAAGAATATTAAAAATTCCAAGAATGTAAAAGAAAGTGTGTTAGTAGTTGAGGATGATGAGGAAGAAGAGGAATATTATTTTGGAAAAGATAAAGCGGATGAACAAAAACAAAAAATGTATGTTGGGGTAATTATTACAAAAAAATATTAATATTTTATTTAGTTTTTGAAAGTACGATGTTGTTACTTCATAAAAAAAAAGTTACCTTTTAATATATATGTTTTAAATAGGGAAAATATCCGTAAAGAAATTAAACAATTAAAACAGAGTTATCATTCTGAAAAATTGTCTAAAAAACAAGAAGAAGTAGAAATAAAGAAAGAAGAAAAGAAACGAAGCGCAATGATTGATGAATATGAACAAGAACAAGAAAAATATAGAGAAGCAAAGAAGTCGATACCAAAAAAAGGTACATCTAGAGAGCAGTATACATTAAGTCTTTTAAAAAAGTTTCAAGAAAAATTGAACTCAGCTAAACAAAAAGTTGAAGATGAAAATATTTCTGAAAATGATGAAAGTGACGATGAGAATGACAAAGACGGATTATGGTACGAAACAAAAACATTAAACATAATTTTTAGAATTACACATATATTATACAAGTTTAGCGTAATTGTTTCACAGTATGGATATTAGATTAATATAAATAAAATTACATTTCCACCTAGATATTTCTGAAATATATTCCTTGACTGTTTTATTATATTTTTATTTATTGTGTTTAATTTAAATGCAAATTATAATCCAGGTTAGCACATAAATTAAAATTCGAATCACACGTACCTATTTTGGCCAAAGATGCAAATACAAAAGATGACAATTGGTATGAAATTGATGATCCACGAAACCCATTAAATAAAAGGAGACGAGAAGACAGTAAAAGCACTTTTAAGGAAAAAAGACATAAACGGTGATTGTATTTAAAATAACTATATATATTATATTCTGAATTGATACAAAATTAAAAAGGAATTTAATAAATATAAATACAGGTCAGATTTCTCTATACCTTGGCACTCTAACGATGCTAATAATATACTGCTAATACTCAACAATAATTTATTCATTACTCTTGAACAGAATTTTTTTTGGGTTAAAAAAGAATTAATCTGAAAATATAATTGCAGACTTATTTCATGAACATCATGTTTAAAAAGTCAGTAAAGCTTAGAAAGCATATACATAAGAAAAATGTCACATATTTATCAAATTAAAAAAATATATATTTTACATTAAAAACTCATTTTGGATTTATATTTTTTAATCTTTAAAAATTTCAGTTCAACCTCAGTTATATGTAACACTAAAATGAGAGTTTATTATTCAATTTACAATTTATTTCTATTCTTTGTCTAAAATGAATATATCAAAGCATCAATGATTTTTACATCTTTTTAATATACATATATTTCATAAATAAAAAGAATTTTAGTAATTCACCCTAATTAGTCAAAAGCCTGAATATTTACAAATGAAAATTATTAATTGGCACAAATTAAAAAAGATTGTAATGAAGATATATTCTTAGTGTTTAATATGGTATATAGGATCCAAATAGTGTTTGTGAAACTTAAAATATTGTTCACGTAGAACAAAAAGATATTCTTTTCATTTTGAAAAGATTAAGGTTTCATCAAAACAATAATAACAGTAATTAAAAATATAAAAAGTTTTATTAAATTTTACTATAATAACTCAAATTGTCCAACCCTTTTAAACCCAGGATATACATATATATATATATATATATATATATATATATATATATATAAATAATTTCACACATTTATTTAAAATTACAAAAAAGCATTGTTATAAAATGAAATATAATAAATACTTAAACTCAGCTTTAACATGATGAAATTTTATATCAAATATTAATTAAATTTAAAATGAAATATAAGAGTTTATATCCAAACAATAGACACATTGATGATATAGTATTATATTAATTATAACTATATTTCATTTGATACAAATTTTAGTCTATGTTTGAAGAAAATTCTTCATTAAATAATTAAGATTTCGTATTGTTTTTTCACGTCTGCATATAATACATTACTTTATAAATATAACTTTAAATATGTTTTAACTTTTTTTAATATTTAGATGTCTTTGTTGTATTTCAATATTCTAAATGTGAAACTTTCATTATACATGACCATTTGTGTATGCTTTCTTTTTATCATTAGTTCTATATCCATTTGGATTCATTGTTTTCCATCTCCAGAAATCTTCACCTACAAATGTATTCATTAAAATTAATTTTTAAATTAAAGTATGATATAAAAAAATAACAAAAAGTTCATATTTCATACACATTTCTTCGATTGATCGATTTGCTTTCCAATCAAGTTCTTTTTCAGCCAATGATGCGTTAGCATACATTGATGTTATATCTCCATTTCTACGGTCAACAATTTTAAATGGGACAGAAGAACCGGTTACTTGTTCAAATGTCTTTATCAGTTCCAGGACAGAAACTCCTTTTCCTGTTCCCAAGTTATACATCTATAAATTTAATTTATTGTAAAAAGTGATGCATGATTTTAAAAATCAATAGATAAATATGAATTAAATTTTATAAGAAAAACATAATCTATATAAATACGTTTTTATATTCAATATAATTATTTAATAGGTGTTTTTTCTCAATAAATATTTGAATATATTTCATTTATTATATATAAATTGCAGAACTGATATAAAGATTTTTATTTGCAAATTAATTGATTAATATGAAACAAAACAAATGAAAAATTGTTTCGCTTGTTTCATTTGTGGTAAAAACAAACATACCTGAGACACTTGCCTTTAATCTTTGGTGTTTTTTCTGAAGCATTGTAAGAGCTGCTACATGTCCCGTTGCTAAGTCCATTACATGAATATAATCACGTACACCTATCAAAAACCTTCTTTAAATATCCAGATGCATTCTCAATTTTGAAAAACTTGTAGTATCTGTACCTGTTCCATCAACTGTATTATAGTCGCCCCCAAATATTGTTACAAAATCTTTTTTCCCCAGTGCAACCTCTGCAATATATGGCATTAGATTCGTGAATGGTTTTGTAGGGTCTTCTCCAATTAGACCTGATGGATGAGCACCCACTGGATTGAAATATCTGAGTGAGATAATATTCCAATTCTAGAAAAAAAATAACAATATTTTTGATACAGTATTTTAAATTTTATCAGATAACTCCTTAAATTTTCAAGATATATTATTTATTTGTTTTTTTATAGATATTGTATGTTTATATATATATATATATATATATATATATATATATATATATATATATATAATGTTTATTTGGTAACTGCTTTAAATATGTATAATGTTGTAAAAAAGAATGCAGTTAAGTAGTCCCTTCCATATATTTACATAAAGGCAATATGAAACTATAATAAAACAAATCTTGTAAGAAAGTAGAGTGATATAAATATAACAAATATATAATACAAAAATGTCTATTGAAATAAAATGATAATAAGTAATTTATTTTTAAAATACATAAAAATACAAGGCCTAAACATATTAATATGCTGTCTGTTCATAAAATCATCACAGTATTTATATTATAATCAACAGATAAATATAATAAAATAACTAGAATACTTTATTGCATATGTAGAAAATTGATTTTCATTTTCTAAATATAATTCAGAATTACTTTTTATTACCTTACCTTATCTGCTATTGATACATCTCTTAGCATTTCTTCAATGAAATATTTAGTACGACCATACACATTTGTTATGTTCCCTGTTGTGTGTTCTTCTGTGATGGGTAAAAAGTTTGGCTCACCATACACTGTACAGGAACTTGAAAAAACCAGTTGGTAACAATCGTGATCCCTCATTACCTAATAACAAAATTGCAATATATACATACACATACATGTGTATATACATATATATATATATATATATATATATATATAGAGAGAGAGAGAGAGAGAGAGAGAGAGGGAGAGAGAAATAATGAAAATCTAACATTACAATAAGACATTGCTTTATTATTTAAGAATATCACATCTTAAGACACTATTTTATTTATTCACTATAGATTTTTTACTCATACTTGTTCTCTGTTAAAAAAAAATACTTTACTGTTATTAATTTTTACAAACAATACATTTTGTTGTAATATTCACCGAAAATTTATTGAGTGTGCAATTTTATAGTGTTACAAATCTAAAATAATTAAAAAAAAGTCTTCCCAAAAAAAATGTCAAATTGTCCTCTGACAATTTGCAAATACTTGAATTTGAATTAAATTCAATTTCTTTGCTAATTACTTTAGACCCTACATATATGAAATCAACTATTTGAATCTTTATTTTTTCAAACTAGTGCTAACTATAGAAGAAAACTTTTGTTATGTTTTGTGCATGTGTAACGCCTATTTCTTCAATTACACATATTTTTTAAACAGCAATTGCAGTCATAGATTTTTTTAGTAACATCAAAATCAAATAAAACCTTTGTCTATTCAAAAAAAAAGCATTTTATCACATAAATATTTGTTGAATATATTGTTTTACTCACCATAATAAGTTCTTTGAAATAGGGCAACACATTAATTAAAAAATATATACATGGAACAAAAACGATATTTTTTCTGATATACATATATATATATATATATACACATATACATATCGAACTTATATTTACCTCCAAAAGATTGATCATTCCAATTAAATTGTTCTTGTAATAAAGTAGAGGAAATTGCATAGATTCGCCTACTGCCTTGATAGCAGCAAAATGAATCACAAAATCTACTTTATGCTAAAAAAAATAAAAGAAGTTTAATCGTTTATTTAATACTTTTATAATAGAGAAGTATTAAAAACTATATACTTAAAACATTTATTTATTACTCGATAAATAAAATTATAAGAACTTTTATTTATATTGTATATTTTTTCATTTAAAAGAAAACAATCTTATTGCTTAAGAACGTGTTGTTTTTTAATACTAATTTACTATAAATATGTAATTATTAATTTTCCTTAAAGGAATGAATTTTATTAAAAACTATTATACTGTATATTTTCTGTTGTGTAACGAAATACAGCAATAATTAATATCAGGTATTAGACAAATAATTATATAAAAAAATTACTTTATCAAAAATGCCCCTTAGTGTTTCAATATCTAATAAGTCGCATCTATAAAACGTGACTGCGTGTTTTGTAATCTCTTCTACACGTTTTAAAGCTACTGCTTCTCCGTTTTCTCCATCAACTGAATTGATGAAATTATCAATTGCAATCACTTCATATCCAGCAATTTGTAATTCTACAACACAGTGACTTCCTATGTAGCCAGCACCCCCCGTTACTAGTACCGTTTTAGATGGAGCCATTTATACCTATAAAAAATAATTATATCTTGAACTAACTATAGATTAATAATTTCCTTTTTTGTAAATATCGGTATAATTAAATTTATTTATTATTTTATTAATTATGTTCGTAAATACTATTAAATAATATTTACTATTGAAGTAAGTTTAAAGTTCTATTAAATACACGGACGATATAGTTTGGTATTATAATTAAAAATATATGAAAAAAACAATTAAATTTTAAAAAATCGAACAGAAATTTCAAGCATAAATAACAAATTGTATAACAATGGAAGAATAGTTTTTTAAACACAGCAACACATGTAAAAAAATATTGACTTTTCTTTGAAGAAATGAATCAGCATTTATTTTTCACAATTATATATGCGACTGAAGTTTCACTATCATAATACATGAATGAATGTTTTAAACCAATATAAACAATAAAGTTTTCTAAACAAAATTCCGAATAAATTAGAAAAATCAGAATATTTTCTTATATTCTACATTTTCTCAAGTAAAAACTATAACTTTAAAAACACATAAACCAGTCAATTAAGATAAGTAAATGTTTTTAAATCATTTCGAAATAGCAGAATAACTGCTGTAAAAATATAAAATTCATGCGACTAATGCCGTTGAATCTTGTATTGTGCTGGGATGGGAATTTTTTAAAAAAATTGAAAGTTCATTTCAGTTAATACGAAGCTCTAGAGAAATAATCAAGTGATTCTATAAATTTCTGCTCTGTACATACACACACACTCATATATATATATATATATATATATATATATATATATATATATATATATATATATATATATATATATATATATATATCTTTATGTATGTATATATTCATTCGTATGAGGTCATTAACTCATCTACAGAACAAAAAAGTTCAATGGACTATTTATTTGTTTAATGCTATAATTAGAATAAATTATTAAGCAAACTTGTCTAATAAAGTAAATACATGAAATACATTTTTCAAGATTCTGTATGCTTTTAAAAAATACAAGCACTGAAATGCATTAATTGTCAATTATTTCTAAGTAATAGAATATATATATATATATATATATATATATATATATATATATATATATATGTGTGTGTGTGTGTGTGTGTATATAAATTCAATAATTTTTTAACTGGAAGTTAAAAAATCTAAACAAGATTCTCTAACAGATAAAAGAATATACAAAATGAACTAAATAGGTGTCGAAATATTGGATTTACTTAAATTGAAAGTTATAAAAAGTCTTCATTCAGTATAGGATCAATAGTTTGGAGAAATATATATATATATATATATATATATATATATATATATATATATATATATATATATATATATATAAACAATGGATATGAAAACAAACACGATATACAAACATAATAACTGAATAAAAAGTTTGAAATAGATATGAACAGAACGTATTTTAAAGGGTGAAAAGAAATGGACATCAGAATTTATAGATGGTAGTGAAAAAATATAAAAAAAAACTCAGAAATGATCAAGTCGAATAAAAACATTAAACATGCATTAAAAATTCACGAAAAATAGGGACAGTGAATTGTTGAAATTGGAAGAAATTTGTACAGGTGTTTATCTAGCAATCACCCATTAAATTATATATATATATATATATATATATATATAGAGAGAGAGAGAGAGAGAGAGAGAGAGGGTGAGGGGGTGTATACTTTATGTCAAGCATATAATTATTGTGTACTATCAAATATTTTTTTTTTATTATTTATAATACAACATATCATGTACTGAAAATCAATATTATTGAATGAAATACGGAATGTTTTTGGTTGTAATAAATATTATTTCTGAATATATAATTAGTATGTCAAAAATTAGTTCAAATAATACACTGTTCAACCATTCAACTACATATAAATAAAAATATTCAATTAAATACATGTGTTCAAGAAAACTAAAATCTGTATTTTATTTTTTGAAACGTTTTATGATTCGTTTTTGTAATAAAATTATAAATATGTAATATATATATATATATATATATATATATATATATATATATATATATATATATTCTCCTTGTTCTAAATCAATTTGAAATGAAATTAAATATAATCATTGCCATACGATGAAGACATCGACACATGTTTTGCATATTATTGTAGTTATTAAAATAGTATACATTTGCTTGTCAATTAATTTTTATTTATTTTGTTATTAACATTGAGTTGATGTATACATTTAATTTATGTTCGTGTATTATAAACAAATGCAAATATACATTGTATAGTTTATAGTTCACAGTAGTTATTTTTAAATGGAACTATTACTTTTGTACGTTAATCGCATAATCGACATTAATTTATATCTTGTTAATTTTATATGTACAGGAGAAATGGAGGATTGGCAAAATTCATTTAGCATTTAAGGAAGTCGCGATATTACATAAATTAAGAACCCATACCAATTAAAAACTATTAAAACCAAAAACATATCATTTTGAATGAATCCATTTTTCATAATATGTAAAGTATATTATAAATGTTTTTTTTTTTTTTTAAAATTATGTTTGTAAACATATTTATATTTCTTCAATTGTATTATTCTATATTGACAATTCTTGTTAAATGATATTAAAACGCTATTTTCTATAATTAGTTATTATAATGTGTATTAATAACGATACTTGCTTTTACAACACAGATTCATTTCTTATAAAATTGTTATATATTTTTCAACCAATGCATATTACATCACAAGAAAATTAATAATACATTCTTTTCATTGCTATTCGAATTCTTTACATTCAGTACAATCGCCAAACTTGGACTATTTGATAATTGAGTTATCAAATAATTTGATATTCCCGCTATAATTTGATTGTTGCAATCAGTAGTTTAACATAAAACCAAAACATTTTATTGGATTAATATCTTTTTTTAATAATTTACATTTTTTGTGCATCTTTAGCTTACAATTTTCTTTAATTTAATAACAGTGCAATTATTAGATCAAACGATTACAGATGAATTGTAATTTCATATACATAACTACTTCTAAATTATTCTTGTAATTAGTTATAATTATAATGAAAAACTACTATATTTTTATATATATATATATATATATATATATATATATATATATATATATATATATATGTATCAACTGTGTAACAATTAAAATAATGCAGAGATATTTTTATATATAATTTGTATTATCGTCCATTTATTTATCTATAAATTTTCTGAAAAGTGAGTAATCTCTTTTATCTAATGGTATTATGTGTAATTACTTAATGTTATTTTTATAATAATTTATATATATGGTGAATTATGTTTTTCTAAATTGTTTACCAAACTGTAAAAGTTTTGTTTTAGAAACAAATTTAATTAATTGACTGATCACTTCGGTTTCTGTTCCCTTAAAACTTATTAATGGATATAGTAATAAATAAGTAAAAAGTGTACACTACCATTGTATTAAACAATGTCACAGTGATAAGGTCGTAAAAAAACTTTTATTCGATGAGGTCATTCATTCTTATTAATTCTAATTGTCGATTGTCTCATTGAGAGTATTATTTATATATGAATGTAAATGGTATTTTATGCAAGTATATGACTCACCCGTTTAAAAAGATATTTCCAATGTATTTTATTTGAAATGCACTAAAGTTTTGGATACTAGTTGCACGGGGTTGCACTGATAATATTTCAGCCTAATCTATTCTCCTACAGCAAAAGATTCACCACTGGTTATCCAGTGATGGCAGGATGCCACGCAGATCACTAATTGAAATGCACAGTTAATTCATAAACCGGTTTGTAATGTCTACGAATGAAGAACGACAGGACCTCATTCGAAACAATTATTGAAAACAATAATGTATTTCAAATATTAACAATTATTTCTTAAGGTCTTGTACTGTATTTCTATATTATATATATATATATATATATATATACACACACACACACACATATATATATATATATATATATATATATATATATATATATATATATAGTTGTCCCTACAGTAATTTAAATTGTATATTTTTTGTTGTCATAAATTATTAATACTGGATATTAAATGATAATTTATTATTTAAATTTTTAATTGTAATTAGTATATTAATCATCTTTATTATTAAATACGGTAATTAATATATATATATATATATATATATATATATATATATATATATATATATATATATATATATATATAGAAGAAATCTAAATAAAAAGTGAAAGATTAAGTCACCTCTAGTTTGCTGATGATATTGTTGTCTTCACAAGTACTATGGAAGAGCTACAAAAGAAGATAGAAGAATCAGATGATGCTAGTCAAAAATTGGCCTAAACATAAACCACGCAAAATCAAAAGTGTTGTTCAATGCGTTTGCTGCCCGAAGAAAATTGAAATAAAAAGAACAGAAATAGAAGAAGTTACGGAGTATGTCTATCTAGGCTAGCTTATCAACAAAAATGGATAATTCATTGAAGAAGTAGGAGAATAAAAATGGAATGGAGCTCATTTGGACGAAATGCCTCGATATTTAAATCAACAACACCACTCCGTTTGGATAAAAAAGTATTTGATCAATATATACTACCGGACTTTACCTACGGCAGCGGAACATGTGTGCTTAACGCCAAAATCATTCAGACTCAAAACAACGCGGAGAATTATGGAAATGTGAATGCTAGGAATAACAAGAAAAGAGTAGAATTGATACGAAAACAGTCACGAATCACAGATGTAATAAGAAGTGTAAAGAGTATGAAATGGAAATGGGCGGGGCATATTGTAAGAGAAGTCAACCTATGGACAACAGAAATTATTGACTAGGAACCAATAAAAAGATCAAGAAAGAGACCAATGAACAGATGGGATGAGAAAATTAAAAATGTGATTGGAAATCAGTGGAAGAGAGGCATTCAATCGTACAAAATGGAAATCATGGAAGAGGCCTTTACCCAATAGTGGATTGGCAGATGCTGCTGCTGCTGTTGATAATATATATATATATATATATATATATATATATATATATATATATATATATATATCCCATGTGTACAAAAAATAAATAATATATGAGAAATAAACTGTAGTATTAAACATAAAACACACGGTAATCATATTTTATTATAATTTTCTTATTGATTTTCTTTGTAACAATATATTTTTTTTAATTTTATGTTCTTTTCCTCCTCAAATTCCTCATTGCTTTTGCAGTTACACTTTTTTGTTTACCTACAGTGATTCATATCGTACTTGTTTACAATTATTTTGTATCTTTTGAATATAAAAATTTAAATAATTTGCCCAAATATGAAAACTTTACATATATTTACAATTAAAATTATATTTTTAAAGTTCTTTTTGTAATTAATTTATGCATTTCATTGAAGCGAGTAAAATGTTAATTCAGTAATTGTATTATTTATTGAGTATTCAGTAAAAACCACAATCTGAGAATGTACATTTACTTATTTCCTTTCGTATTTTTTTAAAAAAATAATTGAATCATGCTTGAAACATAGAGAAAAAAATTATATTTTTCAATTAAATTATATTCTACACAAAAATTATACATATATGTGTATGTATGTTTGTAGATAAAAATATTATGTTATTTATTTTTAGTAATTCCTGTCCTGAACAATGTGTTAACCATTCTTGACCTTCAGCAATTCAACGTAAAACACATGGCTTGAAACTTATGTTTCTACTTAATGTGGTTTTAGCGTTGAAAAGATTCTTATGTCTACATTCAGTGTATCGAACTGAAAAGTTCAATTGGTTTGTGAACAATGAAAGTATATTGCCTAAGTTCATTTTCTTAGAAAAGAAAATGTATTATTGTATTATTGTCCTATATTATTGCAATATATATATATATATATATATATATATATATATATATATATATATATATATATATATATATATATATATATATATATATATATATATATATATATATATATATATATAAGTACTATTTTTTTTATTTCATTGTTTTTCAGATACTGTTTAACATTTAAAAAAGATTATATTTTGAAGTTGTATGTCAACATTAAAATATATAAATATTTATAAGTACTTACATGTGGTTTTAAATTAATTTGTAAGTAAGTACTTATTATATTCTTATAGTCTGTAAAAAAATGTATCGAATAGTCTGTCTCAGCATCAAAAACAGAATTATTAAAAATGTTTATATATATATATATAGGCATATTACATTGAAAATTGTCATAAATTAAATAAAACTTATACGAGAAACGAAAAAAACATTCTATAGAAAAAGAATGAATGCCATTAGTTCTAGAGATATGTCTGTTTGAAGATGAAAGAAAATCATTGTAAAATAGATGTACTACAATGAAATTTTTTTGATTATGCTTAATTCAGATTTGAAAACGAATAATTTTTAATTATGGTACTGTACTGTAGATATCAACAGAAGATTTACAATATAAAAAAAAATATTCAGTTTATTTATCTGTGCGAAAAATAAATGAAGAAGGAAGAGAAATATAAATTATGAATTATGTTTATTGTGTCAATTTATTGGGAATTATGGATTATTCAGTAACGTAAACAGTGATAGAATTAAAAAGGAATAGGTTGAACAAAATGTTATTTTATAATTAGTTTGAAGATAAATGTATTCATTTAATTTTTTCTCTGTTCTTACATATTGGTATCAGAATTAGCATTTGATTGATAAAATGATTCAACAACTTCATTCAATACAGAGAAATATATAAATATCTTAATACAGAAAAATATATAAATATCTACATTACGTATACTACCTTAAATATACAAATGTAATAGTAAAAAGTTAGAAACATATTGCAGCAAGAGAAGAAAACGAGATGCAATCAATAGACTGGTAGTTAAAAAATGTTCAGAAATAGATTGTTTAACAAGAAATAAATATTAGGATTTTTGCAAAAAATGAAGACAGAATCATTCAAATTGGAAAAATTTAGAATAGTCTCTTAATCCAAGTGAATGAAGATAATACTTATATATATATATATATATATATATATATATATATATATATATATATATATATATATATATATTATATATATGTTTAAAAAAGCTATTTAAAATAAAAACAATAGGTGATTTTGCTTAGATATGCTGATAAGGAACAAATGTTTATGTATGATTTTTTAATTAATTGTTCAGGTTCAGTACACTCCTAATCATTTCTCTAATCTATGGTCCCGCAGTAATAAAAGATTTCGTTTTTAAAAAGGTTATTCTTTGAAATTTCTGATTTATTTTTTTTAGTATTATTAGTATATATTTTTATAATTTATCATTAAATATGAATTTAGCAAATGAAAAACATAATGAAATAGGTAAAAGATTGAAGATTTAGTGTCTATATGAAATATGTATAGAAACTTTAATTAATATTTAGTTATTTAAACTGTAAGTTGCTTGGTAGTTTTTTTTACTTTTCATGTAGAATATAAAACCATACATAATAGAAAATCATCATTCTTATAATTGGTGAATTCTATTAATTAAGTGATTCATTATAAAAGTGTTTCTACTTTTTATAATATTTTAATGATATTTGGCACCTTTGAAACACTCGGAGCGTGAAAACGAAAACATTCTTTCAAGTATTGTATATTTAGAATACAAATTAAGTAAATGTCAATACATGTGTGTATTCATTAATATCAATTCGTTTTTACTTAACGATTTTAATTGGATATATTGGGACGTTCATATTTTAATAGAACCTTCTTGAAATCGACAAATAAAAAAAAACTTTCTATACTGCAGTCGTTTTTACAGCCCTTGACACCTGGAAACCAATTAGATGATTCAATAATTAGTATTTCCAAGATTAATGTATCGAGTGGGGGGATTAAACTTCTTATATAACGACTTTCTTTATTATGATAAAGATTTGCGTTTTTAAGTATCTGCTTAGTCATACCAATATAAAGTAAAAATTCGAATGATGTAAAATGGATACAAACAAAGCAAGTGAAAGCGAGATTATGTTATGATACATTTGTGTACAAGTTTAGTTTTACCAGTTCGTTGCTACACTTGAAGAAAAGATGTACCAATTTCATTTAATTGTACATTTTGTCGATATGGGTGTATTTTGTAATACATTGGTAATAATGTAAATGAATCGAATTCAATTGAACACTTTCTCTTCATATATATATATATATATATATATATATATATATATATATATATATATACATATATATATATATATATATATATATATATATATATTGTGTACGTATGTATGTATGTACTGAAACTGTA
Source organism: Acanthacorydalis orientalis (assembly GCA_034766995.1). Taxonomy (NCBI): domain Eukaryota; kingdom Metazoa; phylum Arthropoda; class Insecta; order Megaloptera; family Corydalidae; genus Acanthacorydalis; species Acanthacorydalis orientalis. The sequence continues at coordinate 9,903,658 of CM068323.1, read as the reverse complement.
GCTAAAACGAAGAAACCGTGCCATGTGAGACCTTGATTTTTCGTAATCGACTTCTAAAGCGCCACGATGACTCTTGGTGGTACACTTCCGCACATCATCTGCAGTGAAAGTGGTGGTGTGGGATTGTTTTATGAAATTCGTAATCTGTTGTTATGAAATAGATTGTCGAGACATATCTACGTGCTCTTTTTGTAAATATATTACACGCCAAGAATTATTTTAGTGCCCTAAAAAGAAATAGTTATTTGTTTAGTAACGTTAATCTATTCACTAGTGGCATATTCTTTGAAACATTTTTAACACTTAATTGCACTAAAACACATTTCGAAATGTATTCATAATTTTTTTTCTTAAATTAAAACAAATAAACACCTCCCTCCACCATATATATATATATATATATATATATATATATATATATATATATATATATATATATATATACATGTACATGTAATAAATTAATTCACTTTTACTTAAGTTGCCCCTCTCTTAAGGTTATACCTCTGCCAATCTGCTTGCAATAACTGCGAGTTCTCATTGGCGATGGACCAACAATTTAATACGAACAGTAAAGTGGTTGACATTAAAACTGTAATAATGCATCAGTTGTTATTAACAATCAATATTAGTAGGTATATTTTTTTCAAAGCTCATTTACTGAATACAATTAAATCATTTTAAAGTATAAATATTTTTAACAATACGAAGAAGTAATTTGAAACATTCTTTTTTTTTAATTAATACATATATTTATATATATATATATATATATATATATATATATATATATATATACATATACATATGAAATTATATTTTGTTTAGTGGCCAGTGTCTGTAATTGTTTAGTGAAATAATGTTTTATTTTAAAAAGCAACGGCGTGAGTATACGTATAGTTTGTTATTTGCAATAATAATTATTAATCTGATAAATTGAAATTAATTTCGAATAATTCGATTTAATATTGCATAATATGAGTACGAATCAGCATATTCTTTTTTGATATCATCTCCATTTCTGGTTTTATTGTATCATTAAATGAATATGATATGTATGATATGTGCATTAATTAATCAGATTATGTTTTTCTTTTTGATTAATATCTTATATTCGTATTAATAATTTTTTTTACAATTTAAGTTGTGTTATTTTAATCAATTGTTTTAGTAAATTATTTAATATATATATATATATATATATATATATATATATATATATATATATATATATATATATATATATATATATATATATATATATATATATATATATATATATAGGATGATTTAATTTATGCTTCCACATGAAAGTATTAAAAAAATAGCAAAAATTAAAGAATCATGTTATTTTTTATTTCTACGATTTTTTTAATACTTTAATGTGGAAGCGTAAACTGAGTCATCCACCTGTATATATATATATATATATATATATATATATATATATATATATATATATATATATATATATACACGTCTGTGTGAGTGAAATTTATCTGTATTTAAATATTAGATAATTTTGAAGTAATAATTCAAATTCATTTAAAATATATAATTAAAAATACAAGTTCATTTTATACAATTATTCCTTATTAATTTACTTACAGAATTATCAGTTATAATACATTAAAAAAATAGAAAAATGGTATAATATTTATTATTTGCATTATTATTTTTTTTATTTCATGTTAATTAAGAAAATAACAGAAAAGAAAAAATAACACATTATATTGGCTTCAGTAGTTATTGATCTTCATGTATTCCCTTACTTCGTTCGATGAAGGTAAAGATAATAATCATACTGTTTTATATTGCACGTCTAGAAAAATCTGATTTTTCTAAAATATTTCGTTACAAGATATCTTATTTCTTTTATCTTCTGATATCTTGTGCAGTTTTTAAAATGTGCACTCCATCTTTTATTTTATTACACAGAAAATTATTCCTATCCACTTTTTAATTTTTTTCGGTTAGTTCTCTCGAAACACTTAATATGAATTCCGCAATTATGAATATTGTTTAACTTTGTTGTTAACATATTTATTGATACAACAAAGTGACTTTGTTATATTATAAAATTAAGTTAACTTCTTTTGACAAAACTAATTAATTAATCACTTCTTGTAAACTTACAAAAATAACTGTAATATAATAAAGATTACCTGTACCGTTTTTTTTTTATTTTTGGAAAATATTTCTTTTTCAGTCTTTATTAAATTGACCAGTTGTTCAAAATTTGGAAAATATTTTTTGAATTTATATCACTCTTTTGGATTTGCCAAGTGTTTTTTTTTCTAAAGTTTATTACTTTTCTTGAAATATAGCTTTTAGTTTAATCGTCTTTTATTATTATTATTATATACATATATATATATATATATATATATATATATATATATATATATAATCAAATTTATCCACTAAAAATAGAAAATTCCACGACGTCGACTTATTTATTTGGGATGAGGCTTCTATGATACCCAAATATGTTTATTGTTTTATTCGCTTACATATGCATGCTTATAATTGACAAGTGGGCGAGCGTAGCGAGTTGGGGGCAGATCCCCCTAATATATATATATATATATATATATATATATATATATATGTATATATGTATTATATAGTTAAAAATATTTTTTTATCGTCAAGTTTTAAACTAAAGTTATAAGTATTTCCAACTGAGTAAGAGCTTACATGATTTTTATTGAAAAGTATAAAAAAAATAAAAATTGTGTTCTAGCTAAACAAAGTCGAACAAATTAACGTTTTAATTTATTATTTAAAGGGGAAAATGTCTGCTCGACAATCTCAAATCACTAATTTAAACAGTAAAAAATAGTTATTATATTGTAGAATATTAAAAAAATATTTTTTGAAAAAAGCAAACAAACACAAAGTATCTTTATAGTAAACACGACTGTATGTTTTGTGTCACTCTTTATATATTTTACAAGTCGTTCAATGTATACTTTATGAAAATATATAAGTATTAAAATTAAAAATGAATATTTAATAGGTTTAGGTACGCACTAGGACTGAAACTCGTCTAATTTCAATTTTATTTCATTATTAAATCCTTTAATTATAAATGATTTTTTGATTTTTATCTCACATTTCAATAAATTTTCTTGTAAATTTTTTTGACTTTCAATCATCAGTTTTATTAATATATATATATATATATATATATATATATATATATATATATATACACTAACATTTCTATATAACGGTCTCTTCAATAACAAAATCCTCTATTTGACGATAGATAATTGCTGACAATAGCTTTAACTGTACAGTTTATATTAACTATTTTTAACGAATTCTCTTAATAATAAAAAAATGTCCTCAAAACCAAATTTATCATAAAAATGTGTCACGCATATATATATATATATATATATATATATATATATATATATATATATATGTGCGTGTGTTTTTTTAACACTATGCTAATAATTAAGAAAAAAGAAAAACTCATACATATTCTACATTTTGTTTCCCTTTAATAATAAAAAATGTGTACTGAATAAGACTGTTTGAGTAAATCATTCGTCATCCATTATTTATATAATTTGTTTACTGCTAAAATAGAATAAAAAACGTCATACGTGTTCAAATAATAAAGTATGTCAGTATAACGAATCCATCGGAAGTGTTTTCTTGTAATATAAAGAAATAACAAGTGATTACGAATTTCATAACAAAATATTTATTTTTTCTATATATATATATATATATATATATATCTTCGTTTTTAAAACCGCAAAAGTCTTCGTGGTTTTATTGTAGAACTTCATTATTTCGGACACTTTCTAGAATTAAAAATGAAAGTAAACTTGAGCAAAAAACAGTAATGCTTATATATATATATATATATATATATACACACACATATATATATATATATATATATATATATATATATAGAGAGAGAGAGAGAGAGAGAGAGAGAGAAAGAGAGAGAGAGTTTATATGTTGTGAGTACTTGGAATAAAATTAATTATATCTTATGTAAAATATGTGGGTGAATAATGACATGTGGGAAAAGTATATATTAAATTTTTTATTGAACTAGATTTGAATACTTTTCAATACATCCTACTGTAAAAGTCGTTAAAAATGAAATTAAATACCTAGTACTTGAAATAATTATACATTTGTGCAATACATAATTAAAATTAATAGTTTAGAGTTTATAATTAATCATTTAACTTGATTTCTCAATACATAATTATGCATCATACAGTATTGGATGAGGTATTGTTTTTTTTCCACATTTTAATACATAGATAAACTCCTATTTGTAGTATCTTTTTATGGACAAGCTAATCAATTATTAATGATTAGAAATTATTCTTACATAAATTTTATAACGCGGATATACATACAAGTTGATACAAAGTATACATCTAGTTCCCTTTACATTTACATTTTTGAAAACGTTTAAGTTTTATGTGAAAGCTTGTATAGATATTTTCAACGTTCAGAACCGCGTTTTGATGTATGCCCGATCGAGCTGTATGTGAAAAACATGCACCGTCAATAACATCTGCATGTACTAAAAATGGACCACATTTGATAGGTGTAGTTTTACATAATGGAATGTGATAAAAAATCATCATTATTGCATCGTGTCACTGACCCGTTATGTTGGACACTTGTAGTGACTGTGTAGGTCACACCTTTAGGAAGTAGTTTAACAAGAATATCATCATATTACTTAAAGTATTCTATATTTCAATACGATCGAAGCAATAAATGCACATTGTTAAATAAAATATAATCGGTATGTCTGTACGCGAGCACACGTTGATAAGTTCGTCAAATTTCAGTCATTTTACACGGTTTTATGTTAATTGTGCCAAAATATCATTTGAATATTCAATTATTGGAACCGGTTCTTTTGTAGTGCAAGGTTAAATATTTTAAATCGATAGTGGTTGTCAGATAAGTGTATCATCAAATAATATGCATGCGAAATTGTTTGAAAATCATATAATTAGTTGGATAATTATCTATGTTGAAGAAGGTAATTATATCCACATTTATTTCAATACACAACTGATTATACATACAAACGTTTAAAGTTTTCATATTTTACATACAAACGTTTATATATATATATATATATATATTATATATTACATATATATATATATATATATATATATATATATATATATATATTATATATTACATATATATATATATATATATATATATATATATATATATATATATATATATTCTTCTTGTAATCATCAATCTGTAGATTGATTTATCTTTTATTTCTAATTTTAAGTTGGCACAGCATTCGTGATTCTCGCATTATCTACTTTATAAATAATCTGGTTACAAAAATTCGTCCAACAATGGAACTGAATTTAACATACTCAACATTCAAACATCATGCAGTGAATGTTGTATTTTTAATATCTTTTCAAGTATATAAATTAGATAATCGTTTTTCTTCTTTGAAATGTGCGTGTTCATTTTTTAATTGTTGATAATATCATTGATTGAAATGAATATGAAAATTTCTGAAAAATAATGTTAATGTAATATTTAGTCTATATTAAATTGACGTCACGGAATTGTATTAGGATTTGTTTCTCTGTTTTTTTTTGGACAGTTTTGAGTTTTTGTCTGATATTGTTACCAGTCTCGGTATTCTTGAGGCGAGTTGTCGAGCCTTGGGATTAAATCCCTATTATCTAGACTTTAACATGAATTTTCAGCAATCTTGCTATTTTCTGGTCCAAATCTTGAGTTTTTCGCTAGGAAAATTTTCAGAAAACCTAGTTGACCTGTCTCGACGATTTGTTTCTCTCTTTTCAACACATTTTAAATACTGCAGATGACACATTTATGTGTTAGAACCTGATGTGTAACAACTCACATGTATTTCCTACATAAACACAAAAATTCACATGTTTTTCTTTACACGAACTCAAATTTTATTTTAATTTAGTACATGTACATACATACATTTATTGCATTCTTTCCAAAACATAAATAAAGCCATTGAAAAATAGTCTTGAAATTTAATATAGAGATAACCGATTATTAAATTTATGTAAATAAAATCAAACTAAATGCATATATATATATATAGTGACGCACTCGAGATATAATCTTGGGGGGGGGGGGGACGATTAGTTGGTTATTGGGGTTTTAGGGCGCTTCGACAGCTAAGGTCATTAGTGTCCAAAGGGGGGAGCGAGTTGAACGGATAAAAAAAATTTTTTAATGCGAATTCAATAAAATTAATTATATTTTTCTATTATGATTATTATTTTATTGCTTTGTGAAAGGAACTTCTGTTTTATACATAATTTGCAATGAAATAAAACAAGAAACTAATAATTTTAATCTAATTAAATTATTGGCCATTTATAACGGTTTAATTATCAATGAAATCAATTTTTTATAATTCAATTGACAAAATTGATCAAAACTTGAACAATGATTAATTTCTGTCCGATTTAAGAAAATAATATTAAAGAAATGTTTGTATTTCAGGACACTGCGTTGAATACTAAGACGATTTGAAAACGTTAAAAAATAATTTGAATTGTGCATGCAAATGACAAATAATCCCATTGAATTATTCGTCATGCTTTTTTCGAATATATCTAATGTGCTTGAATCCAAGAAATGGTTATCGCAATTGCATCGGGTTCTTATTTGGAACTCATTCTATGTTTACTTATTGCATTTTCTGGACTTGCGATTGAGTTAAAATCGTCACGGAAACCGGAAATCATGCAATATTTTAATAACATTGCTTTAATGCCGACCTCTCAGAATCAATACTTGATCACGGGTAAGTAAATAATATAATTTCGTAAATTTATGATTTATTTAAAAGAGTAACGATATTCATTTGAAGGAACGTGTATTACTAAGCAATACAATTAATACCGAACTTGAAAACTGTCTGAAACCACAAACGATTAACTATTAAGGGGACCCGGTGGTCTAGCGGCCTAAAATTTAAGCTATTTTAAAAAAAATTTTTCTATATGAGGGTAATGAATAATGCTTTCAAATTTTTTTACACTTATTTTATTACTAATAAACTACACAAAAATGAAAATAAAGACAAAAAAAAAATTTTTTTTAAATTAGAAAAATGATGCTGAAGTCTCCCTCTCTAAAAAAATGGAATTGCGTGGTGAATGATGATTTATCTCTCCCTCTGATCTGAAATAAAACAATTGACGAATTTTTAATTAGTATAAGTATAGCTATCGCAGGAAGTAGAATAAAAAAAAAATTGACAAAATGGCGCGTAGTCAAAAGTACAAGTTTGAAAACGACCAGTATTTTTGAATGTTTTGTTAATAAAAAAAATATAAATATTTTACGGAAACTATTAGTTTTACTTCCAGCGAGAGCTAGAACTATTCAGAATAACATATTAAAATTTCAGACAAATCGGTCAAGTAGTTTTTTTTCTGGCCCCCGCAAGACGAAAAAAAGTAGTTTCGAGATAAACGCGTTTAAAGTTTTGCCGGCTCCACTTATTCTTCTACCTACCTGACCTTCTAATGGGCTGTAGATCCTGAAATACTCTGAATTTCGTCATCAAATTTTAACAGTATATTTTTAAGATACTATACTTTCGAGAAAAAAAAATCGATTTTTCGAAAATTCTAGACCACCGGGTCCCCTTAACTAAACGAATATTTCAAACTTGTTAAAATACAGTTTGGTATAATTGTGGAAGAAAGTCTAATTGCATATCGTTTGACCATAAAAACAGGCTTAAATGTGTGTATTTTTCTGAAAGAAAATATTATTTTCAGTATTTCTTGAAAGATATGCATAGAATGTTTACTTTTATATTTCATAATAAATTTTAGCGCACGTTTTTTTTTTTTAATTAGTACATCTTAGAAAACGAGTTTACTTACAAGTGAAAACATTTCCCCACTTTCACTAGAAATACTTTGTTATTAGAACAATAACAAATCAGCACGTTTAATTAAAATGTCCTAGTTTGTAAATATACTCATGTTTGTATATATATATATATATATATATATATTAGTTTAATTTATTACACTAATATTAGGTTGTCAGGGAAATAATTGCGGTTTTTGTTTTCTGAAATCAGCTTAATACTCATTCTTTCAGTAGTGGACAGTATAATAGTTTATTATTAAACATATTTCAAGAGAGTCTTATTTGATAGATTTTTTAAAAATTAATTTTTCTACAATTACGTTTATTTTACACATGTTTGCTTAATTATTTCAAAATATAAACATATTAGGTTAATAAGAAAATAATTGCGGTTTTTTTTCTGATTTCTCCCTGAATTTTTTTCAATGAAACTGTCATTTCATCGTGTTCCTTGGCACTAAAAGGGTTAATTTATGTTTCGATTGAATTCACATTGATAGAAATCCAAGATTGAACTCTCATAAATTGATTTCTTACTCTATTATAAGCCACATAATAAGTTTTCAGTCACAAACAGTTTTAATCAATAAAAAGAAACACTTTAATTGTACTTATAATTAGATCAATATTTCATCGTATTTATGTTAATATCATTTTAAAATACATTTTTCGGTATGTATTTTGATAACATCGACTTTGGTTTTATTCTTAATTTTGCTTCAAATTGGGCTATTGAATTAAAGATGGAGAAGAAGCAAATAACAGTATTTTTTGGTATGAGTTCAAAACGGGTGATAAAGCAGCATAAAATACTCGTAAACTAAACGATGCTTTTAGTGTGGGTACTGTTAAAGTACGGTACAATGGCGGTTCCAAAAGTAGGGACGAGAGACTGAAGATAAAAAAAGTCGCGGGTGTCCTTCTTCAGTTCATAACGACCAAATTGAAGGCGTTAGTTGAATCAGAACCACGCACAACAATTCGAGAGCTTGCACAAAAGTTAGGCGTTAGTCATCCAGCTGTTGGGAATTACTTAAAACAGTTAGAAAAATACCAGAAAAATCAAAAAAGAGAAAAATGTATATGATTTTGAAGATCATAGACCGCAATAATTTTTCTACCAACATAATATCTAATCAAATTATGTCAATCTTATGATACTGAATATTAAAAATGAGTAAAACTTGAACCCTTCATATTAAATACATCTCATTTATATACAGCATATTTAGTTTATACTTTTTTACATGAAACAATTTATTTATTAAAACAAATCTCTAATTGGAATTTTAATATTTGACAGTAAAACATCTAGTAAATAAAAATCTTTCAATCATTTCAAGTTCAATTCGAATGAAACTTTTATTTCCTGTTTAGAACTATTTCTAATTGTAAAAAATCCAATCTATCAGCCACGATCATACATTAAGCGCATTTTAATCATTCCAAGTCGTATAATAATGTTGCAGACAGATTATTACTGTAATTACACACGAAAATCACTACACTGCCGGATCATTTACCGAAACTCATATCCAGAACAGTGTGTGTACAAATTTATGCACTTTAAGAGGTTCCACGATCGTATCGTGACCGAAAATACATGAAATGCGTTCAACACGAACATATGATTAGCATTCGTTATTCTTATTGGCGAACAAATCCACCCCGTTGTAATATTTTTGTTTACTAAAAATAGCGCGGCGTTCTCGTGTCAAGAACCGTAAAAACATTGATTTCTACGGAGTTGTGATTTTTTAGCATATTTCATTTTTACGTCGAATGTACACACACGGTTCAGAAACAGGAAAGATATCAATACTGAGCTGTTGTTTTCTTTTCTGATATTTCGTTTCGTTAATCTATTTTTTTAATCTAACAGCGAACGCGCCGTTTTATTTCATAGAAGTTCACTTAATATTCTGTTTATAATTAGAATGAAAAATCATTATTTTAATTATATTTATAGTATGGAAATATAAACAAATAATCATAAATTCAATGAGCACAATAAACCCAGCAATAATTATATATATATATATATATATATATATATATATATATATATATATAGAGAGAGAGAGAGAGAGAGAGAGAGAGAAAGAGAAAAGTTTTGCTTTAAAAAAAATTTGAATACTAATTTAATCTTAACAAATCTATTTAACATATGATTAATCAATTTAAGAGTTTTTATAGTTAACAGAGATAAAAATTAAATTGTAATTACAGTCAAAAATATCTTTATATATATATATATATATATATATATATATATATATATATATATATATATATATCTTTATATATATATATATATATATATATATATATATATATATGAATATATATATATATATATATAGAGAGAGAGAGAGAAAAGTTTTGCTTTAACAAAAATTTGAATACTAATTTAATCTCAACAAATCTATTTAACATATGATTAAAATCAATTTAAGAGTTTTTATAGTTAACAAAGATAAAAATCAAATTGTAATTACAGTGAAAAATATCTTCATATATATATATATATATATATATATATATATATATATATATTTGTAGAGAGAGAGAAAAGTTTTGCTGTAACAAAAATTTGAATACTAATTTAATCTTAACAAATCTATTTAACATATAATTAATCAATTTAAGAGTTTTTATAGTTAACAGAGATAAAAATCAAATTGTAATTACAGTCAAAAATATCTTCATATATATATATATATATATATATATATATATATATATATATATATATATATATACATACAGGACCCAAAACACTGTTCGCAAAAGTGTGAATTTTAATAAAAAGTTTGATGCATATAGAGAAAAATATTAATTTGTTTATTCATTAATAAATTTTATAAACAGTGTAATAACAAAAAAAAATATTCAATATAAATATTGTATCACTCGTATTATTCTAGAAATTATTTCACGTTTCTTAGTGTGTGGACACTTTTTTGTACAATGTTTGCTGTTTTATGGAATTCAGTACACCGTTGTTTTAATAGCTGGGATGTGTTTTTTGACGAACCGTCTATGAACTCCTCAGTCTCCACCATCCCAGCTTTATTAGCATCGTATTGAAAGCTCATGTGTGTTGAAGGGGCGAATGGTTTTTTTTCTGGTCTTTAGGAACTCTTCTCACATAAGATTCAGTCGATAAACAGTTTTTGTTTTGTAAAACGGACGCCGCCATTATTTAAATTCAAAAATTTTCTCGGTTTGTACTTCTTTTACAGAAAATTTTATGCCGGATTGAGTAACAATACGAGGTCAGACAATTAAGTAATGCGACAAAATTCAAAAATCGAGTATATTTAAAAATTAAGGTACATCGCTGCGATCCCCTTCAAAGTAGTCCCCTCCCGCATCTGTACACTTATTCCAGCGAGTTTTCCAGTTTTCGTAACAATTCTGGAACACTTCTTGTGGGACCTCTCCGAGTACCCTCGTGTCAGATTCTTGGATATCTTCAACGGAGTCAAAATGTCGACCTTTGACGATTTTTTTCATATGGGGGAATAGGAAAAAGTCGCAGGGTGACATGTCCGGTGAATAGGGCGGTTGTGGTAACGTTGCGATGCCTTTAGACGCCAAAAACTGAGAGACACTGAACGCACTGTGACAGGGAGCATTGTCGTGATGCAGAGCCCGAGTCTTCGCGATCTCTGGACGCACTCTGAGCACCCTTTTTCGTAATTTTTCGAGCATATTGCGGTGGAATACTTGATATACGCTTTGTCCAGGTGGTACGAACTCTTTGTGAACCACCCCTTTGCTGTCGAAGAAGCAAATCAACATGGTTTTCACTTTGGACTTGCTCATTCTCTCATTGCCGAAGCACCTGACTACGACTCAGGGCATCACTACCATACACTTTCAGCACTTTTTCATAAGTTTCTGTCGCGGTTTCGCCGAGTTTTGCACAAAATTTTATCGCGCACCGTTGCTCTAAATTTCTCTGTTCCATTTTCGTGACATGCACTACTCGCGCGTTGTTACAAAACACTAAACAGCTGGCGAAGAAATGATCGTACGAGGGTGGTCAAGGTCTCAATCGAGAGAGTAGGGATCTCCTATTACGGTGGCGGAGTTAGAGGTTCGCAGTGTTACCACAGGCCGAGAAAAAAAATCGGTCGCATTACTTAATTGTCTGACCTCGTATTAACATATTCTTTGGCACAATTATATACGGTCATGTTTCCGTACATTTTTTTTGATAATTCCAAAATCACGGTCATGAGGTAAAAAAGAATACCAGGTTCGACAGTTAGACACAACGTGGCTAATATCATTTTTATAAAAAACATGACTTATGTAGTGTTTGAAATGGCCGATTCATATATATATATATATATATATATATATATATATATATATATATATATATATATATATATATATATATGTATATACAATAATTAATAAAATACTAATATTTTATGTTTAAAGTTAATAATCATTAATGTATGTTTTTTTTTTCGGTAGAAGATATTGTACGACGATGGGCACCTTTAATTTGGTTATCACCGGAAGAAAATTTCTTTCCAAGTAGCGTACCTGAATTTTTATTGCGAGTAACGCCGTTCAGTAAATGCGATTCTAATAAAACGCAAACAGAAATTCCTGAAGGAAAATTATCAGAATGTTATTATTTAGTCACGCGTGATAATGTAGGTAAGAAAAAAAGGATTTCAAAAGAAAAATACATACTGCACGGTTTATTAACGGTTAAAAAAATGGTTTCCATTATTATTATTTTCTCTCAACATTAAAGTCAAAATAAGTCCTTTATATAATTTATCTCTAAAACCATTCATCTCTATACATCAATTCATTTCATCTCTAGGTTTTTTTTCAATTAATTAATCTACAATTTATTTTTCTGACTATCTTTGACTCGAATAGAATGTAAGTGTTTTCAAATATTATCTTTTGAAAATGTAAAAATGGGTTTAAATTCTGAAACACGCTTCATGAGAAATGATTAGATGAAATCTCTTATAATATTTATTATACTCGAGTTTTCTTTTACCTTCTGTTTCGAAAATGTAATATGTAAAAGATGAAATTTAATATTTCAAACTGATACTATTTTAAACTGATCTTCTTTCACACACACACATATCCTTTTTATAAATGTGATTTTTTTAAATTGTTTAATTTTAAATAAACGTTTATTGTTTTTATTAAGTATTTATGTAAAGATGACATCATAGATAACTAAGCAGACTTTCTAATTATTCTTATGTTATTATATAATGTTTGGCTGTTTGTATATTTTTGCTATTTAATAATTTCATGATTACATCTTTTTTAACGTATCAGATTTATAAATATGAAGATATTTACACACACATTTCATTAATTGAAACATAAATATTAATGGCACTTGTTATTTTTATCATAAAATTATAATATGTTTGGTTTAATTGTTGTTATGGAATGTAATACAAAATAAATATTATTTGGTTGACTGTTTATGACACGAAATGTAATTTGTAATTAATTGCATTAATGTGAATAATTTGATTTGTATATTTTTATCAGGTAAAATCACTAATTTATAAATATTTTTTCAGATCAACTTCTCGAAGATAAAAATTCTTTTTTATATGGCCGGAATCCTAAATATACATCAGTGCCAATATATGCTGTAGTTTCATTTTGTAACATAAAATCGCATACGGACTCTAATAAAATTAGCTACATGTCGTTATATCGAATGTTTGAAAAGTCTCGTTTACATTTTCATGTGACTTACTGGATGTTTTATCCGTTTAGCGAAGGAAAGACATTATGTACAATCGATACGAAAATGCTAGGTCCATTCCCGATACCTGTGCTGTTTAATAAATGTTTAGGAAAATATAGAAAGTATGGAAGTCATGTAGGCGATTGGGAACACATGAGCTTATATTTCTCCGGCAAAGAACATCCAGATATGATGTACGTTTCAGTGCATGACACCGGAGCGTACTATAAATATGATAGTTCGAATCATCGTTTCACATTTCTAAGACAAGAACCTAGAAAAAGTATTATTCAGAAAGCGTCATTCCCTAAAACGGTTAGTATATACGAGAAACATCCTGTTTTATTTGCAGCAGAGGGATCTCACGGACTGTGGAGTTCACCCGGCAAACATAAATTTTTTAAGGTTCCTAGGCTTTATGACTTAAATGGATACGGGACACCGTGGCACACATGGAAAAATGTTATTGTTATAAATACGGAAAATTCTTATCCGACGTGGATGCGTTTTCGTGGAAAATGGGGAAATCCTAAAAGCGATTGTCATCCATTATCAAAATTCGGATTAAATATTTGTAAACATTCGGATGGACCAACCGGTGTTCCGTTAAAGAAAAGTCACTTCACGTGCTGACTTCTATAAAATAAATATTGAAGTTTTCAAATATTCAGAGAGAATTCAAAGTTCAAATTCAATTTAAATCTTATGATTACAGTTTAATACATTAATTATTGTTAGAAATAATTATTCTAATGATATTCTAGTCGGTAAATATCGAAAATGAAACGAATAGTCCAGTTTTATTAAATTGTGATAAAAACACACTCCAGTTTAACAAAACGAGGAATGCGTCACAAAATGCCAGAAAATAAATTATTAATTGTTGTTTGTTTTTATACCGTGTGTATAAGAATACCTTCTAAAGATTATTGTTTTTGACATGTATTGTAATTGGAATGTTATATTTTTTTAATAAAATATGTTCAAGTTTTATTTGTGAATTAATCGACCAGAACAAAATCAGTTTCATTTTTATAATAAAGATTTCATTGTTGTTATTCATTTCAGAATAATTTACGTATTGTACGAATATTTTCATACTGTTTGTGAAGTTGATTGGTTATTGGGGCTTCATGGCACCTCGGCTGTTAAGATCATTAGCGTCCGAACACAAATATAATTAAAGAACACACCCCGTTTGCGCATTTGCGTTCGAATCATCCCTTAATTCGAACGCTAAAGTATGAGTGCCAAACGCTTAAAAGTATTCCATTAAAAGAATTTTTCTCATAGTGAGAGATAAAAAAAACACATATAAAGGAATTGGACTGGTAAAATACCTAATCTTAATTGGACTATACGTATACTACTGTTTACAAAGAAATATGGATAGCTACAGCTATTTTTTATATTTTATTTATTGATTCGTGTATGTATAACATACAAACATGTTCATATAACTAATAATAATTTGAAATGTGTCAAGAAAATCAAATATATTTGTCAGATGAATCATTTTTTTTAAAAAAAACTAATAATATATTTAATTTTTGATTAATAAAATTCTTTCTTATATATATATATATATATATATATATATATATATATATATATATATATATATATATATATATTGGATTGTAATAATATTGGCTATTATTAGAAATTAATAATTTCCTAACAAATTAAACAAATTTAACAAATTAAAAATTAATAAAATCCTTACATATTTTATTTGAGTATTTACTATTAGATAAGTGAAATAAATTTAAACAATTCTGTAAATAAATTTGTTTACTAAATTCAATTCATTAAATCTGTTAATTTTTTAAGTCCATTAAATTATTATTCATCAAGTTCATTAATAAATAATTAGGATGAATATTAAGCCAGTGTTGTATTTCTGATTAAATAGAAATTTCTTGTTTCATTAATGTTTTAATTTACATTTTCTAATTGTTTTGAAGTAATGGTCAACATTTATCAGAGTATAATTTTAGCACTATGGTTGAAGTCTAGTGACTTTAACCATAGTGCATGGGGAGAGTAAAAATTCATTTGTGATAGTTCACAAATGAATTTTTACTCTTCCCATAAGACAAAGATTTTTTTATAAACAAATTGATTATTGAATATTTTTATTTTGCATTCACACATTGTGATTGAGGTACCATTATTTTCCGCACGCTGAACTGCAGAAAAATGAACATTTTTGATCATTTTTTTATGGTTTGAGTAAAAAATTAATCTGTGAAGATATGTATTTTTAATTTATCAGAATTTAACAGTAATGAGCATAAATGTTTTAAACTAAAATCGTTTTAATGTTTCAATATAAAGAGTTATTAGAGATATCTCATAACTGGATATTGTAGATCTGCAATTAATTTCAAGATGACTTTATAGACAGTCGATATATTGTAGTTGGAAAATTGCAATTTTTGTCCTATAATCAATTATATTTAATTAAATTTATAATTATTTTTCCTATATATATATATATATCTTCCGATATATTAATATAGCATTTGTATGCTAGAAAAATACATAAATTCTGATATAAGTTAGCCCTACGATTGGATATGGTGTTATTGATTTGCCATATGCGTTAATATACATATTTGAGAATAAGGGAAACATTCTATAGGTTTTCAGTAGTTAATCACTTTTTGTATGCGTTAAAGGATAATAAATAGATGATTGTATTTTATATTGATTATACAGTTAAAAGAAATATTTAAGTTACGATTTTTTTAATTAATTTGCACGGTCTTTATCTAAAAATCTTTTAAAATTTATTTACTGCATGAAGAGGTTTTGGTGTGGGTATATACTTGTTTTTTAATTTCACAGTTTGTTCAAAAGACTGAATTTTCTGTGCCTGCGCTGTGAATATGCTAGCATTGGCGTCAAAGGCACTTAAACATATCGATATATAATAACAGTAATTCATGTGATCTTTTTATTGAAGAAAAGTTAATGTATTGTTTTAGCATCAGATTAATTTGTATGTAAATAAAAATACTCGAATGCAGCTTTAAAAAATTCAGCACATAAAGTATATCTTTCCATATAGATTTCAAGATAACACATCTATATATGCACCATAGATAAAATATGCACACATTATTTCACTGCTTTTCGATAGTATTGTGTTCTTTGCGGTGGTTGTGATGTGTTTCTTTCGTGATATTGTTCTAACAATAATGCATATACAATGAAACTATATGATCTTTTTTATCGAATCGACTTTCAGTCACGTTTCCAAGTATACAATAATAAGTGTGTGTAAATATCAATGACGATTCGTATTCTTTTGTAGACATAGGTTATATGTTAAATTTTCGAATTTAAGTTCGTTTATAAATCCTGTGCGTTTATGATTAGTATTTAAAATTAATGTGTAAAGTTATATTTAATAAAATTACATGAAATTGTAATGGAAATGCGTAACGAGGTTAATGCTTCTCATAAACTGTCAGCCGATACTATGTCAGAGGTAATAGCAATTTATTTAAAAATTGTTATTGATAAAAATGCACGTTTATATGAAATATTTAAGAGAATGATGTCTATTTTGATATTTCACTAAAATAATTGTTCTTTTTCGTTTAACAACAAGTTTATGTATGAGAATTAAAGTTTATATTATTCTAGTGAAATTATTTTATTGTAATTTATTAAACAATAGCTACATTTTATTATACGATTAGCTATATTTTATTATATAATATAAATAAATAATATGTCAAACAATAAATTAATCAATGTTACAGTATATATATTAATATACTGTAATAGATACAGTAATTTTGAAAGAATATTTCAATATTAACGTAAAATTATCTTCATTGTTTCATTATAAAATCATTGTTTCATTATAAAATTTCATTATCAAATTTATATTCATTGTTTCATATGGTATTTCATATTATGTTACTAACCCTCTTGTTAAACAATCTTTAATCTTAGTTTCTTTATAAATTTCCAAAACATATTCGAAATAATTTAATCAAAATCTAAAATTAATATCTTTTAGTGATAAATATTTAGATTATTTACATTAAAAGTACGAAAATGTTAATACATACACGCAATTTATATATATATATATATATATATATATATATATATATATATATATATATATATATATATATATATATATATATATATATACATATATGTATACACGCATATTTAACAATCTATTACTGAAGAATCTAATCTAAATTCATATTTAGGTTTCCTTCATCTAAATTCTTCAATTTTGATCTTCTAAGTGAAAATCCCTTTCTGCCTTTTAATAATTTCCAGTTCAGTATCTTAATATCATACTTCTTTATTATTATATTTCTCTGTTTTTTAAACGCATTGGCTCCCAGTCAATACTTAATTTTGTCCATCCATATTTTCTTACAATTTGTAAGAAAATTATTGGATTATATATATATATATATATGAATGAATATATGCCTAACTTTTTATAAACTCGTTATTAGTAATAAAGATTGTAACTGTATGCCAATCAAATATATTTCAATCATATAAAAAGCTTGCCCGGTCACAATTTGTCCGTAGGGCCGATATTTATTTGGCCTTTGTCAGTAATTAATAATCTATTCCTATATTTGTTTGTCTTACGTCAATGAATAATAAGATGCATGTATAAGCAATAATTTAAATTGCAATTAATGTAATATATCATTAATAGATTATTCTTGTAACCATGGTTAGATTAAATTAGATATTAAATGATTTAAATATATTCATAACGAACCAAATAAATGTTATTTTCTTAAATTGATTTGATCACTTGTCATGTTATTCATAGACAAACAAATTACCTTTGTGGGCCTTATTGTTGCATTGTATTTTTTTTATTTTTTTTCATATACACTGTTGTGATAACTATATGTGTGTCCTGAGTATACATACATAAATACATTTATATATATATACATATATATATATATATATATGTGTGTGTGTGTGTGTATATTGAGAATTATAACAATTTTCACTTTTTTAGATGAATGGAAAATTTATGTTACCAAATGGAGAAAACACAACAAAGAAACGACCATTGGAGGATCCAGCTCCTGGTATGTATATATATATATATATATATATATATATATATATATATATATATATATATATATATATATATATCAAGTAAGAACAGAAATATTTTTTATACTTGCAAATCAAAATATTTTTTATAGAAAATGCTGCAAAAAAAGCAAAAAAAGTTGCTGTAGCAACAATAAGTACCTTGAACAAAAGCCCTGTTGCAATATTAAATGAAATTAAACAAGGGCTTAAATATGATTTGATTAGTCAAAGTGGTCCCACACATGCTCCAACTTTTGTATATAAAGTTGAACTTGATGGTGAAGTATATACTGGTGAGGGGCGAAATAAAAAATTAGCAAAAGCTGCTGCTGCTGAAAAGGCATTAAAGTCATTCATTCAATTTCCACATCCGAAAAATGCATCTGCAGTGGTACCTCAGAAAGTTGGTGATAATTATGATTTTACTAGTGATGACATTGTAGAAGAAGCACCTAAGAACGATTCTAATTGTTCAACACCAAGTACAAAAATTCCAAGTACAATAACAAAAGGACCTGTAATGTTACTAAATGAAATGTATCCTGGTTTGAAATATGAATGCCAAACAATGAACGATGCTATTGCAAAGTTTAAAGTTATTTTAGAGCTGAAAGGAGAAAAATTTTTTGGAACAGGTATAAATAAATTCAAATGATAATGTCTTTAGTATGTAAATGTATTTGTATTTGTACAATGTACAGTTTGTTCATATAAATGTAATATTTTAGGAGGAAGTAAAAAGAATGCAAAAGCTGCAGCTGCTCGAGCAGCTTTGAGTAAAATTTATAATATGGCTCCATCTACTTTTCTTGTTGAGCAGGCAAATTCACCAATGCATACTAATACTAAATCAGCGCTTCCACAACAACTTGCCGATTGTATTGGAGAGTAAGTGATATATATATATATATACATGTATATATATATATGTATATATGTGTGTATATATATATATATATATATATATATATATATATATATATATATATATATATATATATATATATATATATATATATATATATATATATATATATATATATAATGTATACATATTTATTAAAAAAGATTTCTTTTCAATTAAACTTTATTACTTGTATAAAAACATTAAGTTGCATTCTATAATTTTTTTATTCAAATTCTAGTAAATTTAGTGTCTATTCTTGTTATAAGTAACAGAAAAAATCTTATATACAAAACTAATTTTGTTTTATTCCTTATTTTTAATTGAAGTTTAAACTGTTTTTATGCCAATGTAAATAAAATATACCATTTCTTATATTTCCGTCAATTTTTAATTGTATATTATTTTCAAGTTACCAGAAAAATAACAGTGTGAAGAAAAATTTGTTTAAACATTAATTTGTTCATTTTACAATTTGTCTGTTATACATATTCCATTTATATTTCATGTAAAAAAACAAATGATACTAATATAAACTTTATTGTAAAAATTGCATTCTATTTTATTTCATTTTTATAATAAGAAAATAATTATAGACTCGTCTTAACAAAATTCGAAGAACTACTTCGGACTGATCCCATCCATGCGAAGAGAAAAGTAATTGCAGGCATAGTAATGACTCAAGGATATTCATTAAATACTGCAAGATTGATTTGTGTGGCGACAGGCACAAAATGTATTTCTGGAGAACATATAAGTGAACAAGGAGCTTCAATAAATGATACTCATGCAGAAATCGTTTCTCGAAGATGTTTAATCGATTTCCTTTATTCACAATTGGAGGTTTTCTCCAAGCACGGTAAGCATATATGTTTTATATCACCATTGAACTTCGTAATTTAACAATTATCCTGAAAACCTATGACCACATTAGCACACACTTTTAATTTTGTTTTTATTTTTGTGAAAAATATTTTTAGTCAACTGGTGTTTAAATATTGAAAAAATATTTTTAAAATATTCATTGCTTATAATAATTATATATATTTTTTGTCTGTTATGTTTTCTTTGTCAATATTTCTTCTCATTTAAAAATGTTTTATTCATCTCTAAATATTAAACAGATTTATAAAATAATATTTATACTGTATGTTTTAGTATAGTGAGGAATACATTTTTCTTATTAACAAAATGACTTATAAACCTAAAATACTTGTATTAGTATTTTAAAATCAGAAACTTGACATTGATTGGTTTAATTAATAAAATATTTAGTGTATATATATATATATATATATATATATATATATATATATATATATATATATATATATATATATATATATATATATATAACTAAAAGCTAATTGGACTTCAATAGTTTTTATTTGATCTGTTTAAATATTAAATTTATGTTGACAGTCCAAGTTATTGTAGTATATTTTTAACGTTGAATGTTATGTTAACAATTCGTATCTAATTTTTTAAAAGCTTTCATTAAGACACGAAAATAAAATTTATTGCCATTTTTATATGTAGGTATATGAATAATATGTATAATGATTTATTTCAAATACATGCATACAATTCATTCAGATTTCAATTGTAGAATGTAAAGTACTATAAATATTGAAAGTATATATATTTAGTGCCTATTAAAATTAATTTCTGCATTTATTATGATCTCTGTATTTACAAATATATAAATTTAAGTAAATGACCAGTATTAATCATATTAAAAATTCTTTGAAAGTATTCAAAATTTTTTTAAAAAAATCCAATTTCTAGAGAAAAAATAGAATAATGCTTTAAAATAAAGTTTAGTCAGTGACATTTAGTCTTTAATTTTGTGCCATCAACATATATTTTTTCATAAATGATATGTTATTTATGCACCTATAGTAGTAAATGTGTAATAAACACTTTCACAATAGCCAGTTGATTAAGTATAAATAATAAAAAAGTATACACTAAAAATAGATACACATTTTCAATAATTCCTGTCATGAATTAAAGAGGTTTAAAATACAATGATATATAATTTTGAATATGTATTTCATCTTTACATTATACACCTGCTTCTTTCATGCTTAACAATAAAGATAATTGTGCGTGTTAACTTAAATAGAAAATGTGTACTACAATTCACTTAACCAGTAAAAAAATAACAACATTTTTAAATTGTTTGCAAATCTGGTCATAAATTTTTGGGATGATTACATTTATTTTGAGTGATACGTTTTAACAACAAATGGACCCAGTCATTTATAGCTTATATTAAATTCATTTTCTTCAGGGTAAGTAAATCATCGTGAGTATGATAATAGGTGTTTCAGTGTTACGGTGATCCTTTATGTCTAAATTTCTTACACAAGCTTTCAGTGTGGTGCGTACATTTGTGTTGTATGTCTTATTCATCTTAGTTTATCACATATGTACATTATTAAAAGCAAGTTATTTTATTGAACTATTATTAAAGAACCCCATATAATATTAATTTATCATAGTAACTTTGGACTAAAACAATACAAATGCACGCACTAATTATAATTTAGAAGAAATGACGTAAATAACATTTATATTTAATATATATTTTATTAAAAGGTAGAATAGGTTTGATGAAAAGGAGACTACATGGAAAGTATTTATTATGTAATGCAAATATGGAAACTGGTAAAATTTAAAATACCAGTTTCTTGTTTTGCATCATTGTTTGTCCAAAGTTATAATGAACAAGAAAATAATACGTGTGAACTATTTTTAGTTTTTTAGGTTTTTTCAATATTAGGAATAGAATTTACCCAAATATATCACTCAGTCATAACCATTCAAGTACACTTTCCTTGTATATATATATATGTTACTTATTTGTATATCTTTGTTTTTTTTACTTTAACATATATATATATATATATTATAAAAATTATTCTATGTGCACTTTTTGATCTCACTATCAAGCTATTTATATTAGACATGAAAAATACATGTTTATAATTAATTCAGTGCTATATTTTTTTGAAAAGAATTGTGATAACTATTTTATTTAAATAGCAGTAATATTTTTAATTATATTTCTATAAAAGATATATAAATCAATAGATGAAAAGTTATAATAAAGATCAAAAATAATATAAATGATTCAAGTGCAATAAAATTATACAATAAAATAAACAGCACATTATTTAATTCAAAAACCACTTCAAATGAATTATTCGTATACCTGGAGCAATTTTATTAATTATTTGTAAGTCTGTTTTATGTTTCAGTTTTATTTATATAATTTTACAACTGTAGTTTATTGTCCTTGTAACACTTGATTTATTTCAGATATATGTTTCGTTACTTGAGGAATGCATGTATTATTATTATTTATATATATTACACACACACATATATATGTGAATGTATATATATATATATATATATATATATATATATATATATATATAATGTATGTATATATATATATATATATGTATGTATATATATATATATATATATATATATATATATATAAACACACAATAATGTACATTTAATGTATAAAAGCCTTATATTATGATTTCTCCTTTTTTTATTTTAATTGAAGAATTATTCATTATTAATTTACTTCATATAATAGCAATGTGAAAATTAACATTATATATATATATATATATATATATATATATATATATATATATAAAACTCAAACTTTTTGTAATTAATGTTAATGATATATTTTTAGGTATACATTTTTATTATTTTTTAATTAGTGAAGAACATTTAATTAAATATGGAAAATTTATGGTTTGTAATTTTTTAGTAATCCGCAATTTCTTGTAAAATATATAATGGGGTATTGAATTTTTCATTCATTCCACAAATCACATTTTGTTCTAATCAAAAATGTTCAATAATTGATTATTGATAATTTTTAATTGTTGCTTGTCTCTAGAAAGGGATTGTTAATACTTTAGCCTTTTGAAAATGATAGCATTACCATTGAAATACGTGCAAACAACAATCAAAAATTATCAATAAACAATTATTGCAAATTTTTCATTAGACATTCTTTTGTAGTCTATGAGATGAGTTCAAAATTCATTTGCGACTGTACCTGTTTTTTAGAAACAAAGTTATGTTATTGTTTTCTTTTTGTGTTTTTTAAATATCAATTGGAACACAAAGCTAAAAATGAAGAAAGATGTTTGAAAAAGTGTACGGACCGAAATTCTGTTAAATAGAAAAATACATAGTTATAAATTTTAACAAATAATACTCTTTATTCGGTAATAGATTATAATTATAAATGTAATATGTGTTTAATGCGTTACTAATTGAATTATAAAAATAATAAATAGACAATATATTCATAAACAGTGAGAAATATTTGTTGTATATGCAACTGAAATGAATAAAAATAAAATGTGTAATTGAAAACTGAATAAAACCTAATACTATATCAGATCTATTACATAAATGTTATTGTCTACTTAGGAACAAAACAAGATTCAATATTTATCCTGCGTCCAAACGGTGGATATCAGCTAAAAAACAATATTAAATTTCATTTATATATAAACACGGCCCCGTGTGGTGACGCAAGAATATTTAGTCCGCACGAAAGAAGTAATGAAGATGGAATGGACAAGCATCCGAACCGTAAAGCTCGTGGTCAACTCCGTACAAAAATTGAATCAGGAGAAGGTACCATTCCTGTGTCATCCAGTGAAGGAATACAAACATGGGACGGTGTACTTCAGGTTTGTTTCTAATCTTCTACAAATTGTTTGCAGTTTATATTATTTATTAATTTTTGTTTGTAGGGAGAACGACTATTAACAATGTCTTGTTCAGATAAAATATGTCGCTGGAATGTATTAGGTATACAAGGTGCCCTATTATCAAATTTCATTGAACCAATCTATCTAGATAGTATTGTACTTGGTAGTCTTCTTCATCCAGAGCATATGACCAGGTGAGTTTTCAACTTGAAAATTTTATGTGTCTTCTAGTATACATATATATGTTTTTGCTTGCGGTATTCGTATATTTACATACTTTTTACTTTGTTCTATTTATTAAAAATAAAAGTTTTAAATTTATATTAATTTAAAGAGAATGGAGACGACTCTCTTGTATGTAAAAAATAATTTCCACGTGCGCTGGAATAAAATATATTTAGTAATGAATTTTTATTTATTAATCCTTATAATTAACTGACAGAATTAATATCTTTAAACAGTATAAAAATTATATATATTTATTTTGTTACATGTTAATTAAAAATGAAATTTATGAAAACTAGGTGTATAATTTCAAATTAAATTGAATTTTGATCAGTTTTTTAGTACATATTTTAATTCATTTAATTAAATTTATTTATAGTCTGCTTAATCTTAGTAATTATAAAAAATGTGTATTTGTTTTTAAATTTTTTTTTATAAAATACTTACAAATTTGGCGCATAAAATCCCATAGAAATAGATACATTTTTATTACAATAGTCTTTGGTATAATTGTTCCAAGATTGGCATGAAGTAGCTATAAATGAATCGTTTTTTAATATTGATTCCGAAAAATATTGATATGACCTCCAGTGACTACAAAATACTGAAATATGTATATACTTATGAGCATAGATAATTTTCAATATAAAAGTGTAATTATAAAAATAATAAATAAAAAAATACGAACTACAAAACAATAAAAATGTTCTAATTTTCGATAAACATCATAATTGTATATTTTTACGATATATTTATTAAAAAATACATAAACATTTTATCTAATTTCAAACAAATATATATTTTGTATTCATAAATTGATATGACATTGAATTATTGTGTAATTATTTTTATAAGACAGTGTTTTGTCACGTTTATAATTGTAATATAACAATAAAATATTGTATATGACAGCTGAATAATAATTGTAATCGTTTTATCGATATAATAGGCAATTTAATATTATAGTTAGAATGATTTTTATACAATGTACTTATAATTTTTGATTTAAAATATTTATAATGTATTCATACTCAAACATTATTAAAAAATAGAGGAGATTGATGTTAGTAGATTATTTTAAATCTCTCTCAAATAATAAAATCTTTATGAAATATGATCTGTAAGTTTTCAAAATACTTCAATTTGTACTTACGATTAGGAAAAATAAGACCAGGATATTGTTCTTTTATTTGTTTATATGAACATCCTGGTTGTGGATGTGTACCACCATTTGGCCAAAAATCTGCATGGCCCATAGGTTCTCCATATCCAAATACATTACCATCAGTGTGAATAATGTCCACAAATTTAGCATCAGTGCTGTCTAATTTTAAATCTAATGGCAAGCTAATAAATGCTGGTTTAGCTGGATCTAAACCTGCAATTATATTTTACACATCATATTTTTTGTATTCATAAGTCAGGTGACATAATATAGTTGTATCAATTTATATCTATAAAGTGGTCTATTTAGTATCAATTAGTTATTGTCTTACCTGTAATACGATTTATTTTTCCACTTTTTATATAATTTCCTGCTACACCAGCTATTTGTGCTCCTAAACTGTGCCCAACTAAATGTAAACGATCCAAATTCAAACCACGACTAACTAAATAGTCAATAAAAATTGCAGTATATTTTCCGACACTTCTGGTATTTCTAGCAGCTGTCAAATACCATGGCCCGGCTTCTAGTCTTTGAGCATTTATTAGAATAATATTGTTATCACCCTGCTGAAGGTATGCTAGAAATATGGATTATTATACATTGAAACATTTTTGAAATGTATTTTAAAATATATACAATACATTTTAAATAATTGATTTTGATATTTTAAATATTCTATATTTTATTATACCTGTTCGAATAGTAATTGGACTATCGGATGTTGTGTCTTCAAAAAATGCGTGAAAATAAATTAATGTAGGTTTAGTGAAATCCATATTTGAACGAATTAGTGCTAAATCGTCTCCAATTTTTAAATTTTGTGCAATTAATGGATTTGATCTATGAAACATATTTGTAAGTTTAAAATGTAAAAAAAAAAATAATTTTTATACTAATAATCTTGAAAATATAATTAAATAGGTAATGATTTTCAAATTTAACTAAAATGTGTTCTCTTGTAAACAGTACCTTGTGAAAAGTTGAATATTAATATCATATTTTGAATTTATTTGTTCACATTTACTTTTATCAATAGGTAATAGTTGTAAAATTGAATTTTCAAATTTAATAGAAGGTGGACCTAAAAAAAACTTATGAATGTAAAAAAAATATACATTAACATATTATACATAATGAAAAACATGTGTATATATATATGTGTGTGTGTGTGTGTATATATATATGTATGTATGTATGTATATATATATATATATATATATATATATATATATATATGACATTCATATACATTTAATTTTACAAAATAAATAGATATTTCGAAATAAAAGTCCGATTTTCAGCATTATCGAGATAAATGTTTTAATTTTTTTTAAATTATAATTGTAAAAAATATCAATAAATAATGTATTGAACATTTATAAATATATGTAGAATATTCATTAATTGTCATAAAATAATTACATATAATCTAAATATGAATAATTAATTTGTAATTACTCTATATTGCCCTTCATTTTTTTTTTGATTATTTATGTAAAATATTCGTTATTAAATTAATAAATACTTTTATATTAATAGATTATATTATCAGTTATTTTTTTAGAAATAAGCTGTATAGAAATTAAAAGCATCTATTACTTACCTGGAAGCATTGATAATAAACAAGCAGTTATAAATCTCAGACCTTTGACCATTTTATACAATACAGTCTTTTATATTTGTTTGTTTACTGTAGATACTTCAATTACATTCTGATCTTTTTTTTCAATTATATTCTCTTATATAGATTCTAGGTATATGCTTTTTTTCCCCTTACAAATTATATAAATTAATATTATTTCGTATCTTATTGTGTTCTCATAAACAAATTTACATAAAATAAGAAAAAAATGTAGTTTATTGTAAAACAGAAAATGAACTACATATTTTTTAATCAATAGTATTGCAACTTTTATAATATTTCATGTTTTGAAATAATTATATGAAGATGTAGTAACAAATACATTTATCTAGTATTTCTCTATTGTTCTAAAATCTCATACTTAAATAACTATTTGTACAGAATAATCACTTTCTTTATTTTATTGCATTAAAATAATAATACAGCAATATAAGAAAATAATTTAAAATAAGTTGTTTTTTTTTTTGTAAAAATAAGTGATTCTTTTGAATAGTATATTTCAGTGTTCAAAAATAATGCCATATAAATTATTTCAAATTTGTTATGTATAAAAGACAATCATCATTTAGAATTAAGCCTTAAAATTATAAATAGTTTGTTATTTATATTTAAATGAAAGTCTTAGTAAATTAAAAGCAACTATTTCGCTTTTTTATACTCTACAAAAATCAAGAAATGAATGATAATAATGAAGATTTATTATAATTTATAATAACTAAATACATTCTATTAAAACAATATTCTTTTTAGAGCAATTTATGGTCGAATTGAAAGTACTATACAAGGATTACCACCTCCATTTAAGTTAAATAAACCTAATATGAGTCTTTTAACATCACTGGAATCTCGAAGAGCTACAAAAGCTCCAAACTTCAGTGCTAATTGGACTGTTGGCCTTCCTGAAGCTGAAGTAATAAGCTCTCCTACGGGAAAAACAGAATTTGGTGGAATGTCGCGTATATGTAAACAAATGTTTTTCCGGAGGTATTTAAATCTCCTTGGCAATATAAGTACTGTAAACAATTTAGGTGCAGTAAATGGAGCTTTAATGTATTATCAAGCAAAAATGTCTGCAACTGAATATCAGGTAAGCAAAAAGTGTTTTGTAAATGTAATAATAGTTTAGTTAACTTTTATATATATATATATATAGAGAGAGAGAGAGAGAGAGACTTATTTTATATTGTTGCAGTTTTTTTTTGATAAAATTTTTATTCCAAATAATAAAATTACTTTTGTTATTTAGTGATATTTATTTATACTAATACTAATTAATGATATTCCTTTTCAGATAGCTAAAAAACAATTATTTACTGCGTTTCAAAAAGCATATCTTGGTACTTGGTTAAAGAAACCAATAGAGCAAGATCAGTTTGAACTATAAACATGTATTTGAAATGATAATTAATTTTTTAATTCATATAACTTATACATATCTTGAAAATGTTTTCTACATTACAAGAGTTATTATGTTGCACTTAGTGCAAGTTTGAGTACTACAGGCTTTTAGAACTACATAGTTATTTTTTTCTTGTAGTTCGCCTGTTACGATTTATGTCGTTACATATTTGCTCAATGGTATTAATTTATAAGTAATGTACATAAAACTAATGAATTTCGTTAATTACAACAGATACATATCTTTCCTTTTTTTATATATTACTACTTTTTATACACATTTTTTAAAGACAGTCGTAAATTATGTTCTATGTGATTAGGTTTTATTGATAAAAAAAAACACAATTTGTTCCTTTAAATATATAATTATTAACATTCTATAAATAAGTATATTTTATATTACATGTGTGTATATTTTGCCAACTAAATTGCTTTATAGAAAAAATTACTTTGAAAACTTAATAGTTTGCAAAATTTTTGTGACAGACATATTTAAAAAATATATTAGAATGACTTTATTTTAAATTATTTTAATGAAAACCTTTTTTTATACTGTTGGATTAATATTATTAGACTGATTTTAAAAGTTCAATTTTAAGTAATCAGTCTTTATTTAAATTTATTCAGAATATCCATCTTTTACTTTTTCATTCACATTGAATCAAATATCTCAATGTATTTATTTAACAACTTTCTTATAAACATATGAAATGATGAATATTTTATTTACATATAATGCATATTTTTTTTTTTTAAATATAATTTTATATTAATGAAAAATAATATATAAAATAAAAGGCCATCAAAAATATTCAAATAAAACAAAATACAGATTTTTATGTATTTGATTAAATAAAAAAATATTTTAAGTAATAAAACATTTAAGTAATGAAAGTTAAGTAAATATATTTAAAGTGATATTCTACATTTATATTAAAGTGCTTATTAAAATATTTTTAAAATTTATTAGAGTTAAAATTATAAATTGTCGATTTGAATTTAACTGTTTTTTTAACCATTTGTTTCTTTTTACATGGATGTGTGAGTGAAAGTTGTTAAATATAGTAAATGTGTATGTTATAACATACACAGATACACACAATATATATTTTTTTTGATAACTACTAGTCATTAATTTGTATAACTACTAATAGTAGCAATAAAGTATTTAAATACATGAAATTACAATGCATTCAAGTTGATAAATTTTATTAAATGAAAATATTCATACATTTTTGTTAAAAGAAATAAATCTTATAATGTGATTGAAACATTTGAAATTTTTTTATCATGATAAAGTGCACATGTTTAGTCACTTATATTCAGTGTCTATATTTTAATTTAATAGTAAAATGACAATACATCTAATTAAAGATTCTATAACAATGTGTATGTACAGAACATGAAACCTTCCTGGTCAATTAATATTATATTCATTGTTAAAATTATGTATGAATAATACATAAGGATATATAAATCTTACAAATTTCTCTTTTTTGGGAGAAGAAATTGATTAGAAAAATTAAGAAATATGTTTATCTCATAAATTTGAATAACTATTATTTAATTTCTTTCAAGTATAGTAATCTTTTTACATACAAATATTAGTAATTTTTATAACAAATCTACATGTTACAAATAGAATACGTTTCTTAAAAAAAGTGATTTAATTTTTTTTAATGTTTGGCAGTGAGGTTTCATTCATATATCTGATTTATAAAAGTATTTTCAGTATTATATATATATATATATATATATATATATATATATATATATATTGATGTCTACTGCTGTTGATAAAATGATTATAAAAAAATATAGAAGATTAGCAGTCCAATCATCCATATTTTGATATTATGGAGGCAAACAAATATTCAATTCATTACAAATAATTCAGTAGATTAAAATTTCATCAACTAATAGTAATAGTCACTATTAATTAATTTTAATTTTCTGTCAAACACTATGCATCTTATTTAAGTATAAATGTTTATTTTAAAAAATAAGTATATGTCCAAATTATATTTACTAAGTAATTTATTTACCAGTCTCATTTTTTAATTAAATTAAATAGTCAATTATTATAAAAATGCATAGATAACAATGAAAATGCATTTGAATTGTTGGCTTAATTAATAACATGTAAATTATTATCAATTATGTATTAACATCTTTTTGGATTTTTTATTAACTTACTTAGCACTATACAAGCCTTGTAAACTTTGATTAAAAGTAAATTACAATTAACTGTTATGAAACGTAATCTAAACTAATTGATGCATTCATTGTTCAGTAGAGAATCAGTAGATATATTAAATATTGTAATAATTGTGCATTCTATAAATTTCTCTGTTATATCATTACAATGTATATAAAGAAATTTGTAGATGTATTATATAATGTTTTTTAATACTTTGCTGCATGAAATTAATGCTGTGTATTTAGCATAATATTCAGGGATTTGATGTTTGTTTCAATTTACATAAAACAGATTTATTTTACTCGTAGGATGTGTGAATTTTTTTAGGTGTATTTATCACACAGTTGTAATTTTATGAATAATAATAATAATGAAAGTCTTCTACATAGCTAAGTAAAACAAAAATAGTACAACTTAATATTTGATATTACTATTTTATGTTTTGTACAAATATATTTGTACAATCATTGAAATTCATTAAATTAAGAAATGTATATTTGCTTTTTATTTCTTAAAAATAAAACCAGTGTTAGTTTTGCTAAGTTTTACACATTTTTAAAAGCATATTTTTAATTTATTTCAATTGATCAATTAATTGTATTATTTGTATAAACATTCAAATGACTTAGAGAGAGAGTAATGTTTTGCGAGGATAATATTTTGAAAAGGTTCATAATATAAAAGTAAACACATTGCTTAAAATTATACATTTATTTACTTTCTTATTTACATGGGTTTTGTATTTACAAATTCTCATTAATATAAAATCTTTTCTATTAGAGGTGAAATTGATATCTTCTTCTTTTCTATATATGCTATGCTATTTGTAACTGTATCTTCAAGAAAATATCTATAATTTACCATTAATCCACATGAATTTGTAAGACCACGAGGTGTTAAATCAGCTAACCAATTAATACGCCACAATACTGCTCCATTGCGTAAGTGAAAGTTAGCTAAAAATGTTTGTTACTTTTTATTTTAATATAAAAGAAAATTAAATGCCTAAATAACGAAATATAAATGCTGATTGCTATTGGTAAGTCTGTTAAAACTTGTACTAATTTAATATCTAAGTTAGTTATTATTGTTATGTATAATAACACTATATAATAATAGCAAGATAGTTGCTTCAGTAAAAATGTATGTGTGTGTGTATATATATATATATGTATGTATGTATGTATATATATATATATATATATATTAAAAATCAGTTATCTTACCAACATTATCCAAGGCATATCCTCTCCTTTTCTCAATATAAAGATACTGCGCACACATTCTTAATAATGGCACTTGTAATGATTCTACTAATTTTGGTTCTTCCAACCATTCACTTCCATTTAACCATTTCTTTAATTCTAAACAAATGTTATCTGTTTCCAAAATAGTTTTCAAATTTTGCATTTCCTCTGTAGTGAATAATAGTAATTCAGTTTTGTTCTTTTCAGTCGTTTTTAGTTTATCAAAGAGCCAATTTTTAAAATTTGGAATAGGGGATAAACTAGAAAATTGATTTATGTGAGGATATTCAGATAGAATTTCCTTAACAACTTGTTTTATTAAGTAATTTCCTAATTCTATACCCTGAAGACCTCGCTGTGTTGAAGCTATTGAGTAAAATACAGCAGCTTTGATTTTCTTTGGATCTTCTTGAATACTTGTCAAATCAAATTGAACATAGCTTTGATGTGATGTTAATGATAATCTTCTAGCATTTGATACAATTGCTGATACACTTGTAGATATTTCATCGCTTAATGCAGTGTGTAACACTACTAACGGTTCGCCTGGCATAGTACTATGAGTATAAACAAAACATCGCCTGTATGGACCAACACGTTGTTTTAAGTCAGTCCAACTTCTTACAGGATGTACTGCCTCGTATTCAGATATCTGAAAAATTTAATAGTATATAAGTGTAGTTTTAAGCAACAAAGTACTTTATAAAAGTCTATTTTTATTAAAAATTCAGACAAGATAACATTTGATTAATTCTGTAGTTTTGGAACAACATACAAACAAATAAAATTATATACATATATGACACCTTTTGTAACATTTCACAAGATGACTTCCACGTTATTCGCTCAATACTTAAGAATCCAACAGAAAACCAAAGAGATAATAAATCTCTTATAGATAAATTTAACTGCTGCATATTTACTAGCGAATCATCTGTTCCATCTACTTCTTTCATTGCATCCTAATATATAATTGAAAAGGTTTATTACGATTCAAAATTAACTGCATTAGAAAAAAATGTATAAATACCAATAAGTTAGTTCTCATGTCAATTAAAAATTTGATACCATTTTCCAACTTTCCTATGTGTATTAAAAGCCATTGATACTGAGGCATCAAAACATTTCTTAATTTTTCTTCATATTTAATTACTTGTCTAGTACATTCATCACTTTTCAAAACAGTACTAGCTGCTTTACAAACAGAATTATGATTAACACCATAATCTGTTGAAAGAATATTGAAAAACTGTTTTTGCTCCAATGGAATTAATTCTTTGTAAGCATGGCAAAGTGTTTTCATTTGGGTCTAAAAATATATTTTTTTTTTAACAATCTATGTATAACAAAGCAGACGTGTATTAATACATAGCTTAGTTTAAATTTACCACTATAATATTCAATTTCAAACCTATGTAAACAATTATCTACTAATTAATATAAAATACCTCTATGACCCAACTGCTAACATTTGTTTCTTTCAATTCTAGGACATTTTTTAAATGATTAATTATATATAAATCAGACTGACTTCCATTACTAGAATTCTTATTAGAATTACAAGAACCAGTTTTGTCTTGTTTATTTTCATCAATATTATGTAAGGAAAACTGACATGTATCATTTTTAAAACTATTCGATTCGTTCATATTTGTATTATTCGCAACAAAAGTCGTTACAAATACTGGACTTGATTTGCAAACATGCAAAGTTCTAATCAATAATGCAGTATACTTCATTATTTCTATTTTTAACTGCAAAAACTACTAAATATATTCGCTAAAAATTAACACATAAAGGAAATAACCTCAAATAATCTATAAATTAGAAATGTTTTATTTTTTAAATGTACATAGTAATTGTTACAAAAATGAGTAAAATTTTAACAAATATAACTGTCAAAATAATCAGCTGATCTTTGATTTTGCTGTATTGTATATTAATGCAACTGTCTGTATTTAAACGTAATCTAGTTTTCCGGCGTCTGGCTTTAAAAATACTCTCATTTTCTCTGTGTACCTGAAAACGTTAATTGATACTATACTTATTATAACAATATTGAAAATAAAAATGAAACGAGTGCTAAAATTTGTTAAGGGAAAAACGAGTAACGTCAATGGTTCGTCTTCTAGATCAGTATTATCAGAATCATCACTTAGTGAGAAAGATTCTCGTATTTTGTCTCAAAGGAAAGATGAGTTATCAACAACTGAAATAAAAAAAATGTTACAAAATGCATCATCTAATGGAAATATTGATGAATTAGCTAAATATTTATCATACATTGACGTAAACTTTGTAGACAATTTAGGTAGAACATTATTAAATATAGCTGCCTTAAATGGGCACATGAGCTGTGTAGAATTCCTTTTAAATAATTATGCTGATCCAAATATTCCAGATTTGAATGGAATGACACCACTTTTAAATGTATGCACTATTACAATTATAAATTTTCATTATAATTCTCTAATATAATGTAGACTATTACACAAATAAAATGTATATTCTAGGCAATAGAAAGGAATCATATTCGATGTGTCGATGTTATTTTAAATAGCAAAGAAATAAAAAGTATTGATATTGTTTTGGCTGCACATTTAGCAATTAAAAAGAGCAGTTATGAATTAATTAATCTCTTCATTGATAAACAAGTAAATTTAAATAAAACAAATGAAGTAAGTAGTTTTAATAAGGAAATTTTTTATTTTTATTTTCAATTAATGCAAAAATTGTGTTATAAATTTGCATTATATATATATATATACATACACACATAGATATAAACATATATATGTAATGTATATTTTTTAATATTTTGTAGTTTGGTGAAAATTGTTTACATGTTGCTGTTAAATTACAAAGCTCAGATATAGTTAGTTTACTTTTATATCACAAGTATCCAGTCGATGAAACTGATATTAACTTAAAAACAGCATTAATGTTAGCAGCGAGTTTAGGAAATATTAAAATTGTAAGATTACTTATTTCATTTAAAGCAAATTTAAATTTAAAAGACATCGAAGGTAAAAATCTGTTGTATTAATTTTTTTCCAAGCGTGATTATTTTTATTTTATATTTAGGTATGACTGCAACAGATTTAGCTTTAAAGAATGGTTATAATGAAGTGTATAAAGAATTACAAAATATAAATAAAAGTGAAGATACTGGTGAAAATAATAGTTCTGAAAAGGTAATAATTCTTGAACAGAGTGCTTCAGAAATGTGTGAAAATCAAAATGATAGTGATGAATGGAATGATAGCGAAATTTCAGAAGATGATAAAAAATCTGCCAAAAAAATTAATCTTATTTCTTTTATGACTGTAAAAGATTCCTATCAAGTGGAAGTAGAAATAAATGTAGACCAAAAAAATATACCAGCTTCAATAAATACTGCCTCTGAAAATTCTGATCAAACACTAAAGGAAATTGATGAATTGACTGATAATAGTGCTCCTCAATCTCTTACAAATTTTTTACAACTGCCAAAAAATAAAAAAGAGGTAGATATGTTAAGTATTGCATCAGGTGGTAAAGAAGAAATATCAATAAAATCATCTGTATCTGCAAGTCCACAATCTGGGGTGATACCACCACCTTGTAAGCCCCTAAGAAGTCTAGAATATTTACAATCGACTGAATTTCCTGGTAACTCGGATCCATTTATGTATCTTAAAGCAAATCGTTTGTTTACGTTAGGAACTGTTCGAACTAGACACATTAGTTTTACAGAAACTGCTGCATCAAAAGAAAAGTTTAACAGCTTACAGAGGCGAAGTTTTCACGATGAATATTCCGATGCTGAGAAGAATGAAAATAATTTGGAATTTCATGATTTAAAAGTTTCACATAAAACTAAAGGTTCACAGTGTTCTGATGACAGTCCAAATGTATCAAATAAAATTGATACCCCTACTTCAGAAAGTGATTGGGGAAGTGACAAAAGTCTTCCAATACAAAACATCAATTCACATTCTTCTAATAGCCCAAAATCGGATAATAGTTCATCCTCACGTTCCAAACCTTCATCTCTTTTAAAGTCATTAAAGAATGCTTCAATTCGAAACCTTTTCCCACTAAAATCTAATACTAATTCAAAGGAAAATGTTAAATTTTCTGAAACTGTCGAAAATTCAATAAAAACTATATCAGAAAAAGCTAATGAAAGTGTTAAATCTGAAATAGCAACAAACAATATTATAAATTCAGAACAATTAGCAGTTAAACATGTATCTGCTGATGAAATAAATTTACCTCTTGTTTTTGAACTGAATCAAAATGCTCAGATTAATTTTAAATCATCAGACAATAATCCATATAAAATAAATGAAACTATACAAAATAATGGTAATTTTATAAAAACACAGTTAGAAAGCTATGATGATGCATTAAAACATTTGGAGAAATGTGATCTTAATACAATTTATCAAAAATCAAAATCTTTACCAAG
Organism: Acanthacorydalis orientalis; assembly: GCA_034766995.1. NCBI lineage: Eukaryota > Metazoa > Arthropoda > Insecta > Megaloptera > Corydalidae > Acanthacorydalis > Acanthacorydalis orientalis. Next base: position 9,866,853 of record CM068323.1, on the reverse strand, counting down.
AACCACATCGCCTCCTGTAAATGTTTTTCAAATAGGTTCACTGTCTCTACCAAGAACATTAACAGCAGATGCTTTTAATGAGGTAAAAGGCGTTTACAAATATTCACAGCAATCGTTATTTCCTTGGAGGAAAGATAAAGTTAGTGAATACCATACATTACCTCGCAAAAGGGTTAAATTATTTGATCGTATTAAACATGCATTCGATAATAAAACACAAAAAGTAAAGAGTGATACACATAAAGTGATTCATTATATGCATAACGCAGAAAAGTCTTTTAAAGAAACAATTGATCCAAATTTAGAAAATAAAAATAAATCATTAATGAAGAACTGTAAGATGGATGATAAACAAGAAACAATTTCAGAGAGTTCTGATAAAATAAATATTCAGTGCAAATCAATATACTCGGATGTCGAAGAAAGGTATTTTTGTTATGTATATTTATATATTTCTAAATAGTGTTATAATTTATATTATATATTTATTTTTTACATTTATTTTTTTTATTCTTTTTTTTTAATGTATTTTTATTGACAATTTCTCCACAATTGCGAATCAGAACATTTTCTAATGGTTTTCCTAACTTTCGACCAAGGTCTTGTACATTAAACAGATACTTGTTCCCTTTAATTATTCTTCCAAATACAACTCGATTTCCATCGAACAGTGGAAGAGCTTGAAATGTGATAATGAATTTAGAATAATTTTCCTTATTGCCCACTGTTACCATAGAAAGAGTACCTAGTAAAATATTTATTTGATGTTAATAACATTTTTCTATCAAATATTCGTAATTATGGAAATTTAGCAACAAAACTTTAATATACCTGCTTTTGTATGTTTTAATTCATAGTTTTCTTCAGGAAAAGTATCACCACAAATTGATTTTCTTCCTAAACCATTAAATTTCACAATATCTCCAGCTTCACAGTACTGTCCAGGAATTATTTTATAAAAATTTGAATTCTTGTAGGATAATTTGTTTGTTCCTTTGCATAGAGATAAAAAGTTTTGAACTGTTAATGGAACATAGTCGTCATACAGTTCAATGATTATCTTTCCAAATTTTTGATTACCTTTTTCAACTTCCAAATCCATAAAAACTCTAAAAATTGGTATTTATTTAAAAATGATCACAGATTTGTGATTGAATCTAAGTATAATATTAACTTGGGTCTATTCTTCCTTGATAGCTTGCTAGTTAGACCATCACTTAAAGAAGGAGATTCTTGTAAAATATGGTCTATGGTCTTTGGTAATATTAATTCAAATTTGCAATTAGCTTTCATTTTTTTAATATTTTCTTTCCAAAATTTTGCATATCCGGCATTGCTATATACTGTTTCCTAAAAAATAATATTCCTATATATATATATATATATTATTGTTGTCCTGGATATCTTCCTTTAGGATCTGCTATGTCAATTCTCTGTGACTGGTTTTGGCATGTGTGCCATCTTCAAATGTTAAATTAAAAGACAAGTATAAAGAATATATTAACTGCCTTAAATGTAATAAACTGATTCAATATTTGCTAAACACATCCTATAAATGGAGCATAACTTTAACGATATAAATAATAGAATGGACATAATAAAAATACAAAATAAAGATATCAAATTTAATATTCTTGAAAATCTAGAAATATATAAAAATAAACAATATATTAAATGAGCAAATAAACATTAACAGCGATGCATTCTTTATGCTTTAAAGATGTTATTTAAACCATCCCCCTTAATACTAATATAAAGAGAGCATAACCTGAAATAAATTGAGTCTTGAAAATGGTACGTGATGAAACCGGTCATGGAGAATAGACTTACAGCTGATCTTACAGGAAGAAGATCTCTAGGACAACATACCAATGGGATCACAGGCATAAAACATTACATTTATAATTACAAATATTAATATTCACATACAGTTTGTAACAATCTGTAGTAAAATTCCAAATTCCTTTTTTCTATAATTTTCATTCGTTGTTCCTGAATTTTCCATTTTGAGTGATCTGCATAAGCATTAATATTGTAAGAATCTACTTTACCCTAAAATTGGTTTATTTATTGAATATATGTATATATATATATATATATATATATATATATATATATATATATATATATATATATTTTGTTATATTTATAAAGAATATTAGTTAATAAATTATTATATTAACCGATTCCTTAATGTTAATTTATTAAAATGTCCTATTGAAAATATATCGAATATATTTACTGTAGTTCGATTTATAACATTTATTTTTTTCACAATATCTTGATTTCCTTTAGTTATTTCGCTAAGCCGTCTTGTATCGTCCATGATTTTTTTAGCATTTAAAATCAAATGTGGATGAAGTTTTGGTGGATTACTGTCAATTTTAGGCCTTGCATTAATTACCTTTGGATCATTGAATTTTATTAATGAATTTACATAAATACACAAATATATTTATCAGTAATAACAAATAATATTGTGATAAATATTTATATCCTCACTTTTTTTCTATGTGCATTATAATTGCGTAGATCTTTATTTATTTCTGTTAAAGGGTGTGATCCTGGCAAATATCTGGGTATTTTATGTGGTATAAATTTCTTTTCTTGAAATTCACCTACTTTTCTTTGTTTTTTAATTTTATTCATTATATTTGTAATTAATAAAATTTAAAATATTAGTTGTCTGATTTAAATTAGACATATAATGTTAATGACATATTTAAATTTATGATTTTGTTTTTATTTGTTTTACATAGGAAGTGTGATTTATATTTTATTATACAAATAAAAAAATAAATATCGTTTCCCTGAATGTATAGAATTTTTATAATATAATCTATCAAAAATTCTTATTGAAATTATAATTAATTTTTATTCAGTAATTTATTTTTACATTTATTTTTTTACACGTTTGACTTTATTTGTGTTACAGATTTCTCCACAATTAATGATCTTAACATTTTCTAAAGGTTTTCCTAATTTTCGTCCTAGATCTTGTATATTAAATAAATGTTTGTGTCCTTTAATAATTCTTCCAAATACAACTCGATTTCCATCTAAGGCAGGAAGAGCTTGAAATGTAATAATGAATTTAGAATCGTTTTCCTTTTTACGTACTGTTACCATAGAAAGAACACCTAATTGAATAAACATATTTATTATTATTATTATATATATATTGTTACGTAAAGACTTGGTTTATACTATTATTTTATTTAAAAGCTAATCGAATGATATAATATTAAGTAATATTTTGTTTATTGTTTGCTGTTGTATACACCTGCTTTTGTATGTTTTAAATCGTAATTTTCTTCTGGAAAAGTATCTCCATAAATTGATTTTCCTCCTAAACCATTAAATTTCACAATATCTCCAGCTTCACAGTACTGTCCAGGAATTATTTTATAAAAATTTGAATTCTTGTAGGATAATTTGTTTGTTCCTTTGCATAGAGATAAAAAGTTTTGAACTGTTAATGGAACATAGTCGTCATACAGTTCAATGATTATCCTTCCAAATTTTTGATTACCTTTTTCAACTTCTAAATCCATAAAGACTCTAAAAACAATTTTATATCTTAAAATAAAAATACATCTTTGAATATATGTATATATTAACTTAGGCCTTTTTTTGTTATTTGATACATTTGTTAAACCATCACTTATGGATGGTGATTCTTGTAAAATCTGGTCTATAGTTTTTGGAAATTGTAATCCAAATTTACAAGAAGCTTTCATCTTTTCTAAAACCTTCTTCCAGCATTTGGTAAATTCTTCATTACTGTACATTGACTTCTGAAAAGAAGTGTATCTTTTGTTATATTCCACATATAATTAATTTTGTAATTATGTATGAACATATTCCTGTATTCATATATATTACACACATAAATACCCTCTCCCCCATATACATACATATATATATATATACATCACTTAGATTAAAAAATATAAAATACGTTTTTTAAATACAATGCTCATACAGTTTTCAGTAATCTGTGATAAAATTTTCTATTTCTTTTCTCTATTTCTTTAATTTTATTTTCTTCAATTTTCCATTTTGAGTGACGCTCATAAGCATTGGGATTAAAAGTATCAACTTTTCCCTAAAAAAGTTATTATTCTAATGTAATAATTATATATTATTTATATGTTCATATAAAGTAAATCATTTTTTTAAGTATCAATCTAAAATTGACTTGTGTTAATTTGAATAGCAAATGATATATATTTTTTAATTGTATAGTTATAAAATTGATTTCCTTTTTATTTTACATATTAATGATTTGTAAGTAGCTATAAAATATATATGCTATTGTAGGTTTTGAACATACATGTGTTCGATTTATTAAGTTTATTTTTTTAATAACATTTTGATTTTCCCGTGTTATTTCTTGTAATCTTCTTGCATCATCCATAATTTTTTTTGAATTAAGAATCATATGTGGATTTAATTTTGGAGGATTACTATCAATCTTTGGTCTTGCATTTATTACCTGTAAAAGATTCGGTAGATTTATACATATGTGTATATTTGTGAAAATGTGTAGTGTTATAAAAATAATATTTTACATTATTTCTATGCGTGTTATAATGTTTTAAATCTTTCAATATTGCAGCATTTGGCTGAGAACCTGGTAAAAGTCTAGGTATTTTGTGAGGTATAAATTTTTTTTCCCAAAATTCACCAACTTTTCTTTTCTGTTTTGATTTATTCATTGTGTATCGAGTAATGTAGTTTAAAATTAAATTCTCAATAAAAATTTTATTCAAAATATATTACTGACATTTAGAAACCATGAATATAATTATAACATTGGACTGATAATTGTTATTTGTTTTGTTTATTTTATTTTACACAGAAAGTTTGATTATAAGTATTGTAAATATTACGCTTTTATATTTATCAAAATGATATATTTAAAAAAATTAATTTATTAATTCTAATTTATTCCAATTTTTTCAATTTATATAAGTCTATATATTAGTACAGGAAAAAAATGTTTTATATAAAAAAGAATTGGTTGCGATATGCGAAATTCCTTTTTTTTGAATTTATTTCTGAATTTTAGATCAAAACATCAAGATTTAATGGTAAATTATAATGACACTAGTGTGCAAAATGTTGCTGCAAATAATAATGTTGAACCAGATTCCACTAATCTGTCAAATTTATCATCTATTGAGGTAATTACTTATATAAATAAAAAAAAAATACAAGAATAGTTTGTTATTGGTAATTAAATATAAATTGTTTATTTTAATACCATTTATGTTCCAATAATATCCTTTTTACAAATGATAAATGGTATTCAAAAATTATAAATATGCTAAATTAAAAGTAAATATGCGTTTACTGTTTTGTAAAGAAATTTTTCAAAAGTTTTGGATATTGTAATAGAATCAAAGTTTTCAAATACAATATATTACTTTATAAATATTAACAAGTATTGAGGAAAGTTCTTATTCAATTTAAATAAATTGTTGAAAAAAGATTCAATTTTAATTATACCTATATATGTACATTTTAATATTTGTATTTATTTATTGTTTACTATTCTTATTTTGATAACAGACAACTGAAGAAATTCAATATCTTACTGCTTTCATTCAAAAGTCTAATGAAGAAATAAAACCAGAAATTTTGGAAGAACCGTTAGTTGATGAAAGTCTTAAATGGAAAAAGCAGTTCAGTAACATAATCTTATTACATTTCTGTAGCAATTTATTTGCTGCATTTTTTCATAGTAATGTAAATTTTGTTGCTGTTTCAAAACTTTGCTATGTATGTATTATTTTTATTTGCTTGCACTTTGTATAATTATTTTTTTATTAATGAAATCATACCATTATATATAATTATTTTAATACATTATATATATATATATATATATATATATATATATATATATATATATATATATATATATATATTGTTAATTGCTTGCTTAATAATTATATTTCTTTGCTTTTAATGAATTATTTCATTTAAGATTACAGTTTTGCTTTGTGTTGTCTAGCATGTAGTGTAATAAAATTGAAACTAAAATTAAACAGAATTCATTAAAAAAATAATTTGTAGATGTGATTATCTTTCTCAAAAGATTGATGAAATGTATACAGGTTTAACTAATACAGAAAATTTAATAGAGAAAACACCTCCAAATATTGTGAATAATTCTAAAAGAATAGAATTAATGGAATCTACCTGTAATAAAGAAAATGTGTGTATTTCAAATCAAACTGTAGATGGTGCCGATAAAACTATTTTTGAGAAATGTGAAAAACTACAAGCATTTGTAGAAAAACAACATTGTTATTTTAAAGGACCATTTAAAAAACATGATTTGGAATCACAACATAAACTTGTTGAAAATGAATTACCTGCAGAAAATATTAATGTGGAACTAGTTAGAGATACTGATAAGGCAATTAAAGAATGTAATTGCTTAGAGATACCTCAGTTACAGGAAATTATAGTTGCAAAAGAAGAAGAAATATATATGCTTAGTGATTTAGTAAAAAGTTCAAAGCAGACCGAAAAAAAGTTAGTAGAATTGAAAGAAACTTTGGAAATTATACGAAATGAAAATGATGAAATGAAAAAGAAATTACAAGAATCGAAAAGTATTGAGGAGAAGACTGATTTTAATAATAAATGCACTTGTAGTAAGTATAATGAATTGAATATGGCTGAATATTTAGCTTTACAAAAAATTAATGAAAGTTATATTATGGATATTGCTAATTTAAAACGAGATAATGAAGTAATTAAACATGAGTATGAAGACATACAGAAACAAAACATAGAATTGAAAGAAAAAAAATATGAAATGGAAAAACAATTAATATTTAAAGACCAAACACTGCAAATAGTGAATGCTAAGGTAGAAGAAGTTGAAAATAATTCCCATAAATCCATATTGAAAATTAAACAGTTAACTGATGAAAATGTTTCACTTGAAATAAAATTTAAGGAATTACAAAATACAATGGCTCATAAAAAGAACACAATACTACAATTAGAAACTGAAAATCAACATCTAATGAAATCATACACAGAAAAATGTTTAGAAATACAACATATAGAAGATAAATTAAAAATGACTGAATTAAAATTAAAGTCTTTAACTGAATTTAAAGACTCTGAAATAAGTAAATTGTCGATACTGTGTGAAAGATTAAAGTTAGAATTAAATGAAACTTTATGTAAGTATAAACAAATACAACATGATCTAGAGAAGAAAATTTCAGAAGAAAAAGACCGAAGTCAATTTGAAATAGAAAAATGTAAAAACATGAATGAGTCTTTAAAATCTACTTTGTCATATTTGAAAACCGAGTTAGATAAATCAAAATTAGTTTTATGTGAAATTGAAAAACAATCACATATCGATGTTGAAAATTATAAAAAAGATTTAGAAAAATTGAGATGGGATAACAGTCATCTTAAAAATGATATTGAAATATTAACAATAGAAAAAAATAATTTTTTGTCAAAATTAAATGTTAACATTGATGAAGTTGATATTTTACAAAAACAATTGAAGAAAATTTTTACTGAAAACATTGAGTTGAGAACACATATTGAAGAACTGAATGATAATTTTAAGTTAATGAAGTTAGAAAATGAGAAAAATATTGAACGAATAGCTGACCAGGAACATCGAATAAAAAATTACTTAAAGGAATTAGATAATGCAAACATTGCATTAGATATAGCACAAGATGATTTGGAAATTTCGAAATTGAAAGAGTTAAAATTAAAAGAAGATATTGATAAAATGGTTAAAGTATTCGATTCAAAAATGTCTGAACGGGATGTTGAAATGTACAATTTTAGTTTGGTTAATAATATGGATAGCTTTTATGATATAGGTTTTGATGAAAAGATTACATTTGATACAAGATGCATGTGCCACATTAATAAACTGAATTCATTTAATATAATCATGCCATGCAAAACTAGTGTGCTATCAAAAAAGTCTTGGAATCCAAAATTATCCATCATTTATGAAACTGAACTCACATTAAGTTTTAAAAAGCATGAAGTTGAAATAAATTGTGTAGGATGTAAAAAATTAAATCACATTCAATTAAGTAATTTCAAAGTCAGTAAAAATATAGACTATCTGAATACCACATCTAATGATTTAGAAAGTGATACAAATTGTTGTTTAAAACAAGCAAGATTTAAAAATGAATATTCACTTTATTTAGGAGATGATATTAATCATCTTCCATTCAAAACTGACATGGATCTTTCAAAAAATGTAGAATACTTTAAAAAAATTGTAGAATCATTACAAAAACAGCTTAGTGTTCTTTATACACAGATATCAGATGAAACAATTAAACGAAATACATTAGAAATTCAATTGAAAACTTTAGAAAACACATTAAAAGAAAAAATTGACTATGAGAATAAAGTAAAGAATAGGTCAGTTTTAGTATAAGTTCATATTAGTATAACAGTGCAAAAACTCTTAAATTTGACGTAAATAAAATAATTATTAATATTAATGTGCTCGTTTTAGTGAAAGAGAAGAAATGTTAGCAATGAAAACACGTTTGCAGAATGAATTTATAGAGAGTAAACAATGTTTACTTTCAGAGTTAGCCACTGTACGAATTGCATTAGATGGTATGTAATATTGTAACTGTTTTATGTTAATTAGATTTATATAATTTTTTTACTACAGAAAAATGTGAAGAAGAAAAAAAATTGAGAAATAAATGTGAATTGCTTTTGCAAGATATCGAAACAAAAAAAGACGAACAACTTGAAAAACTTCTCAACCGTGCTGATGAATTGTTAACATATGCCAGGTACTTAAGAATGTTATATGTTACATTTATGTTAATTCTTAGATGGTAATGTGTAATATATTGAAAGTTACTATTATTTATATTTTATAAATCAAAATAAATTGTTTTTGATAGCTTATCTTTTAATTTTGTTTAGAAAAAAAATATTATTTTTAGAGAGTCAAGGTATTTAAAATTTGCTGATAAAGGACTAAACACAAAATTTTCACAAGGAATGAAAACAAAAAGTTGTACATTTATTAAATCAGAGAGTTGCTCGTATGATAAAGGCTCGACAAATAGTTTTCCAAAATGTTCTTTCAGTACTGTTGCATCACCCGTCGGCAATAAACCATTTATTTGTCAAAATGCAGCAACAGTTAGTCAATCTTATACGGAATTATGTCGATTACAACTTGATGATGTCATTCGCCAACATCGTGCTTCATTAGGTAATAGATATGTTATTAATAACTGTAGATCAAAATTGAATTCTTTCTATTGAAATTTTTATATTTAAAGAAATATATTATTAAGTTGTATTGAAAAACGTTTCTTTTTTTACAGATATTGATGCTTTACATCCAAGTAATAAATTATTGGAAGAATTAAAACAAAAGTATTGCATTGATTAAATATGTATATTGATTTTAACATAAATGTTGTGATAAGAAAATATTTGTTTATAATTTTGTTGATATTTATATGTTTATAATTCTAATTTAAATGTTATAAATATATAGAATTACAAAAAAGGCTCTGGTGATATAGAATAATTTATATTTTTATTTATTTTGATTTGGAACTACGATATCAGGTAAGAAATTAGCATTTATGGTATCATTTAATTTATTTTTAAGTAATTGTACGTTCTGTTGTAAGGAATGTAAAACTGAAACTGCAGCTTGTAATGTTATTTGTGAACGTAATAATTGTTGATCGGTCGCATTCAATTCTTTTCCAGCTGTAGTTATTACGTTATTTACATATTCATACAGAGTTGAATGTAATGATATATTACGTTCTCCTAAAAACAGTAAACGTTGAATAGTGTATATCATACTTCGAGAAAAGATAAATACGTACGTAATTTTTTATGAAGAAGAGAGTCGTATTTTTCGATTTCTCTTGCTCTACTTTTTACAACATTTCGAATTGGTTGTGACATATGTACAGCAGCAGAAACAGCACTGCTTACACTAGCTCCTTCTGTAATGTTTAATATTAAATATGTTCACTAAATGTTTTAAAAAGGTTTACCATCTTCGGATTCAGAAGCTTCTCCACTTATTACTGCTCCATGAACAACGTTTTTTTTAATTGGAATGTTGACAGGTTTCACCTATCATAATATAACCTAAATTTTATAAACGTAAATTTATTTTTAATATAATTAAAGGTAAATAACTTACATTTTGTTCTAAACATTCTTCATTATCTGATTCTGAAGCCTCTCCTGGCACGACTGTTGAATTTTTTACGTCTTCGGACATGATTTAAATTTGACATTGACAGTTTAGAAAAGGATATAGAAAACTAATATTTTTATGACATTCAGATTGAAATATGTATATAACTGAAAGATAACGGACTGAAAAATATAAAAGGGGAGATTTCAGTGTGTGATAAAAAGAATTAGCTCCATGAGGTATTGCTTTATTGGCAGTTAATTTATATTTTTGAAAATATTTTTTTATTCAAAATGGTACAATAGTATTCTGGTGTAAATTGTAAAAGGATGTTTAAACTTCATAGTAAAATTAATTTTCATTGGAAAATCAAATACATGGTTTTGAATTTTTATTTCTGTTGATTTAACACAATATATAATATTGTATTCTTAAATATAACTTAAAGCAATGTTATATGTAAACACATTACCCTTTGCAAATTATTCTACAACTACATGTACTATTTTTTTTATAAAAATTTATGTATCTAACAAAAAAATATCATTGTTGATTTTTTAACAATTTTTTATTGTCAAATACCGATATACATTAAGAATTATATAATAATAACAATTACTTTTTCTTTCTTTTCGATAATGAAAATTCCATGCTTAATAAAGGATTGTTCTTTTTCGCTAAATATTTTCTATTTTCTCTCGAACTTGGTGTAAAGTGTTTTCTTTTTCTCCTTGTTATACCTGCTAGATTTTTTAATGCATTTGGAATTATATAATCTGGTACATCTGCTAAATGAGGTTGTAGTTTCACTGTATGTAATGCTTTATCATGTCTTAACACTTGCAAATCTCTGGGATTGTCTTGAAAATAGCTCTGTTAAAAATTAATATTATAACATGATTATTACTTATATATTCTTTTATTTTTTAACTCATACTATAATACTAACTGGGTTTGTAAATATTTGGCAAATAGAAAAGAAGTATTTATATAGTATATAATACTTTAAACTTATTATTAAAAATATTTTAAGAATATACCTTTAACTTATTACAATTAAATATTTCTTGTTTTATTTCTTTTAATCTTGCTTCTCGAACAGCAATTCTTGTTGTTGCTTTCCAAGCATCCCTTGCTCTGTATCTAAACGCTTCAACTTCTTCTAACTTAAACTGGTATGCTCTAAAACATGCATATATGCAACATTACTTTTTAAATTTATCAAAATTAGTCTACACTTACTTTAAAACTTGATCAGTATCATATCCTGACTTTAATTCTTTTTCAAGTTCATCCATTAGAGGTCTTTCTCTTAGACTTACAAAAGACAATACGCTTCCCTAAAAAAATATGCATATTTATAAACTTTTGAAGTAAATTTATGTTATTTAAAAAATATAAGCAATCATTCATTGTGTATTTGATCGTGGATCAAATAAATAAGAAAAGAATATTTAAAGCCTTACTTCATTATTCCCTCTTGCAGTCCTTCCAGCTCTATGAATATACGAGTCAACATCTAAAGGAAAATCAAAGTTTATAACATTTGAAACAAACTGAAAATCTATTCCACGTGAAATTCCAGATTCTTTATCTTTTTTTCTTTTTGATTTCTTTTTTGGTTCTTTTACTTTTACAATTCCTGGATCTTCTAATGCCTTTTCATCAGATGCTATAATTATATCATATATACCACAATTGAATTGTTCAACAGAATGGCAGCGTGTTTTAGCTGGTAATTCTGAATTTAAAACACATGTTGGTATTGCAAATTGTTCCAAAAATATTTTCAATCTGTAATTATGAAATAACCATGAAACAAATGAATTTGTTTTAATTATATTACATATTATTATAATGATTAATTATTAATTTCACTATCATAAATTTTATATAATAGTTGTAGATAAAGTGTTATGTATAGTGTTTAAATGTTGTAATTAATTAAAATGTTGTTATATTGATATTATGCTTTACTGTAATTTATAACAAACATTTTAAAGTAGAAAATGCATACTTACTTGTAACACCTATCTACAGTATTTACAAAAATTATAGTTTTTCCTCGAACAAGATGCAATTTAAGTAAGGCATATAAAATTGCAGCTTTATCATTTTCTTCAGCACTTAAGTGATAATGAGAAAGTTGTGTTGTTGGTGCCAAATCTGGTTCTTCCAATTTTAATGTTACAGGATTATGTAATATTAATTTTTTTAAATTTTTAACATCTTCGCTTAGAGTTGCTGATGCTAAAATGGCTTGATATATTCTTGGTAAATATCTAAAAGCATATATTTATATATATATATATATATATATATATATATATATATATATATATACATATATGTAAACAATTAGTAAAGATAATATTTACTTCAAAGCATTTTTTATTTCTTCTTCATATCCAAAAGAAAACACTAAATCAGCTTCATCAACAACAAGTATATCTAATGATTCTTTAACATTTAAATTTCCTGCTTTAAAATGTTGCAATGCACGACCAGGAGTACTAATTACCACATCAGGTTTTTCTACTAATATTGGCTTTTGGACAGAAATGTCTGTTTGTGAAGATATATCAACACAACGTACTTCTCTTGAACATTTGATTGTAAGTTGTAACATAACTGTATGAATTTGATGACATAATTCTTTACTCGGTGCAAGTATAAGTGCTTTAATTTGTTGTTCAATTGCAGTTAGTTTTGAATTTAATACTTTTTGAATAACAGGTATTGCAAAAGCTGCGGTTTTTCCAGATCCTGTTCTTGCACGTAAGAGTACATCTTTTCCTTCTACTAATAATGGAATTGCCTTTTCTTGAATTAATGTTGGCTTCAACCAACCTAATTTAGCTATAGCCTGTAAGTAATAAAAAGATTTATTTCATGGTTATAGGTTAGAAACATGATATTGAATTTTAGTCATTATTGTGTAAAAATTGAACTTACCTTTAATATACGATCATCTAATTCCATTTCATGAAATTGTACAGTTGTACTATTGTCAGTATTATCATTAGTATCGTCCATTGTGATATATAAATATATTTTTTAAAAATCCCACGTGCAAATTAAAATGAATTAAGAGATAAATGTGGCTTATTGTATGTATTTTGTATATATGTACAAAATGAAAAAAATTCATTCGACTACTAGTCGTACAGTTATAAATATACTATTTGACACTTGACAATATGGCTCGTTGGTCTAGGGGTATGATTCTCGCTTCGGGTGCGAGAGGTCCCGGGTTCAAATCCCGGACGAGCCCGTGGGTTTAATTTTTTTACATTTTGTTTATTAATTTCAAATTTTAAAAAATAGGAACTACTAAATTTATTCAAGTATACATTTATGGTTTAAATACTGAAAAGAAACAACTAATCAAGTTGAATTATGATTCTTCTTTCTATTTCCATTTCTTTAAATAAAATGTATATACTTCTGGGATATTTATTTATAAAGATGCTATTAACGTTTATTCTAGTTTATAAAATTAGTTGTAGTACACATTGCATTTATATAAAAGTAATAGTAATCTCTAATGTTCTCATCTTTTTTTCACTTATTAATTGCCCATTAATCTTTGGCACAGACCCATGCTCTGTAATTTCTAAGAAGTAAGCTAAATTAATACAGATGTTAAATGCATATACAATTGTGTACGTTAAAAAAAGAAATTAGTAGCTTAGAAAAACAAATTCAAAACTAATTACAATATATTGTATTAATTTGTATTTTATTAATTTTAGTTTAATACACTACATAATTA
>CM068323.1:9810359-9850359 GCA_034766995.1 Acanthacorydalis orientalis | reverse complement strand
TGTACCAAAAATAAAGTATGAACGAAGTAATTACAATTTGTAGAAAAATGTTAAATTTTTACAATTGCTGTGTATATGTAGTCATAATGGTAACGAAAAATACAGAATTAAATGTTTATGGTTTAGTAATAACTAAATAAATATTTATTTTTCGGAATTATTTAAGAATGAATATAAAAAATATATACTATATGGAAATATATGAATATAAAAGAAGGAAAATTGGTATTTCTGTGATATAAATGTAATTATGTGTGAAATATTTAGAATTGGAACTAATGTTATATATTTTTGCAGAAACATCATTTTTTCATCTGTAGTAGTGATTGTTTTAAACACTTCTCACATATAAATTACATGAATTAATCATATATTGATACATTATAGAGTTTTGTATCAGGAATAATTTTACATGCGAGATTTGAAATTTCAAAAGCGGGATAACATTTTCGAACATCATTCATTTTTAACATTGAACTATGAAAAATCCTTATCAATCATAACATTCATACAGAGAAAATGTGTCATATATAATACTCATATATTTGAAAGCATGATATATTACATTGGAGTCATCAACCGATTGATGCTTTCACTTTTTTACACTTATCGGCAGCAAGTAAATACAAGCAACGGCGCGTTATGACGTATCCGTTTTTTTTTTTTAAAAAATAATTTATTAGCAATATGATCCTTTCGATATGCATACGCTTGAACTTCAATATATTATTCTATAAATTTTTATTATACTGGAAAAGTATATCTTTACGTCCATGCGAATGTCTAGATATAATTAAAAAGTTAACAGTAATTAATGAATATCACTTTTTGATTAATTACGACACCCGATAACTATTATATAATTAAATGTTGTTGTATGCACTGACAGATGTCAGTAAGACGTCGCATCTAACAGTAAGAATTGAAAAATAATTAGTTTCAATATAACATTATATAAATTGTTAATAATAGATTAATGTGAATACATTTCTATGAAAGTTATTATAAAAAAGCATTGTCATGTTTTATTAATATGATTAAAGTGTTTATATATATATATATATATATATATATATATATATATATATATATATATATATATATATATATATATATATATATATATATATATATATTGTTAGATTCTTTTTCAATACATTAAATTATAGAAATAATCAGAAGAAGGAATAAACATTTTGTTATGGCTAGGATGATAAAATGAATATTGTCGAAATATAAATTTAATTACAAAGCTTAGAACTTTCCCGAAGAAAAAGTTCGTGAGCATCTTACTTAAAACGAAAAATGAAGCCCCACTTTAAGTCTAATCTGGTTTCTAGTTAATTAATCTTAGTCTATCCATTTCATATACAAGCTACTGTCAACTATAGTCGTTCATCTATTTTCGGAAAGTCCATTGTTTAATTGAGTTTTCGTGTATACGTGTAAATAATTCTGCAGTGTGTATATATATATATATACACACACACACACATATATATATATATAAATTGAATAATTTGTTAATGAAACTTCATATATTATTAATAGTTATGTTCATGTTTTAAGTTTGAAAGACTGTAAAGTTTCTTACATGAATAATTTAGTTATTTGTTTTTAATATTGGAAATCAGTATATCTGTTTTCGTTGTTTGTTCATTTTGCGTTTGCGACTGTTTTCTTTATATCTCCTTTATTCTATAAAATAATATAAATACCATTTAGTTGTTTAAATAGTATAACATTAACATATATAACTTATTACAATGATTCGAGCATTTATCAGTGATTCACATATTAATGTTTAATTAAAATATAATATTTTCTATAAAAAATATTTGTATAAACAAAATAAATGAAGCATACAGATTTTTTACTTACCAAAATGGTAACATCAATGAAAAATATAAAAAGTACTAAAATTAAATTGAAAAACGAAATCATATACACATTAATCAACTGTGTAGTTTTGAATTGTAACATAATATAGTAAAAAGTAAACGGAATTATATCAATAAAATTATCATCATTGAAAAATCACAGAAATCTATTTTCTATGACTTTATTTTCTTGATTTGAACATTTTAGTTTTTGCTGAACCAAGAAATGTTAAGTTAAAACAACTCTGTAATATGTTTGTTTATGAAGAGAAGAATTCTTAAATTAATCGTTAAATCTTGTTTGTTCTTCCACATTCTATAAAATTAAATATTTTGTTAAATTCATTTTTTTTTTAGTTTTTATAAATTATCGTTTTTTCTTTAATATTCTTTTCGTATGTGCTTTAGAAGAAATGCTACATTTATGAATAAGTTTATCAAGATTTTTCCATATATACTCAAAAATTGAATTGCGTAGGGGTATTAATCTTTTCCAGATAGTTATACGGTAGTAAAATTCGAACGACATGAATTTTATTCTTAGAACTATTGCGTTAGTAAAAATAAAGCGAGTATAATATTCCCATTTGTATCGTTTTTGTTTAGCTGTGTTTTCAATGTATTTAAATTTACATTTAAATGTACTGAAAGACCATCTGAATCAGACATATACCCATACACACATATCAAATGTATTTCACAGTAGAAATCCGTGCTTGTTCAATTCATTATTCGAGTTCTATTCAAAAGGTATTCATATGACAGATCCAAAGATATTCAGTTTGATTTTTCAATAATTTTCATATATTTACGATAATATGAACCATTGATTCTGCGAATTCTGTACATATTTTACGTTTCAATCGTTTGTGTAACATTTTCTTCATTCTCTAATTCCAGTTTTTTGGGCGCTGGGGTTGAATTCATTTTCATAACATTTTCGTATCCCATAAAATATAGATTTTCTTGTAAGTAAAATATTCAATACTTGATTATTTTTTATTCTGGGTTAAAAATATCTTTTCTAACTTAACGTTCTCAGGATGGAATCGTCATTGAAATGAGTATAAGCGATCTTAGAATATTCAGAAAAAAATGTATGATTTGTGAGAGTGAGAATGTTTACTTGTTGTAATTTTATTTTTAATATATAACTTTTTCGATTTTTTTAAGAATCATATACATTGAAAAAATTTAATTACCTATTGATTAATTTACATATTTATATATTTTTTTTCTCTTTACACACACATACGTATATATATATATATATATATGTATATATTTATATATATATGTATGTATGTATGTATGTATATGTATACATGTGTGTGTAAATGAATTATGTAGTCATTGAAATGTTTAAGACACATAAAATAAATACAAATTTGTTAAAAAAATAACCAAGTATCCTGTTTAAATACGAAAATAACAATACAATACGTATATTTTGTATTGCAAGTCTTTGAAGTTTGCAAAAGTAAATAATAAATTTTAAAATAGATGTTTTATTTATAAGGACTATATACAATGATATAACATTACACAAAAAAAATTGGAATGGATAACAATTATGTCAAATTCTATTTATTCTAGTCACATATGTATGTTGTTAGTACGAAACATTTTTTTAGCAATACCAATTATCTGCAAATGCTTCATTTCTAAAATAATGATTTTTGGTAATTTACTTGATTAATGAACTGTAATAAAACAGTATTCTCTATATGTGTATTTGGATTGTTCTGAAAGTATAAAAAATATACTTTGTAAATGGTTTAAAATATTATTTTATTTAATGTAGTTTCTATCTATCGATCTATCTATATATATATATATATATATATATATATATATATATATATATATATATATATATATATATATATATATGTTATAATAATTATAATATATAAAATTAAAGTAAACTAATATATATTTTCTGAACGAAAAAAATATTTTATTAATGAATGAGAAAGTCTATATTTATTCTGGATATAATTAAAACTGTATATTTATTCTGGATATAATTAATATTATTAAAGCTGCAACGGAAAATTTAAGAATTTCCTTTATTCAAAAAATCTATTTAGAAAAAGATTTATTGCATAGTGTTTGTATATTTTGCTAATAAGTTTGATAAAAGGATTTAAGAAAGATACACGGTACATTGACGAATTTTTAAGAAACAGCCGCATGAACACCTGTGAATAATTTTTCATTCATATTCACAAGAACTCACGCGCAGACTGACATATTTTTTTTATATCTGTTTTAATGTTGCACAAGGCCGGAGTGTCAACGGAGCTTAAAAATAAAGAGTAGCTGAGACTGTACTTGGTGTTGTCATTAGTTGAGTTAATTTTGGATATGTGGATTGTCTGTGATTTCACTATGCTTATTTTATTTTAGGATTTTCTTTCAGTGTAAACAAATGCACGTGTATCGGATATGTTTAAATATCTACAGATAAAGGTTTAATAACTTACTTATTAAGATGGTCTGAAATACAGATGTATTTCTCTGTCTATATCTATCTATTTATATATATTTACATAATATATATATATATATATATATATATATATATATATATATATATATACATGCATATATATATATATGTATATATATATATATATATATATATATGTATGTATGTATAAATACATCTAATAAAAATAATAGAAATTGATTATTTTTTTTTGGAAAAAATGATTACTAGGGATGAATTATTTATTGAAGAAATTAAGACGAGAAACAATTAGTTCATTGAGATGATCTCTTTCAATATTTATTTTTAATTACATTTTTTTTTTGTAAAAAGAGAAAAATATTTATTCCACGAACTCTATTTTTATATATGGTCATAATTGTGTTAAATAAGTCAGCGTTTTCAGACCACATAAAAAGTATGGGAAATATTTGTGTTGTGGAAGATATTTAAATAGGATAAAAGCGATGGATAATAGTATTTATTGACTAGAAGCAGAGATATGTAACAGGTAAGGTGAGGTTTATAATCTCACCAATAAATAGACAGGATAAAGATATTAGAACATGTATTAAATGTCTATGTAAAAAAAATAAAAATAAAGATTTATTCTTCAATAGATTGGGTAGTATAAGAACACGAAGTAATATACGTACTCACTCACTTACGCACACACACACACACTCGAAAAAAGGATCATTAAAACTATAAAACATTAATATCGATGTGTATCCTCCTGACTTATCAGTCTACCACTTTTGAAGAAATTATTAGAGTAAGTGCCCTATGTGCATTTTTTTACTTACTGTTATTGCATGCGTTCATGTCGACTTAAATATCACATTGAAAAAGCGTCACTTCTTTTCGGGTTTCGAAATATTTCAACTGTAAAATCGTTATATCCATTACAGGGGTTAACGTCACGAAAAAATTTGAATTTGTAATAAGTTTTATGAGTTGTAATACATTAGGTAAGTGGTAGATATAAAGTATAGCGTTGCTTTTTTCGACTGTTGTGGTTTGTATACATTAATGAAATCATAAACTGAGCTGTCACTTTCTTATTAATGTATATCTCGGGTTTATTTTCATATTCCAAAGAAGTAATCTGCTCTGAACGTGTTTAAAGTTATACATTTTTAAATTTCAAGTATAACACTTATAGAATATGAATATATTTTCTATGTTTTGGTCGAACTTTAATAAAAACGATAAAAACTGTGATTATCGCACAATGGAAATAATAGGAATCATGTTTCAAGAAATTTACGAGAACGAATAGTATAAAGTGAGAATTATTGTTAACTTTTCGAAACCGTCGTTCTTTACGACTTACATTTTTTATACTAGACACGTAAAAGGCTCGGTAGTCGATTAAATTGATTTAACTGTAAACCGATCGACTAAGGTGTACGTTCTGGAAACCTCAACTATAAAAAGTATGAAGTAAACGTGATCTGAACAAACATTAATAACAAACTTATGTGGATCTTTGATTTTTTAAACGCACACTATTTATTTTTTTATTATTTGAAATTATGTGACTACTTATTTTTGTGACAGTGCGTTTTTTTTTTATAAAACTGTAATATTAAGTAAGGACGATTTTTTTTTAAGTGAAAGATGTTAATGTGTATGGAAAACATGTTATATTATTGTAAATATGACTCATTCTTTTAATGGGTACTAAAAAAGTTATTGGAAAATTTCGCAAGTATAAACATTCGTGTAAGAATAATTAAATGACTAATTTGTAATAAAGAGAAGTGATAAATGTCAAAAGCTCTGAATCAAATTGAATAATTTTTTTTCTACGATCGAGTGAAATTTATGTACAAGAAAATACATAGTGAGTGATGTAATTTATTTGGATTTTTCATTTCATTACGTTGATTTATATAAATATATAAATTCTTATCTGAGAATGTTTAGAAAAAGATTTATTCGAACATTAAATGACAAAACGAAATGAAATGACAACGATTATAAATTAATTAAAACGAAAAGCTTTTTTGATATTAAACTGTGTAGTTATTTGCTAATTAGTTGAAAGACATGTAATATATTTTTATTGTAAGTAAAGATTTTTAATTATTTTTTTCGTAAATCTAAAACAAGGGTTGACCACTGCCTTATAAATATATTTCACTTACTTTTATTAATGTGTATTTACAGTGCAGTCTCTTTTTATTAAAAAAAAATCAAGGACAGGTTGATAGTTAAACATTGTTGTTTAATTGAAAAATGAATTTATTTATATCAAATATAGTTTGTAACTGCAATGAAATAAAGTGTATTTTTTATAGCTAAATTATTGTATAAAAGCTGTTTAGCTTATAAAAATAAATAAGAGTAGTTATTTTTCGCCTAAAGTAAAATAAAGAAAATCGAATTAGTTTTAATTTCTTACTGACAAATTCTTTTTTAGTTACAATTTCAATTTAAAGAAATTAATTTGTCTTAAATATTTGCAATTAAGAGTTTTAAACATAAATATAATTATATATATATATATATTTATATATTTATTAAATATTTATATATTTATATATATATATATATATATAAATATTTTAAACATAAAATATTAAAGGTAGTTTTACACTGAAAATATTGCTAAAAAATTATTATATAAACTTTTCAAAATATGAAATATCTATAAATGCCAATCATAGATTTTTATAATATATAAAATTAAAATATGACTAGCATATATATATGTATATATATATATATATATATATATATTAGCATTCTAAATTAAATTTGCACAGTATTTTTTGTAATTGAATCATTAGTGAATTTCTTATTAACCCTTTGGACTTGGAGAATTTTTTCACTTCACCTACCAGCAACTCGAACATATTTTTTAACAAAATAGTAAGTAACAAATAACTTCAAATAAAATGATATAGTATTTTAAATATTTTTTTTATTGAAATGAAACTTCAAAAATATATTTATTAATTCACGTCTTATAAAAAAAATAGTATTGTTGTTTGCTAGATTTATGATGTTCCCTTAGAGGAGACAGTTGAATGGAAAGGGTTAATATAGGATTGTTCTGATGGTTTTCGTCCATTTAGATCATTTTTTCTGTCCTCAACTACTGGTTTCAGTATGTGTGCCATCTGCAGATAGAATTTAGATATTGATCTAATATTATTAATTAAATCAATATTCAAATTCTTTCTGAAGATGACACACATACTTAAATTAGTGAAGAATTGAAGAAGATGATCCAAATGAACGACGTTTATCAGGACAGCTTATTATCGATATCACAGGTTTAAAAACATACAAATATAATTTCGTTTAAGATTACGAAAGCTATATCTTATTTTAATAAATTGTATTAATTTCTAATTATTTTTATTTTAATTTACGTGCTCAATGGTGGTATTTTGGATCTACTAGTTTCGTTGAATACAATTATTATGTTTTTACATAATTTTATAGTTCTATTTTTTTGTTATTCATTGATCTCTGTTAATTAATAAATGAGTTCATTTTTTATATTTAGTTTCGATTTTTATCATCTTCAGGTATATTTTAAACTCTTTAAGTTCAAAATCTATTTTGAAGTAAAGAAAGTGAAATTCTATACTAGAAGATATTAACTCATGTTTAAGCTCTAGGATTTAAACAGAGCAATCATAAACAATGAGTACATAGAAATGAAATTCAACACCGACAACTGAATTTGCTAAATAGATTACTATAATATTTGTTAATCCTGAAAAAATACCGATTTCATTCTTTCCCCTCTAAACGTGTGTTATTTATCGTCGTAGTTATTTAAAAAGGTTACTTATTCAAGAATATACACTTCTTTTATTTTTTTTTTTGTTCTATACTTGATTTATTTTTTTATTCTAAATTAAAATAATCGGATGTTATTAAATGATTTTATTTTCTTTTATTTAATCTCTTATTAAAATGCTGGACCGTGATATTTTCACCATTTGAAATTACATATATTGATTGATAATAAGTACACCGAAAAAAAGTATTTATAAAAGAAAGCATGGAAAATGTAAAACGGTAGGGTGATTTTTCCCGCCCCTGTTCCGCCAAGCGTTAAAAATACATCGGTATTCGCCAGGCGTGGTTTTATACATGCATGGGTGAGGCTTGGATTCAAACTACTTGTATGGATGATAGAAGAAATTCATTTCTTCTCCACCTGTTCATTGCACACACCCTGATTTAATTCCGTACGGCGTTAAGTTTCAGTAATTCACGAGCCTCATCAGTCTTGTCAGGGGTTATAAATTACTCGCTCACTGTCTCATGGATAAATCTATATTGTTTTATGAGATGGCGTGTATAAAGAGATTAATTATCAACGTGACTATTTTATTAAATAGTTAAATGCGTTTTTTAGCTGATAATTGATTATTTTCGTTCATTATTTTGACATTCATTATATATATATATATATATATATATATATATATATATATATATATATATATATATATATATATATATATATAGGGTGTATTTGTAATTGAATTTGGAAGACATGAACTTTTTTAGAAGTTAGGAAAGACTATTGTTCATTAATAATGGATAGATTGTTTTGTCCTAGATAGGATGGATTGTTCATTTATGGACTTGAGGGTATGAATATAAGATTTTTTATTTATAGATTTGAAATATATTACTGTTTATTTTTTCGTCATTGTTATGAAAATTTAAAAGTATTCATTATAATATTTTTTATAAAGAAATGATTATATATATATATATATATATGTCATCATCATCAGCCTCTGTCAATTCACTGCTGGATGAAGGCCTCTTCCATGATTTTCCATTTTGTACGATTGAATGCCTCTCTTTTCCACTGATTTCCAATAAAAATTTTAATTTCCTTATCACACCTGTTCATTAGTCTCTTTCTTGGTCTTTTTATATTCCTTAGTTCCCAGTCAATAATTTCTGTTGTCCGTTGATTGTCTCCTCTTCTTGCAACATGCTCTGCCCATTTCCATTTCAAAATCTTTCCTCTTCTTATTACATCTGTAACTCCTGTCTGTTTTCGTATCCATTCTATTCTTTTCCTATCTTTTCTTGTTATTCCTAGCGTGCATCTTTCCATACTTCTCTGTGTTGTTTGGAGTCTGAATTATTTTGGCATTAAGCACCCATGTTTTGCTGGGGTAGGTAAGGATTGGTAGTATACATTGTTCAAATAACTTTTTCTTCAAACAAAGTGGGATTCTAGATTTAAATATCGAGATTATATATATATATATATATATATATATATATATATATATATATATATATATATGTAGATATATATATATATATATATATATATATGTATATATATATATATATATATATATATATATATGTATAGTAATAGGGCATTATGTACCTCGAATTCAAATAAAAATATTCATTCATTCATTCATTCATATATATATATATATATATATATATATGTATATATATATATATATATATATATATATATATATATATGTATATATATATATATATATATATATATATATATGAGTGCGAATTAAACATTCCTGGATTGATATTAGTGCGCCTGTAAATGAATCGCAATAATATCTGTGATTGTCTTTCGTCTCCGACTATACAAAACAGTTACAGAAATTTAATACGATCAGCTCTTGAGGAAATTTCACACTATTGTCGTTATAAAAACGGCATGGAAAAATATATTGTTGAATCTTGTTTCATCATGGCAATGCGCCAGTATATTTGTTGAAAGGTTTATAGGGTCGTTCTTTGAATATTTGATTAAAAAATTGTTATCACATTTAATATAAACGTCTGATTTTGTCCATACAGACATTTGATATTTTTTTTAGAATTAAAAGATTACTTAAATCTGTTAGTTATAAATCTATTTATGATATCTACGTACATATTTGTTTCCTGCGCTTTATTAGAAGTTTTTACTTATTCATCATGTAATGAAGTATTTATTTTTCAATATAATCACCCACGTTGCGAATACATTTTTGTTGACATGTAACAATATTTTTGTATTCCGTCAGTGATGAAATTTAGTGATTATCACTTCATCCAATCCTTCATTGAATGTTGTTTCGAGTAAGTGACTTGTTAGGATCCTTAGAGCTCAGATCTGTTAGGGATGTAACGATATTTGATATAAATTGATGTTCTCTCACACACTACTTATAACTCATATCTGGCACCATCCGATTACCATTTATTATCGCTGGTAAAGAATGATCACAAGCCAGTTCTGGCACTTCGACTACATTCACTTTCATAAATGAAATATTTTTTCAGTCCTCAAAGATTTTTTCTGATCAAAAATGTTCAATAAATTATTACTGATCATTTTTCATTATTGCTTATGCGCATTTTGATGGGATTGATATCATCTTGAGAAAAATTCATAAATTAAAATGTAATATCAAGGGAAGGTCTTTTTACTTTAACGACTATGTTAAGGATAGGGTGGAGGAATAAATATCAGATTTTTTTATTGACACAGTGAAAAAACTTGTTCCATTTTAGCACAACTGTTTTCATTATGATACAGATTATATCGAAAAATACACAGTTTAAACGTTTATATTCTGTTCTATCTTCCTTTTTCGTGTTATCCCAACATTTAAAATCATTTGAGAGTTATAATCTCCGGTGCAAAAATGTTCGATCACTCATCATAATTAAAATAAATAAGAGTAATAATAGCTTTTTTCTTTTATATATTACTTCACGAATTAATTTAGTATTCAAGATCAATGTTTCAGTATAAGAGTCAGAGATAGACAGAATTCAATGTTAAATTACTTTTTTCTTTAAACTGAAAAGAATTTTTGATTTAAATACTGAGATGTTTCGTCTGAATAAATTTATTTTATAGTTATTTTAATGGAAATTCAATGAATGATCGATAATAAACTATCTATAATACATTAAAATAATGATTTTCATTAATAAATTAATCTAAATAAACATTTTTAACTACTTCAATTGTCGTTCCTTTCATTTTCTTCAAGAAAAACTCATTCAACATTACTTTCGTTTTATTGGTATATATATATATATATATATATATATATATGTGTGTGTGTGTGTGTGTATGTATGTATGCATGTTTATTTTAATTAAAAAAGTATATGATGCATATTTACACATAAACTCTTACTCTTGAATTATGAAGTACATTTATTGCATGCTTGTTATCCAATTGAAACCAGTAAATTATGAGTGCTTTATTGTTTTTCTTGCAAACGATTGAAATTAAAATTAACTGTAGATATTTACCATGTTATTGTTTGTAAGTGCATCTTGTACTTGTGTATGCAAATGGTGATAGGAATACATTAACTGTTATATACACTGTATACGTCCACTCTCTCTTTTTCTTTTGCAGTATATTTACAAAACACGCACGCATATAGCCACACACACACACACACATACATATATATATATATATATATATATATATATATATATATATATATACAAATACAAACTCAATATGCATATAAATATACAATGATTTATAAAGTAAATATTTTTAAGCGAATAAATCGAGTTTTTGTGTTTCCTGTGTTATTGTATTAACTGAAATTTGTATATACATATTTATTTATATTTGTTCATGTTTGTTTTCATATTCAATAAAACAAATCTGTACATTTTCATGATTGGGGCAACAAAATTAAATTAGAATAGATGTTAACTGAGTAATTTGTAAACTCCCATTTCGTTTACAACAGATTTTTTTATCGAATTATGTAATTATTTTTGTTCAAAGCATTGATATTAAAAAAAATATTATTTTAGTCGAATGTATAAATAAATTAATCACTAAAATTATTTTTTATATGGAAAACATACAAGCTCTTGATGCGAACTAGTTAATTTTTTGGAATTAGTTTCATTTATTTACAAAATTTATACGGAACGAAATGAATTGTTTGGATTGAATTTTATTAAAACATGTATATTATTATTTAGAGAAATTCAGTATACTATATAATCATTCTAATTCAATTTATTTTCGAAATTATAAATACGTATTTCCAATTAAAAAGGAGAATGAAACAAAACATTGTATTTTCAATTGAGTTTATTTTTCATTAATGATTCATAGGATCAATATTTTGTTTCATTTTATTACCTTTGCATTGTTTACGTGAAAAACCTAAATCATCTGTACATTTCTAGAAAAAAATATTTTTCAATTCAATGAATACTCTTCTTAGTAAACGTATAAATTCAGTTATAAAAATAGAATTCCTGTAAGCGTTAGTGCTATTCATATACGTGTGATTACAATTCCTATTCAACATTTTAGTAAAGAATTTATTTACTAAGAGTTTATCAAATAGAAATTTCCTTATATATATATATATATATATATATATATATATATGTATATGTATATATATATATATATATATATATATATATATATATATATATATATAATTGTGATTGTTAAGACATGGTAAACAAATCAAATTAGAATATAAGTACCATCTCCAATCTTTTGTAATTAGAATTATATTCATAAAAAATAATTATTAAGAGGAATATTTAGATGTTTGTTTAATTTCAGACAAGTTTTTAATAAATACATTTCATGTGCAACGAGTTTTGTGAATAAATAATAGATATAAGTGTTTTTAATTGATATATATATATATATATATATATATATATATATATATATATATAAATCATATAAATTATTGGTTAGACTAAAATGTCGATTTTTAATTCTCAAACACAAATATAAAATTTAAAAATCTAAATACACAATTATTAAATGTTCGTAACGGATTTAATGAGTAAATAACGGATATAAAATGATTTCGGTACTTTTCTTATAAATTGATTTTCATACTTTACATTCTGTAGATAATTTATTTGAAATCAAAGCATAGTCGACAGAAAAAAAAATTATCACAAGTTTTTATTAAAATTATATTATTTTTATTTAGTATAAAAATAAACAGTTTTATAAATGAATGTTTTACTCGTCCTGCAAACCGAAAAAAATTCAATAATAGATTATTGATCATTTTTGATTGTTGTCAATAGGCATTTCGATAACTGTACCATCATCTAGATATAGTTTTGCCTGGTTTGTGGGCGGTGAAAATTATTTGTATAAATGAATTCAACTATTGTATTAAAAAAGTATGATTGTAATTGAAAAGAATATTAATATCACTGTATATTTTTAATTTAACATTTTTCTTATAATCGTAAAATATTGTTTCATGGGTTATTGGGGTCTTAGGGCGCTTCGACAGCTAAGGTCATTAGCGCTCGTTTGTTTCATGATACTGAAGAAAATTTATTTTTAAATATCTGTGAAGTAATCTGTATTAAATTGTTATTTTTTAAATTAATTATAGCAAATACGTTTTATATATACATTCTAATAAGAAGATCAAATAGTGTTAAAACTTTTTTCTCTTTCTATGAAATAAACAATGATAAAAAAACCATTATATGAAAATATTTTTTTTAAGTTTAGGTATATAGGTGTAAATTTATTTAAATACGAAACTTAATAACTATATTATAACCATAAATATTTCTTAAATAGGAAGAGAGTGAACGTTTTCTATTAAAAATCGTACTAAATATACACTATTATAAATTGTTACTGGCATGATTCAGAACGGAGGATAAAAATAAGTGTGAACTTCAATGATTACGGGATTCTAGTACATCTGTTAAAATTATCAGAACAATCATGCCGGTTAACTATCAGTAATTCGAATACTATGCAGAACAAGTTATTAATACATTAAAAGTGTCGTCCTCTAGTATACCAAAAATAAACTTGAAACCGTTTTAAACTGATTTAAAGACTGTTACGTCGTTTTGGTACCAGATAATGTCAATTCGCTTCACGTGTTATTTTGTTCTTAAGAAATTTATTATACGGTTTGACGGGCCGTTGAGTACGTTTAAATTATGTTTACATATTCTATTTTGGTATATGTATATATTTTATATAAAATTAAATGTTTTAATTAGAAAATATCTGTTTGTTAGTCATTATTGACCTTCCACTAATTGAGATTAATAATATTACATTAATGTTGACTTATACCATGTACTATCTAGGAAAAAGTTTTTTTTGTCTTAATTATATTGCAGCGACCTATTTTCACAATGAAATGAAACAAGGAGATTTAAATAATCTATCAAATTATTATTTTTAAAAAAATATCAACAAAAAAGTAAATGGTCGCACATTATAGCATCTTAGCTTCATTATAGTAGTACAGTATATTTATTTAATATTGGATTTGTAGTTACATTTTATAAAATATATATTTACATTGATATGCATTGAAGCTTGTCGTATATTAAAATCGTATATGTATGTGCACAATTATTTATGGATTAGAATTTAATTAATTATTTTACTTTACATTATACTTTCTTACTGAATAACTTGAACGTTATTTGCACATATTTTTGTTTTATTTCTTGGTTAGCATTTGATTGTCTATTTTTATATTAGATAATAGTCTATTTATAACTTTGTTAATTTCTTTACAGTCCACTATCAAGTGTCCTTTATTTAGATCACCACTACATAGCAGAAACTTATCTCTAAAACTCTTCATTTTTCTTTACCGTTTCTATGCTCCAAATCTAATCATTTCTATATGTGATTCTATCATGATATATGTCAAAATTTTTTTCGATCTTCTATTTGGAAAAAACATACTTATATAGGGTATTATTAGTCTATGTTTACTATGTCTGTGCGTGTAATATAGAATCGCTTTATATTTATTATAATTTTTTTTATTATAATTATGTCGGTAGGAAAATAATTGCGGTAATATATATGAATATAAAGGTCATAATTGTTGTTCTACCAACATAATATATTGCTATTAATTTTACTTTGAGTAATTCCTGTATTTCTGCAGTGTTTATTTTCTTATACTGTTTTTATTAATTTCATTGAATTACTTATGTTATCGAACCTATGTCCTGTTGAATATATATAAGTCTTTTTGATTTGTGTTTTCATTTCATTAAATCATCGTATACAGATCTGAATTATAATTTTGGATATCTTATCACTATCAATTGATCTGATATTTATTCTTGTGTGGAAAGCACGACTAGATTTGGCAGATGTTAAGTTAACACGCACATAAAATACGTCCCAATTCTCGCCACAAGTATCGGAAACATGCTGCAACACGAAAATATAAATAAACGGTCCAAAATTGTACGTGCATGATGTTTGTTAAACTGACTCGTAATATCGGACACGGTGTCATTAATTTCATTCACGAGATTTTCTTTGCACGCAACCTGACTAATTCCCTCTTCCTTTGATTTTGTTTTTTAAGAGTCGCATTAATTTCTCGGCTTGACGTACGTATTCATTAGTGGTGGAATTTCGTTGTGTTACATCGTTTAAAAACACTGTATTTTTATGTCCATGTACTATTTTTATGATTATGCAAAACAAAATGATTCCTATTTTCGTCTCTACAGAATTCTAATATGTTCTCACTTAAAAATAAACGCTCATGTGGGCCGTTTTCGCCTTTATATAAGCCGTTGAAATTTTCAAAAACAAAAATACTGTATTATGTCAATGGATGTAGCGCAAGAATATTTTGGACTTTATAGTTTTTAAATAAACCGAGACGTGTTTTTAGAAATAAATATAGAAAATGAAATTAAATAAAACTGATCTATTTTATTCACATTTTACTCCGCTTCGATAAATTTTAATTTGCTCTCTCTGGATTTGCATATATTTATCATATCACACATACAGCCCACTCTAACACTCACTTACTCTACGTATTTTATAAAATATCGAGATTAATTCTGGCACAGTCATTACCTTGTTTGTTTCATTCGAATACTGCAAGAGTTTCTTATTTTAACTACTTTTAAAGTGTATATATATATATATATATATATATATATATATATATATATATATATATATATATATATCGGCGTATATCTCTGCGTATAAGGCGATCTACGTATAAGACAAGGTCGAAATTTTAAAATAAAATGTATACATTTATCATGTATCGGCCGTATAAGACGATCCTAAATTAAACACTTTTTTCCACATGTTATAACATAATTTTATGTCCAAAATCAAAATTAGACGAATTACATTTTTCGATTTAAAATTTCAAAAATGAAATATCACCTTAGATTGGCACCGTGTATTAAAACATCATGCACTGTTTGTATCTAAATGGCTATGGCTATGTATTTTATTTTTTAAAAAAATTATTGAAAATGAATTATTCAATGAATTTATGTTATATACCAAAGTTTAAGTTCCTTTTTTAAAATAAATAATTTAATTTCTGTATAAGCTCGATAAATTCTTCGTGTTATTTTAAAGGTTGTGTTTTTGTACTGGGCGTATAAGACGATCCTTTATTTTTTGAAGAGTTTTTTGGGTTTTAAGGGTTGCCTTATACACCGAGATATACGGTATATATATATATATATATATATATATATATATATATATATATGAATAGGTTATTGTAAATATTGCTTTAAATGAAATAGATCTTATATAAAAGAAAACTAATTGAATTTCTTGGATATTTAATTTTTCTTACTCGTATATCAACCAATTTCGAATTTAATTACAACGGAGATCTGTGTAAGAAATATGTCTCGGTCAGAGAAACCCCATTTCAATGTGCAATACGCCAACAGAATGATTAATTACCCACGTAGATAGATAAATTAAGTAGGGCTGGAACCGATCAAACATTCATACAAATCTACGGTATGGATTCAGTCTGAAATGCAAAAGCCCGGCGCAACGTTGTAGCTTTCAATGTTTTATTTTCAATTCGTTCCAGGTTGAATGCAAATCAGGTTTAACTAATGATTACGGCTGATATATTTTTTAAAAAGGTTTTTTCGTTCATTCGTTCGAGAAGTTTTTGTTAAACGGCGAGTAATGTGTATAAACTTTTTTTTTTGAATGTTGCGCGAATTAAAAGTGAATATTTTATAGGAAAATATCTGGAATTCTTGAGTCATATTATAATTATATACATGTAATTTTTATTTTTTAACATTTAAAAGTATAATTTGTATATATCTGAATTAAAACATTATTTTAGATTTCAGCGAGTGTGATAACAAATTTTAATTTTTAGATAACTGATAGAAAACATATGCTATGTTCTGAAAATATGATGTAATCAGTTTTGTTTTAAATATATAAATTATTTTACAATTAAAAAATCTCAAAAAATATTAAAATTAATAAGAAAATCAAAATCATAAATTATACTATTTTAGAGCTATTTAAATTAAATTTCTTACATTATTTAATAAAAATAGATTTAATTTTAGTGAATAAAGTGTTTTTGCACTACATTGCAGTTAAAATTTTATATATAATGTAAATATTTCTGTCAAATAATTAGAAATGGCTCTATAAATAGTTTGTTCGTGAAAAGATACGTAGAAATGATTATTATAAAATAGAAAAAAAAATTTTTTTGATAGTATTTTAATAGAAAATGTAACAAAAAAATGTAACTCGTCGGTTTAAATTAGGTTAAGTGCACTGAAAGCTTTTAACAAACACATCTCTCTTCATGAAAGCAATTCCATTCGTAATAATAAAAACAAAAACGTTTTAGAATGCAGGCAAACGGTTCGTTTACTATACTTAACTATCTGAATCCTACGTTCGTATTTACGTTTGTAATTCGTGTACTAATATTATCAAAAGCCATGTAATGAAATTAAATCATAAATAGGTAACTTAACATTAATTGGACAGTTCTGTTTATATGATAATTAAAGTAGATATTTATTTTAAAATTAGTTCACATTAAACAGAGAATATGAAACACAAGACTGAATATGTGTTGTTTTTTTCTACTAGATTTATATATATATATATATATATATATATATATATATATATATATATATATATATATATATATGTATGTATGATCTGATAGAAAATAAATGAGAATATATGAATAAAACTTTCATTATTGAAAAATTATGGAATTAAAAGGTTATCTTGTTTAAAATTAAATCATTTCATAGATATTTTTAGTAATATTTTAGAACTAATTAATATATGAAATGTACTGTTTTTCCAGTATATTTTTTCTTTAACCTTTTGACTGCGGAGCACTCTAGATTTAAACGCTTTGCACGGGACGCGATTTACAGTTGCGATCACTGGGGATGGAATACTTTCTCGCGTACCGTTTAGTTTCACTTAGAAAAAAGGATTTGTTCTGTAAAATTTGGATTCAGTCAGAAGGTCTCACTTAACGCCCTAGAAGGCCACATGTGATCTTAAGGTTGCAGGTTCTCCTCCTTTGGTATACTCTATCGAGATATCGACTGGTTATACAATTTGATGTCTGGATATTCTATTATTTATATTGTTTTCCTCCTCTTCAGAATCAAGTGATGATAGAACATATTGGTATATTTTTCCCAGTTCATCGTTCGAATCTGATTCTTCACTTACTTTACTGTCGTCTCTTGTAATAATTTCTCTAAAACTATTAGAAATTTTAAAGGTATTACAGTGATAAACAACAATATAACAAACTATATACGACACAATTATAATATTATGTTAAGTTACTGGAGCAATCACAACCGCCTATCGTCGAGAAAAGTGACTCTCTGAGAAACAGAAGAGTAGATAGCCGATATAAGTGAAATTTTGTTTATTCTCGTTGCTAAGGAACTTAAGTATATGTGTCCATCTGAAACAATGAAAACTTTTATTTCTATCGTATGTATAATATAGAAACTCCCCAGCGCATATGTGGATCCACAGTCCTCCCTGATAGTCTTTACTGGATGCATATGTGCGTCCACAGTACACGCCGATAGCTTTTGCCAGACGCATGTGTGCATCCATAGCGATCAAAGGGTTAAATTTCTTTTTAATGAGATTTAGATTGAGACACTTTTATGAATATATATATATATATATATATATTTATAATATTTTAATATTAAATCAGTATAAAATTTAATTATAGTACCCAATATGTATATTATATCAAAGTTGAGTATATTTTAAATTCGAACATAGGGCTATGGTATAATATCTCTTGAAACAATTGCCTGAATGAACGCCAAGTTTTCTTTCACAGGTGCCGTAATAATAAAATGTTTCTCTTCGTTCACCTAGATTTTTACGTTTGGAACACACCGACCAATCTTTATTTTTATTGAGAATGTGTAAAAATAAAATAACAAATCCCATTCGAGCATTTTTTATCATTGTTCGATAACCATCGAGACTTAGCATTACATGTTTGAAAATCTCCAATAATATTCATTATTAGAATATGTAGAAATGTTTGGACAATTTAAATTTCTTTTCTTTCTTAATAATTAAGTTTTTAGATAAATTAATATTTAACTCGCACATGTAACCATTCTCAGTATTTTCAGTTATTAATATTAATTATTTAAATATGTACATGTGTCAAAGAAGTGTATTTTATAAATAAAGAGCGGAAAGTGTGTGCAAATATATCAAAAGACTAGCTGAATTTGATCGTTTTAGTTGTACACAATGTTAGTATTATTTCATACAGTGTATCGATATATTTTGGTAAATACTGACATCTTCCTTATTCTTCTTTTTTTTGTATATTGTAGTGTTTAAAAAATATTTTATGCATCTTTATATTCTACAATAAAAAATAAAATATATAAATTATTAAACGATGAATATATAAATTATGAATCATTGTTCACATGAAAAATGTGTATGTGGGTTTTATATAAGGCCATCGAAAAACATCATGAAACTGTCCAATTTAATTATTTTTAACGTTCGTCCTTTCTGATAAAAATATGAAAGCCTCTAGTAATAATTATGACAAGGTTCTCTACTTTTTATTTGAAACACAGTTGTCGACATCTTGCCAACATTATCGGCAAAACTATTTTAGAATACTATTTATTAAAGTAAGAACTGAAAAAAAAAAATAGATTTCACTTTGAATATAACAATAATTTTAATGAAAAATTGTGTTATTCATCATTCATGACACTGTGACCTAGACACTTTTTAAATCATTAAAATAAACCTACATCAATTCACAAAATGGATCGTATAAAATATCTTCAGAAAGATAGAACGTTTTTTATATAGATTTTGTTGTTGTACGCCTTACGGATTATATTTTTGGATTTTAATATACGTGTTTATATATATATATATATATATATATATATATATATATATATATATATATATATAATTATAGTTATAAAAAATATATCAATTTTTATGAATGAGTAGAGTTGTTGACACATTTATAATATTCAGTTCGTCGTTTTATTTTATTTTTTTTTAATGACTTCACATGTGACTAAAATATTAATGAAATAAAACTAGTTCTCTCTCTATCTTTCTATTTTATATTATTTATAAGATCATCTCAGAATGTTTGAATGTAATTTTATTTAATACAATAAATGTAGGATTGTTTTTATTTGCATTTAGATGCATCACAATTCATGAAAAATTAAAAATTTTAATTTCTATCTAGAAAAAGCATGTTAATTAAGAATATACTTAAATGTACTTTAACAGGTTATAGTACGATCTTAGAAAAACATATTTGGAATCGATGTAGATAAATAGAATGGGAACTAAACTTGAAAAAAGTTTAGAGTAATTTTGATTTTTAATTGATTTTTTCTTATCATTCTTATAAAGCTAAGGTACTGAAAACTTAGTATTTTAATGGTGTACTGTATCTTAGTATTTTAAGGATGACGGTATATTAATATTTTAAGAATGACGGTATTGTCATATAAATGAAAATAATCAACAATCAAAAATAACAAACATTGTCTATTGAATTACTTTGATCAGAATTATTTTGTGATTTGTGGTGTGAATAAAAAAAGCATGTATGAAAGAATGTCAGTTAAAACTATATTGTGGTATTTTAAATCTTTTTAAATCGATACTAATTTAAAATAAATGTATTAAATAAGAAAAAAATTAAACAATTATTGTATGTGATCTGAATAGAATTTGTAAATCTCGTACTATCTGATATGTGAAGAGAAAGGTTAGAAATTTCATAGCAAATTGATATAAATTCTGTAGTTTGAATTAAATTTTAAAAGAACTGGAACGGATTATAATTCAGTAAAATGAGATAATTGGCGTTACTGGATTACCTATTTAATTCATTTAATAACCATTATTCATTGGAGGAATTTCATCAGAGAATTATTTTTCTATTTTTCATAAATAAAAACGATAAAACTTAAATCAAGAATCATAGAATGAATGTTAGTCAATTTATAATTTTAATACAGGCGTTTGAATCCAAAATGAATTACAGTTTCATATACTTGAACCATTCCTTTTTTCTGTATCTATTTTTATCAAATGATTAGTAATAAGAATTTTCGTTATTCAATGGTGTTTAACTATGAAACAAACGTCACTGGATATGATTTATTCTCTTGTCTACAGATATTATAAACCACTTTCAAAAAGACTTTAAATTCTATTCCGTTGATTAATTGTTATTTGTTTGATGGAGAATATTTTAGAATAATAATACACATATTTATGAATATTAATATGAAACAGTTATAAATATAAATAGAGTAGCTTAATTATAACAGTGAAAGTAGGAACACCACATCAAGGTTACAAAACAACTTATAACGTTACATTTAAAAGATATTTTGTTTTCTTAATAATTGGAATTGTCCCAACACATTTCTTTTTCAAATTACCGTCTTTAATTTTAAATTTATGATCTGTTTTTTATAAACTTGAATAATAAATTTGTTGAATTTGCCAAATGGCACTTGTAAAAATGTTTAAAATGTATAAATTGATTATTTAACACAATAATGTCTAACATTTATACGATAAGGGCCAATTTTCTTGTTTGTAAACTGATGGCGGACCAAAAAACTGTTAATATAAATATAATATAATATAATACCTTACATAAATTGAACAGGTCAGTAAGAGGGACCTTTCATGGGCTACTGTAGCTCGCCTGGCTGAAATACGAGAAGTGAAGAATCGGGATTTTATATTTAAAGTAATTTTAAATTAATTTCAAACTCTATATTTTATTTGAATGTATGATTGAAATTTTTATTTAGTCTGGTCCATTAAAATTGTTCATTGGACAGATGTGGCCTGCAGACTGCAGTTGAATAGTGTAGATTTAACACAAGTTCAATCAAATTATTTTTTAAATACTTTAGATTTATAGGCTATTCATTTTTATTAATTATATATATATATATATATATATATATATATATATATATATATATATATATATATATATATATATATATATAGACTTATTTTAAACAGAAATAATATTTGCAAAATAGTTATCTTTTCCTTTATTTTTTTTTATACAAGAATTAAAATGGATATATTCGTCGATATCTAATCAGTCTAAAAATTAAATATTATTTTATTTTTTTTTGTATGAAAATATAAAATTAGATATTTAAAAAACAATCATATGTATTATTAAAATAAATTTAATTTTAAAAGTAAGATAGATACAATTATTATATCAGTTTTTTCGATAGTTTATAAGTAAATATAGCAGTTAATTTAGTATTATTCATTAACTGAAATAGATAGAAGTAATTTAGGTTTATAACAAAATGCTAGAATCTATGAATTGTTTATGATTTTTTTAATAAGTAATAAGTTCGATTATCTTGAATCAAAGTTATATATCTGTGATCGCTTTCGTGATTTATTTTGAAGTTTTGATCCTGATGAATCATTTTATCTGGCATCACTACTTTTAGTTTTTGTGAATTTTCAGATAGGTTATTGTTATAAGTAAATGATTCACTAAGATCAAGATAATCTTAAATTAATGTCTCTTAACCTGTGGCCCACGGATTTATTATAGCTGATCCGATAATAGACAAACAACCGATTGTTTACTTTGTTATAACAATAATTCTCCTGCCTAATTTCGGACTGATTTTTTTTTATTAATGGTTCTTAGCAAGTAAAGGAATGCTTAAGTGACCCATAATTGATACAAGATTCAGAAGCACTGTCTTAGTTGTATATTGAAGATTTTCTATTAAACATGCAAATATTCTTTATAATTGTATGCAACTGTTGTAAAAAATGTATCTAAAAACTAGGTATGGTTTCAAAAAGTCATACCTATTTTTTTCAGATAGATGTATATTCTTTTTTTATTTTTTATTAAAAATAATAGTTTATCTCCCTTTAAGTTAGCAGAAAGTTCGTTTTATAATATATGACAGTAAAATATTATAAAAATATAAACTATATGATTTGTAAAATAATAATTTTTTGAGGCACATATATATATATATATATATATATATATATATATATGTGTGTGTGTGTGTGTGTACGTGGGTGTGTTTACATTTTTCACAAGCCTATATATGCGCAATATTTTTATCGTTATCCTTTTAATATTTTTCTACTAATATCAAATCGATTTATCTTCATCAGGCGTTTATAGGTCATGATAAAATTTATACCCAGATACGTTTTCAGAGCGAGTTTAAATAATATTATTAGTCAAATAAAGAAATAGTAATTCTGGACAATATTTGAAGATAAATTTATCAATTTAAAAGTGTGCATGTAATTTATGTATCGTCACAAACATTTTAATTTTCAGAATTGACACTAACGAATATTATTTTTTAATAGAATTGAAAAATATGAAATTTAGTCAATATGAATACGAAATTAATATCGTGCTAGGGATTAAGTATATACGTCGAGTGAAATCAAAGAATTTTACAAATTACTTGTTCGAGTAAAGTGCATTTTTTGTATATGTTCGATTATTTATCGGCTATTATTTCTTAGTGGAAATCGTTAGGTTTACATTTTTATGTTGTCAATTTATATTAATAATATAAAATACTTAATGTATCTTCTTAGAACAGGACATCTGTTCTAAGAAGATCATTACTGTTCTGCTGGATTTGTCTCGATAAGTCATTTGGACAATAGTTATCTGCTATAACTAGTTTCAGTTATTAAGTTATTTTTAGATACCTCATCGATGTGATAATTAGGTTGATAATTACTTACATGAGCATCGATACATCAGGATTACAGGTAATTCAACTTTAAAAAAAATATACCAAGAAATCATTTATAGGTTTAATTCCTTTCATCATATATATAGTTACTTATTTTCTAAAACACTTTTAATCCAGCTAATATAATTTTCTTATTAAACGCAAGAATTTAAAATGGTTAACATCATTTAGATATTATTTTTATAAAACATTATTTAAATTTTAACATTTTCAGTGATAATAAGACTCTATGATAATATTTAACGCTTTTAAAAAAAATGTAGAAAGATTTCAACTCGTTTTATAATTTGTGTTCGCAATGTACTTGTTCCTTGGATCAAAATCAACTGCTCGAGTGCGAATAGAATATAAAAATATGAAATTCAGCTATAATTTTAAAGCACTCATGTGCCAGAATGAAAATGAATCGCGACATTCTTTAAAACAGCACTTTTTAGAATGCCGGAACCATTAATTAAAATTATGTCAACACATTCTTCAGAATCCACTATTCTGGCATGCAGAAAATAATATGTGAACGTTGCTTATGATAATTACATAAGTGACAGTTATTTTTGTTTGATAATTATTCATAAGTGAAGTCCCGTTTCAGCCAATCACACGGAAATTGTTCGGTGAAATATTGATTATTTTTATACGTTTTAAAAAGTAATTAATCATTCTCGTTTCATTAAAATTTATCTCGGTAATAAATAACAAAAAAGTGACGATATTATTATTCTTATTTTAGAATATATTTCCAACAGCGCTAAGGGTATTCGTATGAATAGCGTTTACATAAAATAAGTTCACAAAGTATTGTCTTTGGTGACCAAACGAGCACAGGTTGTTGTTAATTTTTCTAGTTCTGATGTTAAATCATTTGAAAACATTTACTTATTAATAATTTATACTTTTCAAATTAGAAATTTTAACCTTTACCTGTTATATTATTAAATTTCATAACTCAAACTCAATTAATACGATCCAGTTTATATCAGTCAGCTATAATTTATATCAATATTGAACTTGGCTAAAATTGCCGTGGGGGTAAACACAAACCACTATTGATTAATAGACAATGTTAGATAATGATTAATTTTCGTTACTCTCGCAGAATGGCGAATATATTTTAAATACAGAAAGTGTGATGTCCGATGGAGAATTTATTATTATTCATTAATATAATCTTTCGGAAAAAAGTTCAAAAAATCTGTTTTCAAACAATCTGTCAGTATATCAGCAAGAAGAAACAAATAGTTGCCTAACATTGAGTATATACATATATATATATATATATATATATATATATATATATATATATATATATCACAAAGTCCACAAAAAAGTTCTATAACTCAAAATGTTCGTTTTTTGTTTTCAATTAATTAAAATCAAAGTAAATAGTTTTCATAATAGTGGATATATTTTATAATAATTATTTCTTATCTGTAAATATATTTATATAAATATTGAATTTCTTATATTGAAAGAGGACAAGTTATACATTTTGTTGAAAATTGATGTTAAAATGTATATATTCATAAGAAAAAATGGATGATAACCGTTTTTAAGTAAACTTAAATGATTTTTATGTATATTTCATTATTAAGTTATGGACAACAATACATATGAAAATGATTTTTAAAATCTGAAAAAATATATCTTGTAGCATCTGTAAACGCTTATAAGTACACAAAAAAAAAAATATTAAATTTTATATAAACTATCAATTTCGATATATCTATAGGACAAAAGGGTACAACTTTTATTTCCCGTTTGCTTTTCCATGTTTCCTTTTGTGGTATCGAACTTGATATAAAACTTTCATTTCGAATTCTTCGATTTGTTTGATAATTCTTTTTATTGAGTTTTTAAACACGTTACATTCATACAACCACAAAAATAATATGAAAAGTTTTATTGAAACTGTAGACGAAATATTTTTGCGTGGAGGTTTTATATTGATAAATTCGCTCGATAAATTTATTTCGTTAGTTTAAAGTTTGTAATAAAAAAAAACTATTAGAACGTGACCATTTTTTATATGTAACTGAAATAATAATGTACATATTATACGAGAGATATCATATAATCTATATTGAAGACATTTATATATTTTATTCAAATAGTTTTTTTTCATTAAACAAAGACATACAAACCACTATATTATAAATAATAGAAAAATATCAAAAATACTGTTTATATTATCTCTCTCTGTCTCTATGTCTTTTTATTTGTCTGTATGTCTGTCTCACTCTCTCTCTCTCTCTATATATATATACATACATATATATATATATATATATATATATATATATATATACACACACATATATATATATATATATATATATATATATATATATATACATTTATGGAGAAAAATTCATGTAAATGTATTCTAAACTTTTTTTAATAAAAGGTGATCCTTTATTTACCAAAATAAAATTTTCCACAGAACTAACGAATGATAAAAAATATTTCTGTAAATGTAATTGCCTATAGAATTGCTCGATGGTAAAAGAATTTTCTGTCTTTAATTGTTTATAATAATTTCTATGAGTATCAAAAGATGGTGCACAAATACAATAAATGAGAATATGTATATATATATATATATATATATATATATATATATATATATATATATATATTTACATATCTTATCATAAATGTGTCATTTTGTACTGATAAGAATATCTGTTAAATGTTATAGAAAAGAATAATAAAATATTTCATTTAAATAAACAACCTAATTTACATATATATATATATATATACAAGTATATGTATGACTCACATTTTTATTCATGGAATTATTATATATAAAAAAATAAAATTACAATTTATTACGTGGTTATAAAATGAGATTTGTTAATTCTTAGTATTTGTTACTCATTAAAAGTAATTTTTGTTGTACATGCATTGGAATAGTTGTATCAAAGTATATGGGAAATTTTTATTTTGATTAAAAAATGACGAATGCACTGTTTCTTTGTTAAATTAGTTTGAAACTTATACATTACTTTACTAACGATGCGTTCTATTTATTTTCTTTGCCTGCAATCTCGTTTTTTATACACAATTATTCGTTTCGTCTTAATTTCACAAGCTGCCTTTCATATAGATTGTTAGTACCTGTTTCAACTTATTAATAATCTTCAGGTAGAGTTGTTTTTGAGTTTATTTTCGTTACAACTAAACTTTAAATTCGATGAGTTAAAGTTCAAATGTAAATAAAAATAAACTCATGAACAAGCTTACCTAAAAATAACCAACAAGCTGGTATCTTCAGTAATATACTGTAAGAAAAGCAGTTCTAAGAAACAAAAAGAAATTAATAAGTTGGTGATTTGTTTCTTTTCGTAAAAGTAAATAGAAACAATATTAACTTTAGATATTCAACGATTAATTTTTAAGATATGGAGACAGTTCGAGATTATTAGACACTAAGGTTTTATTAAACAATAAAACAATTATAAAACAGAATTTCGTTTTCTTTATATATTTAAAAAATTAATTTATTATAAAAAATATATAACTAAGTTTATAAAATATATTTTTATATTCAGTTCGATTTTAACGTTTTAGAATGATTTCAAATTATTTATTTGACGTATTCGTATCTGCATGTTGCTGATTGTTTTACACGAATCTTACAAATTACATGTGATTTTTTTCCTGCAGCGAGTGATTTTGACATTTATCATCTTCAGGTAGATCTTGAACTTCAGTTTAAGATCTACCTGAAGATGAGAAAAGTCAAAGCTGCTCGTAGAAGAAACGAACTCGAGAACTACAGAATTCTTATCAAACAATGAAATTAAGAATGAAGACGTTTCTTGCATATTTTTTTGCAAACCTATTACAGCAAAACTGTCTTAAATAGATATTGAAGAAAACAATTGATCAAATATTTAAATATATTAACATATAATAAAATTTTTGTATAAAATTAAAACTTAAAGACAAATGTTTTTATTTTACACGTGTGAATGTCAACATTACACATTACAGAACGTTACATTAATTTTTTTCAATGAAAGTATAATTTCATTGTGTTTATGTTAATATCATGTTAAAGTGTATTTTTCGGTCTGTGTTTTGGTAACCTCGACTTTGGTTTTATTATTAATTTTGCTTCAAATTGAGCTATGAATTAAAGATGGAAAAGAAGCACATAAGATCATTTTTTGTAAAAATTAGGCGTTGTCATCCAACAGTCCTGTCCCATTTAAAATAGCTAGTAAAATCAAATGTATATGAATTTGAAGGTCGTAAACCGTAATTATTTTTCTACCAACCCAATATATCTCTTGACTTAAATGTTTCATGACTTAAATTCATTCAAATCTTTTTATTAGTCCCATACGTTCTTCGGGTCACATTAAATTATTGCATTTTGAAAATGTTTTTTAATAATCTCTCTGAGGTTTCATTAGTACATAAACTGCGCTCCAACATCGTACATCATGAATAATTCATTATAAATTATAATATGAAGTGTACTTGTGTTTAGTAGA
Source organism: Acanthacorydalis orientalis (assembly GCA_034766995.1). NCBI lineage: Eukaryota > Metazoa > Arthropoda > Insecta > Megaloptera > Corydalidae > Acanthacorydalis > Acanthacorydalis orientalis. The sequence continues at coordinate 9,821,323 of CM068323.1, read as the reverse complement.
CAAAGTATGTAAAAGTTCGCGGCATATTTTAATTTTAAGAGGGTTAAATATAACAAATGTTACAGCTCAAGTAATTACTGGTATTTGTAATAAATTTTGACATTAATTAATTATACTTTGTGCTGTTTATTTGATTAGTAGAGAAAATAAGACTATTTTTAAACGTTCTTTATTGCAAGATACCTATAGTAAACTTAATGCAGTTATTACCCTGTATTTAATTAGTTAATAACTAGCCATTGACATGATATGTATTGTTTACAATTATATTTTATATATTAATTTTAGCATTCAATAAGTAATGATAGAGTTAAAAGATTAAATTAACAACACTAAAATATCTGCATATTTATCAGAGAAATGCATTCTAGTTGAATGTTCTTTTTGTTAGATAATATATATATATATATATATATATATATATATATATATATATATATATGACAGTTCAAAATTAAAAAAAAGTAGTATGGAAGAGTTTATTTTTTAAATGAAAGAAGAATAATATTTTCGTATTAGTATTCAAAGTCGTCAATTAGGATATTTTTAATGTAATAACATACTTAAAATATTTTTAAATTATTTTGTTAATGACCTTAGTCAATATCAATGCTTAAAGATAATAAAAATAAATATTTTCTGATCTATCTTATTTAAATATACGTGTCTGGTAACATACATGATTTAAACATTTACTTATCAGTTACATTATTTAATTAGTGGCTAACACTTTAGACAGACATTCTGTTAAAATTTTAAAAGATTGTTGAACCGTAACGTGAAGATAACATAAAGTTATCATTTACTTATCTTATCAAGTGACATTTTCCGCCGAAATAAATATCCATTTGGAAATTTATAGTATTCATTTCTCTTATAATTTATTTACTTTTCGAAGTCAAGAGTACTTGTACTTTTATTTGTTATCGATTGTTAGCAATAAAATATCGTTTTTTTTTTAAAAGTAAATAATTAATGTTTTAGGTATTATATGAAAAACATGATTTTAAGTAAACTTTAAATGAGTGCTTGTTGTCAACAGAATTATCTTTGAAGTTTGTCCATTTAGTTATGTAGAGATATTTATCAGGAAAACTGAAATACGATGTATATTTTTTTTGATTAATTATTGTAGAGTTTAATTTGTTTTCTTTTCCCAATTATTTATTAAAAATATATAAAAAAAATTGTTGTATTTGATTTTCAATTACCGGTTATATTAAAAGCTAACATTCAAATTACACTAGTCTATTTTTTTCATAAAAAAGAGCGTTTAATAAAATAATACTATACAGATATTTAAAAAAAATATCAGAAATACATACACTTTTTCTATGTTAATAGAAACCAGAAGTTCGTTCGTTAATCCGGTTTAAAAAAGGATTCTTCAATAATATTTAATATTCAACTTACGTCATATTCTGTATAATTTATGTCAGTTTGTTGCAGTATAAATAATTGAGCACTTTTTTTAACACTGCAGTTCTGTTTAAAATTGAATTTAATATATTGTGAAGACATAGACCAGACAGTATATTTTCTAAACATAAAAATTATATACATATCGACGCTATTTGTTCGTTTGTGTAATTAGTTGTGTAGTAAATTTAACCAAATGTTTATAACAAGTAAACATATGGAAATAGTTGCATAGAAGCGATGAAACATTTAAAAAGAACATGAAAGTAGTTCAAATAAACAAATTCCATACAGCAAATATTTAATCTCATTTTATTACTTATTACATTTTTTTTATTAGAAAAAACAAACATTGGTTTTAATATTAGATTAAATTATATAAAATTAAAAACAATTTTATAAGGATAAATGGTTAGGAAAAGTATAAACTGATATTTTATCTAGTGTCCAAAAAACGCCTGTATATATCAGTATTTTCATACTGAGTTAGTAATATGATATTCTCAGTATAATTATAAATTGAACATGAGTAAAATTAAATATTATGATATGAAAATAATCTTACAAAATTATTCATTAAAATTCAATCTGAATAATGTTAGGTTTGAAGGTCTATGTCTGTTCTTTTTCGTATTTTATGATAAAAGCCTGCAATGAAAAATTTTTAAACTGTTTATAAAATGCATTGAGCATGTTTAGGCATTTGCGCACTGACGAAAGTAAAATTTAAAAGTAAACATAACTTTATAGTTAATCTTTATGTTCTGTACGGCGTTAATAGAAATTTTATAGATAGTGCATTATTTTAAATTTTCATGCAGGTCTGTTTTTTTTTTCAAAGTCAGTAACGCATTTAATCTATCTTGTCCATAGTTTATTTGTGTAGTTTGCACGGTTAACTTTTCATAACGAATTATTGACCATGTGATTCATGGGAACTGTTAAACGTAAAAATAAATTATTCCTGTTTATGTATGTATATTATTTCTGGAATTTGATGAATTTATGAACGTTTGAAATTCGAAACATTGGTAATATTCTGCATATAAAATCGAAATTGAATAAATGTCGATTTCTTTTACCTTGAACGGACAGTATATGTTTCAAATAAAACAGTTCGATCTGATAGTTAGTCATTAATTCGTATTAAAACTTTTAACACAAAAATACTCTCTATGACCAAACAATTAGTACCAATTGAATCCAACACAACTCATTAAACTTTCGCCTTTGGTAATGTGAATCTGTTCAGTTTCAGACAGTTATAAACTAAACAGTATCAAACTACATGTAGTTGAAATAGCTCATCAGTTGAAAAGTTTCGTCTGTAACTACTGAAAATATATAAAGTAACTTACTCAAACTCTACACAATTCACTAACAAATAGAAATCGACGGCTAGTTTTTTAATATTAACTATAAGAATAAAACGTGTTTACTCACCCGAATAAATATATTCGTATTACTTTATATAACGTGAAGACATAATCAGTTTCATTGTAAATTTATAAACATGCCATTGGAAGAAAAGATTCAATTTAAAAGTTACAGAGAAAAAAATATTAAAGTTTATATTTGAAATCGCAAATAAACAAAAAGAAGTAAATATATTCAAAAAAGATTTGTAAATTTGGATTTAAAGACTCTTTGATATTATGTTGGTAGGAAAATAATTGCGGTTTGTGACTTATAAATTCATATACATTTCTTAATTTAAGTGGTTTTAAGTGGTCCAGAATTTTTGGATGACTAATGCTTAACTTTTGTGCAACTTGTCGAATTGTTATGCGTGGTTCTGATTCAACTAACGCCTTCAGTTGGTCGTTATGAACTGAAGAAGGATGCCCGCGACCTTTTTTCGAGGCTCTCATCCCCAACACGAAATTATTAGGACTACCATTGCCCGGTACCTTCCTTAACAGTACCTACATCAAAAGCATTGTTTAATTTACGAGCAGTTTCTGCTGCTTTACCGCCTGTTTTGAACTCGTACAGAAAATTGAAGTGTTTTGGTTCTCAAATACTGAACTTATAGACACCTAATAAGCATTGTATTTGAATGCGAAAAAAATTCCATTATTCAAAACATAAAACAGGAAAATAAAGAAATGTCGAGTGATAGCTTAGTTTTTCAAACTATGTTAGGTACCATTATGTACTCGTTCTTCGCCGAATTATCATTTCCTCACCAACTCTGTACGAAACTCTACATTTTTGAAATACCACTTATGTTCTCTACTAAATATTCTTCTTCTCTTTTATTTACTTTCCTACTTTCCACTGGAATTAAAACCATAATCTTCAGCACGATTATTTGATATGCGAAGGTGCAGAAAGGAATTCAAATTTTTGGATTCGTCAGTACGCCTGTTGAAGGTATTCTTAAGTTACATTTATTAATTCAGTATTGAAAGTGATTCATTATTTATAATAGTATTTTTTTTTATTAAATTACGAGAAATATGGATTTTCATGTATAAGACAAGAAAGCGTTTTATTCCTTTCGATATATTTGTTATGATTTTAGTCTTATATTTTATTCTTTTTCTAATTATACTTTGTGCATTATCTTTTTATAATCACATTCAATATATAAGTAATTAATTTGGTTTATTTTTCTTACTTCACACACAGTAATCCATCAATTTCCGTCATTTCTTTGATATTTATTTAAATATTTTTTTTCATAAAAATGCATCTAGCATTTAACATATTATCCATCTTCATAAAATATTTAGATTAATTATATTGAATTAGATTTGTTTATATATTTTTTACTCATTTCAGTCCTTCCTTTGATATTTATTTAAATATTTTTTTCATAAAAATGCATGTAGAATTTAACATACTATCCATCTTTTGATCAATAATATTGAATTAGATTAGTTTATATTTTCTTGATATAACTGTTCATGTCTTAAATACGTGTACTATTATTTCAGTAATCTTCTAGAAAATATTATTTAAAATGATTATAAACTTGAGTACGGATTAGTACATTGAAGATGAAACGTGCGTATCCTATTTAAATTGTCTTTATTGTTCGAAATTGTAGAAGCGTTTCTGTCTTAATTAACATATTAATTATTTTAAAAGTAAACTTCGAAATTTAATGTTCATATAAATAAAAAAAAAACACTCGACGTTTATAAATCTTAGCACATAAAACCATAGTAATTAAATTCTTTATAGAATAATTAACTGGTTTTACAGTACAGAGAGATCTAATTTATTTTTTTTTTGGTGCGCTTCTTATTTCAGTTACAAATAATAGCATTATTTGGAGTAAGAACATATGCGCCTCATTTAATTACCCACATACACAAATATAATATATATATATATATATATATATATATTTAATGTAAAAATTATGATAAATATTTATTTCCATAAAAAAATGACTACCTATTAAGAAAATAAAGAAAATAAGAGATTCACATAATACGTGTACTAAAAAAAATATTCATTTCGTATTCAGACACAAATTTTATGACAGAGTGGATTTTTTTTGGTTTTCGGTTGATATTTTCGTCCCCTATTGTGAAAATGTAGTCATGAATCACTTTTCATGAAAATGAAAACCAGCACTTACCTCTGTTGGAATATTCTACCCTTAATACATACATGCTATAAAGCATTTTCAACAAATTCAAATCTACATTATGGTTCTAATAAATTTTATACTCTTTTTGAAGTCCGTTTCGTTGTAGAATGATTTTGTGGAATTTTTATTATTGTTTAACTATACAGAGTAGTATTCTGTATTGTAATATAATATTTTAGATCGTTGATTCGATATGTTCTCTCATTATACACATATTTGTATTTTGAAAATGAAGTGAGTAACTTTAATATTTTATATATTATCTTGTTTATTGTAGTGATTAATTTTTAGATATAGATTATTTCTAAAAAATATATTACTTTTAATATCCATTAATCCATTAATTGGTTATAAATTAAATAGATTTCTAATAAGTCAATAATATTCATCATGTTGTTTTCTTTTGTATTTTCTGTTTATTATTCTATACGAACTCTTATAGGCCACGTACAAATTTCTTGTAAATTTCGAAGAATTCAAACCTGAAGATGATGAACGTCGAAATCGGTCGTACAAAAAAGAAACACGTATATGGTCTAAAGGATTTGCTTATTAATTTTTTTCATAAATAATTTTTGAAAGAAACAACTTAAGAATATAATTTTTTGGAGAATGTATGCACATAAATCTCCATTTATTTATTTATACAGTGCTTGTGTTTCATAATAGAAACAAGAAATCTATTCAAAGAAAGCATCCTCCTATAATAAACCGATTTCTTTTTGATTGGAGAATATTCAGATCCCAACATTTGTCCTAAATTATTAATCACTAAAATCATGTTCCAATATTCACTAGATGAACTTTTCGATAGAAAATTTTATGTATTTTGAGGGTTCTTTCTTGATTATTGTTGATGTTTTATTCGTTTTGGTTTTAATATCTCTAAATAGATTTTTTTTGAGATAAGTTGTCTTAATTTTCTTCGTTCTTTTATATCAACTGAGTCTATGTTCTCCACAATTATTTTCGGTATGAGTCGTTTACATCTTGAAACTATTTGTGAGAAAACACACTCATCTGATACAAAGAGCGTGTCAATAGGATAACAGGTATAAAATATACAATTATAATCTCTCTCTCTCTCTCTCTCTCTATATATATATATATATATATATATATATATATGAGATATTGTTTATAAAGAGATTTTGTAATGATTCACGCTTCAGTTTTTTGCTTATTTAATTTTTTTGTTGTGTTTTAAACATCCGGAGACTTTTTTAAGATACTTTAATAATTTAAAGATTTAATTTGAGAAGAAATGGTCGAGTTATGTTGGATATTATCTCATATAAACATCTACCGAGTATCCCTCATTAGATGGCATACAGTTTTTTCAAACAGTCGTTACTCAAAAACAAGCATAATCATAAAAATATAATCATATTGTAAATGTTCTTCTCATACTTTTCGCTATCTATATACACTCTTGTATTCGTTTTGTAAAAAAAATATTTCTACAATAGTTAAAAAGACCAAGTAGAAAAAAAATCTCTCATCAAAAATCATCTTATTTCAAATAGTTTTTTTTTATCAACTAGCATCACAAATGTTGCTCGAATTTCAAGACAAAAAATTATGGTCATTTTTTCGAAATTACTGTTTGCGAGAATGAAAAATTTGAGTTTTATTTGAGATAAGAAATAACAGATAACACATTTTACTAGACTTTACTCTTTGTCATTTTCTTCATAATTATTATAATTATTTCTTAAATACTATTTAAAATTAATGATATTAAATTACTTAGTTGCATGTTATATATATATATATATATATATATATATATGTGTGTGTGTGTGTGTGTGTGTGTATGCGTGTGCAACTTTTTTGTATGATCAAAGAAAAAATTATTATATATATATATATATATATATATATGTATGTAAATATATATATATATATATATGTATATATATATATAACATAGCTTTTATTATGAGCTATTTTTAAAATTGCGATTTCATGTTTTTAATGTTGTTCTCACGTGACAGAACAGCTCGATGATTTGTAATAAAGTTATTACATAAACAGAATTGAAATCATTTGAATACTGCCGCATGATTGATCAGATAAGATTCGAAGGGTTAATTAAATCAATGATGTTAGGAAACCAATAATGAATTAAAAAATATGTATTTCCTTATGAGAGTTCATGTAGATATGTGTGCATATATCTATCTATCTATCTATATATATATAATTCGAATTTGAAAATTACATGTCCATTCAAATTCTATTAAACAAAAATACATAATTTATCATAAATAAACTTCATATTTGTTAATGAATATTTAAACATTAAAATAATGAACAATTAATCAATGTTTCAACAAATTATGCATATTAAATGAAAACAATTTCATTTTAAAAAAATATTTGATATACAATACATTTTATTGATTTGTTTGTAAACCGAAAAAATGGATAGAGGGTACTAATAATATTTTCATAATTTATGTAATATATTTTCCAGTATTATTCTAATTAAATTAAATTCTTCGAATCTATTTGTATTACTTTATTAACATTATACCGGAACACAAAGTAATATCTTCGAAATATATTAGGTAAATTATTACAATCTAAGCCACACATTGATATACAGCTACCCTTAACTAAACAGTAACCCTCTAGACGATAATTTAACTTAGTTTAAAAGTTATTATTGTATAATCATGTTTAATATCATATAATTGATCGCTGAATTTTTAATACAAAATCTGAACACGTGCTTTCGAAGATAAGTATCTAGAAACTATTTTGTGCCATTTATAATATAAAACTAAAACATAGTATGGAGACATATTTATACAGTAGAAAGTAAACGAAACAATAGTGTAACGTGTAATAGAAACGGAACAATAATTAAAACAAATTTGAAATTTATCGTGATTGCAAACGTCTGGAATAATATATATATATATATATATATATATATATATATATATATATATATATATATGTGTGTGTGTGTGTGTGTATAATATATATAAAGTAATACATTGTATGTTTAAAAAGAACACTTTGGCATTGAAAAAAATAATCTTGTTTTAGATACATGAATAATCACTATACGTGTTTAATTTTAAAATTTTAAAATGATAAAATCGATAATAAAAAAATACATTTATAATTGTATGTTATTGATTTAAGATTATATATATATATATGTACTTAAAATATAATTATGTACAAATACTTGAACGTTTAACAATTTATATAAATATTTATTTTATATCTTTCTTTCTAAAATATTAAATTCATACTAGTATTAAAACTCCAGTATCTATTTTTCTATGTATAATGTTCTTTTTTAGAAAAGTATTTCATTTTAAAGATACATCCTGATGCTCTTTCGCAATTTAACTAGTAACAAATACATTCATCTTGTTCAATCACGACTTCACAGAATTTTACCATATATTTTGAATCAAATTTTGAGCATGCTTGTTACATAGCGATACTCATTGTTTCTGAAGAATTCAAAGAAGATTCTGAACGTTGTTGATTTCAAAGAACGAAAAATGATATAGTCCTTCGGTTGATTCTTGCAGAGTCTGGTCTTTATAAGAAACCAGATATTTTCTAAAACAATCCAGAGACTTTGCAAGCCATTCTATTATTATTATTATTAGTTTGGTAGAAAAATAAATGCGGTTTATGACCTTCAAATTCATATACATTTTTCTCTTTTTTGATTTTCCTAGTTGTATTAAGTGATCCAGATCTGTTGGATGACTAACGCCTAACCTTTGTGCAAGCTCTCGAATTGTTCGTAGTTGTGATTCAACTAACGCATTCAGTTGGTTGTTATGAACTGAGGAAGGACTCCCGCGACCTTCTTCATCTCCAAGGTTTTCGTCCCCAGCAAGAAAATTTTGGAACCACCATTGCATCGTACGTTCCTTAACAGTGCCCACACCAAAAGCATCGTTTAATTTACAAGCAGTTTCTACTCCTTTACCACCCGTTTGAACTCATACAAAAAATTGCTCTTACTTGCATCTTTTTCATCTTTAGATCATAGCCTAATTTGAAATAAAATTAATAATAAAACCAAAGTCGATGTTTCCAAAATACACACCGAAAAATGCACTCTAAAATGATATTAACATGAACAGGACGAAATAACACTTTTATTGAAAAAAATTAAAGTCAGAATTCTTAAAACATACCCCGTAATTATTTTCCTACCAAACTAATAAACCTGGGCATCTAAAATAATGTGGAATAGTGTATTAAATTATTTGGATATTTGTATAATTTGAGTATAAAATTACATAAAATGAAAGAAATTTGTATTTAGTAAACGTATAGTTGAGATATTCGAAGTAATATTATTAGAATTAATTAATAGTGGTGTTAAATTCAAGTAAGTTAATTGAATAAAGTGTGTATGTAAACGTTTACAATTTTAAGATATAACACGTTTTATGTAAACATTGTCAAAAGACAGAAAATCATTTATTCAGGATCATAATTTAAGTATGTGAGAATGATAAAACGGAGATAAATTCCCATCGTAATTTATCACACATTCTTCTCGAAATACAATGATTTATCGATATAAAATTTTACATGAATAAATTTGATTAAGAATTCATTCTCGTTTAAGGCTCAGTAAATGTACGTATACAGAAAGAAATGATATTTTTGATTAAAATTCAACACCTATGCGGTGCTTTCGTTGAGAATCTGTCGAACTTGATGTATATAAAAAAATACTGTTCAAATCACAACGTCAATATATTTCCATCAATCATTCACTGCACACAATCATGCCACATGTTTGGATTGGAAAATAAACAATAGACTTATTTTAAAACCACTTACAACCTTTATGTCATTATTGATTCTTGTTTGATTTGTACGCAGTAAAAAATCTTATAAATATCATCAAAGAAAATAATTATAAGCAAATGTCAACGTAAAAATGTTTTTATTAATAAAATTGTTTTATTTTTGAACGAAATGATATATAAGTAGGTCACGTTTATTTCATTCCGTATTCTCTGTAGATGTTTTTTATAAGCTTGAAGTTACATTTTATTAAAAAAAACTACAAAGTATCCGTCTTTTTCGGGTATCAGTTCGGGTATCACATTTCTCCTTTCCCATAGCTTATAAATAATTATAATTATTGTCATGTCATTGTGTATATATATATATATATATATATAATTAAATGCCTATTTTAATTTACTTAAATACAAAATGAGAGTTTTATCAAATTACATACCGCTTTCAATTTAATGAAAATAATATTAAATTAATTAATAGATGAATAAGAAAAATTCACCCGTATATTTCTCCATTAAGAAATATTATTAACCCTTTCGGCTACTACCGACAGAAACGGACTGTTCAGTGCGAAATTTTTGTGTTATTGTATTAGGTAGGTAGAAAAATAATTACTGTTTTTCTGTTCTGAATTCTAACCTTAATTTCTTTCAATGAAAGTATCATTTCATCGTGTTCATGTTAATATCATTTTAAAGTGCAATTTTTGGTCTGTATTTTCGTAACATCGATTTTGATTTTATTATTAATTTTGCTTCAAATTGGGCTATTGAATTAAAGATGGAAAAGTGGTAAATAAAAGAATTTCTCTATGAGTTCAAAACGGATGCTAAAGTAGCAGAAACTTCTCTTAAACTAAACGACGCTTTTGTTGTGGGTGCTGTTCAAGAACGTACGATGCAATTGTGGTTCCAGAAATTTCGTGCTGGCGTTAATCATTCTACAGTTTTGGACCGAAAATGGAAAAATTTATATGAATTTAAAGGTCATAAACCGCAATTATTTTTTTATCAACCTAATATTATAAATAATTATAACAGTAAATAATATCATCTGAAATCTCTTTGAAATACTTGATATAATATATTCCAATTTTCAAAATAAGGACAGTAATTTAAGGATTTATGATTAT
>CM068323.1:9752859-9805359 GCA_034766995.1 Acanthacorydalis orientalis | reverse complement strand
TTTTTTTAAAGTATAATAAGTAGTTTACATAAATCATTTTTTTGCTATATAATTTTCCAAAAAAAAGAACAATAAGTGTTTGAACACATGTAAAATCCCGTTTAAGTATAAAATATATTTAATACAAATCCGTATTCACCCTTACAAAGTATAATAAAAAACATCGATCGATTGGGGTAGACTCGAAGGTTACAATCATGTATGTATAAAAGTAATCTTCTGATCTTAAGAGGTTTATAACGGATTAAATGTTTTATTTTATGAATAATAACATTATTTATATACTTTCGTTTGTTACACACAAAGAAATATGTAAATATTTGATTTGACTTTTCAATTCATGTAGCAATGTTCACAGGTTAATTCAGAATGTAATTAATTTTTACTTAACGTTAATATTTATTAAAGAATTTAATGAAAAATGTTAATTCTTTAAAATTTGAATTTTTATTGATAAAATTTAATTATTTAGACCAGAATACATTTGAAAATTTTATTTTTTTAAAAAAATCATGTTAAGTATAAGGAATTAGTGCATGTTTTAGTTTTTTTTTCATATTTTTTTCAAAATGTATTTATTACAAGTATGATTATATTTATATAATAATAACACAGTTATTATATATATATATATAAACATCATTTTGATTATATAAAATTTTAAAAATAATTATTGTAAATGACAATGAAAATAAAATACAATTGAGAATTCAGATAAGTCATTTAAACTTTAATCCATTATCGAAGTGCTAATCAGTCATTTTTTATAAATACAGTTAATTAGGGATTAAAAACTTTTCTAATTCAAGGTAATATTTGATCTTTCATAATCAATGTGTTTAAAGACAGAACAAATAATCATTAAAGTTATCTATCAATAATCTTTTATTATAATTGAAAATATTTTCAAAAGGATTTTGTTGATGATTTAATAAGAATAATTTTTGAAAATGTTTTCCTTATTTCTGGCATTGTTCATGTCATAGAAAAGTTAGATATACGATAAAACTTAATTAAAATTATTTACGAGGAAAATTAATTTAATTAAAAAATATTTTTAAAATGTTTTGCATTATAGGATTATTGGAAACAATCTTGAGTGATTATAATAATATATTATAAGTTGTTTTCTTTAGTCGAAATAATAAGATTAACTGGAAAGGTTTATTTTTGTTGTGATAAAATATTTTTTTAAAAATATTTTCCTGCTTTTTGTTTTATGAAATATATCTTATATACGCATGTATATGTATATATATATATATATATATATAAATATATATATATATATATATATATATATATATATATATATAATCCCTAACATTTAATAACTCTCTATTGGATTTAGGATTTATTTAAATTCTTTCAGACTAAATGATTAGCACTTTTCTTTTCTACAGATTCTTTTAAGTTAATTTATAAAATTCATTGATTTTTCATTTATTCATTGATCTCTTTCTAACCTTTTTATATTTCTTAGCTTCTACTTAATACTTAATGAACTCATAGGTTCTTTCATATATGTATCTCCAATTACATTACTTTCACCATTTAATACGTCCTACCACAATAAATTATTTATTCTTATAATTATGTCTCTAGTTTTATTTCTTTTCGTTCTTTTGAATCATTTGAGTTTCTGTCAGCGCCGTATTTACAATAGGTGCCGCTCTGATGAAATGTCGTCCCTCTCCCCCCAAATTTTATCCAAATAAATTAAGAGAAATCCGTGACTGTTGGTAATTTTGAGAACATTTCAGCAGAAAAAAATTTAATGATCACTGAAAAGTTTGTAAAATTTTCCATTCATTTGATTTATTTAAAAAATGCAAATTATAAAGTTCTGTTACACACATTTCAAAAACAAAATTTGAACTATAAAAATTTCAAATTTAATTTTTCATTTCACATTTGAGCTACCTATAATTGGAAATTATGATTGAAAATAAAATTATCTAGGTTTTCAAAATTTGTCGCTCATCAAAATTTGCCACCCTGTGCAGCAGCCCATGTTGCCCCTGTCTAAATTTTACGCTGGTTTCTGTGCTCCACTACTATTTTCAGCACGTGTGCCATATCCAAATAGATTTTAAATAACTCATTGTGGGTAGATTTTACAGTAATTCGAAATTCTATTAAAATTGTCGATAAATAATTTTTATCTAACTGTACAGTACACTTTTCAATCGACATAACAAGTATAAAAAAATGTATATTTCGATAAAAAGAATTGATTTTAAAATCAGTTTATTTTATTGATTTTTTCAACATTCCCATGTTTGTAAATTTGCCAAATTATTTGCAGGAAATAAAAATTCGAAATTTAATACGCATCGTAAACGTACGCATATACATAAATCAACATTTGCTTTTTATGTACGTCCTTTACACAACTATTATTATACACAGCTTTATAGGAAGTCAACAGTAAGAGTTGAAAAGGTTGAGTTAGTAAAGCTGTCACCTCTTTTGTGTATATATAGCATTAAGTTTGTTCAAACATTGTTCGAGTAAAAGGCATTCGAGTAATGAACAACTACCACAAATCTTATGTATGTATTAATTATGATGCGCTGTATTTGTACGTCATCTCTTGGGTGAAATCGTTGCGCTTAATTCAATTTATTCTATCGAGAGCACGTATGAAATCTAAAATAACATCAACTACTTGTTTATTTGAAAATAAGACTTGACTAGAAGGAAATCATACAAGATTCATTGCAGTAATGTTATTAGTAAACTGTTACTAGTAAATATATAGCTGTGCATAATGATTTTTAACCCTCCACCATATATAAAATCACAATTTATTTTTATATTTATCTAATTAAATCAATTATATTTTCAATAATTAATAATATATATATATATATATATATATATATATATATATATATATATATATATATGAATTTATGCATTTTAAAACAATGATATTCTACATTTTCGCATCCCCTTAGGAAATTCGTGACCCGTAGCTTAGAAATGTTTGTAATGTTATTTGAAATTTCTCATATATAACGCTATAACGTGTATTGGTTATAAAACAAGAATTATTCGACTATAGTGAAGATCAGTGACCTGCTTCGACCTGCTTTGATCTTTGGAAATTTCTGATAAGTTCATTAACAACGTAACATGGACTTTATATATATATATATATATGTATATATATATATATATATATAATTAATATTTTTAAATAAAATTTTCAGTAAATTTATTAATTATATATCAAAATTACAAGAATAGGCAATTCAGATTCGAGCCACTTTATACATTTGTGGCTAGAAACTTAAAGCATATATACGATTGTGATTCAAACTGAAAAGTAAATTAGTATTAAGTCGCCCCAGTACATTCTATACATTTTTGGGACTATTTTTTTGCTAAACTGTTTAAATAGCATTCTCGGAAGTCTTCTTTTTTACATTTTGTCCTTTCTAATATTTTTATTATAGCGGTCGACGTTTTCTTGCTCTGAAAAATAATTTCAATATTTTTTTGCTTCTCCATTCTTTTGTAAATTCTAATTTTTTTTCATTAGAATGTCAGTCAAAATGTCAGTTTTTGTTTCATGGTTATTTTTTTTAATAAGTTATTTTATGTTTTATAGCATAATCTCATTTATGTAAAATGTGTTAATGGGAATAGTTGTTTAATTCTATATTGTGACAATTAGCGTCGTATAGAAAAAGTCATCGATTTGCATTTAATCTCTTTATATATTATTTTATATATAAAGAGATTAACCTCTGCTAAGTCAAAAAGATATGATAAAAATTATTTGGAAAATAATATCCAATATCACAAATTTTAATCCTATCTGATGAAGATTATAGTTAAATATTCAAGAATGACTGCCAAAAACAAATATTAAATTGAAAAATATTTATTTACGATAGTGGAATTCGATTTCTTTCCGATAGACAAAACATTTAGTAGCAATTTGTTCCAATTTATAACAATTATCAACTATGATAATGATACGCTTCCATACTAGATGCAAATGCATCAATTACCCGATAATAATTGCTTAGAAATAAACATTGTGACTAACAAACCCGTGTTCTTCGCAACCTGTTCTTCCCTATTAGACACAATAATATATTTCTGATTAAATTTACGTTTACTCATAAATTGTTCACTCATTTTAAAACCACAAAAATGTTTCTTATCAAAAATATTCAATAACTGATTACTCATTATTTGTGACTGTTGCTTATGTGCATTTTGATGGTGATAATATTATTCTTGATGCTTAAATATATTTTTATTAATAAAATATATGGAAAAATACATTCACAATTTATTCAGGTTGTACAAAAAAATGATAGCAATAAAATAAATATGCATTAAACACTAATTTATCAAGAAAAAACATACTCTAGTTTGGAATCTAATATTTTCAATAAGGATTTGTTTTAATCTTTGTTATATGATCATGAATATTAATTTTTTTACATATAAGCGACACTTCTTCGAAATCAAAGTTTATAATTTATTCAAGTCATTGTTGTTATTATTAAAAATGATGTTTTTGTTTGTGTAAATTAATTGTATATAAAATATGCGTTTAAAATTGAACGTAAATTCATGTAAGAACATAAGAATGATTATTACTTTTTAAGATTAATCAATAGAAAGTCAAAAGTTAAAGATAAGTTGTTTATTAGTTCCATAACTAATTCTTAAAATAAATTGTTTACATATATTAATTCCCAGATGTACATAAATTGTAGCATAAATGATTATTTTATTGTGAAAAATTACGATTAGAATTCAGGTCAATGTAAAATTTCTTACATGTTCTCAGTCATCGGTAATAATTCTTGTCAATTTTTAGTACTAATACAAAATATTTATTTGAAATGTATATTGTAAGGCTTCAACAGTATATTATTATGCAAATAGTTAGCTTTTATTTCTGATTCTTTTTAAATTAGTATTCATATAGTAGCATAGACTAAATTTCATAAATATATATATATATATATATATATATATATATATATATATATATATATATATATATATAATTTCATTATATCTTCTCTTCATTCGCACACACTTTAAAATGATAAAATTGTATGTTTTCTAATTTATTTTTAGTCTATTTGTTACTAAAAAGGCAATAGAAACTAAAATTGATTTTCTTCTTAATGATGTTAAACTCCATTTTCATAATGTAATTATTGTCTTCTTCTTTCTTTTAATTGAAACTCTTTTGTATAATAATCCCTGTATATGATTTTTAGTATTATTGACATGTTAAATAGGCTAACGGTTAAATTTCTCAATTAATAACTCAAAAATTAAGTCATAAAAAGATTTAATCATTCTTTTTTAAAAGTGTCTATTATGAATATCAAATATTTTTAAAATTAATGACTTTCTTAAAGCATAAATGTGTAATAATTCCATAATTATTTCTGACCTAAATTAGTTTAAGATCGAAACTTTACGATTTTCATACAGTTTTCCGTTACAGTTGTTTTTATAGTTAATTTCATTTATCTCATATTTCTGTACACACGGTGTACACGAATATATTTTCATATAAAATATATAAACTAGTTATAATCGTAATACATACTTTATCGTCATTTTATGCAGAACTAAAGTTAGAACTACAGACTAATAAAATTGCTATTATTAGATTCGTATATGTGGTGTTATATGAAATATCCTGACTATATTATTACGGATATTACTTTTATTTGTCATTTTTACTCGGTATAATTCGTTCGATAAAGTGAATATTTTTATAAAAATTAATGTTTCGCCGTTTTTTAGAAAATAAAAATATAAAAATTTGTGTTTTTTTCAATCGAATATACCTTGGATTTTTTTTTTGTTGAAGCGTAGCTCCTGTTTTTATACTTTTTTATATATGTAAATAGTTTTACTGAATACCCACTTAATAAAGACTATACTTTTATTACATTAATATGAATAAATGTTTCAGTATTTAATAAAATAATAACAAAACTAATCAACTTGATTTAATATTTTTTTTCTTATTTTTTATGCTATTCGTTTATTGAAAGTTCGGTCCAATCATAATATTCTTAATATAACTTAAGTGCGTATTAAAAGGATTGTTATAGAAAACCAAGGGGCTCCGCCCACTACCCTCTACGTTCGACGATTCCCAGGAATCTCCACCCCCGCTCGTTGTGCTCGTTCCCTCGACAGTACTGTTATTAATATGATAATAAAACAACTTAAATTTATACAATAATTGTTTATTTTAAAAACTACTCATCGGAAAAATCAAAACGAATATGATAAAAGAATGAGAAAGAATTTTCATTTATATTCAATGCTATTTATTAACATTAATTCATTATTCGCTAATCGTTAACGTTTTACTGAAATCAGAAACAATCGGAACTTTATGAAGAATATGATGAAAGAGGGGAGGTGTAGAGGTAAGAGGAAAACAACAAAATTTTTTCGTGGTATTAATCAGCCATACCGATGGAATATTTTTATTATAATAGAGAGCTATAGTACTTGCAATTAGTGCAATTTAAACAGAACTAATACAACGAGTAACGGTTATAACGAGGAAATGTAATTGATCTGGCAGTCGGCTTCATAGAATTCAGTTCGATCTCGTTTTTTCAGTCGTGGGTTTTTAATTGAAAATATATTCGATTTCAAATCTTTATATTATTTTTTATCCTTGAATACTTATATACATTTAAAATTAAACTGGGACTCTTCTTGACCATCGCAGACTTGACTTTTACTGATTAAAATTTCAACATTTTAATACTTGTGTAGTTGTTATAATAAACATGGTGTCTGTAGTAAAATGAAGATAGAAGGCGCTTTTTTGATATTTCACCTTAGGCGATAAAGTGTCTAGTTATGGCTCTGAATATATATATATATATATATATATATACATGTATATATATATATATATATATATATATATATATATATATATATATATATATATGATGTTTTGAAAATATGTCAAACAGACAAAATGAAAACATTTTCATAATAGGACCGAATCACAAATAATATCTAAAATTTAAACTGAATATATTTATAAAATTTAATAAATTCACCTTATTGGTTTTCAATATACGCAGTTTATTCAAAATAATAATTCCAGCTGCAACGTTTCACATCGCTGCTCTGCATAATTCAGTTTTATTGTATTTGACCTGCCTTACATCATTTTGACGATGTTGAGAGATGACAGCTTTTCATAAATTTTAAAAGAACTGTGACAGAACTCAGACGGAGAGAGCATCAAAAACGGAGATAAAATAATGACAAGACGTAATTTCTCTGCGGAAACCCGAAGTTTGGAACGTTACAAATTATTATTATTTTTTTTTCTTTTTAACACAACCCATTTCCTGTTCATTACTTTTCTCAATTTTTATACGGAACGAAAATGAAAAATATACTTTTATATACACATTTACATTTTTATGTTTTTCATATACTAGAAAGTATTTATTTAACATCTTCTTTAAAGCAATTATTTATGAATAATATTTTTTTATGTATTGGTAACAGAATTAAAATTTTTTTCAGTAGTTTTAATACTTTCGACGACTGGAGTGATAGTAAAAATTAAACTTTATTAATAGTTTTATTGCATTTATGTGTATTATGAAACTAAAAACATATTTTATATTATTTTTCACTATAAAATATAAACACGAATTTCTTTGTATATGAAAAAAATCTGAAAGTCGAAAGGTTAAACAAATTCTATAGATGAAATCGCAAACATTGAAGTATGATTTAAGTATCGGTATTATCTTCTACTCTAATAAACATGTTTAGTTATCATCCACTTAAAATAACTATTTAAATAAAAAGTATAAAACTGAGGTTATTGATCGGTCTAAGTAATAATAATACATTTTATTTGTTTTATTGATTGTAAAATCACATCACGTATTCGTTGAATAAGATTATTATTATCATTTAGAAATTATTAAATATATATGAACTAAATATATTAAATAAATTATTAAATATATTAAATAAATTTTAATTATTATGTCATTTCTGATTCCCAAAAATTTCTGATTACAATTTATACATTCAATAATATTATAAACTTTTAAAATGTGAATACTAATCCTTTATGATTCAATGTAATCATGAAATTTAATTAGGCAGATTATTAACACAGATAATTCAAAAGGAACATGTCTATATCTCCATAAAGGTAATGAACAAATAGTGGTTACAGAAAAATTATTCAAATACAATTCTATCAAATCATTCTTTGAACCAAATCAGATCCATTTTGATATGACCAAATCAGATCTAACTAGATCTGACTAGGAATGATTGAGAGTGACCAGAACTGGCCAGGTATGACCATGACTGATCAATCCTGACTATTCTTATTCAAATTTGACCTGACCATACCTGATTCAAATTAATTACTATTCTTATTTTTGTATAGAAATATAAGTGACTATATTCAAGAACTTTTTTAAAAAAATATATTCTTGTAATGCTCTTATCTTCAAATTTTGGTTTTTGTGCTTATTTTCACTTTCTAATAATGAAAATATCTCTGAAATGAAAGAGTTTTAATGAAATCTATCTCAAGTAATATGAAAGCAGAACTTAATCCTATAATAGCTGAAAACCTCCAGCACTATTTCTAAAAATGACGAGATAATTGGGATAAATGCATATTATCGTGAAGAGATTAGTGCGAAGACACAAACATATGTGTTTATTCTTTAAAATAAGAGCTAAACATAAAACTTTTGAATCAGATCTTATATACTTGCATATATATATATACATATATATATATATATATATATACATATATATATATATATATATATATATATATATAAAACAGGAAAAAATGAAGTAATCGAATGTATAAGAAATAGAAATAAAAATTCAGCAGCAATGATGCATAAATTCTGAATGTCATGACTATTGAACCAATAATCTTGACCCTATAAAGGTGCGTTGAAAGTTGTTCATCTGCAAACTTTATTAATATTGAGGTTGCAAAATTTATTCAAGTATAAGTATGTCGATATCAGTTATAAAATATTTTTTCATTTTGCAAATGTCGAATACCGAACATTATTAATAAAATAATATTTGATTATAATATTTATATAATTATAAATGAATGAGATGTTTTTTTTATGTACGATTTCGGGTCATTTTTCAGTTATTACTACACTGATTGGATAATGTCAATTTAATATTTTTATTTTCGAAGAAGCAAACTTATGTATCAATGACAATTCGATAAAAATGTGTCCAAAAAACAATAGTTAAGAATAATTTAAGTCAAAAAAGTATGGATATTTATTTATTGATATTTTTTATGTATTAAGTTGGTAGAAAAATAATTGCGGTTTATGACCTTTAAGTTGATATGCATTTTTTAATTTAAGTGGTTTTAAGTGGTCCTGAACTGTTGGATGACTAACGCCTATCTTTTGTGCAAGATGTTTCGTACCAGTTGATAAAGTATTTGTTAAAAACATTGCGAACTTAATAAATAGATGATGTGAAAAATATATGTACTCTAACTTACAGCTGAGATAATGTAAATGTAAAGTATGTATGTATTTACGGATAGGTATTGTATGTATATATTTCTGGAGGTTTTTTGATGCTTTACACTTGTGGTATTCACCGTTTGTTTCGTTGGTTCGACGTTGGTTTACTTAACATGGTGATCCGTGATTCGCGTTCCCATATACTCCACCCTACAGGCGGCCCAGCCTTATTCCTTTAAATTGGTTGAGAAATTACATTGACAAAATCAGTTTTACCATCATAGACAATAAATCCTTTGCTAGTAATTTAAAATGTAAATATTTTTTTAATAATACATCTTTCCACAAATCATCTATCTATCTATTTCTATCAATTCTATTAGACATAACGACCAACTGAAAGCGTTAATTGAATCAAAACCACGCACAACAATCCGAGAGCTTGCACAAAAATTAAGCGTTAGTCATCCAATAGTTCTGGCCCACAAATGTAAAAATGTATATGAATGCGAAGGTCATAAACCGCAATTATTTTTCTACCAACATAATATTAAAATATATATTATGTCTGAAATCAATTAAATTAAATTTTCTTTCCGAATAATTTCGGATATAGGCAGGATTAATTTTATAATAAATGGCGTTAACAATAAAGAATATTATCAGCGTGTAAATGTCCAGAAACTAAATTTAAAAATGAACTCAATAAAGTGTTTGAAACGTATTCATTTATATTTAAATTCATACACCGGACCGAGCACAATATTAAATTAAAAGAACCGTAAATGATTATAATCGTTATATTGTTAGCCTTTATTTGAGAGTCGCGGCATATATTGTTATGAGCTATTATTAAAATATCTAACGCAGATGGGGTGTTGCGAACAGCCGTAATGACAACACCTCGTTAGGAGTCTATTGTTCGTGTGTCACACGCTTGTCACATAGTTCCACCTGCTTACCGTATATATTGAATATGTTTAAAACAGATCATGCAGTGTCGTATTTAGTACACATTATCGCATATAGTAATTAGAAAATAATGTACAGGCGAAAGATGTACAATTAAATTCGATAGATTGTTTGAAAAATATATTTTTGAAATTTTTTTTCAAAAAAGTGTCAATTTTTGTTAAATCTTTCAATATAATTCTTTATTTTATATATATATATATATATATATATATATATATATATAATGTAAGGATTGAAAAATAATCTTTCTTTTTCTGCAGTTGTGTTTGATCAGTTAATAATATTTCATTCATTTAAGTTTCATTGATTAATGTACATAAATTGTATTTCTATAGAACACATCTCAAGTATTTTTCATTCATCTGACAAACCATGAAAATTCTTTGATCAAAAATGTTCAATAATTGATGTTCAATGATTGATTATCGATCATTTTTGATTATTACTCATGTTTATTTCAATAACGATCCCATCCTCTTTAGAATACTCATGTACGTTGATCGTTTGATATGTATGGCAAATTTATACACGGTTTTTCGGAAAAAATCGATTTTATATCTCAACATAGTCTCCATTAGAGGCTATACACTTGGTCCAGCGAGTCTGCCAAACACGCATTGACGGCGGCGATGACATCCTCGTTCGACAAGAATTTCTTCCCACCGAGCCAAATTTTTAAGTTTGAGAAGAGGTAAAAATCACACGGGCCTAAGTCCGGAGAGTAGGGTGGATGAGGAATCAGTTCGAAGTCTAATTCTTGCAATGTTGCCATTACGACGGTCGATTTGTGGGACTGTCGATTTGTTTGTCCTGGTGAAAGAGTACTTTTTTGGTGTCACATCATAGAAATTTACCAAACTTATCAAACGACCAACGTATAAAAGATCTGACAGATTTTTTATACTGTCATTTGCTCAATGTTACAAAAAATATTTGTTTAATTTATATTATTTCATCTAATACTTGAATTTATGTTAAAATGTTCGATATTCATACATGTTAGTAATCATTTTAAAAACATCACAAATTTTGATAATAAAAATAAATCTTGAAATTGAACTGTTCTGAAGTGAACGATAATGTATCATTCTTTGTGATTAATTGAACAAAAACAATTCAGCAACTCGTAAAATAGTTTGTCGTAAAATGGTCAGTCTTGCAAAAATGTCTAAAAAAATCAAAAAGATTTTATGGCAAGATATATGAGATGTCACAGTTGTTAACAGTGAAGAATAAAGGTAAACAATTCGAGATGTTTAAAATAAATAAATTTGCTCATATTGGATATTAAAAATATTTATGAAGTTTAAAAGTATATTTCAGTATATAATAAAGGTTCTAAAAACAATCAAATGAAATGAACAAATTATTTATTATAAAATCAAGCTCCAAAGTAATAACAATACAAATTTATATTTGGATAATATGTTTAAATCTCAGAACTGATATATTATAAAACAGAGTAACTATATATATATATACATGTGTGTCTGTGTGTATGTGTATGTATGTATATATATATATATATGTTTATATATTACGGGTTTGTTACTGTTTTAACGTATGAGAGATACTCCAAAACGTTTCATTAATAAATATCCTACTATGCTTTATGTTACAAAGAGGCACTGCTACTAGTCCTAGTCTGTAATCAATTCCACCACATATCACATATATTATTGTGGTGCGTCATGAATAAACACGTGGTTGTGCTATCATCAGCGGATGCTGGAAGCTTTGCGATGCACGACGTCTGATAACATTGTGTGTATGTCTACGTGGACAGTCGTTACATTTACCAATCGTACTTCTGCATATAAATAAAGCTTCTCTCTGCTGCAAACTACTAAAGATTTCTGAACTGACTGAAATATGTTATTGATAATGTTTTGTTTATATTTTAACCAGTCACTGTATATATATATATATATATATATATATATATATATATATATATATATATATATATATATATATATATATATATATATATATATATATATATACGAACAAAGATTGTGTTACATTAAGAAGAACACGTATCCAAATGATTAAATCCAAAGTACTAAAATGGGAAAACGTACTTATTACTTAATTTATCAATTAAAAACATTGTTTCATGTACAGTTTGAATACATAAAAAAAACACTTTATCATTAAAGACAACTGTATCAGTTTTTTAAACCATCTTATATTCTCTATAATAGAAATAAATAAATATAGAACCTATTTATATTTTTTTTTTTCATTAGAATAACTTGATATATATATATATATATATATATTGTTTACATTATTTAGTTTTTAAAGACGAAATTAATGAAAAAAAGTATTGAATCATTAACACGAATAAATAATTTTAATCATATATTCATTTTTTTCATTCCAAAAAAGTATGTTATTTAATATACAAGAAAAGAATAATGCAGCAAATTCTGTGCACACAAAATGATTTATTTGCAATGATAAGACCTGAAGGAAAGTTATTTTTGTTTGAATAATATAATGAATATATGTTGGTACTGCATATCTAAATTAATAATTAAATTCGCAAAACATTCGGAGTACAGTTTAAAGAGCACAAAGTTATAAAAGCGCTTTAAAAGCCTTAACTGTGTCAATTAATCGCAACACAAATAATTATATTGGAGTTTAAAATTGTATGTATTTAGAACGCGGCTTACGATGAAGTCATAATAGGAAAATTGAGAAACAGTCATGTATTTTCGAATTGTTACCATTAAAAACGTCTTCTAGTTTCGATTATTTTCGTTTAACAATGAATATACTGTAGAAAAAATGCAATTATATTTGGTTATTGATTGATTTGTAAATGTAATTATGAATACGGATGTTTTATAATTAAAATATTTATAAAATAAGTGATATTCGTAATTAATCATACGAATATTTTTCGTATTAGGTAGGTAGAAAAATAATTGCGGTTTTGTATAATTGCGTTCAGTTCGTGCGGTTTCCATTTGCCAACCTTTTTTGATTTTACTAGCTGTTTTGCCGTTCAAAATTGTTGGATATTTAATGTATAAATTTTGTGTAAGCTCTCGAATTGTTGTGTGTGGTTCTGATTCAACTAACGCTTTCAGCTGGTTGTTATGAAATGAAGAAAAACGCCGGCTACCTTCTGAATCTTCAAGGTTCTCGTGCTCAGTACAAAATTTTTGGACCCACCATTGCACCGTACGTTCCTTAACAGTATCCATACTAAAAGCACCGTTTAGTTTACGAGCAGTTTCTACTACTTTACCACTCGTTTAGAACTCATAGAAAAAATTGCTTTTATTTGGTTCTTTTCCATCTTTAATTCAATAGCCCAATTTGAAGCAAAATTAATAATAAAACCAAAGTCGATGATACCGAAATACAAACCGAAAGATGTACTTTAAAATGATATTAACATGAACACGATGAAACGACACTTTCATTGAAAAAAAAATTAAAGTTAGAATTCAGAAAACAAAACCTGCAGTAATTTTCTTACCGACCTAATATTATAATATCTGCGATGCAATTTCATATATGCAATTATGTTTATCAAACTTGTTTCACGTAATTACATCATAATGATATTTAATTTTCCTGGTGGTCATTTAAATTTATATTCCACAGTTGAGCCACATTTGCCTGTATAAACTTGTATGTAAAATATATTCGATTTGATGAACATGATATGCTTTACAGCTTCAGTTCTGTGAATAAAATTCGTGCAGAAACTTTGATACAAATAAATTCTTCAAGCCCAAGACTTTGAAACTTGTAATACGGTTTCATATGCTACGTATATTCATATAATATACGTTTCATATACATTTCAAGCTTTCGTAAAAGTAAAGTTTCAAACTCGATTTTAAATGGCTTTATAATTCTCTTTTGCGGAATATACGTTTTTTTCTGTTTTTACTTTGCTGTGATGGAAAATTATTACATTGCTCATTATTTTCAACTTTATTAGATTACAGGCGTTTCGATCATTGTGGGATACAGAAAAAACTATGATTATTTAGAGAATTGTTTTTTAATATTTTTTTTTTTATATTATTTCGATTATTGTTTGTATATATATATATATATATATACTTGTGTGTTTCCAACCAATAGAAAAAAAGAACTTTAACATTGTTACCAAAATTTAATTTACAAAATATAATCACACAAACTCACGAAAAACTGCGACATTCTGAGACGTGTATTCCTTATCTGCACGAATAGTGACAATAAAAAGAACTCGTCCATCTAGACATGGAATCGGTTTGAAAGTTAATTGAATTAGAAGAAAATACCTTTATCCGGTTGACTTTGAAACGAAGAGTCAAACTTCTTGGATATATTGTGTTCTTATATATATATATATATATATATATATATATATATATATATGTATATATAAATTATAAAATAGTTAAAGAAAATAATAGAATAAAAAATGTATTAAAGTGGTTTTGTTCAAACGCTTAACACTAACAAATGAACACTGTTTCTAGATAGGTAACTAATTTTCATTAATTTTCTCTAAACAAAACAAAACTATTTACAACCTCACACCACCACTCGACTTCATTCAACGTATATAAATCAATCCATTTCAATTTCAACGTCGTGTTCCCTTGTACCTGTGCTTGTAACTTCTGTTATATTTTCTGATACAGTTGTAATAGTATATCATCTCCAATCTGAGAAAGCTTAATGTAAAAGATATGGTTACGTTTTCGATATAATCCAATAAAGATTTAAGAAAGAGGGTACGAGCTTGAAGTGGACTTCGTCGAAATCCACGAAAATACATTTTGTTTATTCCCAGAGGCCTAAACTGTATTCACCGTATGATGAACACGACTCGAAATGGATAAAGTTTCGAAATGCAATTTCCAATATGTTTATGTTCTGTTAATAAAGTATTTCGTACTATTGGTTTCATATACGTTACGATTTCGGGTTCAAACTTTTTATATAATTGAAAAAATATTTTAAGGTTCTCCTATGTTGAAAATTATCACAAAATTATTATTTCAGTTTTTATATATATATATATATATATAGTGTGTGTTTGAATAATTTTTTTTGTTTTTGTGTAATTTTATTACAAAGATTCTAATTTATTTATTTTTTTTCAGGTAAGCAGTCATTACACAGATTAATTGTATTAGTAAGTAGTTTTATTCTCTTTTATTTCTTTTTACATATTTGTATATATACATATATATATATATATATATATATATATATATATATATAATACAAATAAATAACATACATTACTAATATACAATAATTATTATTTCTAATAAATCGTATTAATCGAAATAGAAACTATCAGAATTTATATATTTCTACTAATCAAAAACGTTTATTTACCTTATTTTAATAAAAAAGTGCATTTTTATAGCTCTTAAATTCTGATAAGATATTTTTGCTTCTTTGTAATTGTTGAACATTTTTTTTTCATAAAGAATCTTTTCCAAATGCATTACAAGTTTGAAATTGGTACGTCACTCCGCGCTTTAACGACAAGTGTATAACATTCCGATTGTGGCTAAGATAAAACAAGCGTAACAAAATTATACCCAATTCTTTTATCCTAACATAATTTCAAGGCGAAAATTACGAAAACGACACTTTTTAAAGAAATATTACCATGGTTAGATTAAACAAAGGATATGTTTTAAAACGTAATTTAATATAAATATTATATTTGTTAATTTTTATATCTGAAATCACATTGGTGTACTTAGCTTATGTTTTTCGTTCTGGTAAATCATTCTTATCTTAATCTACCATGACATTTGCGGCATTTAAACTATCTCTAAATATCTTATAGATTAATTCAACGTTTATTCAGTATATCTAAAAACTAGCTGAAGATGATCGAAGAGTTGAAATTAGTCGTGGAAGATAAATACTCGAATGATTCGTTAAGACTAAGATCACCAGAATAATATTAAGAAGTATTTATTTGTCTATTTATCTCTCTCCCTTTCTCTCCCTCTCTCTCTCTCTATATATATATATATATATATAAGTTCATATATGTAAATATATATATATATAAAGAAAAAGACAAAAACAAAGATAGGGATACTAATAGATAGTTATCACAATTAAAAATAAGGAAAAACAGAATAAAACTTTCCATTATTTCTGTATCCATCTATCTATCTATTTATCTATATCTACATATATATATATATATATATATACATATAGAGAGAGGTAAACAATAGATAGTTAAATAATAGATCATGATAATAAGAAAAAAACAAAATAGAACTTACCATTATCTGCATAAATATATATATATATATATATATATATATATATATATATATATATATATATGTGCAATAGATTGGCAGAAAGTTCTCAATATTACACTTACGTTTAGGTACGTATTGAAATGACAGCTTATTAACTGTACATTGCAGGAACAGGTGTACAATGTAGGTAGAAGGAAATATTTTCTAAAAACGACATCAAGTACGATAGAACACTATTATCGTGTGTCTATCCGATTCATCTATGACGTTTCTGTGTTCTATTTACTGAGATAATGATAGAGGAATACATTGTTTACATTAACACAAAACATTTTATTCGAACTGTTTTACTTATAATCACTCGTTACTATATTTGTAATGTTTTTTTCGAATGTCTCTTTTTTATGTGTCATTTAATATAAACCATATTTTTTTATAAAAAAAATGTCTGTATTCTTTTGTATTCTGATATTCGAAAAAAAATAATATCAATGAATGATTATTAAAAATTGAATGGAAAGCACTTGCTCCAGTTTGATATTCAACATAGAGTAAATCGTATAAAATATGCACGGATCAAAATTTAAAAATAATCATTTAATGAACAGTACAAGTTTCAAATAACATATTGCTTCATCAATGCTCTGAATAAATTCTTATCCAATTTCATTAAATTTGAATGATTTATTGCTTGCCTTTTACATAGGTTCAATGTATTTTCTAACATTCTTCTCCTTTCTATTTATTATTCTCTTTCTCTGGGACTTTTAATCTTTTGTTTGTTTCCCAGTTCGACAGTTTTTCCAATATAATTTATCTATTACTATTTAGGTCTCTTAGTATTATTATTATATCTGTGACACTTACTTCATTTTTATCCATCATTTTATTGTACTATTTCTCATTAATCTTTGTCACGTATTTCCATATTTCGAATGTTTGATATCATTGAATTATCTTATTTCATCTTCCTTGATCTTTTTTGAACGTATTAATCTTAAAAATCTGTGAACTTTATTAAATGATGTTTTTTAGATGATTAGTTCTGTATTTCTACAAGACATATAAACTATTTTATTCTATTTATTTGTATTTCAGGAGTTCAGTTCCTATTGTGTTTTATCACTTAAGTTTTAGGTGTTTTAATATAGTATTCAATTTAATTAAGGAATTATTCTAGCCTAAATGTGAACTACTATTATAAGTGTTCGAGAGCTAATAATTGTTGATATCAATATGCTCTCAATTTTTAAATAACTAAGTGTATATATATATATATATATATATATATATATATATATATATATATGCGTATTTATGAACACAAATACTCATAGATTTAATGACTATTTTCTCCCATTTTCAATTTTAATTACCGAATATAAAACGATCAAAAAAATACTAATTAATTCTTTACTTGCTTAATGATATTCTGAAAATTGAGTCTGTTGTGATCGATTTAATTAATGTTTTTATTTTATTTGTTATCTGAAAAGAAAACTTCCGGTCTTATTTTTTTTATTGTTTTAACACGTTTAGTGTTGAGGTGTCTTCTAGAAAAAAACATGTCACTAATCCTTTGTCAACTGTCTAAATCTTTTGGGATTAATATTATTTATATACTGTATTCTCATGGATGATTTCGAGAATTGGTTGAGAACTTAATTGCTCCTAGTTTTTCTTTATATATATATATATATATATATATATATATATATATATATATATATATGTGTGTGTGTGTGTGTGTGTGTGTGTGTGTGTGTGTATGCATGTTATAACATGGAATATTAAGAAATAATAAATGTTTTATAATATTTTTTATTAAAAATATATAAATAAAATGGTAGACTTGTTTATAATCTTATCATATTTGATTTGTTTAAATACATTACCATGGTATCTATGCTTGTATAGATTTTTGGAATGCTCCTTTATTGTTATTTTCAACTATCGATTGCGACCTTTTATCATTTATGGTTTATATTTCTTATACTCGAATTTTTGAAACACTAGTATCCAAAATGCAGATCTAAGGATTCTAATAAATTGCAAACTTAGTTATTTTTAACTTCAAATTAATTTTCAACCCAAAAGTCTTCAACAATCAGTTATTAATACTTTTCAATTGTTGCTTATGCTCATTTCGATGACGATCTCATCATCCTTAAAGTGCTACGTACAGAAAAAAATAGATATAAGACCTGGGTCAAATTTTTCTATATCTTAGCGCTCTGAGGATCATAGCATCGCCATCGAAATGTAAACAATAGTCAAAACTGATCAATAATTAGTTTTTATATGAACATTTTTTATAGTTTGTGTGATGAGAGAAAAAATCATTTATGAAAGTGAATTTAGCCACAGTGACAGGACTATATTGAAACATTCAAATGTTACAAGCTCCCCTTTTTCTATTAACCAGATTTATTCTAGATCTTTGTGTATTTCATAAAGACTATCGAATTTATAATCTGTATGTAAAACATCTTACTGCTAACATTACGTAAGTCCTTTGTTTTGCTTTGTAATATATGACCATTAGGTCGTTTGAAAATAATATTTTCGTTTTTGTTCGTAAAAATAGTCAATTATTTAAAAATGTACGTATTTTAAAATTGCAAGTTTTATTTATCTCAATTATAAAAAGATATAATTGTCTTTTTTTTTAAAAAAAAGCAACTAAAATTGTCACTTTTAAGTGGTATAATATGTAACATATACACACTGAATAAAACTTATAAAAAGTATAGCACAAAATTTCATCATTATAAAATATAGAGATAACATTTTTAATTTATACATTATCCGTGCATTAATCAGAACTTTGAAAGCACAATATGTGCACATAAAATAGTTTTACATAACACAGTACAGGAAGCAAAAAAAAAATATAATTTATTTTGTAAAGCTTTTAGCAAGCTCTCTCTATTTTTTAATAAATTACATTTTCAAAACTGTATATATGTTATTAAATCAAGCGTATAGAAATAACTTTAAAAAGTTATATATAATAAAAAAAGTCAATTTTAATTTAATTTTCTTATTTAAAAATTAATTCTGATCCATTTTAATAAAGTCTTGATTTTTATTTAGAAGAATTATTGATGCATGTTTAACTATAATTTTTAAACTACTCAGTCAAAAAAAGACAGTAATGATAGTCAGGTGTGCTATTATTATAAAAATGTATTAAAATAAGTATAAAAAAATATTTCAATAAAGTTTTCAATAATAGTTTTAAACGATAAAACAATGTTACCTTCATTTCAGAAGTTAGAATTAATTTTTTTTAGTAAATAATTCTCAGATTGTTTCATGAGAAACGAGCTGCTTTTTAATACAGACCATAAGGGAGTTTAATGACTTACCATCAGGTTCATTACGAGTATTGTTATCGTTCGTTATTATCAGAAAGCGTTACTAAAGTTTTCGATAACCGCTGTTTGTGGTCGATGATTAATGTGCTTTATATGACACTTTGATGCCTGTCTTTAATAATTACTTTCCACTAAAACGAATTCTCAGATCAAATATTGCACACTGTAAATAGTTAATGTCATTTACACACACACACAGACAAGATTATAAATGAGTGTATGTGCATATTTTTACGTATAACATTTTTATGCCAAAACTTCTACACTGACCCAGTTAAATATATCTGATTTCGTCACTTTCGAGTGTAAATACTATTTTTGCTAAGATTTATAAGTAAATGTATAGTCAAAACTTCCTGGCAATATTATATTACATTTTTTTGTATGAAATTGTTATACAAATGAACTCGTTTTAAAATTGTTAAACAAATTATCTGAACATGTGCTTTACAACAACACTGACCAAAATAGTCGTGTATTTTTATTATGAATCATAATATCAACAAAAAAACCTTTTCTTGCCTTTATACACACAGATTCAAGATAATACAAGCACACATTAATCATACAAATTCATATTTTACAATGAGGTTGATTTCTATAGTGATGTTTTTTTTTTTGAAATAAAGTAGTTTATATATATATATATATATATATATATATATATATATATATATATATATAGATATAATGTGTGTGTGTGTGTGTTTCATGAAAAGATTCAAAATACATTAAAAATAATTGATTTCAGATTTTATATTGTTGCAAATAAATTTATTTCAGTACATGTTTTACCATTGTACAACAATAAAATACCTGTGTTTAACGTTGTACTGAAAAGAAATAAATACATTTGCAACGCAAATAATTATACGATTGCAAAATCATAAACAAGTAGAAAAAATAGAACCATATGTAATTGCCAAACATTTAAGACATAAATAAATACGGTGGAACAATGAACATTGACTTAACTGAATTTGTTTAAGGTAAACAAATAAAAATTTTAAATTGCTAAAAATATTTATGATATTTGTGCGAGTTCGCTAGTGGCAAACACGTGAGTTATTAATGTACCAGGAAAAAAGTCAAGAGTCAGTCTGAAAATAGAGATAGATTTATATTAGTAGCGATATGTTTATTCATAATATGTGTTATACTTATTTTAATACCTGTGATTCCATTAGTGTGTCGTCTTGATGGTTTTTGTCCTTTTGAAATACTTGAGTTGCTGTCTTCCACTATTAGTTTCAATACGTCTGTCATCCGCAGTTAAATTTTAAATAACTTGGAATAGATAAATTTAAGAATTATTTAAAATGTACCTGAATATACCAACAAGAATTCTATACAAAACAGAAAAAATGATTTTATTATTTACACAAATATTAAGTTACATATTCTAAACTCTATTACTATTTGAATGAATTTTTAACTAGTATTTACTATGGGAATTGAAACACCTGTATATGTCATTGTAATTTATATTGAGCATTATTTCTTTATTATAATCACTGTTTCACTTAGTCATCATTTGTATTTTACATATTTTTTTCTAAACATTTTTTTACATATTTTTTTCTAATTTTTTTCATGTTCAACTTCTATCGAAGATCATGATTTTATCAATTATCATTTTTTCTTTTCTATTTAAAACATCTAAGGATTTTTGGTTAAATTTAACTCCTTGCTTTATTTACCCACGTCTGATATCTGATTTTTTCTGGACTTTACCACTTTAAGGATGATGAGATCGTCATCGAAATGAGCAGGAGTTATATATTTAATGCACACTTACGTTCATTAACAGTACCCACAACAAAAGCATCGTTTAGTTTACAAGCAGTTTCTGCTGATCTACCGCCCGTTTTGAACTCATACAAAAAATGCTCTTATTTGCTTCTTTTTCATCTTTAACTCAATAGCCCAATTTAAAAAAAAATAATAATAAAACCAAAGTCGATTTCACCAAAATACAGATCGAAAAATCCACTTTAAAATGATATTAACATGAACATGATGAAATGACACTCTCATTGAAAGAAATTAAGGTTAGAATTCATGAAACAAACACCTCAATTATTTTCCTACCAATCTAATATATCATTAACAAACTGGTAATAACGTTTTATTTTTTATCTTCTTAATTCAGTGGGTTGAACATATATTCTAAGATATTCTTTTCTTTGTGTTATACCTTCCTTTAGTGTAATGTTACTTGTTTATTCTTATATTTTCACTGATGAGATGCGAAAATAACGTTTAAGTCTTAAATAGATGTTTTTTATATGCATAAGTTTCCTGAAGTGTGGAAGATTAAAGAATTTCGAGGAGTTATCAACATTGTTTATTCGCATTTTATTATATTTTCTATAGAAAACAATTAATTTAATGATAATGGTGTTTTGTATGAATGAACTACTGGATATTAAATTCAGAGAAAATTATATGAATAAATATATGATAAATAATCATCTTCAGTTTTTTTCAAGTATGATGTTTCTATAAAAATCAGAAAGTACTTTTCATTTTTTTCCGTTTCATCAGTTACCATTCTCTTTTTTTTCGTTTAAAAATAATAAATAAATATTTCAAATCACAAAGTGGATAATACCTGGAAAATCTTCATTCTAAAGTTGTATGTTGATAAAGCTAAACTCTTGAAAGAGATACGAGGTCAGACAATTAAGTAATGCGACCGATTTTTTTTCTCGGCCTGTGGTAACACTGCGAACCTGTAACTCCGCCACCGTAATAGCAGATCCCTACTCTCTCGATTGAGACCTTTACCACCCTCGTACGATCATTTCTTCGCCAGCTGTTTAATGTTTTGTAACAACGCGCGTGTAGTGCATGTCACGAAAATGGAACCGAGAAATTTAGAGCAACGGTGCGCGATAAAATTTTGTGCAAAACTCGGCGAAACCGCGACAGAAACTTATGAAAAAGTGCTTAAAGTGTATGGTATTGATGCCCTGAGTCGTAGTCAGGTGCTTCAGTGGCATGCCGATTTTAAAAAAGGCCGTGAGAGCGTCAAAGACGAGGCGCGGAGCGGAAGGCCAATTCAAGTGCGAACCGACGCAGGGATGGTTCACAAAGAGTTCGTACCACCTGTACAAACCGTATATCAAGTATTCTACCGCAATGTGCTCGAAAAATTACGAAAAAGGGTGCTCAGAGTGCGTCCAGAGATCGCGAAGACTTGGGTTCTGCATCACGACAATGCTCCCTGTCACAGTGCGTTCAGTGTCTCTCAGTTTTTGGCGTCTAAAGGCATCGCAACGTTACCACAACCGCCCTATTCACCGGACATGTCACCCTGCGACTTTCTCCTATTCCCCCATATGAAAAAATTCGTCAAAGGTCGACATTTTGACTCCGTTGAAGATATCCAAGAATCTGTGACGAGGGTACTCGGAGAGGTCCCACAAGAAGTGTTCCAGAATTGTTACGAAAACTGGAACACTCGCTGGAATAAGTGTATAGATGCGGGAGGGGACTACTTTGAAGGGGATCGCAGCGATGTACCTTAATTTTTAAATATACTCGATTTTTGAATTTTGTCGCATTACTTAATTGTCTTACCTCGTACATGTTTATTGTAAATTTGGAAATGCTGTTTTATATTTTATTATCTTTTTCTTAATTTTAAATTACGAATTAAATATGTATCATAATCCTGAAATTGAAGTGTTTTCTCACAAGCACACATGCACATGTACAATTCGCATATCTGAAAAAACAATGTATTAAATGTTTATAAAACATGCAAACCCAATTCCCATAAATATTTCGTCACAGACAATAATGCGCGTTTTTATTTTTTACCGTCGAAACTTGCCAGAACAATAGTCGAAGTGGCACCTGTGTAAACTGCGAACGTTTCAATTGCGAGACTGTTTTTGTCGTCGCGATACAATTCTGTACGTTTAACGAGAAAAGTTCGCAGAGCAATACGTTGACTACAGGTGCTTCTATAATATCTGTCACGTGTCTACCAGTACCACGTTGTTGCTAATTACATCCGATAAGGTTAATCGTTTCTGCTAACATCCACCCGACATTAATAATTTACGGCACATTCGTTGGTCACCGTAATTAGTTTTTGATTTTGCACTAATGATAGTTAGTCGGTAGTTACATATAAAATATTACCATAGATATATGAACGGATTTGTATTTACATCCAATGTAATTTACTGCTACTCTACACCAGATGAATATCGTCAGATATATACACATTCCTGTACAGTAGCTATATATTGAAAATGTACAGTTTTCACTTTATAAATGAAATAATTCGTATATAGCGCGCTTTTTTTACATATTTCGAACTTAATTTCTATAAAATTTCGCTTATTACGACCGAAATTCAAAGCCAACGCCATATTGCTAGTTATGATAGCAGTTATACTTAATCATCATTTTAAACACCCCGTAATCAAATATTTTAAACTAGTCCACACGCATGTACATTAAAATAAAATAAAAAGTTTATTCCTCGTTTTTTAAATCAGTTGGAATTTAAACATTATTTTAACTGATCGATCGTTTTAAATTGTATGAAATAATTTTAGTACATTTTATATTAACTTTCATTATTTTATTTCTTCAATTAACTGTATGTTTATTTAAGTCCTGACACACATTTATACGGCGTATCCAAACTTCTTTATACATTTTAAAACGATTTTTTTTATATTTAAAAAACATTCTTCATTCAATTCATTTGTTAGAATAAAATCTCTCACTTTTAATTACTATTTCCATTGTCCTCCGCACAGATTACATTAATTTCTATTAGTTTGATAGGAAAGTAATTACGGTTTTTATTTTCTGAATTCTCACCTTAATTTCTTTCAATGAAAGTGTCATTTCAACGTCCTCATGTTAATATCATTTTAAGATACATTCTTCAGTTTGTATTTTGGTAACATCGACTTTGGTTTTATTATTAATTTTGCTTCGAATTGAGCTATTGAATTATAAATTGAAAAGAAGCAAACAAGAGCAGTTTTCATATTAATTCAAAACGGGTGGTAAAGCAGCAAAGACTGCACGTAAATTAAACGGTGCTTTTGGTGTGAGTACTGTTAAGGAACGTACGGTCCAATGGTGGTTTCAAAAATTTCGTGCTGGGGACGAGAGTCTTGAAGATGAAGAAGATCGTGTGCGTCCTTCTTCAATTCATGACGACCAACTGATGGAGTTAGTTGAATCATAACCACGCACAACAACTCGAGAACTTGTATACAAGTTATATGTCAGTCATCCAACAGTTCTTGACCACTTAAAACAGCTAGAAAAATCAAAAAAGATAAACATGTATATGAATTTTAAGGTCATAAACCGCAATTACTTTTCTACCAACCTAATAAAATAGCAAAAAGTCATTCTTAAATTTAAGTTTAGACCACCAACTATTATTTATATCATTTAGGACTTCTTTCACTATATTAAAAATATTTATATATAGTTTTATATTCATGAATTTCAAAATATAATTAATATAAATAAAAGCAAGTTACTTAGAAATATTAAAAATTTCGTTAGGTAATTAATACATTTTTTTACTAAGTCGGCTTTTCATGTAACATTTTTTAAAACATTTATTAAATTTCAAATTTATTAGCAATTTCATTAACTCATTTATTAATATTTGTGAAATTAATATTATATTATTGATATACTATATGAACTTTCAAGGAAGAAGAAAATTTGATAAAAATCGATTTACTTCTAAGCTATCTATCTATATATTTATCTATCTATCTATCTATTTATTTATCTATCTATTTATATATATATATATATATATATATATATATATATATATATATAAAGTGTAAAAAAGTTTATAAAAACTATGCATTTATATGTTTTCTTTGAACTATTAAGCACACTTCTACCATTATCATTATATAACAATTTTTTGTTGAAATCGCATGACCAGAATTCAAATCTTATATTAAGCTCAATTTGATATCTTGGATACCGAAAGCTACTTCATGTTCAAACAAAATTTCCACTAACTTACTATAGTGGTGTGTATCATTAAAAATTTAAATTGAAACATTGCGTGAGCGTAACAAGTGAAACGACCAACTACCATTGTGAATAAGAAATAATATAATAAAGTTTTTTGTGGTCGGCGTGTGGGTATTATTGGGGTATGCAATATTGGGCAACCGAGCTTTTTTATATTTTTACAATCATTTATGTTCAGGTTAGAAAGTATATAACTGTGGTCTCATTTTTTTTATATGAAGCGGTAGATATTTAAATAAAATCTTTTTTTTTATTCATGAACAAAGTGAAGTAAGAATAGTTTTTGTCGTTAATGAAATTATAAAACGTATTGTGACCTTTTTTGGGTCTTAAATATAACATACTGGTAAATAAATGACAAAAATATTTTTATTAAATAAAGATATCTTCTGTTTAAACACAATTTTAACCAAAATTAAATTTAATTAAAAATTTTTTTCACAACTATTATTTGATACTGTGACTAAAATGAATTTCAATAACCACACAGGTTTTTGATTAAATATATAATAATTTATTATTTATTCTTTATAGTTTTTTATATATATTTTAATGG
Source organism: Acanthacorydalis orientalis (assembly GCA_034766995.1). Lineage (NCBI taxonomy): Eukaryota > Metazoa > Arthropoda > Insecta > Megaloptera > Corydalidae > Acanthacorydalis > Acanthacorydalis orientalis. The sequence goes on along the minus strand of CM068323.1, from coordinate 9,778,595 downwards.
CGATCTAATAATTCTCAGATGTTTTTCACTACTTTAGTGCTCTAGGTATAATGGCACTGGCATAGAAAAGCACATAAAAACGATAAAAAATTATAAAAAGATCAATTATTGAACATTTTTGATTAGTACTATTATTGTATGTGTGGAGAGAGAAAAAATATTTGTGAATGTGAATTCAACCACAGTAAGAAGATGTTAAATAATTTCTATATTTCAGTATAATACACATAATTTTTTCTTTCCTCTTGTTTACTTTATTTTCTTATCCGAATGGGTAAAATTTATACTTTTTTGAATCTATTATCTATCTTCTGTCTACCATTTTAATATAGTATGCCTATTTTTCATGATATTTTATTTAAACTTGGTTTAAATGTCTGTGATTTCTTTTTCATTAATACTTTTGAAAATCGTATTTAAAGATGTTATATTTATTTCTCTTATATTTTTAATACTGCTATAAAGTCTCACAGCTTTTAGCACTAATTAATATCTGTTTGTTAATATTAAACTCTGCAATTTTTGTTTGTATTATGTTTGTTCATGATTTGATTTTAATATTGTATGTATATATATATATATATATATATATATATATATATATATGTGTGTGTGTGTGTGTGTATATTGTTATATATATATATACATATATATGTCAGTAATTACATTTTAATACTGAGATTAAATCGTTTAGAAAATTTAATACAAAAATTCAACTCTTATGCTCACAGCTATAGAATTTTCATTTCAATACGAATATTCTGTCTGAAAAAGACGTTATATGCTAAATTTGACATAAAAAAGCAATTTATTTTTTTAAAATTTCTATGAAATACACGAGAATATCCGTCATTCACGTATTATTAAAGCATGCAATTAACTAAGAAATACTTACAAGTTGGAATAAAACCCAAAAAAGTCTTTTGAATGAAAACGATTACGATAACATGTCAAGTAAACGAGGTATACGCATGAATTTACATGAAAAATGGAAAATTAAAATTCAGATTGAAGATTTTTTTTTTAACCACGCTGTTTTTCTGCGCACGCTCGTTCGGTTTACAGTTTTACAGCTCATTTGACGAAATAATATGCAGGAGTTTTAACATACATCTGTTGGAAACAAAGAGATGTCAAAAATTCGATGTGATATTTATATTAAATGTCATAGTCTGTTACGAATGTTAATTTATGTGAATAACAAAGCATCACATTTTGTATTATGGTATTACAACGAAATGTTCGGTTATAAGTTTGTGATGATTTATTGATACTTTTTTAAAAATTTTGCAATTCTACAAATCGAATATGTGTCAACTCTTGCAGTAATTATAACAATAATTTATTAAGCAATCACAAATCTGAAACTTTTTACCCTAGTAATGTCAGTAATTGTTTTTTTTTTCATGAATGGATACATTATGGGTATAAATAAATATACATTTCTAATATTAGAACCAAATATCTATCTGAATCGAATAAGTGATCAATTTTTAAAATTACTATCTATTTATAATTGAAGATTTGAACAAAAAAACGTATAATTTTTAAAGATATGTATCAATTATAATGAAAAACGAGAAAATCGTCAAGATATATATTATATTTGAATCGTTAACATCAAAGACTGCATTTAAACATCAGTCACTCATCGTACGGTCATAAATGAAAGTTTTCACGAATCATTAAAATTGATGACGTCACGGCTGGAAGCTAACGAGATCGCGGAAAATATTAAGAATTGAGGAGATAACTCTCAACCACCATGTCTCTGATGTCACTGTCACATTTCTGGCGAGTTCGGTTTAGTTTTTTTCTTCCGTTCTGATTCGGTCAATCAATACCTATTTTCTATTATAGCTCCACCTACATACATTTTCGTATAAAATAATTGAAATGTTGTAATTTTTATTCTCTCACTCATACATGCACAGAATTATATACACACACATATATATATATATATATACATAATTTTTTAAATAATTCGTTATCATCCCCATCAACTTTTACTACATTCACATAAATATCATGTATGTAAATTATTTATAAAGAAAATGTTTTTATTAGTCATTTAACCTGTTAGCTGTGCATGACGAGTACTCGTCATGAAGATGAATATGAGCAATAAATTTATAGATTTTTCAAAAAAATCAAATGCCATTTCATTACAATTTAATTCAATTTTCCAGCATCTACATATACTCTTTGTTTGACGAGTGTATTCGTCATCCCTTCATTTTTGTGACAGAATGTAGGTACACACTTTTAAAATTGAGCGACACAACTAACAGATTAATCGGAATGATCTTATTTCAAAATAACTGCTACATTTTTTTTTTGATTTAATACTTCAGTTTTTAACCCATTAACTACAAAGAGTAATTGTGAGATTTTGTTATATAATTGATTTAATTATACTTAACACAACACAGTTTCTAAATTAAACAAGAATTAATTAAATTTAAACTAAAAATCTGTTTGTTTATGAGACTTTGATTAATATGGAGCGTTTAAGTGTTGATTTTATTTACATTTTACAAAAACCGGTCGTTTGAGAGAAATTAAAACATGTTTTACATAAAATGATGTCACATTTTCCGAAATATGCTTTTGATTTACTTTTTATCAACACATCCACATTTACATCCAGTATGTTAACAACGACTTATAACAATAAGGTGATTTTTCTTATCGTATTTAATATCAAATTATGTTTTATAAGACTCATATAATGTCCTCATCTTTGAAAAACGTATTTTCAATTTATCTAACATCAATTTCTGTTTTTCATATTCATTTTTAATCATACATTATATAAAAACATATAACTAATTGTTTTAGTTATCAACAATATCTAATTTGTCGATTATTAAGATTTTCTAAATAAACATTCATTCAGTAATACACTATTAAGACATAACAAATATATATTTACAAAGGGCAGCTGAAAATAAATATATAAAACGATATTATAAAAACACACAAGAGTGATGGAAATTAAACAGTACTGACATTTCAACTTAATTAATTTACACAAATAAATTATCTTCTCATTCTATATTCTCGAACGCTAATGACCTTAGTTGTTGAAGTGCCATAAAACCCCAACAACCAACCTTCTCATTCTATAAACTACAAAAATTCTTCTAGCCAAAAATGTTTAATAAATGTTTGATCATTTTTAATTGTTGCTGATACATGTTTCGATTGAGATTCCATCATCCTCTGAGTATTAATGTAGATAAAAAGCTTGCACCTTAGGCCTTTGGGGATGATATTGTTGTCTTAATGTCCATAGATAATAATTACAATTGATCAATAATAATTTATTGTCATTTGTGATGAAAAAGTGTGATCTGTGGATGGAAAAAAATAATTTATTAATGAAAATGATTGAAATAGTAATAACTCGATAAGAAATTGTTAATTAAAATGTTTTCATGATGATTAAACAAATTCTTATGCATATTTTTCAATTAAAAAGTACATGAAACATAAATGCCATTCATGAATTACAGACTTATTTAGATAGCTGTATAAGAATAATAAATTTAAATCATATACAAAATTCTGTTTACATTTATTTATAACTTTACACATTTTACATATTATACATTTATATTCCTTTATTTAAATCTTCAAACGCGAATTTGGCTATCTCTTTAATTTATTGCTTTGGTATTTAACTGGTCCTTGGAAAAACAATAAAAACGTTTCTTTAAGAACTGTATTCAAGATTTGAGACTGATAAAAAATTGACTGTGCGTTTTTCGAAAAATTTTAAAATAGTATTCCAATTGTTCAGTTACGCCCATTTTAAACATGCAAAGATTATTATTTACATGTTTTGGAATAATCAATGGTTAATGTATAGGCACTCATTGAAACTGGAAAAGCAGCATATTTAATACAAACTATAAATAAATCTTTCATATTCATTTTATTTACTATTATTTTATTTTTATTTTATGTACTATTTTAATCATTGTAACAATAAGTTTATCTATAAAAAGACAACCAGAAAAATTCTACAAAGAAATAAATTGGAAGAAAACTTGAAATTAAACCATATATTTATTTGACAATTCTTAAAACTTACTTAACACAGTTACATAATCCAAACTGTTAATGAAACGCGTTTCAAATAAACATCGAAAGTAATTTAACATTCAGATAAAACAACAGGCTGAAGTTATGTGACATTTTGCATGTTAAAAAGCATTAAATATCGTGCGCCAGTGTAACATGAAGATGCTTCTATATTGAAAAAAATAAAATGTAGTTTCAAGTTCCACCACGATTTTTTTTTAATGAGGACATCAATAAATTACAAGTTAAATGTCTCGGAATATTTCTTGTTTACCATGTACGTTTTTATTGCCATGGAATCTCGTGGTGATCGACAATCGTCACGGCGGTCCTATTTGAAATCATTCTTTCAGTTCACTTGTAACCTTAACAATATCACTCGATAAAAAAGAATCGTAAAAAACGACAACACGGGTCTAAAATGTGTTTCATGGGGACTTGCGGTAAGATTTGTCGAATTAAAACGATTTGTTTATCTGTATCTCTCTGATCCACGTTTTCAAATATTTTCTTTTCATTTTTTTTTTAATAATATACATTTATTATTAATTAATTTGTTTAATTCATTTAAATCTATCCTTTAAAAAATATAACTATATATAATATATATTTATATATAATATAAATATAAATTTTGTGCCATTTATCTTCTATAAATTTTAATATTTAATTAATTTAATTTTAATATTCAGTTTTATTTAATTTCTGTAAATTAATAGAGAAATAATTATAAATCAATAATATGAGAAATAAAAATACATATTTTAAACAGATCATTTTGCCAGTTTTAACCTTTCTTTTTCTAAAAGAGTAACTTTATAAATCAAATATAAAAATCAGTTAGATTATAGAATCACAATAAAATTATATATCTATATATATATATATATATATATATATATATATATATATATATATATATATATAAGCGTACATACATTCAGTACTCGGAGTAAAAGGCAAAAGAGACCGAAATAGTTGTAAAACAAAATAATCCAGGTTATGTTAACTATATTTATTTTACAGGCTTTTTGAATTAAAACATGCAATATTCACGAGTATATTAAAGCCGGTCCTTATTTTTAACATGTGCGTAAATATCTCTAATGTAATTTCAAGAAAGTGTAATTTTCCCCCATTCTTAAGCTCGATGTAGGTGTACGATAAACCTTGTAGTCTGTACCCTGACAGCTCTTTCCTAACCATAGTGTCATATAATCCCAAGGATCAAAACTATCAGTTGGGTAGGCCTACCTTACTTACGAACATCACAGTAGAGATGCTGTATTTAATAATAACGAATTTCGTACAGCATGAATAATAGTATTCATACTGAAAAACCATTAGTCACATTTAGTAATTGAAATAATATAATAATTGTAGATTGATTAACATTTAGAACTAATTTTAAATAATATATATTTGAAATTATTCGAGAAAGTCTTTAGAAATGTTTGAGTTCGTTGAAAGTCGAGGAGATGATTAGAAATTTATGAAAAAATTAAGAGACGACTGCTTCTCATTTTATGATGCTTTATTTCGAGCACTCTCTCTCTCTCTCTCTCTCTCTCTCTCTCTATATATATATATATATATATATATATATATATATATATATATATATATATATATATAGATAAATAGATAGATAGATATATATATATATATAGATCTATCTATATATATATATATATATATAGATAGATAGATGATAGATAGATAGATAGATATTAGGGGGCTTCGCCCGCTGCTTGCTGCGCTCGCTCACTTGTAAATTATAACCATGTACATGTAACTGAATGAATTAATAAATATATTTGGATATCATAGAAACCACGTCTCAAATAAATAAGTCGACGTCATGGATTTATATATATATATATATATATATATATATATATTTATATATATATATATATATATATATATATATATAAATATATGTTAACATGTCTATATAAGATAGATCAGATAGATTATTTTTTGCAACGTGTTGTTTTGTAAAGTTTTTTGTGGATAGTTTTGATTTTATATAATAATATGTGGATATATATATATATATATGTATATTAATTGTTTATGTCAGAAGAAATTCCAATAAAAAGTGACTCATGTGTAACTTTTTACAATGTTCGCGTACACAAAATAAATTACTTCTTAAAAACAGGCAAACAACTCGAAAATAAAATATTATAAGAGCTAGTAGCTAAACATTCCCTAACACAATAAAAGCGAATGGACGCCTCTCATAAAAATAATCAATGAATAAAGTATGTTTACGATCTGAATTTCCCGCTAAAAACATATCATTCTCATCCAGAGCGAAGTGGAACGATAGCATAGACTTAGTGGCGTCTATAAAGTCTCAAATGTATAGAGATAATGCTTTCCCACACCATAATAATATTATATAAATCAGTCTCTGAATAAGAAATTCCTTTTTCTTGTTCAAGGAATATATATCTATCTATCTTGTCTGTCGTATAGAGCGCGGAGATATATTTCGTTCCGTAGGTATATTTTCTTATTCTATTTTCGGCCGTTTCAGTAAAAAATAGAATTTATTCGAAAACATGTTGATAATAAATAACTGGCGCTCTGATATGCTCTCTACCGGAACATTTTATTTGTGTCGAATTATACATATAAATATTTATATATTAAAATTACATCAATGTACCTATGTTTTCGTTATACGTGTGTGTATGTCTGCGTGGCGGCAGCTTGTCCCATTTTAAAGACAATTTTTTATCCAGATTTCTGATGTATATTCGAAATATGTAATTGGATTTTATTTTCTATATTAGAAAGTCTTTGGAATTTTTATATATTGATTTTATATATCTGTTCGATACTTCTTATTTATAATATTAAAAACACACAGACAAGTTTATTTTTCTAATCGCTTTCTTCGGTTAAATTTTGTGGTTACTATTAATGTACTCTGTTAGGGTTAGTTTCAACTCTTCAACTATCTCTTCATGTCATTCAGTATAAAAACTTATCAGAATGAGTCAAGAATTGAAATAAATCACAGTATCCATCAATTGAGAAATAAGTTCATAATTGGTTAATAAACAATTTCATTGTATTAATATATCTGTAGAATTTAACAAAATAAAAAAAAAAACTGAACTTAATATCATGTTATGTTACTCAATAGCACAGAATATGATAATTTTTAATATTTCTTATTATTAACATTGAATTCGTTCTAAAATTTGACAAATAAAATATAATTATTTCTCATGAATAGTTTTACCTCTGTAAGTCAGTAATAAAAAAAACGATTTCATTGTTTTTTATTGTAATAAACACATTTGTTCTTTTTAACTTTATACCGTCTGCTATTTTAACAATTTATTATTACTGTGTACTTTTTATTTACATTTATGTAAATCGTTGAATCGTTAATCACGTCACCAAATTTATATATATATATATATGTATGTATATATAAATGTATGTATGTATTTACATACGATTTAATTTCACATACTTAAATATAAAACGTATTCTAGACACGAAGAACCATAATAAAGTTTCTAACAATAATTACATCGACCGATGTAATGTTTGTTGAAAGTCCAATATTTTTAGCCACGTACACAACTCTAAAAGAAGAAAAATAGTGTTTTACGATTCTAACGACAGTTTAGAAACTTTAGAGCTTTAAATACATTCACACACACACACATATATATATATATATATATATATATATATATATATGTATATATATATATTCGAAAGGAATAAATATGTTTGTTACAAATAAATTTGATTTGAATAAGTTTAAGTAAACTTTAATTTTGTGGATTTAATAGGATGTAAGCAATTTTCATTTTCATTTTATGATCTTTTTTGATATTAAAGTTTATGAAATAGTGACAGATTTCAAATATCAAAAATTAAAAGTAAAGGCTGCTATAGAAATATAAATTATAAATTTTCAATTAGTTTTGAAATTAAAAGAAGTATTAGGTTGGTAGAAAAATAATTGCGGCTTCTGTTTTCTGAATTCTAACTTTAATTTTTTTCAATGAAAATGCCATTTCATCATGTTCGTTAATATCATTTTAAAGTCAATTTTTTTTGATTTGTATTTTGGTAACATAGACTTTAGTTTTATTATTAATTTCGCTTCAAATTGGGCCATTGTATTAAAGATGAAAAAGAATAAGAACAATTTGTTTGCATGAGTTCAAAACTGATGGTAAAGCAGCAGAAGCTGCTCCATACAATTAATTCGTACTTTAATTGAAATTATTTATACGAAATTAGTCCCTTAACAAAAATGTTTTAAGACTAAAATTCGGTCCTTGATTAATAAATATGTAATTCAGTGACTATCCGATTTTGACTGTAGTGCCTTCTATACAAAAATGTAGCAATATTAGTATTTCTTTCTCATAGGAAATGAAATACATTTGAAATATAACGATATTTTTGTGTAATTACTAATCTTTTATCATATTAAAGTTACAAAGTAATTAATAAAATAATTATAATTTAAATTCCATGCGTTAAAATGTGGGACTTAAGTATTTTTTTAAAAAAATTAAATATTTAAAAAAAATACGGGTTTTACATCATTTCTTTAGATAATCTACCTACCTTCCTATCTATCTATCTATCTATCTATATATATATATATATATTTATACATATATACATATATATTATATATATTTATACATATATACATATTATATATATATATATATATATTTATACATATATACATATTATATATATATATATATATGTATGTATGTATAATGTATGAATATTTGTATATAAGTTCTGACTTCTTTTCAACATACTTCGAAATTGCCTCAATATTTTCACGTAATAAAAAGAAACGAACCTGTGACAATGACAGTATACAATCTTGTGAAAAAAAAACAACCGTACGTTATTACAACTGTGAAAGAAATTCTAGCTCACTAGAGTCCGATTAAACATAGCTGTCTAAAACACATCTACTACTAACTGCGAAACCTAAATAAACTATAAAAACCATGTTTGCACAGCAGTATCGCATTTACTGGTCATTCGATTCCATAAAAATGTTGTTAATGTAAAAGGAGCTCGAGTTATAATTTTATCAGAAAATCAGTCAAAACGAGACAACTATAAACATTTACTTGTGCATCTGCACAGGAATTGATTACGGATTAAGACATCGACGTCAAAGACTTATCTAACAAACTTTATAAAGTGAAACATTTGCATAAGTTTTCACTTTGAAATAGTATATAGGTCGTCATTAATTATTTCTTTGAACGAACGCGATGTTTCTTTTTGTAGAAAAGTGATTGTTTTATATAAAAGAAAATATTTAGAACTGAGAAATGGACGAATTGTTTGATCGAGTTAATGAAGTTCAACATCGTTAAGTAAAATTTCATAATTATTTTTTATGTATATCCTATATATATATATATATATATATATATAATTTATATATATATATATACATATATATATATATATATATATATATATATATATATATATATATTGCCCATTTCAATAGTGTGTTCCTTTTTTCTACAGAGTCCTATAGATCAAATTCGAGTGTTTTCTTATTCACATTGTAAAAAATTTAATCTTGTCTTTCATATAAAACCACATTTTGTTTTTATATATCAACGGTGGGCAAACTGTTGTTCCCAATCTATTCTGTGCGTCTCCTGCGACAATATTGGGTTTTATTGCCATTTTTCCTAAAATTTTATATTAATAATCTATAGTAGTATAGTATGTATCAATATTAGAATATTTTATATATAAACGGGTAATTCGCATTATCTTTTCAAACATCCATGTGTATTGTGTGTCCAACGTACGTAAAGATGTTTAATTTATTGACTACAAAAATGAAGACACAATCAAGGTCTTCAACGAGTAGAATTTAAACGTATTCTGCTTCAGTAAGTAGAACTCTACTATGTAGTTGTATTTTTTATTATTTATAAATAAAATGTTAAAATAATATTTTATGTGGCTCTTGAACATTCAGAAATGTATGAAAAGTATTACATGTGGCTCTTATTATCGAAGAAGTTGCCCGCCTTGTTATGTATTCTATTTTTCTATATTAATCTAATTTATATTAAACATAATATGTTTCATTATTTTTCTTGTTTTTAGGTGCACTTATTTTTATGCTTCATTGTTCTAAATAACTGAACGATTAATAGTAAAAATTGAATTTTCATTTCTCTCCCTCCCTCCTTTTCTTTCTCTCTCTCTTTCTCTCTCTATATATATATATATATATACAATTTTTAAACTTGGTGCTGAGTTTCTTTCTCTTGAGTCTTCTTAGTTGTTGGGATCGAGTTTTAGGTTATTTCCCCGTACCTCAATATTTTCTTCCAATTCTTCTTTCCTCCAGCTTGTCTTCTTGCTTGCCTTTATTGTTTAGCTTAGGAAAAATTTCAAAATAACTTCTTTTCACAAGCTAGACATCATCATCATCATCATCAGCCCCTGTTAATCCACTGCTGGATAAAGGCCTCTTCTATGATTTTCCATTTTGTTCGATTCAGTGCCTCTCTTTTCCACAGTTTTCCAAGAAAGTTATTAATATCCTTATCCCATCTGTTCATTGGTCTCTTTCTCGGTCTTTTCATATTCCTTGGTTCCCAGTCAATAATTTCTCTTGTCCATCGGTTGACATATATACATATATATATATATATATATATATATATATATATATATATATATATATATATATATATATTATATATGTGTGTGTGTGTGTGTAAGACCTTGTGTATGTGCTTTTGTGTATGGTTTTGTGTGCTTGTGTGTGTGTGGTAGAGTGGGTGTGTGTTTTATGTACATTGAATGATAAAAAACACACAACATCCTTGAACTAATAATCACACAAAAGAAAATATTTATTTTATTTCGTAAAGAAAATAAATCAGGACATGATCCAAAGCTCTAAAACTTTTAAAAGTAGCGTGTTCATATTATATGACCTCTTTCGGACAAGGATAACAATGAATGTTACAGTATGGCTATTAACGTCGATAAAGTTTGTTCGGCGTGAACCGGCAGCTAACCGGATGAAATGATTTCAAGTGTACTGAAGTGTAAAATAGCAGATGAGTTAGCAATCTCATTGATACTGTCGACCGCACTATTGCATTTAGCTACGAAAATGCAACCGTTGTAAATAAAAATCAATATGTATGGGTCCATGGAGTGTAGAAGTCTGTTTATAATGAAAATGATTTTACGGACAATTAAGCTTAGAATTGAGCTTAAAATATTATTGTTCATGGTCCATATTCGAGTATGAAGTTAGAATTTAAATTGATTTTGTATGATTCATGTTCTATTTTATAATATATTTTATCTTATTTAAAAGTAATCGAATTATACTTCATCGACATATTATAGGTTTTCACTTCGAATTTATTGAAGGAAAACACGAGAATATTAAAAAAATAAATCGAGCGACAATAACCCTTTTGCTGAATTTTGGTCGACAAAAAATAAGAAATTCATTTTGTTCAACCAAGGATAACAATCGAAATGATACCGGTGAAACTGAAAATGTAGATATGGGATATTTATTGGGTTTCCTTTTATATCTATATATACTTGTAGTCAGTTATTACATCTTCGGTAGTTAGTTCGGGTCTGTTGACATTGAAAACTTAAAAAAATATAGAGAATATTACTGTTTCGCCACAGAAGGATCTACTATATACATATATATATATATATATATATATATATATATATATATATATATATATATATGTATATAAAGATAGATAGGAAGTATGATCTTGTGCTAAAGTGAGTTGCATGAAAATAACTGTTCGATTTTTTGTGATAATATATATTTTCAAGACTCAAGAGTCTTCTTTTCTATATATGCACATTTTCCAATATATCAATTTTCAAAGTAACCCTGTTCAATGGAATGTTATATTTTATAGAAAAAAATACACAAAGAGAACTTTCATATTTGCTAAAATATGAAATAAAATCTTACAAGAAATATATATATATATATATATACTACAAACCTTTGGTATACGGATCCTCTACTAATTTATTCCAATTTGAATGATTCAATATCTCTCTTTTCTACATGTTTTCAATATATATTTATGACATCTATTCTTTTTCCCTACCTGGGCTTTATGTTTTGGATTACAATAAAATCTAATCACAATCAACTCCAACCTATTAAAATATATTTAATTTGCTCTTGTATATGCACAATCTAAATTTTTCATATACAAGCCATGTATTCACACTACAGGCAGCCCAGCCTTATTCATTTGAATTGGTTCACAAGCTATAATGACAAAATCAGTTATACCATCAAAGGAATTAATAAATCCTTGGCGAGTAATTCAAAAAGGAAAAAAATTTCTCCAATACAACTTATCTCAAATGATTTCTTGTTTCTATGTTTATTTATATCAGTCCTGTTAGAAATAATGACAGAGTAAATTTCTTACTAATCAATAAAGTATTTCTTAAGAACATTATTAACTCAATAAATAGATAATATTATGAATGATATATACCCTGACTTACAATTGAAATATTTACATATATATATATATATATATATATATATATATATATATATATATATATAAAATTGTTACAGCTGGTGAAGTATTTATTGAAAACACTGTGAACGTAATAAATAAATAATATTGTGAAAATTGTATATTTTAACTCATAGTTGAAGAAATGTAGTAGTAAAAATAATTTTTATAAATAAAGCAATACTTATATATATATATATATATATATATATATATATATATATATATTTATATATATATATATATATATATATATATATATATATATATATATATATATATTTATATATATATATATATATATATATATATATATAATATGTACTTCTGTAGGATTTTGTATGATGCTATGTTCTTATATTATACCTCCCCTTTGTGGAGACAAACATGAGTTTCTTGTGCTGATTTTCGATTCTGTGTCTCATATACTCTCCTCTACAGTCGTCCCAGCTTTATTCCGTTAAGTTGTTTCAAGAACTGTGTTTACAATGTTAGTTTTATCATCAATCGCATTAATAAATCTTTTGCTAGTACCTTATAAAAATAAAAACATTTTCTTCACTATATATTTCCTTATATCATTTATCCTTTCCATTTTTATCGGGCCAAGTAATGAATAAAAAAAAATATTAATTATAGTATTAGCTGTTAATAAAATATTTGTTGAATACAGTGCGAACTTAAATAATATTAATAAAATATAGACACTAATTTGTAATTGAAGTATTATATATATATATATATATATATATATATATATATATAAACAACCTCAATACATCTCATTTCAAATCATTTTTTATGTCTATTTCTATTTTTTGGAATTAATAATATAAATAAAATTGTTAAAAGCTGATAAATTATGTTTTAAAAACATTGCTAACTTAAATAAATAATTGAAGTAATGTAGAAGAAAAATTTATATATTTGTGTATGTGTATATATATATATATATATACGTCTAATTGATTTTTTTGATATTGTATACTTGTGATGTACACCATTCACTTTGCTGGTTCAAAGCTGGACTTAATGATTCGCTACCCACGTTCCCATATACTTCCCCCACTGGCCCATGCTTATTTCTTTAAATTGATTTAAAAACTACGTTGACAAAAACACTCAGGCACTCACACATATACACAAATATATTATAATACTAATTACTATAATTATAATCATTTTTTAATATTAAATGATCCAAATTATTGATTTAAGAAGTGTAACATATTCATACATATACATATATATATATGTATATATATATATATGTGTGTGTGTGTGTGTATGTTATTTGTGTATACTATCATTTTCAAAAATATCATTTTAATCTCAAAAGCTTTCTGCATACTTGTGTCGAGCTTCAGTTAAAATAAATAAATGTTACAACAGTTTTGTTCGGATAGTCGTTTCAGAATTGCTTGTATATATAATTACGAGTAAAAGATTGCTATATTTGCACTTACGCATATAAATAAGTCTTGGTGAATTTTTATACACACTTTTTTGTATACAATTTTAATATTCATACATTTATTAATATATTCATACGTTCATATTAATAGTCATACAAATGGGTCGAGATTGGGATGAGTGTAACGCAAGAAAGACTTGAAATTGATTATTTTATTACATAAAAATTGAATATTTTCTTTGGACTCTCGCAGAAATGATATTAGTAGAGATTACGAAAATATTTTTAATATATCTAATTTTGTATATCGATCCATACGGATAACGACCAAATACTTCTATTAATTGCAAGTCATTAACCCCAAGTTTACTACTCAAATATTCTTAAAACCTTAAATATAATAAACAGCAGTATCGTCGAAATTTATGAGATATTCTATAAGTAAATCTAATTATTACAAGCAGACTGATCCTTCTAAACAGTTGCAAACATCATCTGTAATAACAGTTTAATCCCATTTACTAAATCTAATTTTGACAATTATTATTCTATGAAAGATTTTGGTAATTTTTTTTCTAGTAAATTACTTCAATATTTTATCACAATTTGAACTAGTTTTAACTCCTGAATCATTTAAAAAAAGTTTGTTGCTAAACTTATTGCAGTTCAACAAACAATCTGATGATTACTCAAGATATGAAACTAGGAGAAAATAAATACCCAAATGGATTCTCAGGATTGAGATCAACTGAACAATAGATTCTTTTTTAACTAATTCTTGTGTTTTCCACTAATCATCATTTTGTTGAACGACTTTTAATTTTAAGACTAATCTTTCTCTGCAGTAGAGTCTTGTTTTTTCAGTTATAAAATAAATTCTTTAATCACCATTCTTCTAATTCAATTTTATTTAACTTATAATAACATATACAACCTTACCATCATTACTTAGTTTTAAAATATTAAAAAAGTGAGTACTTTTTTGAATGCCGAATAAAAATTATTCTATAAACTACTTATTTACTTTTTTGTTATTTTTTTTCCGTATAGCGTTTCCCTTTTCTATTTTCCTACTCATTAAATAGATTTCTTTTAAGTACATCAACCGATACTATTTTTTTTCAATTAAAATTCAACACTTTCAGTTATTGAAGAAAATATTCGAAACTGAAACTTCAATTTCACTTCACTCTAATGATCTGATCTTCAACGAACTAAAGTTCAGAAAAATGAGATTTTTCTGTACCTTGAGAATCCGTTTGTGAAAGTGAATTTAATCAGTATCAAAGAAGAATTGTATTGTCTTAAGTATCTTATTTTGAGTAAAAGACTTAACATTTTTTAATATCTTTTAAATAGTTCCAATTATAGTTAGGTATTAGTTCTTATATTGTACAAATCTCTTTTAAATACTTACAATTCTTATAGAATTTTTGATCTAAATCCTTCAAATATCATTTTTAAATGCAAACGACAGAATTTTATATGCAAATGTCTATATGTTTAATTCTTTTAATTATGATGAATTGTTTTTAAATTACAATACACACATAGACATGTATATATATATATATATATATATATATGTGTGTGTGTGTGTATGTGTGAGTATATATATATATATATATATCTTCTCCTTCGTCCTTTTTGGTGCTATATCCCAAATCGAGCCTTAGCCTCCTCAATTTTCTGTCTTCATACATTCCTCTGCCTGGCAGTCCTTCTCCAGTTTCTTACTCCCAACAGTTCCACTGCATCAAAAATCAAATTGAAATTCCGTATTAGTGGTCGTTTACCATTAAATCCATACAGTGTCCGAGGCTTATTTTGAGGTTTCGTAACTTTTGTTGTTTTACGAGGTGATGTTGTTAGCCCCAGTCCCAATCCCGGTTTCAGACTATTCTCCCGCTCTCGCTGACCCTGACCCCTCTCGCTATTGGGGTTATCCGATCTTCAGTTGAGGTTACTCAGGTTATCAGGGTTAACCACTTGGATGTTAGAGTCTAAATTGGATAAGAGAAGCTATACAATTCTAGTTGGAGTCGACGTCGTGGCGTACGCATGCATTACCCCATTTTAACCCCCTATATATATATATATATATATATATATATATATATATATATATATATTATATATATATATATATATATATATATATATAACAGAATTAATTGCATCTATGTATAAAATAAAAAAAATATTCGTCAGTGAATGTTATTGTAATTATTTGGTAATAGCAACAATTCAATGTATATATATATATATATATTGCTAGCTAAAATTCATATTTACTGCTACCATTAACATACTAACATTTCAGTCATTTTGCCACCATACGTGAACCTCGAAAAGGTCATTAAGTTAACAGTTTCGGTCTATTTGATCAGATTATGGCGAGTGTTATCGCAATACAGTGAGCTTGGGGTGGAAAGCGTTTATTCCTTAAACGATAAAGTATGGTTGTAGTCGATTTTTGCAATGTTATATTTACGTGTTTTATATTCAAAACGGTTCGCGGCGTTCTTTATTTAGGCTGAAAATTGTGATTAATGCGTACGAAAACATTATTTTTTATGTAAATTATATATAGTGTTACAATAGGGAACTGGGATATTTCTTTTTACATTTTTGTGGAACGATTTTAATTTATGTTATTGTGTGGAACAGAAAAGTCTAGACAATATTTGTGTAGTATTGATCTTTTTTTAAAAAAATAGAGTTTCTAGGTAATAGTTTAAAATTAAAATTTTAATATTTCTTGAGCGTGTTATGAGAGAGATTCATATATATATATATTTACACACAGATAGAGAGAGAGAAAGACTAAACTATCTTTAAATCAGATTAACTTAGAAATTAAATCGGTCGAGATTGAAATGTAAACATTACGGAAAAATAAAAACTAAGATGTATATTTTCAAGTTATCCCAAACATCTATGACACATTTCAACTATCTATATTATAAAAATGATCAAATTATTCAAAAAAAAACTACATTTTTGTATATTTTAATGAACAGTTTCTCTCTTCGACATAATGCCATCATCTTCAAGAACAGATACTGTAGATATTTTTCTCAAAAGCAAATACTAAAAAAAGACTTGATTTTCTAAACGATTTATCCTCTCACTTCACAAACTACTAAAAATGGTTCTGATCAAAAATATCCAATAAACGATTATTGATCATTTTTGATTATTGGGTATGTGTATTTCGATGGGAATAGCATTATCCTCAACGCGTTAAATAATCGAAAAATATATGGTCCTTTGTGTCAATTAATATAAAATAAGTTTATGTACTTAAATGAATAATATAAATACACGAAAAGGTGATATATCAGACTATTCAGTTATTTAATACGTCTACTTTTTATATTTAAAGAATTTATTATGAATATTACATCTTTCTATCTATCTATCTATATATATATATATATATATATATATATATATATATATATATATATATATATATATATATATATATATATATCAGTAGCAGCAGCTTCTGTCAGTTCACTGCTGGATGAAAGCTTCTTCATGATTTTCCATTTTGTACGATTGAATGCCTCTCTTTTTCATTGATTTCTAATAAATATTTTAATTTCTTTATCTCAGCTATTCATTGGTCTCTTTCTTGGTATTTTTTATATTCCTTGATTCCCAGTTAATAATTTCGGTTGCCCATCGGTTGTCTTCACTTCTTGTGACATCCCATGCCCATTTCAGACTTTTTACTCTTCTTATTACATCTGTGACTCCTGTCTGTTTTCGTATCCATTTCTATTCTTTTTCTATTTCTTCTTGTTATTCCTAGCATGCATCTTTCCATACTTTTCTATGTTATTTGGTGTGTTTGAATGATTTTGGCGTTAAGCACCCATGTTTCGCTGCCGTAGATAAAGCTGATCGTATACATGGATCAATTATTTTTTTCTTCAAACAGATGATTTAAATATTGAGGCGTTTCGTCTAAATGAGCTCCATCTCATTTTTATTCTGCTGTTTATTTCTTCAATGAATGATCCATCTTTGCTGATAAGCTAGCCTAGATAGACATTAACACAAACACATTGAACAACACTTTAGTTTTGCGTGGTGTGTATATATATATATATATATATATATATATATATATATATATAAATGTGAAGTGAAGATTAAATAACAATATTTTACAAAAGAAACAATTGCGTTCGTCGCAGTCTCGGGACGATTATTTCAGTTGTATAAAGTTATATCCATTTCGTTGATGTTTGATAGATGTTTCTGAAGATATATTAATGACACATTGAGTAAATGTAACGCGTCCTCAATGTGTGTAACACACGAGTGAGTGGTTTCGAAGTGTGATACCCTGACATATGCCTACGTGCCATCACGCCCCAGTTCCATTATGCGGTTGACAGGCGTGCACAAAGCACCATCGCACTACTATGTGACTATACCATCGAAACGGAATTATTTTGTTATACGCACTTACACAGGTACACACACACACACACACACACATACACACATATGTGTGTGTGTATATATATATATATATATATATATATATATATATATATATTACTCTTGTATATTGAAATACATTCTCAGACATACACATACTCATGCGCAACCCCTTATCTAAAAATAAGTACATAATATATATTATAATATACACCCATATATTGAATGTGAAAGTACATTATATATATATATATATATATATATATATATATATATATATATATATATATATATATATATATATATATACATATGTATAAGTAATCACGAATAACTGGCTAACAAATGGAACTATAAATCAATGTTAAGTGTTTGAGTCTTTTGTAAGGTATATCAATTAATGTTATTGAATTCCAAAATAATTCATCGACTTCAGGCGAGACAAATAAGCATAAATGCCTTAAAACATTATGCGTTCATTTGAACGAAATGTCTTTAAAATTAAATCAAAATTTTCATTCAATAACATAAAAGCAATATATATACGATATGATATAAGTTAGAGTGTAAATATTTCACATAATGTCATCTACTTATTAATTTCACAACATTTTCAACATATAATTTATCAGTTGGTAACAATTTTATTTATCATTATTTGCTATAGGATTGACAGAAGTAGAAATAAGAAATGATTTGAGGAAAGATGCATTGAAAAAAAAAGTGTTTACATTTTAAATTACTTGCAAAGGAATCTAATTGTCTTTGGTGGTAAAAATGATTTTGTCAATGTAGATTTTAAACCATTTTAAAAGAATAACGGTGGGCCGCCTATAGGGGAGAGTATATATGAGAACGTATATATATATATATATATATATATATATATATATATATATATATATATATATATATATATATATATATGAGAACGCGAACCGTGGATCACCAAGTTAAGTAACCCAATGTCGACCTAACAAAGCGAATGGTGAACACCGCAAATATAAATCACCACAAAACCTTCAGAAGTATAAACATGCAATACCGATCCGTAAATACACACACACACACACACACATATATATATATATATATATATATATATATATATATATATATATATATATATGTAATACCTTGCTTCAACTATAAATTAATGGATACACATTCTTCACATTATCTATTAATTTTAATATTATCTATTTATTAAGTTCGCAATGTTTTTAACAAATACTTTATCAACTGGTGACAATCAGGAGGTAACGAAAATAATTCGGCTCTAAAACATTTTCGCTATGATTGAAATACATATTTTTTTTTGTTTCTGATAACTTAAAAACTTTCTCATAAATTCATTGTTTTGATGGTGTTAGTCTTTTTAGATTAAAAGGTATAAAAGAATGAAAAAAATAAAGACAACGTATTAACGGAATCACAGGTATAAAAACAAACAGTTATAATTTTGGCCTTAAGTACCAGAATATTTAAAAAAAATCAAATATATTTTAGTTTTAATTTTTTACTCAAATTAATTTTTTACTCGCATATAAAAATCATTAATATTTTCCTAATTAAAAATGTTCAATAATTGATAACTAATCATATTTAATTAAGTCCCATGCATCATCATCACAGAGTACTAAGTACTCTGTGAGTACTACACAAAAATCTGTAGCTAAAATATTTCCAATTACACTGTTTATTACTACCATATCATTTTAACATATTCAAATATCCATAGCACAACTTACATTTCACTTCTTTTCCTTTCTTGATTCAATCACAATGCATTTATAAACAATAAATGTTTAAATATTTTTATAATAAGAATGTACGTGTATCATATATTATTTTATCTCTCTATAAATATCGTCATTTTTGAAAGCTATTTTCATGAAATTTAAATATAGCTGACACAACAATTTTCATATTATTAGTACAGTTTAAAAAATAGCATGTTTTTAAAATAGTAAAGTAACCTAATAAAATAAAACAAAAATTTTCCTCTTAATAAAATGAAAAAACAACGACACAACACATACTTATAAGATAAGAATCTGTTTTTATTTTCATTTTTGGCACAAGTTCAACATATATTTCTTTTTAATAGACTGTAACAAGTGGATAATAATTTTACAATCCATATAAATCGTAATATTGAATATTTGTCACATATTAAAGGAATGAATTTTTATAATTATACACACACACATACACATATATATATATATATATATATATATATATATATATATATATATAGATAGATAGATAGATAGATAGATAAACAAGTCATAATCGAATGACAATATCCTTCTCCCTTTTTTTCTGGACTTCCAAACTCTTAAGCTTACCAACATTCCTCTTAATACCGGCTAAAAAACCACAGGCAACGATCCCGGAATCAATTCTCATTATCATCCAATTAACTTTGCGGTGTTGTATAAGAAGTCAGACCAATAAAATTTATTTTGATTTGATTCGAATGAGAAATGATTAGTAAAAATCCGAAAAAAAAATTTAATTATATACTTTTAATTAGAAAAATTATCAACAGAGGATATAATACAATCTTTCACCTTCAGATTTCTCGTCTGTTCTTTTCATATTTATCTCTTCAATCACTATACTATTTTTTATCTTACAAGTGTTTATAACACTGTAGAGTTACTTCCAAAACATAAAGCACCCCATACAAGTATACATTGTTAAAATATCCTTAAAGGTAAAGTTCAGCATCAAATGAAAATTCTAATATTAAAAACCTTTTACTACACAAAACAAAACCTAGTTTAATATATCATTACATTCTCATCAGCGGGATTTCCTCCCCATTATATTTCCATTCGATGCCATAACCACGCGCTATTAATAAAAAATGTACCCTTCGGGAATAGGTATATATATTTTTATGCATCCATACTGAACAGAACGGCATTACTTGGGATAAAGTAGTCGATTTCGGGTAAAAACTGATTACTACAGATTTTCTTTCTCCAGTCCCGGATTAATTTTAAATGACCAAAATCCATAGGTACACAAACGAAATGTACACCTAATAAAAACGTGTGTGTGTATATATATATATATATATATATATATATATATATATATATCTACACACACCCTTATCTATGTATTTTTACATGTTTACCAGATTGTATACTTTGAAGATTATGTAACATTAATTGCTCGACAAACATGATTTCATTGTAACTTTTTGTCTTTTCCCATAAACATATATATATATATATATAAAATTTAAAATTTCAAAACCTTACTAAATTTAAAATAAAATTCAAAAGGTAAATAATATAATTTAAAAGTTAAAATTCTTTACAAAATTTAAGTTGAAATTTAAATGTATATTATTCACTAACATGACTTGAAAAATAATTTTATTTTTAATAGATATTTATTTAAACTTTTATTAAAAAGAAATTTGATTTTTAATGGTATTACTTTCAATTCAAATTTTAAATTCCTATTTAGTTTTAACAATGTTGTTCAATAAATTGTATTATTATTTTTTTAAACATTCTGTTATGTCCAATGTGTGCTGATATATTAGGTTTAGGAAAATAATTACTGTTTTTTTTTTTGAATTCTAACCCTTATTTTTTCAAAGAAACTGTAATTTCATCGTATTCACGTTAATATCATTTTAAAGTGCATTTTTCGGTCTGTATTTTGGTAATATGGACTTTTGTTTTATTATTAATTTTGCTTCAAATTGAGCTACTGAATTAAATATGGAAAAGAAGCACATAAGAGCATTTTTATATCAGTTCAAGACAGATGGTAAAGTAACAGAAACTGGTCGTAAATTAAATGATGGTTTTGGTGTTGGTACTATTAAGGAACGTACGGTGCAATGGTGGTTCCAAAAATTTCGTATTGGGGACGAGAGCCTTGAAGATGAAGAAGGTCACGGGCATCCTTCTTCAGTTCATAACAACCAACTGAAGGTGTAGTTGAATCAGAACCACGTACAAGAATTCGAGAGCTTGCACAAAAGTTAGACGTTAGTCATCCAACAGTTCTGGATCACTTAAAACCACTTAAATTAAAAAATGTATATGAATTTGAAGGTCGTCAACCGCAATTATTTTTCTACCAACCTAGCATTTAAAAAAATGCTTAGTTGTTGTTCAATCATTTTATATTAAAATTAACTTAAAAATTAAATTACCTTTTTTATTTTCTTTTCTATTTAAAAAAATAAATATATATATCTACCGTCAAAACTGTCGTTTATCTTAAATCTGGTGTCAGAGGCATTTCGTAACATTTTCTTTGCGTTACAACTTCATTACCTCTCCCTTACACATTTAATGCGTTAAGAATGACAATTGTCACGGCTTGGAGTAAGGTCTCTCAGTTGGAATTTCAAAGGCTAATAACTGGTCTACCAAGTCATATAGTAGCTGTAATAAATGTTAGAGGAGAAACTTCATTGTAATTGAAACTAATATAACCACGTCAACCCGAATCAGCATTTATTTAAAGTACAATACTTGTTTTTTGATATTCATTTCTTGAAATTTGAACTTCTAGTAACATTTTCTGTTGCATAATTAGAAATATAACAATTTTATTGATTGAAAATTCAATCGAAAACAATTTATATAAAATATATGATTAAATATATTTAATCCGAGCCTGTATTCGACCAGCATACATTGAACCTTTCCCAATCTTTGTATTAGTATGCATATCGTGTTACTTCTGACTGCACAATTTGGTTCCTGCAAAGCAGTATCGAAAAAAGGATCAAGCACTGAGCCGCATGCATGTAACATACTTCAAGACAGTTCCATTTAAATCTCAGAAACCACAAAGAGAAGCAGTCAATAGGTGTAAAAAATATGTTCGTGCTACTAGTGAAGTGATTCTATAGTTGTACGTACGACGAAAAAATATAAATCTAATGAAAGAAATAATTTTATCAAAACACAATGTATGTTCTGTAACGTAGAAAATAATATAATTGATAACTCTCGCGCTTCCGTTTCCTGCAGATATTTTATGCTCGATTTTATTTATGTTCTTTGGAAATAAAATACATTACATTTGCATTTTACGTTTAGAATTTTATTTAGTCTTATTTGATTTATGAGATATTTTTTTTTATAAATAGCATATGAAAAAGTTTGTTGCGTATATTTTATTTTTATATTTCGTACTTTGAATTATATTTCCGATCATCAATAACAGAAAAGTCGAATAATTACAGAATGTTTCAGACCTTACACGGATTAAGTACAACGTTTCAGTGTTAGATGTTCATAAGTTTGATTGGTTTATTTCAAACATATGAAATTATATTAATCAAACCGTTCCTAAACTCTTGTATCAGATATATTAAGATGGTAAGAATATAATTGCGGTTTATGATCTTCAAATTCATGTATGTTTTTCTTCATTAGCTGTTTTAAGTGGTCCAGAACTGTTGGATGACTACCGCCTAACTTTTGTGCAAGCTCTCGAATTGTTGTTCGTGATTTTGATTCAAGGAACGCGTTCAGTTGGTAATTATGAACTGAAGAAGGCTACTCGCGACGTTCTTCATCTTTAAAGCTCTCGTTCTCAGCACGAAATTTTTGGAACCATCATTGCACCGCACTTCCTAAACAGTACCCACACCAGAAGCATCGTTTAGTTTGCGAGCATTTTCTGCTGCTCTACCTCCCGTTTAAACTCATACAAAAACTTTTCTCTTATTTGCTTCTTTTCCATCTTTAATTCAATAGTCAAATTTGAAACAAAATTAATAATAAAATCAAAGTCGATATTACCAAAATACAGACCAAAAAATGCTATTTAAAATTATATTAACAAGAACACGATGAAATGACACTTTAGTTGGAAAAAAAATTAAGATTAGAATTCAGCAAACAAAAACCGCAATTATTTTTCTACCGACATAATATTATCTTTGTACAAATAAAAAAAATATCTCCAATAATGTATTCTTTAATTAAATGCACACATAATTATTATTAATAGACAATAATAGAAAAAGAAAAGGTTGAAATTTATAATCTCGTGAACGTTTTAAAAAGTCTTTTCAGTATTTAACTTCATTACAATACGTACATAAAACAACTTTCTACGTGTTCATGTTATGTTTTGTATAATTTATTGCTGGTTCGTGCTAATTTCAAATCATATATTCACTAGAATATTAGCTCAAACAGATTTTTATACTCGATTCAAATTGTTATATATATATATATATATATATATATATATATATATATATATATATATTATTGGAGAAAATTAATAAACGTGTTGTAAAAATCGTTAAAAGTACATGATGACAAATTATATTTTCTAAGAATAATTTTTAGGTACGGTTTGAATAAAAATTCGATTATATACGTTATACATTCATACCTCGCTCGATAACAAAAATAAATGATAGGTTAAAAGGGAATTATTTAAGATAAAACGAACAGCTATGAGTGATTGTAGTTGTTCAACAGAGATGTAATATTTCTAGCGGGTGTCAGGTCTGATAAATTATCCGTTAAAAAGTTTTAGAAAAAGGCGAACAGAACTCTAAACTGACATGTGCAAGAATACGAATAAAGAGTCGGTCCTTTGTTTCATAAAAAAAAAAGCTTAACAAATTACCACAATAAGTTTCTCGTACGAAAATCCACTCATTGTAAGTGTTAAGAAATGTAAATTGAGAAAACAATTTCATTTAACAGTGTCAGTATTACGAATGTCGGAAACGTATAAAAAATAAACGCGAAGAATGAAAAATGTACTGTTCACGCTGTATTATTAATCAAAATAATGTATGGGTTTCATCGTTTATAAAATTTTAATAGAAATCGTTTTTTTTTTGGGAAACGATGTAGGGTTTATGTGTCTACGACGACCACTCAACATATCCATAGTAATATAAGGAACATCTTAGTTGATACAAATGATCACTACACTTAATTAATTTTAAAAATTGAATTATTAATTGCCCGTGTTTTATAAGTATGTAACGGGAACTTTTTATAAATGTTACAACGTTGAAATTCTGAAAAATACACACTTAAAAATGTACGGAATAGAATATATTAAGTTGGTTAAAAAATAATTGCGGTCTGTGACCTTCAAGTTCATATACATTTTTCAATTTAATCGGTTTTTAACCAAGTGGT
>CM068323.1:9497859-9747859 GCA_034766995.1 Acanthacorydalis orientalis | reverse complement strand
ATCTAACAATATGTAAAAAATCACGAATTTCTTTTGTACAATTACATGGACACAGCTAACAGGTTAATCGAAATGATCTCATTTTAAAACAACTACTAGAATCCTGTTCCTTTTCAATAATGATAGTTTCATTAGTATAATCGTTTATTTCGTACCAGAACTCATAAATCCCTCTATTATGGATCGAAATAAATCGAATTATATAACAAAAAATATTTAATACAATATTTATTTAGTGTTACATCCAATATATTTATAAAAAACATATTTTGCCTCGCAGTGTCTGCACCTGTGCAATACCTTACATTTTTTATATTCTTCCAAAGGAGATATTTCAAAAATTGAAGTGGATTTTCGTAAGATTTTTTCGAAAAAAGTGTTCTTAAAACATTCTGTTAAAATATTGTTGACCTCTCTCAGGACGCTTAGGATATATGCATGTATATATGTATTAGGCCTGTAAAAAAATAATTGCGGTTTATGACCTTCAAATTCATATAAAAAACCGCAATTATTTTCCTATCGACTTAATTTGTGCACCTATATACTTACATATATATACATATATATATATATATACATATATATATATATATATATATATATATATATATATATATATATATATATATATACATATATATATATATATACACAGTACAATGTGTTACAAACTTATTCGTCCATTAAATCAATCGTTATGCAACATATGTAACCAAAACTCGATTCAAACACGTGATGTTCTGGAAAATTACAACCATTTGTTTTAATTTCCATGCACGTTGTTCGAATATCATGAACATAAATGAACTTTACTTATTATGTACATTGCATTGTTCTCGTAGTATTTTCTCTCTTTATGATTTATAAAATGTTGTAAGGCATGAACGAAACCATAAAATATCATCAATATTAGAACACGTGATAGTAAAATATATGAATCCAATATAAACAGACATGCTGTGTGTCTTAAGAGAAAAAAAAAAAAAACATAATATAAATACAAGTAATTCGCATTGTAAATTGTGATAATAAAAATATATATATAATTAGAGAAGAAATAGCGATGATATCATGAATGAATTCTATGGGCCGAGAGAAGCAGTTAAAGCACACGCAAACGGAAAAAATTGCAAACGCTTCTCACAAACAGCCTTAAATTATATAAGTACTTTCACTGGAGTAATGTTCCTTGCTAAAGTTAGCTGCGAACTCTTTTTTTCTATATTACATTATCGCCGCAATACGTTGCGAGAATACATCAAGAATGTATGTGTGTGCGGAATGTTTTTTCGCGCACATCGACCATACAGTCATTCAGAACAAAAAGTGTCATTAGTGTGTCCTATAAAACCAATCTCGATTTTCGACAAACGAGTAAGTGCTATCACAAATCGTTACTATTTTATCTCCTAATTCAGTGAAATGAAACGAGATGAATGAAATTCACAGAAAAATGTTCATTTTTATGTCCGTTAAATGGATACGTCTCGTTCGAATCGAAAACGATTTTGACAAATTATCATTATAAATGATGGATTCATTGTCCGTCGAATGGTTTTGAATAATAATGCGTTTCGATGCCCAGTTAATTTATACACACAAGTAACCATATTTCATTAAAAGTGTATTGTCAAAGTGCACACACGTGCGCTGTATTAGTGATACCAGAAATTGTCAAATCGATTTTTAATTCTTGATTGTCGCCCGTGTTGAAATTTAATCTCTTCACAGAACAGTTTTAACATTTATAAACTGAAATTATCAAATTCGGAAAAAAGACCATAACTGTACTGAAAATGTTCATTTCATACGATTCAATTTGTACAAATATATCGTTGAATATAATTCATTCGATACGTTATTGAACATTGATGAAGGTTTTAAAAAAATAAAACTTACACAGTCTTATACACTTTTTATTTCCATACATTAAAAAAATAACAGTTAAACAGACATCACTGATTCATAGAGCCATGCTTAAAAGATTTAAAGACTCAGTTAGAACCAGTCTAAGTCACTAGTTAGTAATGCTAACTATACCATTAAATCTAAAGATAGTTACTAATTTATTGGATCATGCTCAAAAGATTTTACTGAAAAATAGAAGTAGACTTTCACTAATTAGCAGTGTCTACTATATCACCAGATCTAAATATATTAGGTTAGTAGGAAAATAATTGCGGTTTATGACTTTCAAATTCATGTATATTTTTCTCAGATAACTGTTTTAAGTGGTCCAGGACTGTTGGATGACTAACGCCTAACTTTTGTGTAAACTCTCGAATTTTTGCGCCTGGTTCTGATTTAACTAACGCCTTCAGTTGGTCGTTATGAACTGAAGAAAGATGCCCGCGACCTTCTTCATCTTCAACGATCTCGTCTCCAAGACGATATTTTTGGAACCTACATTTTTTATCAGTACCCACAACAAAAGCATCGTTTAATTTATGAACAGAATTCATACAAAAAATGTCTCTTGTTTGCTTTTTTTCCATCTTTATTTCAATAGTCCACTTTGAAGCAAAATTAATAATAAAACCAATGTCGATGTATATTTATTTTTTTTATTTATATAAATAGCATATTTTTCAATTGTATTTCCAGAAGACACGTATTTAATGTCAAAGCTTCTTAAGCTAACAAATTGAAATATTCAATCTATCATATATCATTGATTAGAATCGCTCTTTGCGGACCATATCATGTGTCATTAGGAAATCGTGGGAGTAATTTATAAGTTCATTTTAATGAAAATCGTTTTTAAACAAATGATTGACATTTATTTTCGAAAGTGTTGTGTTTTATATACGAAAAAAAAACCGTATAGAGAGTGATCATTGTTAAAAATTGTAAATTGAAAAAAGCAGTCAATATAAACGTAACCTTGAACTGATGATTCGCATCCATTTGCACCAATATGTTGCCACCCCGAATCGTTACGTCAGTAACATAATTACGTCATTACTCAATATCGACACCCCTAACGTCAACGATACATGCACGTTCGGTGCTTCGTTCGCCCATTCGCAACGCCCGCTCGTCACTTTTGTACAGTGGCGCGTTCAGCATTCTACAATCCAATACTGCACCGTGCGATCAGATCGAATCTTGTTCAGCAATTCGTCACAGACTCCGCATATTTGTCTATTTGACGCGAATTCATTGTATGAAAAAACAAACACGACGAATCTCGATCAGAGCTATTCGTATATGCCGAATTGTCTGATACAAATCTAGTATTCAGTACGGTTAAACGTCTTTTGTCTGTTTCAATCGTACGAAAAAAAATCATTATTGTATAAATAAATATCTGACAGCTTCGATTGACAACCATCCACTATGATCGTGTTTAGAAGGAAATATTGGATTCATTCCAATTTTTTTTTATATGTTAAATGTATTCAAATCACTCATCGAGTAACATAAACCTTGCATTGTCTTTCTAAACAATACTTCGAATATATTACATACTCTCACTATATATGTATATATATATATATATATATATATATATATATATATATATATATAGACATATATTATTCTCTGTATAATCATAAATACGAATATTTATATGAAATCCAAAACTAAAATCAAGAAATTTAAAATATATAATTGTCTGCTTTATCCTAAGTGTACTGTCTAGGTGATCTGAGTTCTGAATAATCAATTATGTATTTATCTGCTACAACCAAGTTCAGCTTTTGAATCATCTTCAGGTAGCTTGTCGATAAACTTATCAATGATCTATGCGAGAATAGCTCAAGAGGTAAATTAAGTCATGACAGAGAAACACTCAAATGATTGACGAAGACGAGAAACACTAGGACAGTAATTTTAAAAGCGTTTCTCAAATTTGAACTAATACAAGGTTACTATAAACTGACTAAAAATGATTCGGACAAAGAAATACAGTAAGATAGGACTAGACGAGAAAATATGTAGCAGAAAATTGAAATGTATTCGAGAGATTTGTTTTGTGTTCAAGTAGGGATTTGTTTGGTATGTTAGAGATATATAATTGTATATCTCTCATCGACTTCAGGTAGATATTAGAGTTATAATTATAATTGTAATGGTCGGTTGGTTATTAGGGTTTTAAGCCACTTCGACAGCTAAGGTCATTAGCGCCCGTATAATTGTAATATTGTGTATCAGTGATCCCGTTAACATGCTCTACTGGAAATATTCGTCTTTTATAATTATCTAAATGTCTGATTTCGGCGAAACAAGATATTAGAACATTTAACACTTGAAGATCGTAGATATGCTGAATCTAGTAGTGGAGAATAAAAAAGAACAAAAATCCTCAGAACAATATATATATATATATTATACATATATATATATATGTGTGTGTGTGTGTGTGTGTATGTATGTTGTTGGAAATCGGTGGAAAAGAGTGACATTCAATAGTACAAAATGAAAAATCATGGAAGAGGCCTTTATGCAGTATTGGATTGACAGTGGTTGATAATGATGATGATGTATTTATGTTTGTAATTATATACATATATATATATATATATATATGTGTGTGTGTGTGTGTAAACTATTATAAAAATCTGAAATTTATTTATAAAGAAGTGAACTAAAATTACAATTTGAAATTATATCAATTTATAACACTTGATTCAACGTGTAACACTTCATACACGTCGATTAAATTTTCTAGAACATTTAAAATATATTTAATGCTAGAATAAATCTTACAGCTGAGGAATTTCCACCGCGAACATTATAATCTGAAATTGAAAACTTTTAAGTTGTCTTAAATCGACAATTTTAATCTTTCGAAATTCACAAATCGCAGATAATCCCAATATTGTATGTGGTTCTGGTATAATTCTCATCATGTTCATATAATTGGACCATTCGTCTCCATTACTATCCTTTATGAACTGATTACAGTGAAATCTCTTTCCACATTTACATTCGTGAAAGGAAACTCTATAGTATACAATACCACTACTTATTGTAGTATAAATCTTCGTAATTATATAAGCATTTTTTTTTAAAAAAAAATGCTTACAAACGATCATTATTATTTATCAGTTATTGTAATAAAAAATAGTTCTATTATAGAAACTATTCGTTATTTTGTTTATATATATATATAGGATGATTCAATTTATGCTTCTACAAGTATGAAAAGGGGGCGTAGGGGTTAAGAAAGTAATGTTATTTTTTATTTAGTATTTTAATTCAATTCAATAGTAAAATACAATTAAACTAAAATACTAAATGAGGAATAACATGTTTTCTTTAATTTTTGCGTTTTTTTTAATATTTTCGTGTGGAAGCCTAAGTTGAATCACTATATATATATATATATATATATATATATATCATATCTGCAGGTTTTTACTGGCATTCGATACGTAATGTCTGTACCGTATACGCAACCTACAAATTCAATTACTTATTTACCTCTAAACCTAAAGAATATGTATACACACACATATATATATATATATATATATATATATATATATATATATATATATATATATATATATGTAATGTAACCAAAACCCAACTGGTAAAAAGAAGAGGTTCATTTTTTCACTCGAGTCCCATTGAGTAATATAAATGTAATATAATGTTATATTCCTCAATACTTATTTCCAAGGGAAACCATAACAGACCTGTACCAAACAGTGAAACAAATCATAATTTCATATAAGAAATTTTAGTACAAAAAAATCTCAAATATATTCGTTTATTACGAATAAAGTTTTGAAAAAGAATATTCTTTATATATACATATATATATATATATATATATATGTCTGTGTGTGTGTGTATATATGTATCTGTTATCAATAACATATTAATAGATAATGAAATCTTTCAAATTCTTGTACTTATAAAAATTGATTAACTGTAACTAAAATTAGAAATTAATTTAAAAATCGACATAATTAATCTGAAAAATATAAAATATAAATCAAAAATTATCGCCGAATAGATAAATATTAATCCACAAACTAAAACACAGAGCATTTCCTGAAAATGTTTGAATCTGCTACAACTTGTCCATATTAAAAGAGTTATAAATACATATCGTTAAAAAGAAATACATAATCATTAAAAAAGAAACAAATATGGAAATCGATACAGAAAAACATTCTGTTTAATCAAATATACAATAATATATGATAAAAATATGTATATTTATTTTTACTTTAAATTTACATGTACCGTTTTACCTTTGCGTATGTACCGTATAATAATGGATGCTAATAGCCTTGAGGTTAAAGTACCTTCTAATAAATAAATATATATTAAGTACTTTCGTACCTGTCTACTGTCTATGAATATGTAAACTTATATTAAAATAAATAACAATAATCCTATCTTGAACCTGAATAGAATAAATAAATAGACCAATTTTATGTAAGCGAAAGATAAAAGGTATGACAAATAATTCAAAAAAATTTTTATATATTATTAATAACTGTAAAAGAATGTATTAGATCTGCTATATTTTTATTATGCCATTCAATACATACATATTGATTACAAATTTTATTGATTTAAAACTATTCGTCCATAAATAAATCTTTTACTCGTCCCAAAGATACAAAAACGTATTGTGATTAAACATACTTAATAACTGAACATTGTTTATGCGCTTTTAAAGCACTAAGGCACTTCTTCTGTATCCTAATACTTGTTTTAAAATGTCACTGTTTTAAATATGAACGAATTTCCTACTAATAGTGGTGCACCCAGGAGAGTCAGAGGATCCAAGGGGCCCTGACACCCCCTAAAGCTCCTATACACACAGATAGATTAATGTAACCACGACTGAGATAATTCGAGAGCTTTGTAAAAAGAAGAAACTGAATTTTATTCTATAAATATTTTTTTATAATCATCTAATGAATTTTATTGAATTCACATTAAATAAATTATATATCCGTTCAATTCCCCCCTCCAGATTAAATCCTGAGTACGCCACTGCCTATTAATATTTTTTGTTACTTGTATCTTTAATTTGGGATTCATTACTATTGATACATTTATAGATACTTTTCTTATTATAAATTACATTTTACTTTTCATAAACCATACTTATGTTTTTATTAAAATGTTAAATAGTTGATTCTCAGAAGCTAGAGTACAGGATGTTTGTATACCTTAGTGTTTGTAGAATTATGGCATCCCAATCGAAATATGTATGAGCAATAATCAAAAATGATCAATACTCGATTATTGGACATGTTCGATCAGATGTTTTCTGTATAAGTGAGATATTTATTAGTGAAACTGGATTTAGCCACAGTGCCAAAGCTATTATGTTCAAAAATTGAAATTAAAAAAAAAAATAAAAGTATTCCCGTTTATTAAGATATCATTTTAGATTTTTTCACGTTTATCGCTTCCTAAAAAGATCCAAAATAATTTAACAGATATGATAATAATCTCTGATTACGATTGTTGAATTAAAATTATGCTTTGTCATAAACATTTTTTAATAAAATATCCTTGCCCACACCCACAATTCGACTAATCGTTCTCATATAACAAACACCAATAAACTAATAATGTTTATGTGTTCGTAAACTTCGAAGCTTTTCCAAGCATAGAAATTATACTTGGTTGGAAATACAATAATAAAATCATATTGGTGAAATGTTGCATATATACTTTTGTTAACAATTCATATCTTGTTTTAAATAATCGGTTACAGGTTTGTTTATTTTTAATTAAATATAATATTAAGTAATTGATTTAATATATTATTAACTCATTAGTATGATTTCTTAACGTCAATTTATCAAATAACACAATAATAATATTGAATAAATTATCAAATAATTGAACACAAGTCTTATAAAAGTCGAACAGGTATAATAACAAAGTATAATAATGATTTCGATAAGACTGTCGTGATTAAAATCTTTGTTTATATAAACTTATAACAGTATCCAAATATATACAATTTTTAAATGTTAATATGATATTAAGTGGCGTTTATTTTATCATTAATTAATATTCAATAAAATTATAAAACTCGAATATCTAATTAAGACTTATTTGTCAGAATAAAGTCTCAATTTGGTCTGGTAAATAACATGAGCAAAAATATTCTACTTGAAACTGATTACAAATTTTAATGTTAAGTGAAGCATCCAAGCGTTATGCGGAGATTAAAAAAGGCATTTTATATGAATCAGCAATATGTAAATCAACGTTATGCAAATGAATGATGTATGCGTTGATGTAGATGTAGCTATTATACTTCATGATGAAGATAGATATTGGTAATAAAAATTTAAAAAAATAAAAAATTATGATCGAAACCATTTTATAGAGTTCTTGCTTTTTATTTCTCAATTCTGCGTAATTTGAATATTGGTATTATAATAGTATATAAGTTTTTAAATTTGTATTTTTAATAAATATTTATCATCGGTTGAGAATATAATAATGGATCAAGTGTAAAAATGACATATAAAAGTATTGAAACAACACTGAAATATTTCTAATTAATAAAAAAATAATTAATACATTTAATATGATTAACATAAGTGATTTAAAAATTATTCATATAGAATTAATATCATATATATATATATATATATATATATATATATATATATATATATATATATATATAAATATAACATGTTACTAATATTGACCAAGACCATTGTTAATGTATAACATTTTGAAATTTGAAAAATGATGTTTTGTTGCTCATTAATTCGAAACGGAACATTTCATTTATATTCTAATAGACATTTTCAAGCCTATTGCAATAAATATCTACAGTGATATAGAGAAGCTCTCGTGAAATAACGTCTCAAAAAACATCATATTTCAAATTTTACTTCGTTATTTTTCAATAAGTAAACGTGGGAACACAAAAACAGTATTTTAAAAATAAATCGCGAATACCTAAAAACATTTCTACGTAGGATGTCCTTTCAACACCAAATTCTTTAATTTTCTATACAAATATATATATATATATATGTATATATATATATATATATATATATATATATATATATAATTATTTACATTGTTTAGACATAAATATCTTCGTCACTGACAATGACTTATTTTTTAAGTAATCAATCAAAGTTTCATAAGCCAGACGAAACGTTTCAAACAATTATTTCGTACGATTTATTTTATAAGCTATTTTGCATCTTTAATTTAATGTTTGAAATGATTTCTTCAATAAGTGGTACTTATTCTAACTATACTCAAATTCAATACAAGTTATCTGAACATAACCATTAGATGTCACTTATTTTTTGCTGTTATTTTGTGTGTATAATACATATATATATATATATATATATATATATATATATATATATATATATATATATATGTGTGTGTATATATATATATATATATATATATAAATCAGCAAATGTTTAACTAAGTATTTTTAAAAAAAAATAACGTTTCAACTTATATCTTGTAAATTATAAAAATTTATCTAAATATTATACTTTTTTCTATTCCCATAAAACTCAGATTAATAGTTCTGTTTTCTGAACTTTAACCTTATTTTTTTCAATGAAAATTTCATTTCATTGTGTTCATGTTAATATCATTTTAGAGTGCATTTTTCTGTCTGTATTATGGTACCATCGACTTTATTTTTGTTATTAATTTTGCTTCAAATTGTGCTATTGAATTAAAGATGGAAAAGAAGCAAATAAGAGCAATTTTTGTATGAGTTCAAAACGGGTGGTAAAGCAGCAGAAACTCTTCGTACACTAAACTTTTGGTCTGGGCACTATTAAGAAATGTACGGTGCAATTGGTGGTTCCAAAAATTTCGTACTGGGAACCAGAGTCTTGAAGATAAAAAAGGTCGTGAGCGTTTTTCGTCAGTTCATAACGATCAACTGAAGGTGTAGTTGAATCAGAACCACGCACAACAATTCGAGAGCTTGCACAAAAATTAGATGTTAGTCATCCAACAGTCCTGAACCACTTAAAACCACTCAAATTAAAAAATGTATATGAATTTGAAGGTGATAAACCGGAATTATTTTTCTATCGACCTTATAAATGTGTCGATGAGAAATTTATAAAAAATTAGCAGGGGGGATACCGTCGCATCTCATCACATTCCGCCCTGACTTGAATACTGTACACAAACGTGCACATACACACACACACACACACACATATATATATATATATATATATATATATATATATATATACAGTGCTCAAAAATTAATTATCATATTTTAATTAATATAAATCTAAATGAAACTATAATAGATAATCCTTTTATGTAAACATCGGTCTAAAATATAACAAAACAATTTTAAAATAAAGATTTTTATTTTACAAATACTCCTCACTGAGAAAAATATGGATAAACAACTTTTATATGTTGCGTCAACATTCTGACCAATTACATTTCATACTTACTTTTTACTCTTTCTATATCTGTATATTCATATATATATATATATATATATATATATATATATATATATATTATTCATAATGCATACATATACATAATCTATCGTTATTTAATCTTATAGGAAAACCCTTTTTTTATAACTCGAAGCTATAAAATTTAACTTTTTTTATTACTATCATCGTCTCCAGTATCATACCGGCAAAAACAGTCTTCTTTGACAACAACAACATCATGACATCGACGAACTCGTTCGTACAGCAGTGGCCGTGGCGATGGTAATAGTGGCGGCTGCTACGGCCGTTGGCTGGCTGGCTGGCTGGCGTAGTGACGTCACGGGAGTAGATGGGAATCGATAGAGCCGAGTCGGCAGCAGCGCTGGTGGCGGCGGGTTCGGTCTCGCGTCGCGCCTCTTCGTCGTCCCTAACGCCCGTTCGGCGGCGGCCGACCGGCTGTCGTACACCTCTTTTACTCACACACACCTCATCCACTGCCCCTTCGACGTTCGTCTGTGATGAACCGATACATTGTCGTCAATCTGGACGATTTGTGCCACCACCTGCTGATGTCGCGCGTGTTTATCTGAACTTTGCCGTCAGTGTATGTGCTCTTGTCTATCTGTATATGTCTATTGTGTTAACGAGATAGAAATGCGTTTTCGAAAATGTCACATCGCACACATACATACATACATACATATATATATATATATATAAATTCACACGTTGTTTTCTAGATAAATACGTTGAAAAAAAATCCATTCGAATCATTCACACCGATCCGATAGATACGGTCTATCAGCTTCCACACAACGGGACAAACATTTCGAAAGCTTGTAGCTAACAACTGATTTGGGTACGATTTTTCTCTATCGATTGAAATTTTGGACGCGTTCCAATAGTTCTTTGAACTGATTCACTTGTAGGCGCGATTGATCTCAAATCAATGTACCAGATACATATTAATGTTCAGTATTTGATTGCAATAAATTTACAAGAAGTGCGTTTATATCAATCATGTATTTTCTACTTTATGAAAATATACTGTTCAAATGAGTACTATTTGTTCAAATAGTCAGAATTATACCCTGGAGAAAATGAATATAAAATAAATACACTTAATTGTTTATATATATATATATATATATCAATTTTTTAATTACCATGGACAGAAGTTGCATATTAGAAAGTTCATGTCAATGTACATATTTTCTTTAATAAAGATTTACTCGCTATAAAATCTTATTAGAAAATTAATTTCAACTTGTCTTTATAATTAACGTAACTCTAATATTTTCAACAGTTTCACTAGAATTTTTATCAATTCACTTGCTGTTCACTTCACAAAATGTTATTTTATTCGATCGTCGTTTCTGATAGGCAAAGAAATACTTCGATAAATTACTGAAATCTTAATATTCTATACATCGTCTCTCTCTGAGAATATTGATTTATTCTTTCAATCAGAATAAAGTGATAAAAACAACAAAACAGGCGTTATAACACATAGAAATGTAACTGTAGCACTAAAATAGGAGATACATCTTTATAATCATCATCAATAGTATTAGGGTCGCTCATGAATCAATGCCTTCAACAATATATTCCACTAGGTCGTTTTATCCTTCTCCAGACTCGCCTCTAAACATTTTTACTAAATATCCTGTCACCCTTTTCAATCCTCAGAAACCATCTTCCTAGTTTTCTACATCTATCAAATATGTCACTCATTATTTTACATAGTGGAGTCATTCATTGTAATCTGCTTATTTTAATTTATTTTTTAACAGGTGCGTCGTTGAAAATAAATTGTAGTCATATATATATATATATATATATATATATATATATATATATATATATATATATATATATACACATATACAGAGAGAAAAATATAAACCCATTGTATGTGTTATATGAAAACAAACAACTGCATTACAAATAAACAATAAATATTTAGAGCGAAAGAGAATATGTTAGTTATATTTATTTTTCTTCGTCTATTTTAAACTAAAATGTTTGATTTGCAGCCGAGCATGTATACATTTGAAAAAAAAATAAATCAAAACTGCATCATCTCTTAAAAGTTCATTTTTATTCGCATTATATATATGTATATATATGTATATATATATATATATATATATATATATATATATATATATTAGTTTTGCAAAATTAATGATTTTATAAAATATTTTCAATTACAAAGGCTTTAAAATATAAATATATGTACATTGAACTTCATTCAAAATTCTATGATTGAAAAAGTAAAATAGTTTATATTTGAAATCAAAAATCAACTGTGTAAGTTTTCTGAAATTCAAGAATAAAAAATTTGTAGAATTGGCTTTAACTATTAACATAAATACAAAATACATTTTGTTATAGTTTTAAATACAATAGAAAAAGAATAAGTAATTCATTAAATACCATTTTATAAAACTTATAATTAAACAGTTATAATACGAGTACTTGTTATTCTATTTAAAGCTTTTATTCTCATTGGACAGATACAGGCCGATGAACTTAGACTTCCACACGAAAGTATTAAAAAAAACGTACACATTAAAAAAAAACATGTTATCCTTTATTTATAATATTAGTTCAATTGTATTTTAGTATTGAATGGAACTGAAATACTAAATAAAAAATAACATGACTTTTCATAACCGCTGCGCCTCTTTTTAATACTTCTATATGGAAGCCTGAATTGAATCATCTTATATATAAATTCTTGTATCAACATTTATAAGATACGAACTCTTGATAATACGAAAAAATGTGTTATTCTAGAAAGTCAATGCTCTATGATGTACAAAAACATTGCCAAGATTATCTAAAAACTGTATTTGCCAAGAGTATATATCAAATACACGTCAATCAATATCAGACTTGTTTAAATCAGTCAGAATTTCGTGCTTGGAAAGAATTCTAACGATGAACATACAAGAAAATCATGAATATGACAAAATGTGAAATCTGAAATTAAACTATGTACTTACTATTAAATTACAAGATCGACAATTTATAAATTAGCCTTAAACACTTATAAAAATCATAAATACGTACATAACATTAGGATGGTAGGAAAGTAATTGCGGTTTTTGTTCTATGAATTCTAACATTAATATTTTTTCAATGAAATTGTCGTTTCATCGTGTTCATGGCAATATCATTTTAAAGTGAATTTTTCGGTCTGTATTTTGGTAACATTGACTTTGGTTTTATTATTAATTTTGCTTCAAATTTGGCTATTGAATTAAAAATGGAAAAGAACCAAATAAGAGCAATTTTTGTATGAGTTGAAAACGGGTGGTAAAGCAACAGAAATTGCTCATAAACAAAACACTGCTTTTGGTGTGGGTACTGTTAAAGAAAGTAGGGTGCAATGGTGTTTCCAAAAATTTCGTGTTGGGGATGAGAGCCTAGAAGATGAAGAAGGTCATAATGACCAACTGAAAGAATTAGTTGAATCAGAACCACGCATAACAATTCGAAAGCTTACACAAAAGACAGGCGTCAGTCATACAACAGCTCTGGACCACTTAAAACAGCTAAGAAAATCAAAAAAGACAAAAATGTCTATGCATTTGTAGGTCACAAACCGTAATTATTTTTCTACCGACCTAATATTAATAATTTTAAACTTTTTATCATTAAAATTAATCTGTATTTGTGAAACACTTTCCATTATGAAAACAGTTTTTGTTTTCAAATTAAATAAGTTTTGATTTTTAATATATTAAAACTTATATATATATATATATATATATATATATATATAATTCAAAATAATAACATTTATAATCAAAGAAAGTGAATTTTCCTTAACTAGTAAAATAAGAATAAAATCTGAATATTTATATTACTTCATGTTTTATTTCAAGCATATTTAATTCATGTTTTTTATTATTATGGTCGAATTCATTTTCCTTAATCGAAAAAATAAACAGTTTGAAGTAGAAAGTTGAATATCCGACGAAAAAAAATGTACAAGTATAGTGGCTTAACCGTACAACAAAGATGGTATTAATAACATGTCTCGAATATAAAAAAATAACGAGAATGAATGAGTAAGACACAGCAGTATATACGTTGATTTATCTTAATGAAGTGTTGGAGTAACCGAGAACCGTTGAAAAAAGACTATAAAAGTATCCTGCTGTGTATACTAACTCCAGGATGCGCTGGCAATATCCCAGAATCGTTAGAAGCAGGAAAATGTTAAAAACATTTAAATGGCCTTGGACAATGCTAGTGATTCGAATGCAATCAAATATTGAATTTATTTTCAAACGGTGTTTTTTTACAATTATATTGATGATACCATCATATTATATTATCATACTATTTTCTATTTCTTATATATGAAATAAAAGATTGAACTGGAATGATATTCAGATTATTAAATTGATCTTATACAAATATTTAATTTATTATTTGTATAAATAATAATATTCTGATCTCACAAATAGTGCACTTCAACGAAGGAAAAAAAATAAAATTAATGATTCAATAAATAAAATAATTTTTCCAAAAAAAGAAAAAAAAAGAGTGCGTCAACCTTCGATCAATGAACAACTCTTATCGACATAACGAAATCAATCATAACCAAATCTAAAATTAAATCGTTGCGAGAAGCATACACGATCATGGTGGAGAAGCGATTTCGAAAAGAAACATTGAATTTTGTTGAATTTAGGAAGAACATTGACCTACATACGAATGTTTTGAACAAGATTGATGAGAATCCCGTTCGTGGTTTGTAGAATGAAATGTAAATTTCTTTTTCACATTCAAATGTAGTTTTATGTCGCGTTTTATCTCTTCTTACAGTGTGGATAATCGTTTAACGATCAAACATTTTCATTTTGTTTTTGTTTCGCGCAACGAAAAGCAGTAATTAATTGAACGCTGTTAATCGTATACGTTTATTCGTCGTGGTTTCGGTATTGTCAATAGAATTTATCTACTTAGTACTGTCTGTACGTATTTAATGGGTCGTTTTAAAACAGAATCAAATAAAGAATGGTATGTTTAAATTAGGCTTGTGTGCTTTTTTTTTCAATATACTTTTATAAATTGTAAAACTATCTTGCTCTAATTTCAGTTTTTAAATTAAAAAATATATGTTTTAAAATAAATTCACGGTGCTTAATTATATGAATAATCTTTAAATTTATTTCTAAATTCACTGATATTATAAATGCATTACTTTTTAGTTCTTATATATTGATAAAATAATAGACACATTTTCAAACAGATAAATGACACATTTTTCGGCACATTAATAGTATGAGAATGATGAGATCTCTATCGAAATGCTCATAATTTACAATAAAAACTGATCGATATTCATTTATTGAACATATTTGATGGGAAAAAGTTTTGTCGTTTGTGAGATAACAAAGTAATCCATTTGTGAATGCAATAGGCAAATTGTCAATAATTTGAAATTGTAAACATAAATGAACCTGCTTAGTAGAAAATTAGTTGGCAAGAGTTCAAAGACTGCTTTATTTGTTACTAATTCCCTTCGTCTATTTATTTTTTAATGATTCCATTGATGAAGACAGAGGATTCAGTATGCAAGAATTTAGTTTTGTCCAGATATAAGAATACGAAGATATAATCATTTAATAATTTTATAATACAAATTTAAAATAATGTTTACAAAGACAAGTCGATATATATTTCAGAACTTTATAATTGATATATTTATTTGAATTAAGACATTCATTGAAATATCCTTTCAAATATTTATTTATATTATGTACTAAACATATCATTCGTATATACTTCTTTATAATTAAACAAATGAATTAATATATTTCTCAAATCTATTAACCTTTATTAGTACTAAACAGACCCAATTAAATTATACAATTCACATTCCTTACAAACTTTATATATATATATATATATATATATATATTCATTTTTAAAACCACACCTTTAAAACTTGATTTTATTCTTCGCTCAATTCAGTTGTACTATTATCTTTATTTTAAACTATTTCTATTATGCTATAATTTTTTAAGCATTTCTGAAAAAATCTACATTATTCTTTATATATATATATATATATATATGGATAGATATATAAATAGAATGACAGTTCATTAATTATAAAATTAATATCTTAATTTAATCTGTTAGACAATTATTTACAATTAGTACTTGTTGTCGATACTTCTATTATAAAATGTAGGAATCGAATTCATTTTAACAAACTGATTTTTTATTAGACCACTAACCGCCATTTTTTTCTGATTAATAATCAATTATTGAACATTGTTGAACAGAAAATGTATTTGTACTTTGTAATGTGAATGAAAAATGTATTTATGAAAGTCAGTCAGCCTCAATGCTAAAATTA
Organism: Acanthacorydalis orientalis; assembly: GCA_034766995.1. Taxonomy (NCBI): domain Eukaryota; kingdom Metazoa; phylum Arthropoda; class Insecta; order Megaloptera; family Corydalidae; genus Acanthacorydalis; species Acanthacorydalis orientalis. The sequence goes on along the minus strand of CM068323.1, from coordinate 9,731,059 downwards.
TTAGATTGGTAGAAAAATAATTACGGGTTCTGCACCTATTTGACAAGCTTTTTTGATTTTCTTAGCTGTTTTAAGTGGACCAGAACGGTTGTATGACTAACGCCTGACTTTTGTGTAAGCTTGCGAATTGTTGTGCGTAGTTCTGATTAAACTGACGCGTTCACTTGATCGTTGTGAACTGAAGAAGGACACCCGCGACCTTCTTCATCTTCAAGAATCTCGTCTCCGGCACGAAATTTTCGGAACCACCATTGCACCGCACGTTCCTTAACAGTACCCTCACCAAAAGCATCGTTTAATTTACGAACAGTTTCTGCTTCTTTATCACTCGTTTTGAACTCAAACAAAAAAATTGCTCTTATTTGTTTCTTTTCCATCTTTAATTCAATATCTCAATTCGAAACAAAATTAATAATAATACCAAACTATATGTTACAAAAATACAAACCGAAAAATGTACTTTAAGATGATATTAACATGAACACGATAAAATGACCCTTTCATTGAAAAAAAATAAGATTAGAATTCATAAAAAGAAAACCGCAATTATTTTCCTATCAACCTAATATATTGTTGACTGAATTCATTTTATTCATAATATTAAAAAAATGAATTTCACGCAATTGAAAAAATAATTACAAAATCAAAGAGAGTCAATATATTAGTCAATATTTTATAACACAGTTAGGAACACGTTGTTGGAATGAATGAAACAATTTTATTTAATGATACACTGAACGCTGATTGTTGGTGAAATTGTGTGAAAGCTGCTCCGAAATATATTATTTCCTGTACTCTAGGACTATATAACCACGCGTATTTCTTACAGTTAGTGAGCACGAGCAACCTTTGAACTATAAATTAAGTTCCGAGTTATTTACATAAACATTTATGATGAATATTAAATGAATTGTGTTGGCTACAAACACTTTATCTAATATAATATTTCAGTTACACATAAACGTGTATGAAAAAATCTATATATTCTTCATATTCACTTACATATTGCAATTTTTATTCTTATTTTTTTGTTTATTCGATGTTTGTATGTATAAAATTCTATTTTATAATCTGGTTGGTAAAAAATTATAGTTTAGAATTTCAGGAAACAAGTATTTTGTTAAGCATAGATTCTTTGTGTATATTATATATATATATATATATATATATATATATATATATATATATATATATATATATGGACGCGATATATAAGTAGACAACTTCATGACGTCATTATCTAAATCACCAACTTCTTTACATGATGACGTCACAGCATTCTGTCGTGATGTATTACACGTCATGTTCGAACCCCTACGGCGGTAGCACTAAAGCTGCAGACTAGACAATCAGTCGGTCGGTCGGCAAAAGAGGGTAACGACTGTGGATGAACGGACCTGATGAGGGGTGGAGATGCTTTACAGTACGCTTTAACTATCAAAAAATATGTACCAGGAAAAAGTGGTGTCATCATCATTGTCGCCAGCATGGCTTTCGAAACGACGGTTCTTTTTTAAATGATATCGTTTTTATAATGTTTTATGGTATTATTATTGACATCAATTTATTGTTTTTTTTTTATTGATCAACAGTTCATTATGGCATTATAGTTGTTCATTACAGATACGAAACTTCCATAAAACTCCTTTTTTTTGTTCCTATAAATGTATTATATCGTCAAAGTGTTTTACTGGTCCGTTGAAATTATGATTTCACATCTATTTTTCATTAATGAGAAATAAACATTCAAGATTAAGACTCGAATAAATATGTAAATTACTGTTTTAATTTATTTCAGTGTTAAAAAAATAAACAAAAATTTCATTTCGTTTTCAAGCGAAGATTATGCTGTAAAATACAAATATTTTCATGTAAATAATTTTATTTATGAAAACATGAATGAGAATGAAATGAATACAAGTAAGAATAAGCTTCGTACACAAACACACACACACACATATACATATATATATATATATATATATATATATACATTTTATTATGGTATAAAATAAAAACAAGACAAATCGTTTATAAAATAGCATTAAACTTATTCACTATCTTAAAATTCATATTTTTTGAAACTAAAGTCTAACTTAAAAACTGATTTTCTCACAGTTAATTTTGTTAATAGATTGCAGTGATTTATTTTTCATGATTTTGTCATCTAACTATCACTTATTAGGAAAACTGTATGTCTTATAATTTTTATAAAAAATTGAATATTTTCAATAGCATAGTCTATTAAAAATTCAATAAAGTAATCGGAAAAAACCTTGAAATACATCAAATAACTACAGTATATTTGAATCGGAACATCTTAATAAATAATATTTGAATTCTGAAAATGTTGCCAAGTTAAATAATTAAATAATAAGCATCAACACAACACACAAATATCATACAGATACACCTGCTGAACATGTCATGGCATTAAGACTAGACACACATACACACGCACACGACATTACACTGATTAATGTATATAACTAATGAGTGATAAACATTTATTAATCCATTCATTTAGTAAATAATACTCTGGATTAACAAGGGCCGCAGCACGTTATTACTGAAGCTCACTGGTCTAATTCTTCCCATTTTTTAATCCAATTATCTCCATTATGTATCTAGTACTAGAATTTAAAAACTAGTGATGAAAAAAATCGAAATTCATCTGAGAAAAAAATGATATTCATAAAATGTATACTGATAATTATCAATTAAAGAAATAATAAAATTGAAAATACATTTACAATGAATGATTATTTAATAACAATTTCAAATATTGTCTTTATATTGATAAAAAAATTAAAAAAAGTATTCGTATAAAATTTTTAATCATTCTATATCTTTTTATAATTTTATTATGAAATAAAAAAAAAGATTTCTACATTTTATTCAGTTTGTGTTATAATTGGAAATGTACTTAGAGAGACAATCCAATTAAATAATATTTAAATACCAAACTTGTATTGAATATTTTAACATACATTCTACTTTATTTTTCTGCTTGATAGTTGAAGTAATCCAATTATTTTGTAAATAAACGAAACGTTGAACTTATAAGACCATTCGTGATATACTTGCGAGTATGTGACAACAATACTAATTTTTTATCAACTTTATTATCAACAGACAATTCAGTTGAGTACCGTCGCAAAGGAGATGTATGCTTGGGATTAGTTTTTAATTCACTTATTTGCATAAATAAACAATTTATTTCTAAATAAGGTGCACGCAATATATATATATATATATATATATATATATATATATATTAATATATATATATATATATATATATTAATACATATATATATATATATATATATATATATATATTAATACATATATATATATATATATATATATATATATTTATTACTCATATTGCTTCTTTTCCATCTTTAATTCAATAGCCCAATTTGAAGCAAAATTAATAATAAAACCAAAATTTGTCTTACCAAAATAAATACCGAAATATGCACTTTAAAATTATATTAACATGAACACGATGAAATGATACTTTTATTGAAAAAAAATTAAATTAGAATTCAAAAACAAAAATCGCAATTTTTTTCCTGCCAACCTAGTATTATTTTGAAATGTAAATAGTTAAAAAGAAGAATTGGGGATAGTGATTCAATTGAATGAGAATATAATCAAATACGATTATAATTGAAACTTTATTATAACCGAGATCTATATAAATAAATTCTAATGTACGAGGTCAGACAATTAAGTAATGCGACCGATTTTTTTTCTCGGCCTGTGGTAACACTGCGAACCTGTAACTCCGCCACCGTAATTGCAGATCCCTACTCTCTCGATTGAGACCTTGACCACCCTCGTACGATCATTTCTTCGCCAGCTGTTTAGTGTTTTGTAACAACGCGCGAGTAGTGCATGTCACGAAAATGAGAGAAATGAGCAAAAAGCCCACCGAATGAACATCGCTCAAGATTGTCTCGAGCAGGTTGAAAGTGATCCTACTCTTCTCGATCGAGTTATTACTGGTAATGAATGTTGGTTCTTTCAATATGACCCCGAAACTAAACGACAAAGCCAACAGTGGCTGTCCCCTGGAGCACCAAGGCCAAAGAAGGCGAGAATGAGCAAGTCCAAAGTGAAAACCATGTTGATTTGCTTCTTCGACAGCAAAGGGGTGGTTCACAAAGAGTTCGTACCACCTGGACAAACCGTAAATCAAGTATTCTACCGCAATGTGCTCGAAAAATTACGAAAAAGGGTGCTCAGAGTGCGTCCAGAGATCGCGAAGACTTGGGTTCTGCATCACGACAATGCTCCCTGTCACAGTGCGTTCAGTGTCTCTCAGTTTTTGGCGTCTAAAGGCATCGCAACGATACCACAACCGCCCTATTCACCGGAAATGTCACCCTGCGACTTTTTCCTATTCCTCCATATGAAAAAATTCGTCAAAGGTCGACATTTTGACTCCGTTGAAGATATCCAAGAATCTGTGACGAGGGTACTCGGAGAGGTCCCACAAGAAGTGTTCCAGAATTGTTACGAAAACTGGAAAACTCGCTGGAATAAGTGTATAGATGCGGGAGGGGACTACTTTGAAGGGGATCGTAGCGATGTACCTTAATTTTTAAATATACTCGATTTTTGAATTTTGTCGCATTACTTAATTGTCTGACCTCGTAGATGCTTGTAATTAAAAAAATATAATTGAAATGCAAGCAAAACATCTCAATTCCTTTAAAATTTAATTTGATAATGTCAAATAGTCTTAGTTTCTAAGAGTATATCAATATTATAACTTGACATTTTAATGTCAAATCGTTTATTAAGTACACAAAATCATGTATATTACTGCAATATACATTGTATAGCCATAAAATGATATTTATGTATGAATTGATGTGCTATAAATGGTTAATTATTATAACATTCAAACGTGAACGACTACATTTACATAGGGACATTCTAATTTTTTCAAGATTTGAAAACTATTATACTTTCATGGATAATAAATCGTATAAACAAATTTAAAAAATTGAATAAATTCCAACAAGCTAAAAGAAAACAATTATACATAATGTGTTTTATGGATTTCATTTTATTCGAAAGAAGAAAAATAGAAAGCCGTACAATTAAAAAAAGTAAAGTTTATTTTAGGAACGCTTATCATTATATGTGGTATTTGTGAAAAACAAAAATAAAAAAGCTTGGAAATGTAAAGCGTAGATTCACACAAGTACACGTTTCGTTGAGGAGTTGTATTACATTCCGATGAATGCAATGTTTCTGAATACATTTATGAATTTGTATAGTTTTTTTTTTGTAAAAAAAAGAATAGACGTTTATATTCAGTTATTCTATTTTTATGGATTCGTTCATAATTTTTCAACATTTGATATTAATTGAAATGTAAAAAATGTTCGTATAAATATGAATGTATAAAAATAATATTAGTTTCAAATACTGAATATAAAAGGATTAGTCCGGAGCACAAAGATATATACATTTGAAAACTCAAATGTTTTATAATTAATGTTTTTCAGATGCACACACTTCTGAATGTAATTTTTTAAAGTAGTAATTTCTTTTTATATGATTAAAACAATGTAAGATTTGAAAAACTGTCTTTATATTTGTCTCTTTATATTCATTAAGACCAAAGAACTAATACTATTGAGAAAGTGAAATAATTGCAGATCGAAACCAGTGTTACAGTTGTTATAATAACGGTAGTCAGTGGCGTCGTGTAAATAGTTTATTTTTTTATATAGAGTTTTACAGTACTATTCATTGAAAGAAGAAATATTTTTGAGGGAATATATATATATATATATAAGAAATGTTGCTTTCACACAATGTATACTATATTCCAAAAAAAATCATAAATTTACTTGTACAGCGTAAACTAGAAAAAGTTGTTTTCATATTAACTTTTATAGTTCTAGTAATATGGTTTTATGATCTTTAGATTTTTAATGGGGATGTAGTAAGGTGTACTTGTGTAATATGTTCATGCGAATATGATGCTTTTAATGTTACGTATATTACAATATTTTATGATTTATCACAAAATACATTTTCGTACTGAAGCTTTTTTATAGTTAATTCTATGGAGACTAGAATTAAAACATATCACGTTCTAATTCTAAGGTATGATACGAAGAACTGTACCGTATTGTATTAAATAGAAAAGTTATACAAGTACAATGTTTTAATATAGGTCAACAAAGATTTCTATTTTGTATTATACACACGTATACAATTAACATAAGTTAGTTTTCGATAAAATGATCTTTTTCATTTTCTTTTTGAATTTTCAAGTGTAAATAATTTCACAGATATTAAAATAACGAGATTATTAGTTAATGGATGGTACAACTTGAAAATCTTAATTAAAATTTCCATCGAAAAGCTGTAATACTACTATTAAAAATTTATTTCACCATCTAATTTGTATTAGTGTTTAAAAAACAAATATTATAATAGCATGGAAAATCAAATATTCATAAATCGAGAAAGAAAAGAGAACATTTACAAATGAGAGTGAGTTTTTTATGTAAAGAAAAGATTCTATTTCGATTTAATAGTCCAATTTCGAACTGAACCGAACCGAAAAAGTCGATAAGCTACTTTATATAAAAAAGAATAATGGTATATTATTCACAATCGAGTATAATATAAAAAAAACACTGTATTGTTGTTTATATTTTACTATAAAATAACGAACGGAAGTGTCATATTAAATATATGTAGATAGAAAGCAATGAACAAACAACAAGTATTCACTGACATAAATTTAAAATTATACAGCTGGATAAATGAGAACATTGAAACCTATTCGTTCATCTATCTCGCACTATTTCCGTTCTACGTATTACCAAATGCACATGATCTGTGTCTCCGATTCACGATGACACTAATTTATTTCCGTTGTTCTGGCATGCCCATTCGGTACGCCGTCCTATTGATCCTGAATCTATGAGATAAACTTGTGGAATTGGGCATGTGATTACTACGGGAGATATTTAAATTAAGCTTTATTGTATAAAAGCGCTTTAAGTTTCGATATATTAAAAATATATACACAAACGCACCCATTAAGTGATATTAGTTATCTGAATAGCATGTCTTTTTACTGATTATTACTTTTAAAATATAGATTTTTTTAATGTTAATAATTTTTAAGTTTTTATTTAAAAATCTTAGTAACCAATTGCCACTGTTATACATTAAAATTATCATATATGAGTTTAAAATTTACTTGAAACTAATATTTTTAAATCGAATTATCCTTTTTTTTCTTATAAACACAACTTAACTAACTTTTTCACAAACGAATTCTTATTTCACCTCCCTACAATAATTTTTTTCTTTCTATCATATTCAGAGCTCCAAGGTACAAAAAATCTATTATTTTCTGTACCTTGGCTCTTTTAAAATGCTGGTATCATCTCGAGATGCCCATAAACAACAATCAAAAATATTGATTTATTGAACATTTTTGAACAAACGATTTTTTTGAAGTTTTTGGAGTGAAAAAAGAAAAAAAATGATTTATGAAAGTGAATTTAACCACACTCATAACTGTATTGTTAAAGCTTGGATATATGATCAAAATCTTGATCAGATTTTACAAAATAATCAGTCTATTGTCAATAAGAAATTGATGAAAATTCTATTTCCAAAATAATCATCAATCTTTTATCAAAAATGATCTGTGATTACTTATCGAAAAAGTTTTTTGTGGTGTAAGAGAATAGTTTTCTTTTAATCTTTTTTGATTTTAGAGACAAATCTGTTATAAAAAACAATATTTATTATGATTACAATCTTTAATTAATCATAATTTACAAGTCAGTTGATTAAAACAACTTAATAGCCAACTGTTAATAGTTATTTTCTATACGAAACTATTTATAAAGATTTTATAATAGCGTAATAGAGAAAGTAATCGATTTTCAATCGTTTGCAAATAAGCTTGTGACAATGATAATGTTTCAGCTTTAAATAGTAGAAAATTCTACTGCTAAAAGCTTTCTATCAGCTTTAAATAGTAGAAAAGTGTTTCCTATGAAAATCATAAAAAGTCTAAACACTTTCAAACAACTACTAATTATTAAACAATACAACTTAATACTCACTTCATACTCTACTTCATACGATTTCCCTTCGTTATTTGTTTCCCAAATTTGAAAAGATCTATACATGAATATAAACAAACACTGAAACGTCGTTCAGCAATAATAAATCTACATTCATTAAAGAGAGTAACAACTGACACTTGTTATTTTCTTAGTTAATTTCTTTGTATATCTGTTAAATGGAGCTGTCATATGTGTGTTGACCTGTCAACGTAAACTTCGATAATTTGACAAAAAATTGGCAAAATGCCATTTTTTTTTGACAAGCACGCTTACATTAAGTACTTGAATTACGTTAAGATGTTTGTATGTGAACGTCGCTTTAATGTTTTGACCTTCTCGATATGACTGCAGCTTTGATCTGAATGTTTAATTTACTCTTTTTAAATATTTTTTCTTATCAAATAGCATGTGGAACATCTGTATGGAATTTATTCAAGTTATATTATATATATATATATATATATATATATATATATATATATATATTATATGTATATATATATATATATAATGAGAGAGAGAGAAGGAGAGAGGGAGAAATGTTGTATATTTATTCAATATTGTATTTGTAACTTACATTTTACAGGTACATATTAACATTGAATATACACTTGAAGCCTGTACAATATTTTAAATTCATATATGTTTACAGAAAAATATGAAATTAACATTTAATTATATATTTTACCCTTATATTATATTTTCTCATTGAATAACTTAAACACTATTTGTTATATTTTCTCTTTATAATATATTTGAGTCCATAATTTGATATATATATATATATATATATATATATATATATATATATATATATATATATTGTATATATATTAGTTAAACATTGGTTGGTAGAAAAATAATTGCGGTTTATGACTTCATCCACAGCTTCTACGATTTTCTTTAAGTGGTCCAGAAATGTTGGATGACTAGCACCTACCTTTTGTGTAAGCTCTCGATTGTTGTGCGTGGCTGATTCAATCAATGCCTTCAGTTGGTCATTTTAACTGAAGGCACCTATGACTTTTTTCATCTTCAAAGCTCTCGTCCTCAGCACGAATTTTTGGAACTACCACATGCAGCCCCCTCCCTCATTGTATAGCCAGTCTTAACCATTCCCACACCAAAAGTTTCGTTTATAGGACTTTTTATCCTTTCCCGTTTCTCTTCATTTCAGCATTATTCATTTAGCCCCTCATTCTTCATTTTGACACTTTGTTTTAACAATATCCGACCCTCTTCATTTTGGCCCTTCTTCTTTCTGGCCACTAACGCCCTTCTTCATTTTAGACCTACTTCATTTAGTGCTTTTGTTCCATACCAAAGAGATGTTATTTCATTTATTTAATCGAATAAAGTGTTAAAACAATATAATGATTAGATTAATTATATGAGCACAATATAAGTTAATTTTAATCACATTAATATAAATAATAAATTTAAATATTTGAATGTCCCAGTTATATTAGACTTTCACCCTTTGAAGTAAATAATTGTTAAACAGGGATATCTAAAATATTTTCTATGACAAAGAAATATTTTGCTGTACATTGGTACTATGAGAACGATGTAATCGACTTCAAAACACTTCTAACAATTAATCAAACATATTCATTTATCATTTATTGAATATTTTGAATCAGAAATATTGTTTGTAGTTTGTGGAATCAAAAAAAATCAAGTTGTTAAAGTGAATTCGACCGTAGGTGTCAGAACTGTATTATGATGAAAAAAACATTTAAGAATAATTGTAAAAATAACGAAAACATAATAAGAAATATTCGATAAATTCCTAGAACACTCGATATCATGCCATTGTTTATAAATATTTTAAACAGCCATAATATATAAAGAACTCGAAGTGTTATGATATTATTTATCATAAAAAATATGAAAACTTAATTTACATTGTAGTTAATATTTAGAACATATACTTATTTCCAATACTGATTTATCTAAATGGAACAGTTCACCTAAAAAATATTTTACAGGACACATATGACGAATTTATAATTAAGTATGTAATGAATCAACGAATTTCTTATCTATAAATGCAGCACGAAATTTAATATTAACAATAAATGGATGCACTGTTTTTAGATATTATTTCTGTTGATTGTGGAATACAAAGTATCGCTTTATTACGAAGTTAATATTAAATAAATCATCGATCTATATACTTTTTTGTTTACTTGACCTTAATGCCAATTGATAAATGAATTAAAAAGTGCATGTGCACTGGAATGTATACTTTGGATTTATATTTGTTACGATTGTTTATTTTTGTCGAATTAAAGAAATATTTTTGTATGTAGTTATTTATGCTAAATAGTTTTGTATGCTGTAATCATAAAATTTTTAAAAATTAAAATTGGTAATTTATATATAAAAAAAAACAAAATGTTATATAGATTAACTTGTTAATTATAAATAAAATCAAATTTCTGTATTTATTAAATAACAATATTATATATATACATATATATATATATATATATATATATATATATATATATATATATAGACAGAGAGAGAGAGAGTTATTTTCAATAATAATACATTACATTTTTTAGTCCGTTAATTAATCAGATAAACGTTATAATAATTTATTAACTAACTAAGAATAATTATTAAATTTTTGTACCAAAATTCTAGATAAATATTCTAGTTTTAAGTATAAGCTGTCTACCCAAGTAGAATTTAAAACACCTTCAAGAATAATCTGTATCTTTTTTTTCAAAAAAAAATGATGATGACATGTACATTCCATTTGAGAAGCACACAGTTTCAAATGTAAAAATTTTTGTTGAATATCCGAATAACCCTTCGGCTCTCCTCGTAGTACGAGTGCCAAAAATACAGGTTTGGATTTCGAAAATATCGTTTAGATTTTTTATGGTTGAGTATTTTTGCTAAAACGTAGAGTTTCCATTCTTTTATGTAGCAGAACTCCAGAGTACTCATGGAAGTCTCCTTTTACAAGCGACCTTTAAAACATTTCGTTTGTGTCTAGGAAATATTTTTTATCAGAAATTCGATAGAAGAGGCTGTGATTCATACGTATTCAACAACTACAGTCAGATGCATAATATGTAAAGGGATGATCCAGCATGGAACTGAAGAACTCAGCAATGAATATAAATGAGTTTCGAATGCCGACCATTCAACTTTGTTTCAGAGACGGTCATCTCTCTGGTATTTTAGCAACTGTAGATTTATATAACTTTCTGGAGCATCTTGTATATCAAAATTATATCTTTTCTTAAATGTTATAGCATTTCCGATTACTATGAAATTAAATCGGTTCAAATTTTTGAACAATCTCATATCAAAGGTTGATTTAAAGGGTTGTACCAATTTCGTACTCATTCCGTATAACAAATTATATATTTATTAAAAGTTAATAAATTTTTTTTACATTTATATCATCACTTTCAAATTCATACATTAATACAGCTTTGTGTCTATGGCACTCTGTAAAGTTGAACTTTATTAGCTTATTTCTTTATCTCTCTCTCTCTCCTATATATATATATATATATATATATATATATATATATATATATACATATACATAAATACATAAATACTCAAAACTACAACTCAATACCATATTTGTTCTATTAGGTCGATAGAAAATAAATGTGGTTTATGAACTTCAAATTCATATAAAAACCCGCAATTATTTTCCTCCAACCTAATAAGGTTACAGTTACCAATAGGTTAATTTATGTAATCTATATCTCGATTCTAAAAATACTTCATAATAATGCACGCACACACACACACACATTATATATATATATATATATATTTATATATATATATATATATATATAATTTATATATATATATATATATATATATATATATATATATATATATATATTAAGGTGGGTAAACTGCTGCTCACGAACCACATGCGACTCCCAAATCTTCTCTGTGCGGCTCCAGAGATAATATTGGGTTTCATTGCTATTTTTCCTAAACGTTTATATTAATAATTCTATAGTAGTAATCTACAGCCAGATTTTAAACTACTAACTACAGAAATGGAGTCTTCTATATATTTTATAAATACAATTTTAAAATAATATTTTCTGTATCTCTGGAACATTAAAAAATGTATGAAAATTATTATACGAGGCTCCTATTATTGAATAAGTTGACCACCATTAATATATATGTACATATTAAATCTATATGTATATATAGATATATAAATATTTGAAAATATAACTAACTAAATTACCCATTTGCTCCGATTGTTTATAAATTTTAGTAATATCCTTAAATTCGTAGTCTGAAAAACGTTTATAACACACACACACACACACACACACACATATATATATATATATATATATATATATATATATATATATATATATATATATATATATATGTATGTATGTATAAATGTATGTACGAATGTATATATGCATGGTATGTATGTACACAAGCATTTGAATATACAAATAAATTCCCAGGTTGTTCTATTTGCTTATAATTTTTAAACTTTAATATATTTGAATCCTGTCATCTGCAAACACTTAATAATAATGTCTACTCGTATTTTTCTGTTCTAAAAATATTTCAATGGATATCTGTATAAAAAAAAAGTGTTTATATAAAATTGTACGTGAAGCGATATAACATAAAAAATATTTTTAAACGTTTTCAGTGATATCGATTTCATCTGAGTATTTTGTAAATATTTCCAATGGAACCTTTAACATTTTCATAAAAAGATTTCAGTAACTTACGTGTTACTTTTATTTATTTTCTAAGAATAAATAATTTACATTGAATTATGTCATTATAAAGTAGTTTGCTTCTGATTAAAGAGAAAAATAAAATATTGTTCTCATGTGACTGAAGAGAATGTATTTTTTCTTTTACGTTACACTTTGAACTATTATTCTATGATCCTTTTTTGAAAGAAAATACAGCGTTATTAACATAAAATTAATTTAATATTTGTTAGTAATCTATTACAATTATCTATTAAGATAATTTTTTATAAAAATAGCTGATTCCATACTTTACTCAATCTAAAAACTAGCCATACTTAAACATTCGATTTCTGATTAAGTGAACATTTGAGAAGTTAATTAGTGTTTTACTAATAATCGATTTCAATTTATAATAAATCAAATCCATAAAATGTATTTAAGATTACAGAAATTTCATATTCACATGTGTTGCTATTTAGTGAAATAAATTTATACAAATATCGTCATACATACTAAATAAGTCCATGAGTACGAGGTCAGACAATGAAGTAATGCGACCGATTTTTTTTCTCGGCCTGTGGTAACAGTGCGAACCTGTAACTCCGCCACCGTAATAGCAGATCCCTACTCTCTCGATTGAGACCTTGACCACCCTCGTACGATCATTTCTTCGCCAGCTGTTTAGTGTTTTGTAACAACGCGCGATTAGTGCATGTCACGAAATCACATCGCTCAAGATTGTCTCGAGCAGGTTGAAAGTGATCCTACTCTTCTCGATCGAGTTATTACTGGTGATGAAAGTTGGTTCTTTCAATATGACCCCGAAAATAAACGACAAAGCCAACAGTGGCTGTCCTCTGGAGCACCAAGGCCAAAGAAGGAGAGAATGAGCAAGTCCAAAGTGAAAACCATGTTGATTTGCTTCTTCGACAGCAAAGGGGTGGTTCACAAAGAGATCGTACCACCTGGACAAACCGTAAATCAAGTATTCTACCGCAATGTGCTCGAAAAATTACGAAAAAGGGTGCTCAGAGTGCGTCCAGAGATCGCGAAGACTTGGGTTCTGCATCACGACAATGCTCCCTGTCACAGTGCGTTCAGTGTCTCTCAGTTTTTGGCGTCTAAAGGCATCGCAACGTTACCACAGCCGCCCTATTCACCGGACATGTCACCCTGCGACTTTTTCCTATTCCCCCATATGAAAAAATTCGTCAAAGGTCGACATTTTGACTCCGTTGAAGATATCCAAGAATCTGTGACGAGGGTACTCGGAGAGGTCCCACAAGAAGTGTTCCAGAATTGTTACGAAAACTGGAAAACTCGCTGGAATAAGTGTATAGATGCGGGAGGGGACTACTTTGAAGGGGATCGCAGCGATGTACCTTAATTTTTAAATATACTCGATTTTTGAATTTTGTCGCATTACTTCATTGTCTGACCTCGTATACGGTTTTGAATTAATCTGTACAGACATCGTCCATATCGTATTGTTTTACAAATGTAGCTATCAGTTGATGCCACTAAATACATAACATATATCTGTACCCGGTAGATAATATATACATATGAATTGTGATGTATACACTTATTCATGAATTGTTTGCTTTGCCGTGAATGATCCTCGAATATAGGTAAATGTTGTATACACGTTTCGAAAGCGTGTTTGTTTTCCATGCAAGGAACACATGATAATTAATACGAACACATTTTAAGATACGATGACAGTACGAGTATAGTTACTGATGATTTCCTTCGACATACAGAACACGTTTTAACTCTCTGTTAATTACATATAATTGAAAATTAATTATTATAGTCAACTATTTGTGAATATAGTGTCATAAATGTAGTACATATTATAAAGTTGTAATACATTCCAGAATTACATTCATTTAATTATTAAATTATAGAATAATAATAATAATAATTACACAGGGATGTTCGGGAAATGTGTTCCATACAACCCTATATATAATTTGATACAAAAGTTATTCACTTAACACACAAATTAGATTATTACATATAAAATTATATATGTTTCTTACTCTAAACTTATTTTCAACAATGAATAGATCACTGATAAGTTCTATGTGTATATTTTTTTTCCTATTAGATCAAATTTCATATTTGTTTTGTATAGATGACATGGTTGTATTTATATATTGTATTATTTCTTCTTCATTCAGGCTGCACACAGTACCATTTTCTTCAGTATTTATTATGTAGTCATTTAAATTGAAATGTCGAAATATTTGTACTATGGAATCTTAACTGAACTATGCTTCTTGTAATTTTAATTGATAATGTAAGTAATAAATAATTTTCCGAACGGACTTAGTTCTTTATTAATTTATAGACATGGTTGTATGTCGATTTTTCTTTTCTGCCATTGTCCTTATCTAAATGCAGATTCTTTTTATAATAATTTTATAATAACTCAAAACATTTTATAATAATTCCAATATTCGTCTTGAATGCTGTTTTATAGTATCGTTTTAAGGGGACCCGGTGGTCTAGCGGCCTAAAATTTAAGCTATTTTAAAAATTTTTTTTCTATATGAGGGTAATGAATAATGCTTTCAATTTTTTTTACACTTATTTTATTACTAATAAACTACACAAAAATGAAAATAAAGACAAAAAAAAATTTTTTTAAATTAGAAAAATGATGCTGAAGTCTCCCTCTCTAAAAAAATGGAATTGCGTGGTGAATGATGATTTATCTCTCCCTCTGATCTGAAATAAAACAATTGACGAATTTTTAATTAGTATAAGTATAGCTATCGCAGGAAGTAGAATAAAAAAAAAAAAAATTTGACAAAATGGCGCGTAGTCAAAAGTACAAGTTTGAAAACGACCAGTATTTTTGAATGTTTTGTTAATATAACATATTAAAATTTCAGACAATAACATATCAAAATTAACATATCAATCAGACAATAACATATCAATAACATATTAAAATTTCAGACAAATCGGTCAAGTAGTTTTTTTTTCTGGCCCCCGCAAGACGAAAAAAAGTAGTTTCGAGATAAACGCGTTTAAAGTTTCAAGCAAGTATAGCCGGCTCCACTTATTCTTCTACCTACCTGACCTTCTAATGGGCTGTAGATCCTGAAATACTCTGAATTTCGTCATCAAATTTTAACAGTATATTTTTAAGATACTATACTTTCGAAAAAAAATCGATTTTTCGAAAATTCTAGACCACCGGGTCCCCTTAAGTATATTAGATCTTTTTTACCTATTTTCCTTAGAAGAATGTTTATTTGATATGTCGAATTATATTTTTTACTATATTTTCTGTTCATCTCCATTAATTTAAGTGTTTCGAAACATTTTTTTGCGTGACGATTTTTATTCATCATCAATATTAACTTCATCCAATAGTTTAACACTTTTTATAATCATGATTTCTCTTAAATCCTTGATTGTCTTCAATTTTGGAAATAGACAGGATGAAGGCAAAAAGATACACGGTGTTAACAATTCATAAAGTTCAATCACTTACTATCGTTCTTTTAATTTTTACCTAATTTCCTTGTACTGAAATAAAGTAAAGGAAAATCCGCTGAAAATATTTGAAAATAAGATCAGAATCATTTTAATTTGAATCAATCAAAAGAAGACTTTTATCTATTAATGATTTACAAAAGTTGAAAAATGTATATATATATATATATATATATATATATATATATATATATGTTGATACATGAGACATAGAATATATATATATATATATATATATATATATATATATATATAGTTTATGAAATTATATTTCGAATAATCAAAATACATTTATAAATTGTCTGAAATATCTTATAATAAAACAATATTCACAGATGATTAAGTACTGAATTATTTATAATTCGATAATTTTTTAATTAGAAACTTATTGTGAGTGAATTTTATTTTTATATAAAATTATTCTCTATGAAAAAAACACTTTCAATTTTTCTATTTAAAAGAAACGTCTGATAGATTCTTTCTTACACACCTTCTTTATGTACACTGTATTATTGCTTTTGGCAACTCTTAGATTTAAATAATGGCACTACTCGTAATTCATTCATTATTTTCATTCAGTTCGTACGTTACGGTAAAAATAATTGACGTAGTTCGAAAGAATAAAATTTTATTGAAATCACTAAACATGTCTAATAAAATGATCGAACAAGAAATAATTAATGTGGCGTGAGATAAATCCAAGATATTAATCACAATTGAAATTAAATTCATATCTTTTTCCATATAATAAAGCTGGAAGTGTTTTAATTAAACATTGCTGTTGAAACATATTCAGAAATAACGCAAACTTATCCGATTGCAAAATTGTGTGCCGTTGTGTTCTGTCATTGACCACGTCTCGTTTAACATTTTCACGTTATAGCTCTGACCGCTCTCGTCTATTTGGGGTCAAATCATGGCATTTAATCAGATAAATATTTAACCCCTCAGTTTAATACACTACAGTATATACATACAGTGAAAATACCTTACACTTTGTAGATAGACTATTATGTTAACAGAATTTAATGCTTAACGATAACTGCAAATGTGTTAGATATACTGAATATTTATATATTTGGAGATACATTTCATATTTATAAATATAATTCAAGTTTATTAAAATTTATGTTTATTTGGTGGACACGAAAATAACTATACAAACCGTTGATTTTGTAAACCGCAGTCATTATTATTAAATTAACATTTTTTTTTAATTTTCCTTTTATTAATGTACTATTATAAAAGAATCGCCGTATGTAATTGTATATATTAAAATAATATTTATGTGATAGCATTTAAGATTTGAATCATAATCATTTCTCTTATATCCTTTATATAAAGAGACAACAACAATTATTTACTGAGAATCAAATATACAAAGTACAGGAAGAAACCAAATGCCATGTAGGACAATAGTATCAAAAAAATTATAAAATAATGTGAAGACTCAAAAATGGTATAAACTGGAAAAAATGAAAGTTTTTATTAAACAATGGACGGACATATACTGTATATATATATATATATATACATACATTATATATATATATATATATATATATATATATGCATATGTATATATAAATCTTAAAATTTTGACATGTTTTTTTCATTTTTTATTAAATTGTTTAGTCAACAATAATATTCATCAATTTTATTCATATCTTTATTTATTTATTAAAATCACTTATTATATATATAGAGAGAGAGAGAGGGAGAGAGAGAGAGCACTGTTTTATTTTAAAATTGAAAATAGTGACTATTTATTAATAGATCATTCAGTAGTTGTATAACAAAAACTACTGAACCTTTTAATAGACACTCATTATGTTAGTAAAAATAACAAGTGGCCATTATATATTTATAGAGTACTTTTGTATTTTAAAATTGAAAATAGTGACCATTTATTAATAGTTCATTCAGGAATTGTATGAAAAAAACTACTGAACTTATTAATAGACACTCATTGTGTTCGTAAAAATAACAAGTGGCCATTAAACTGAAAAGCATCGTTAGTTTCAACAATGTGAATAAGTATTGTTATCATAATATATGTTGAAGAAATGAAAGAAACATTCGTCGTGCACAATAAACAGAAATTTTCATGTTTCGCATAAATTCCGATCTCCTTGTTTACATATCCTAGCAATAATAAGAGTAAAGTGGTCGACACATCAGTTCTGACTCGAGATCGCCTACGAAAGAACGAGAAGGATTGATGGTGCAAGCACGTGAAACTATGCCAAACAGGCGACCGACCAAACCGCCGGACCAAAAGCTTCTCTATAGATGGTCACGAACGTCACAAACGCTTGGACGGTAGCCAGAATTGTTTGCGCTTTTCACATCTATATAACCACCTGGTTGATTTTCTAAAGTTGCTATATTGATCGAGTGAAGTAAAAAATCAATATATTTTAAATAACAGATTTTCATTCACACCTATACACATTCAGAGCTTTACACACATAAAACATTTCGTTACTAAAGACATGTAAACACATTTGAAAATATCAACGTATGTAACTTTCAAGCCATATATATATATATATATATATATATATATATATATATATATATATATATATATATATATATATATATATATTCCAAAATTTCTATAATTTTCCCACAAATATAGATATATCTTAGCAATCATAATCTAATCAACAGCTCTTATATATAGTCTTAAAATAATTCAATTAAATAAAGAAAGTAATATATATATATATATATATATATATATATATATATATATATATATGTATAATATATATATATATATATATATATATATATTATTTTTGGTTTATTTTCTTCAGACTTGATTCTCCTTCTTTAATTTATCTTTTTATAAAAAATATCTTGACATAAATACGAGGATTTCTGAATCATATTTTGAATATGTTACCAAGACTGAGTTGAAAAGAAATCATATATAAATAAAACTAAAAAGTCATATCTTTCGCTAAAATAAGAATGTTTAAATTACTGCTAAAGTACCATCTTGGTTTAGATATATTACCAAAAGTAGCAAAATTTATATTCATTTTATTCTTGTTTTTCTTCCGATCACAATAAACAACAGTATTGTAATATTTATCACTATTTTTCAAGATAAACCCAGAAGTATCTGTCCATAAATATAAATCTGTAACATTTTCAAAGATAACAAATTGGCTTACGTGTTTAGTATTTTCGAATATAAATACAAATATACTTTTATGTGCATATATATATATATATATATATATATATATATATATATATATATATATATATATATATATATATTTATATTGTAATGTGTATGTAAGCGGTGAAAAATTTGTAAACATCCTCAAAGTCATGATGATGCCAACTGAATAACAAATACTGCTTTATATTCCATAATAAATGTCTAACAATCATCAAGAAAATTTTACAAATCGTAAGGAAAATTTTATTTTCTTAATGTTTTTAGTACGTTTCAGTTCATCATACGCAAACTTGTGTATTTCTATTCTTCGTCGACCAATTCCTTTTCAAAAATATTCTTAAAAAAGCCACCGTTTCGTTTCAATTATAATAAACATTTTTCACAACACACACGGTCGTTACTGTTCTTGGCAAAACAGAGCAGGCTATTTAAAACTTACGTTGCAAGTTTTAACAAGCGGAAATGAAATTCACGACGAATGAATTTAAAGAACGGAAATAATCAATCTTGTATTTGAAATGTTATTAGTAATATTTTTATATACTGTTAAAATATAGTTATTTCTATCGGTAAATTTATAATAAAGAAATCATCGAATTATTTATGAAATGGGGAATATAGTTCTGTGTTTTTGTTTTTTTTTTTTTTAGTTTTGCACCCAATAAAAATATCATTTTATATATCTTTAAATAATTTTCATAAACTTTAATTTTATATTAAACACACGTGTTGTCCTTATACATTTTTAACGATTATAAAATAAATAAATATATCAATCCATCAGATTTAGAATGTGATAATTTTGTACCATGAATATAAAATACTATAAATATTTTTTTTAATCTATTAAACACACTATAAAATTTCTAATAACATACTTAACTTTCTGATAGAAGAGAGTCATCAAAGTAAACATTCATTATTCGAAATATGTATTAAAATCTGGACAAATATTTTTCAAATATAAGCTAAATTGTTTTTAAATTTACGACGCAGTTTAGAAATATTTATTACTATATATATATATATATATATATATATATATATATATATATATATATATATTCTTAATATTCACAATATTTTTGTATTAATAATAATTCTTTTTTAAAATACATATTATTTACTATTCATTTTCGTTTATGTGATTTAAAAGAAGAGATTCTTAATTTTACTAAAAATAAATATGTACAGTATATCTTCATATATATATATATATATATATATATATATATATACATATATATATATATATATATATATATATATATAATGAAAATTATCCACAAAAATTTTTTTCGATGACGTCGACTTATTTATTCATGACGTCGAGATTTCATGGTAACCAATATGTTTATCTCATATATAAAACAGCAACGTTGCAATCTGTCTGCGATAATAATTATATATAGTTTACATAAATGAGTTTTAAAAAATATGTTCATTGTTTCATTTGGTTACATGTGCATACTTATAATTGACAAATGGGCAAGCGTAGGGACCCCGGCGATTGGTGAGCGCAGCGATCAGAGGGCGAAGCCCCCTCTTAATTATACAGAACCATTATGAAATCATGATAATAATTTTACCGTTTTAATAAACTGTTTGTGATTTTTTATTGATTTTAGATGTAAATTTTAATTTTTATTTGTCTATTTAACTAATCGTACGGTCAGTGATAGATCAATGTGTTTTTTTTTAGAAAACTCCAACAATTCGTATACAATTAAGTCCTCAAATTTACACATATAAACATACATACATACACACATACATACATACATACATACATACACACACACATACATACATATATATATATATATATATATATATATATATATATATATTCTTAATTGTTTTAAATCTAAATGTTGTTATCTTACTGTTTTTCATACTTCATGTCCATTAAAACGTATGTGCTCACAATTTCTAAACAGAGGCATAAAAAAAAGACTTGCAGATAGGAAAACTCGGCACGACTTTAAATTTCCACTCAACTTGAATTTTTCAATGCTGTCATTACTCTAATGTCATAATGTAAAATGCTCCATAACTGAAAAACCTGGTAAACATGAATGCATATTTATTTTATAATTAGTGGTTTGATGAGTCTAGTGGGGCGCAAACGCGACGGGCGGTGTTAGAATTTTAATTAAAATTGTACACGAAACGCTCGGCGTCATCCCGTTTCCCAAATTGATTTCAAAAGGGGTTTTTTAAAAGGCACAAATGAAAAAGGAAAACGATGCATAATTCTTTCTTGCGGTGACACGCCACGATGATATACCGCTTTGTCTTCAATTATTTTTTTGCAAGTTGAATGACATTTTTATTTGAGTGGAAAAGATTTTATGTAAAACAAGTTTCAAGTAAAAACACATATCTTTCGATATTACTAATCATATTTTCACTAATTTGTGAAATATTTGAATAAACCAATTTTTTATACTTACACCCTTTCTTCATTTGTAAAGAATTATTCAATTTAATCATTTCTTGTATTATTTTTATAATAGACATATTACAATCAACTTCTTTTTTAACATTATTCTAATTGAGGATTGCATATTATTATATTTATACCTAAAATCATTTATCGATATATATATATATATATATATATATATATATATATATATATATTCTCTAATAAATTTTTGTCTGTCACAACCATAAAATTTATTACACTTTCAGTCTTGTAATTGAAACTATAACAATGTTTATTATACTCTCATACTTTATAGTTAATATAGATCTTTATTTCTACAACTAATCGAGATTTAAATGCATTCACATATTCTTCATTGTAATATTGAAAGAATAAATATATCACTAAAGTTATAGTTTCCAATAGATAAAGAACAAATTGTACAATATTATTGATATATATATATATATATATAGAAAGAGAGAGAGAGAGAGAGAGAGAAATATAGAGAGAGGGAGATGGAAAGAGAGCTAGAAAGAAAGCGATAAATGAGTAGATATTAGGTTGGTAGGAAAATAATTGCGATTTTTGTTTTCTGAATTCTAGCCATTATTTTTTTTTTAATGAAAGTAATTTCACCGTATTCATGTTAATATCATTTTAAAGTGCATTTTTCAGTCTGTGTTTTGGTAATATCGACTTAAGTTTTACTATTAATTTCGCTCCAAATTAAACTATTGAATTAAAGATGGAAAAGAAGCAAACGGTTGGTAAAGGAGCAGAAACTGCCCGTAAACTAAACGATGCTTTTTTGATGTGGGTACTGTTAAGGAACGTACGGTGCAATGGTAGTTCCATAAATTTCATACCGGGAACGAGAGCCTTAAAGATGAAGAATGTCACGAGCATCCTTTTTCAGTTCATAACAACCGACTGAAGGTGTTAGTTGAATCAGACTCACGTACAACAATTAAGAGATGAACACAAACTAGAGCTTGCAAGTTAGTGGTTGGTCGTCCAACAGTTCCGGATCGCCTCAAACTACCTCAATTAAAAAATAGAATGCGAATTTGAAGATAATAAACCGCAATTATTTTTCTACCAACCTAATAAATAGATATGTATGAATAAGTAGATAGATAGGTGGATGGATACATACCTAGATAGTTGGCTGGATGTGTGGTATATTTACTATTTAAATTGTTATTTCATTGATAAAAAAAATATCTGTTAAAAAACCGTATTGAAATAAATCATAGGCAAAATAGTTTATCAAAGGAACAATCAACGAAAATATTTTATTACTAATTTGTTCAGAAATCATTAAACGATTATCTGAACGATGCTTTACTATTAAAATGGCTCACATGCATTTAATAACTATGATTATTAAGAAATGTGCTTGGATACTCCTTATGGTAGAAATAGTTATTTTAAGAAGAATTTTATTGATATTTATGTATATATGTATATATATATATATATAAACAATTTTTAAAAGTTGACAATTATATTTATATCTTACTAAACAATAACCGTATAAGGATATTTAATTTTACAAAATATTCATTTTTTACAATGACATGAATGCACAACATACGTTAATGTTTATATAATAAACATTCTGCTACTCAATTTCATGATCGAAACACATTATTTTTTCGTATTGACATAACTATGCAGAACATAATTGAAAGAATGAACCCTCCTACATTGTTTCGCGTTATAACATCAACCCGTTTAAACACCCTCGCCACATGTATTTACTACGAATGTTTTCGACGCTTTTGTGCTTTTTCGCAGTAACTTTTTTAATGATTTTACTGGCATGTACATTAAAGGGAGCTCTCACTGTAATTTTCATCTATTAATGTAAATGTTTGTTTTTAAATCAAAACCATGAAGTAAACATTCAGATGGATTTAACATTTGTACCACCGAATAAATGACAAAACATCTTTAAAATATAATTATACAGATTTATAATTAGATACAGTTGGATTTATTTTCAAATAATAATTTATAACTGCCAAAATGTTCTACGGACTATTCCAAAAAGATAATGCTTTTTATATAAGTATTTTTATTGCTGCAGTAAACACTGATGAACTTATTTATATTTTTTTTTCATTTTCAGTATCAAAGTATATGATTTTCCTTTTATATAATTCTCTTTTTCCAACAGTTTTCTTTTCGATGATACCTTGATCACGCAGCAGATCTTCACTCTCTATTAATCCGCATAAACAAGGCTTGTATTGGTTTCGTATATCCATTTAAACCATTCATATCATCCATATTATATATTTTTTATTTATAATGTGAACATGTTTGGCTCAGAACTAATAAAGTATAATTTTAAAAAAAAAGAATTGTACATTTTTTATTAGTAATTTCAATCAGCTTCTTCTACATCCCTGTCTTTTATAATTTTTTTAATTTTCTTTAAACCATAGTACAAGTTTTATTAAAAAAATACTGAAAACTTTTATACATTCTAAAACTTACCTTGACTCGAAAACTTACTTTCGCATATTTATGATGGAGTTGTAAAGGTATAGCAAAATATTATTTCCTTTAAAGAGCAGACATTTTCCTCGTGTTGAGTTTCTTATCCGAAATAGTCCCAGCACTATTCATTTTTATAACAAAATGGAATGTACTACTTTTTATATAAAGTATTAAATCGTACTCACAAAAATATTGTACTGAATTTAGTTTATTCGTTATTTATCTGTGTCTTAATAAATTGGAAAAAAATACTTCCTATCCGAAATTAATATTTAATAACATTTAAATAAATAGAAACAAATGTGATGTTTTTATAATTTATTTAAATAAACGTTTAATACCTGCAATTTATTTGAATACATAAAGAGTTTATGGAAAATGTAAACAGATATAAAAGTGGATATGTGAAAGAAAAAGTGTAAATAACTCTCTCTGTTTACTATCAACTGTAAAAACAATTCTAGTAAGCTAGCAATGCAGCAAGAAAAGTAATCCTCATTTTTAATTTATCCCATCTGAAATTTTAATCCTGCACGTTGTTCCCTAAAATAATAATAGTAAAAAAAAAACGTAACTGTGAAACAGTAACACAAAATACACAAGAAATAATTAATAGGACAATTCATACTTTTGCTCTAAATATACATGTATGATTGATCGCTAGTCAAAATTTATATCGTTTTCCCTATACGAGTAAATCAACTTTTATTACAGCATTATTTATTTTCTAATCTGTTTCAAACTTCGTTTTATTACTATTTCTAGATATATTTATAGTTTATTCGTGTTGTTGTTTCAAAAATCCTTTTTACGCTTAATTGAACTTTTAAAATCATTATAAAAGTAAGTTTCATTATTTAATTATTATTCTTAATACAATAAATTAGTGAATTGCTTTTATTTCTAGTAATAAAATAGAAACTTTATGAGCGAAAACTCATCAACTAAAAGTGTCGTTTGAAAAATCGCATCCTTTCTATTTACAAATTGACTCTCTGTTTATCGAGAAAGTTTTTTTAATGTTATACCGAAAATATCTCCTCTAAAAGCAATTTGCGATAGATTTATTGCAAGTGGCTCCAGCAAGTCCGCATGCACAAATTTATGTTAAAATTATCATCTTTAAAATCCAAATTTGAGATTTTATTATTATCTTATTTTGTGTAATTATTAAAGAGAATCCGAAACAGATTTTAATAACGACGAATCATCTCTCTTGAGTTTAAATAATAAATGTAGACATGCAAATGAATTCAATAAATAACCTATTTGAAATTCGTTTTAAGTTTTAAACAAACTAGATGCCTCATAGCATAAATATACCGCAAGTATATGCAGTACTGACTCAATAATTGTAACTAATTACCAGTGAAATACATTCTGTTAGGTTAGTAGAAAAATAATTACAGTTTATGGTCTTCAAATTCATATACATTTTTCTCAACTAATAATTAACTTTATTAATCGAAATAAGTACCATTAGAATCGACTCTTTTTTACTAATAAACCCTCCAAAACACCCTCACGTCTCCAGTTGATCGTTATTAACTGAAGAAGGACTTATTTGCTTCTTTGCCATCTCTAATTCAATAGCCCAATTTAAGACAAAATTAATAATAAAACGAAAATCAATTTTACCAAAACACAGACCGAAAAATGCACTTTTAAATGATACATGAACACGATGAACGTACACCTTAATTTAAAAAAAATAAAATTAGAATTCAGAAAACGAAAACCGCAATTATTTTCCCACCGACCGCAGAATTATAAAAGTTAACAACACCCGTCAACGATTACCAAGTTGTCCGATTTTCTCACATATGAGAATATATTAAAAAAACATACGAGTAAAAAAATGATTCATATATTTTTGTGTACATCAACATATATGTATTTAGAAAAATAATTTTAATGTTTCGTTTGGTCACAATTTAAAGTACATAATTCTGCAATAAAATTGATTTTATCTAAACAATTTCTTATAGTTTCTCGCCGTCATCATCGAAAACGTGTTGAACATTTTCTTCTTCAAAATATTTTATTACAAAATCCGTCGGGAAATATTATCGCTTGAGAAAGCTTGTCCTAAATATTTTTTCTAGTAATTGAAAAAGCATCAATTAATTCTAGTGAACGATTAATCTTCTCATTACTTTTATTTGAAGTCATTATTACAATATGTCAAAAGTTTTTCTATTTGTTCTTCAATAACAATTCTTGTCATACACTTTATTGATATTTTTATACCAAAAAAAAAAAATAAAAAAAACACAGTTCAGCGAAAAAATTAAATAATAATATTAAATGTGTATATATTTTTCTATCGAATAAACATTTATATTTTATCTCAAAATTTATACTGTGCCCAATATAAAAAAATAAAATAAACATTTTTCAAATATTAAAATTTTCCGATCAAAAATATTCATTAAATGGTCATTGTTCATTATTAAATATAATATTTGCACATTTCTAAGTGGTAACATGCAGAAATATCTCTCAAATAAAATATAAAATCTGCAAAGTATGTAACAAATGATTATAAAAACATCTGTAAATCAAATAACATATATTTTCATTTTTTTAATACCACGCTGAACAAAAATACATTAAATATGATATTAATACTTGTAAAATAAGCAAAGCATTGTTTATCAGTATTAATTACTGAAACACCTTCCAATACACCTGCGTCTATACTAAATATTCGACCACTGAAAACAGCACACCAGAAATATCATGCATTTAATCACACTCTACCATTTTGAACCATTCTGTTAAAATATAAATTCAAAATAATCCCGTCCTTGTTTATCGAAACGTTGTGTCTTTGATAAAGTAACACAATTTCAACAAATGTGTGTCAAAGGTCGCATTTAGTAAATGATAGTAGAAGAATCAAGTGGTTGCCAGCCATCGAAAATTTTCATTTTCTTCTCTTTATATTTTCATCCTTGAAGTTTAATGTTCTGATAGGTCATTTAGTTTAACACATCAACGTGTTTCACTCCGCACGAAAATTTATAGCCCGTTGTATGCGTAGCTTTATATTTACTCTACTAATATAAATTTCGATCGTGTCAATTACGAAAATATATTTTAGTTTTATTTTTATGTGGCATGTAAAATGGAATATATCTTTGAGAATTTGTATCGCGCAATTTACTGTATAATAATACAATTAAAAGAAGCGCAGAACGATATTTACAACGTTAGTTCGACGGTCTTTTCAATAAATCTAATCAAAAAATGTATAAGTGTTTTAAATTATTCGATTATTTTTTCATTAAAATATATTTTAATACTAATATATATTTTAAAATCAGTACATTCGATTAAAAAAAACTAAATAAACTAAATTATTTATGCGGTACAGATATATCTACTATGATTTACACCAGGGGTTCCCAACGGGGTCGGTATGGACTCTTTAGGGATCGATGAAAGTTGATAGGGGGTCGATGAACCCCAAAAGGTCGACTGGAGGTTGATAAACAAATTGAATGCATATTCTACATGTGTACATATTATATGTGCTGCCACTGGGCGCAGACTCAAGGGGGCAACAAATCGGATATCGGAGATTGTTATTACATAAAAATATGAAAATAAAATTGTTGCTACGAACTTATAAATAACAATATTGTAAATCATCTACACTACAATATACTAAAAAGAAGGTAAATTTTATTATAGCGTTTTTATTTGCTACGGTCTTACGTGACCCTAGCATTCGAAGTTCACAAAAAAGTAGTTCGAATTTTCAGGGGGGTCGATAAAACAGAATTTTTTTTTATAAGCGGTCAATGTATAAAAATTTGAGTATCCCTGATTTACACAAATAGATTTCATTCAATTGATGCATGCATTTAAAGAATTAAAATTATCTAATATATTATATTAATATGTTTACCCCTAGTTTTAAACGTTTTTTTTTCCATATTTTTATAAATTCAATTAATATGCTACTATACGGATTCATTTGAATGAATAATTGAAATGAATGAAATCATTTTAATTAAGGGGACCCGGTGGTCTAGCGGCCTAAAATTGAAGTAATTTAAAAATTTTTTTTCTATATGAGGGTAATGAATAATGCTTTCAAATTTTTTTACACTTATTTTATTACTAATAAACTACACAAAAATGAAAATAAAGACAAAAAAAAAATTTTTTTTAAATTAGAAAAATGATGCTGAAGTCTCCCTCTCTAAAAAAATGGAATTGCGTGGTGAATGATGATTTATCTCTCCCTCTGATCTGAAATAAAACAATTGACGAATTTTTAATTAGTATAAGTATAGCTCGCAGGAAGTAGAATAAAAAAAAAATTGACAAAATGGCGCGTAGTCAAAAGTACAAGTTTGAAAACGACCAGTATTTTTGAATGTTTTGTTAATAAAAAAAATATAAATATTTTACGGAAACTATTAGTTTTACTTCCAGCGAGAGCTAGAACTATTCAGAATAACATATTAAAATTTCAGACAAATCGGTCAAGTAGTTTTTTTTCTGGCCCCCGCAAGACAAAAAAAAGTAGTTTCGAGATAAACGCGTTTAAAGTTTCAAGCAAGTATATTCTGACCAAGTAGTTCTGACCTTCTAATGGGCTGTAGATCCTGAAATACTCTGAATTTCGTCATCAAATTTTAACAGTATATTTTTAAGATACTATACTTTCGAAAAAAAAATCGATTTTTCGAAAATTCTAGACCACCGGGTCCCCTTAAATATCTTAAATCATACACTTATTAACACAAAATAAAACTTCACAATTAAAGGAAAAAATTATTAATTATTTTTATAATTCAAAAATCTACAAAAATCAATTATGCCTTGTTCAACACTCTATCATATTCCTGCGTAATTTCTTATTTCATCAGTTTGATGAAACCTACACGTCCATCCTCTTAACATTTGCTTACGATCTCGTATATCATGAGTGCGTTTCGAGTAGATTAGACTCTTGAAATCATCTCTATATTCCAACAAAGGATTTTTTTTACAATTTTGCATATCTTTGAATATTAGTATATAGCAGACTTTTAATAGGCGGTTTAAATAATATAAAAGATATGATGATACATCATTTTTACGCTGATATTAATTCTTGATCATTTTTTAAATAGTTACATAATCTCTACTGCTATTATCTGACCAATGAAGACATCAAAGTCGTGTTTTTTTCAAAAAAAAAATTATTATAAATTTACCAAGTGGAACTTACGATTGGACACAAATAAATGTATTTATTTTACATCTATTTCATTAACACGGAGCATATCGATCACAATCAATCCTATTATTATAAGATACACAAATTTTTTTCAGTTCACTTTGTTTCAATTTATTATTTAAATCATAACGACCCTGTATCTAAATTCATTTTTAATTTTTCACTCATTCCACAAACAACATTTCTTTCGAATCAAACCTGTTCGATAATTGATTATTGGTGATTTTCGATTATTGTTTATACGAATTTTAATGAGGATGAAGAACGTTATCCTCAAAGAACTGAAGCACTGAAAAAAATATACCTTTATTATGAATATATTAAGTTATTATCTATAAAACAACTGATTTATTACTGAAACTATATAAATTCATTAGGAATGAATTATACTGATCAAAATAGATTGTAACAAATTTCATTTATATTCTTTTTATGAAAATCTAAATTTCTAGAAATCAATTTTAGCTGCTGTCTCATTATTAAATATTTTCTTTATTGAGAACTTGTTCAGATACTTAAATAATTGGTAATGTCTGTAACAGACCCTATATATATATATATATATATATATATATATATATATATATATATATGATTTATGAGGCAGAATCACAAATATTTGATATATATATATGATTTATGAGGCAGAATCACAAATATTTGATATATATATATATATAGTACAAATTCTAAACCATCATTTATAAGATACATGGTTGAATTCAGTACATCACCTTCTCTTTTAATTAATTTAAGCTGCTCTTAGCATACTACTTCATGCAATCTATTGAATATCTGTCTAATATTTTCCTATTTTTATAATTTCACCTGATTTTAAAAAGGAACAATTGATAATACTAGCTGTAGACCACCAAGTAGACACCATTACTTTACAAAAAAAAATATCTTTTCTATTTCATTCGAAGAGAGAAGATATGTTAATCGATATGTCTTATGTTTATCTTTTAATTCGCAAGTAACCATATATCTGATTTTTTTCTTTATTCCAGTACATTTTAGATGACGAGAAACTGTTGAACAATGCAAATAAAGTTTTGGCATCTTTTGATAGATCATATTTAGTTCATGTCTTAACCGATACTAGTGACTCTTTTTCTGATCGAAATCTTATTTGCAAGACATGCCTCTCGATTGGTTTTTTCGAATTAACACCGTACTATTTACTTATTTGCTCTACTTTTTTAAATAGGTATTAGTAGTCACAACTGTATTCGAGACATTTTGTCAAAGTTTCAACTCATATAAGAAAATTGTATAAATTTTACTTTGATTCATTGTCCATTTTGATTTATTAGTATTCATTTTAAGGGGACCCGGTGGTCTAGCGGCCTAAAATTTAAGCTATTTTAAAAAATTTTTTTCTATATGAGGGTAATGAATAATGCTTTCAAATTTTTTTACACTTATTTTATTACTAATAAACTACACAAAAATGAAAATAAAGACAAAAAAAAAATTTTTTTTAAATTATAAAAATGATGCTGAAGTCTCTCTCTCTAAAAAAATGGAATTGCGTGGTGAATGATGATTTATCTCTCCCTCTGATCTGAAATAAAACAATTGACGAATTTTTAATTAGTATAAGTATAGCTATCGCAGGAAGTAGAATAAAAAAAAAATAAAATTTGACAAAATGGCGCGTAGTCAAAAGTACAAGTTTGAAAACGACCAGTATTTTTGAATGTTTTGTTAATAAAAAAAATATAAATATTTTACGGAAACTATTAGTACGGAAACTACTAGAGAGATAGAACTATTCAGAATAACATATTAAAATTTCAGACAAATCGGTCAAGTAGTTTTTTTTTTCTGGCCCCCGCAAGACGAAAAAAAGTAGTTTCGAGATAAACGCGTTTAAAGTTTTGCCGGCTCCACTTATTCTTCTACCTACCTGACCTTCTAATGGGCTGTAGATCCTGAAATACTCTGAATTTCGTCATCAAATTTTAACAGTATATTTTTAAGATACTATACTTTCGAAAAAAAAATCGATTTTTCGAAAATTCTAGACCACCGGGTCCCCTTAAGTTCAGTTCTCTGAAAAAATGATAAGTACTTTGTCTAAAGCAGGCTATATAATTTAAAAAGATATAAAAAAGTGATACTTTTACATATGGTTTTAATTTATCAAAATGTGACTGGAAAATCATCTACTTCATATACAACAATATTTATCAAATGCATAATGTCTTTCTAATTCCTACAATTCTTATACAAGCCATCATTCATACTCAATAATTTCCTCTTCATAACACAACACAAATCGTTTTCCTGTCTACATCTATTTTCCGTGCATATAATTTAATTTTATATTTAATATTTTTCTCTAATTCTTCAATTGTATATTTATCATATAATCTTTCATGGCTATAATGTCGGGTGTTTAACAGAAATTCTACGAAATTCTGTTCTTTATTTCTCTACATCCCTTAATTTCATCCCTATTCATTTTCTTTTAATTTGTTTTAATTTTCTGTTTCAATACATAATTTTTGTATTTATTTTCTTTTAGTTTAAAAAGCTTTTGACAAATAACTTTAAAATATAAATATTGTTGATTAAACGCTACACTATTTTCTAGGTACAGCATAAATAAAGTACAAGTAATAAACGTTATTTTTAAGCTTTTATGCGGATATTTATCAAACCTATTAAACGATCAAAAAGTCACGTTTAAGGAACAGAATCAATAAGTAAAGTACTTAGAGACATGCGCGATACCGTACTTTTCTTATTACAAAAATATGTTATTGTCGTACGCAATTCTTGTCCGAAACCCATACGAACCCTTTTTTAACGTTCTCGGCGTTATAATGAGTATTATTGTTCGTGGTTATTTCGCACCTTATCTGGTGGCCCACTGTAGGATATAAATCTTAACGCCGCTCTCCACATTTTCGTGATAATGAACTTTTACGGTTGCCTGTATGCAGATGTAAATGTGAACTTTACACGCACCACAGTCGCTTACATATCGACTGCGTGCTTTAACATATACAACAAATTATAGTAATACATTTAAGGAAGATGGAGTAAAATCATTATTATGATTGAAATTTCTACGAAAAATAGCGTATCTATATTCTATAGTACTGGAAATGTAGCATAT
The DNA here is from genome assembly GCA_034766995.1 of Acanthacorydalis orientalis. Classification (NCBI taxonomy): domain Eukaryota; kingdom Metazoa; phylum Arthropoda; class Insecta; order Megaloptera; family Corydalidae; genus Acanthacorydalis; species Acanthacorydalis orientalis. The sequence goes on along the minus strand of CM068323.1, from coordinate 9,698,165 downwards.
TTATTCAATGTTGCATTCGTAATTACATCTTACAGAATATATGTTTACATTTGATGTGCATATTGAAGCCTGTCCTGTACTAAAATCATATATTTGTAATTAACATTTAATTATACGTTTAACCCTAGGTCATATTTTCTTATTGATTAACTTAAACACCATTTGTGCATATTTTATTCTATTTTTTTGTGTAGGATTTGGATCCATACTCATATATATATATATATATATATATATATATATATATATATATATATATATATATATATATATCATCATCATCATCATCATCTTCAGCCCCTGTCAATCCACTGCTGGATGAAGGGCTCTTCCATGATTTTCCATTTTGTTCGATTCAGTGCCTCTCTTTTCCACAGTTTTCCAAGAAAGTTTTTAATATCCTTATCCCATCTGTTCATTGGTCTCTTTCTCGGTCTTTTCATATTCCTTGGTTCCCAGTCAATAATTTCTCTTGTCCAACGGTTGTCTTCTCTTCTTGTGATATGTCCTGCCCATTTCCATTTCAGACTCTTTACTCTTCTTATTATATCTGTGACTCCTGTTTGTTTTCGTATCCATTCTATTCTCTTTCTATCTCTTCTTGTTATTCCCAACATGCATCGTTCCATACTTCGTTGATATATATATATATATATATATATATATATATATATATATATATATATAATTTATTTTTATATTAGATAGCAGTATGTTCTGACTTAGCTATTAACTTAACAGTCCACTATTAAGTGTTCTTCATTTAGTTTTCCATCACATTTCCATACATTGCACATCCCATTAAATATCGCCATGTCATCGTTATGTTTATTTTAAAATATTTACTTATTTTACACCGTTTTTATAGTGAGTTAATTTCGTAAAAAACTGCAGTCTCACTCTCTTATTTTATCTTCTAATTTTTACCTCATTCCTTCTTCAAGTCTTTGATCATTTCCTTCTTTTTATTTGATATTCTTTCTATTATATTTCTCAGTTTCAATACTTCTAAATTTTATTGTGATTTTTATGTCTTATAGTGTCTTTCAAAGTAACAAATTTAACTGCATAATTCATATTTTTTTCAGGAATGTCCTGACGGAGTGGTTCATGAGGACTGCTTCAAGGATATTTACGCCAAGTTCTTCCCGCATGGCAGTAAGTAATATTTGTACTTATTATTCATTTCAATTAATAATTATATTTATCGATTTTCGTTTAACAAGAAATTGTTTTGGTTGGTTATTGGTGTTTTAGGATACTTAGAAAGAAAATGCTTTAAACATTATGTTAAATATACATACTGTAATATTTTTTTAATTATTTATTATTAATTTAACTTGTAAAATTAATATTATTGTAATTATTCCAAAATTCTCTTTCTGTATTATATTCAATTTAAATCCATTGTAGATTATAGTAAATTTTAACTTTATAAGAGAGTAAATAATAATAGATCAATATTCCTTTTTTTGTAAGTAAATTTACTAAGAATCCTACGAACCAATTTAATCAAAATATTTATTTACTGATTATTACTTTAATCCTCAACTGTGTTTGGTCTATTGAGAAATTTTCGATTAAATACTTTCCAAAGATCTGAATAGTTTCTTGTCTTGTAAATATTTTTATCGCCTAAAGACTGTATTAAAGATTATTCATAGTATTGAAAATCCAAAAAATATACTTCAGGGCTGGGTTTTCTTTTTTTGTTGCACATTTTTTAAAATTCATACGCGATTCCTACAATTTTCAGATATAATTATGAGCTTTTATTGGACTCAGTAAATTATAAAGATATTGTTTTATACATACCATTCCGGTCAAGAGAAGTTTTATTTCTTTTATGACTGTTGAATCCAGTTTGTAAAGATATTCATTAAAATGTATTTGGTGCTCCGATTAATTTCGAAGAGGATTTAATTTCGCTTTTCTTGTACTTTACGAAGATTTTTTTGAACATTAGAGCTCTGAGGATAATAGAATAGAAATTCATATAGACAACAATCAAACTAATCAATAATTATTAAACATTCTTGATTAAAAAATATTTGGTTTGTAAAGAAGTAGAAATTCATTTATGAAAATTATTTTACTCACAACTAAAAATAAAATTGTATTACTTTTTGCTTTAATACATATATATATATATATATATATATATATATATATATGTATATGTATATATGTATATATATATTTATATATATATATATATATGGCGACTCAATTTATGCTTCCACATGAAAGTATTAAAAGGGGGCGCAGTGGTTAAGAAAAATCATGTTATTTTTTATTTAGTACTTTAGTTCAATTCAATACTAAAATACAATTGAACTAAAATACTAAATGAGAGATAACATGTTTTTTTTTCATTTTTGCGTTTTTTTTAATTCTTTGGAATGGAAGCCTAAGTTGAATCACTCTCTTTCTCTCTCTCTCTCTCTATATATATATACAAATATATATATATATATATATATATATATATTCGAGAAAAGAAAATGACATTCCTTTGTAATTCTTTAATAATTATTTTATGTATTGATTAATTCGTATTCTATAATTTATATATGATAAAGTATCTAAATGGGTAACTCCATTATATTTTCATTTACAAACTTTTCAACTCCTCAAAACACACTGTATGATATCTATCATTTAATAAATAAATGTAATTCTATAAATTATTGTATGCAGAAATAATACGCTATTAAATTGACTCGTAGGTTGCTAATACTTAATCCCAGTTGAAGTATTTTTACAATTGTTAAAACAATATAAATCAAACTGTTTGAAGAATGAAAATAGATTATTTTCAACATATACTCTATTCAAAAGATTAAACATATTTTCTCTTGATTAACATATACCTCCAATTGATCCATTCATTCTTCTGTTATAAGATTAACTTCAAAATTTTGTAATGGCAGATCATCTTTTGACTTTTCCATACGTTTCTATTTTATTATATCAGTTAATATTTATTACTAACCTATATGTTTAAATATTTAAATTATATATATATATGTTAAATCGTTTACTACTCTATTATATACTCGTAAAATTCATATGAAGAAAAATCAATCTAAGTAAAACGAGCAGTGAACAAAAATAAACAGAAAAATGGTAATAACAGTAAAAATTTTTTTCACACTTGCAGTACGTCGAATGACAATAAAACGCTCGACAAATTGTCGAGAGATTAGTAGAAACATGAAAACGAGCGGTTTGCACAAAACAGCAATTAAAGTCATTGCGTGAAAAATAATTGCTTTTGTGTATGGTCAATTTATATTTGTCACTAGATTTATTTTTTAAACCGAAGTGAAAAAGATGTCCATCATTTTATAAACAGATATATCAATCACATTCATTGATATTTAATTAGCATGTGTACAGAATCTTAAAATGTACAATTAGTAACTTGATACAAATATATTTTTCAGTTTTCAAATGAAATAAATATATTTACATTATTACTCACTGTTTGGAATATTTAAGGGGACCCGGTGGTCTAGAATTTTCGAAAAATCGATTTTTTTTTTCGAAAGTATAGTATCTTAAAAATATACTGTTAAAATTTGATGACGAAATTCAGAGTATTTCAGGATCTACAGCCCGAGAGTATACTTGCGTTATTATTGAGAATATACTTGCTTGAAACTTTAAACGCGTTTATCTCGAAACTACTTTTTTTCGTCTTGCGGGGGCCAGAAAAAAAAACTACTTGACCGATTTGTCTGAAATTTTAATATGTTATTCTGAATAGTTCTAGCTCTCGCTGGAATGAAAACTAATAGTTTCCGTAAAATATATATTTTTTTTTTATTAAGAAAACATTCAAAAATACTGGTCGTTTTCAAACTTGTACTTTTGACTACGCGCCATTTTGTCAAATTTTTTTTTTATTCTACCGTCCTGCGATAGCTATGCTTATACTAATTAAAAATTCGTCAATTGTTTTATTTCAGATCAGAGGGAGAGGTAAATCATCATTCACCACGCAATTCCATTTTTTTAGAGAGGGAGACTTCAGCATCATTTTTCTAATTTAAAAAAAAATTTTTTTTTGTCTTTATTTTCATTTTTGTGTAGTTTATTAGTAATAAAATAAGTGTAAAAAAATTTTAAAGCATTATTCATTGCCCTCATATAGAAAAAAATTTTTTAAAATAGCTTAAATTTTAGGCCGCTAGACCACCGGGTCCCCTTAATTAATCTACTGGTTACACAATAAGAATGAATGATTTAAACATTTATATATTCTCAATATATCATTAACAATCATAGGGTTCTTTTTCAATTTTTACATCTTTAGGACTCTGGTAGTTTCTTCCTAGTAATTCGAGAATTTCTTTGAATATTTTATAAACCAAATAAACTCGTAATATATGTTTTATAGCTATCAGGTCTATTATTTATACAAATCTTGCACTAATATATATATATATATATATATATATATATATATATATATATATATATATTCAATAAATCGAATTGAATGTAAATAATATTACGAAAAATCTACATATTCCTTCTACTTATTTTTCTGCATGTTTTATTCCGTTCGTATACCATTTATATTGAATATAGGTAAAACTGTAAGCGTTCATTACATATCTAATATATTCACAGATAATTTTACATTGTTACAGACTCCAGCCTGTACGCCCATTACGTGTTCAAAGCCTTTGATGTGAATTGCAACGGTGCTATAAGTTTCAGAGTAAGTACGTGGCATGTACATACTATTTTATTTATGTAGATGTGTGTATGGGATTCGTCCATTACAATGCGAATAAAAAAAACAATTTATATTCACGGTTAATCCGTTTGATATCTTTTTAAATATATAAAATACACAATTTTTTTTTATTGTTTGTTTTCATATATTTTTTTTAAAAAAATTCTAATATATCATCATTTCGTTCTTTTTATCTATAACTTTTGATAGAAAAATATAATTTAATAATTTATTAATTTAAAAATTAATAAATTAATTAATTAATTAATAATTCAGCGGAATTAAATAAGCGTTAGGATCACTTATGAAGATACTAAATGTATTTTTTATTCAGTTTGATATATATATATATATATATATATATATATATATATATATCAGCCTCTGTCAATCCACTGGTGGATAAAAGTCTCTTCCATGATTTTCCATTTTGTGCGACTGTATATATATATATATATATATATATATATATATATATAATAGAGAAAGAGAGACAACGAAATAAATATAATATTTAATGAAATTGTTCACTTAAAGAAACTTAAAATAGAAAAGCAACCAATAATCGAAAAAGTTTGTTTGGGTCAATTGATTAGCAGAGATAGTCTATTTATAAAAGATATTACCAGAAGAATAAAAGTACAATTGAATTCGTTTAGAAGAAATGTCTTAATATTCAAATCGACTAATCATCTTAGTTATAAAAGTAATCAATTACGTATTCTACTCGTTCTTCCATATAGAAATGAAACATTGATCATTAATATGAAAACAATTCAATGATTTTGAATAAGATGAAAAACAAAAACGATGCATATTAAGAGATAGTGAGAAGACACAAATGAAAAGTATAAATGTACGGAAACAAAAAGTATTTACAAGCGTATAAAATGAAGTAAAAAAATTGAAACATAAATAAGAGAGACATGTTACAAGAAGACGATTAATATACAATTGATTGCGGGACAGAAAATATAAAGGCTCGAAAAAAAACTGTGAATTAGTCGATATAAATATCAGAAAATGTATGAAGAATAGACGGGAAGAATCTTCCAGATTGTAAAAATCCTTATCCAGAATATATATATATATATATATATAAATGAAAATAAATACGCATAATGGAGTTATATTTTATATACAGGTTATTAGAAAAGATTAGTAGAATTTTCTTATTTAAATTCTATTTTTTTATAACCTTGCACCAAAGAGAAACAAAAAAATCTATTCTAATCCATTACAAATCTTTGTCTTTACTTGCAGTGATATGGTGTGTTTATGCTTCATTATTTTTTTATATTAAGGAACAATTGGTTGGTCGGTTGGTTATTGGAGTTTTACGGTACTTATACAGCGGAACAACCGGTAATCTAACTGAGAATCATATAATGAGGTCTTGTAATGTGAATATAAGTTTTTATATATAAACTTGAATGAGATGCACAATCTTCGAGAAATTCTTGACAAATATATTTAAATTTATATTTCGATCTTTAGCTAATGATGATTCATTAATCAATGGCAATGCCATTTAAGGCTTTCATTTGCTCGATCGATATTTTTTTTGTTCAATATCAATGATAATATACTGCAATTTTACATGCGTTATCTTGTTATAGTGCATCTAGTAAGAGATACATCCTCAAGTTGATGTCGAATTAAATTCTCTCTCTAGATTAATCTATAGGTATTTTAAAAAAAAATGATCTTCCAAACTTGAATTGATATAAATAAAGGGCACAGTTTTTTATAATGTATTGATTTAGTTTAGTTTTTTATATTAAAAATATGTAATCTATATTTATACATGTTACATATATTTACAATGTTATATAATATATGTTTCAGCAGACATTTCCATAGCTGAAAAGAATTTAAATGATAACATGTTTTTGCCATTATAATGCACATACATTTATGAATATTTGTTATCGATTTTTTTCTACAACAACCACCCTCACCCTCGTCCTACACAGTTTGATTCTAAAATTGATTCTTCCTCTGTAGTCTTCTTTATCTTCAACGTAGTGCCTAGAGATTCGTCTATCCTTATTACAAACATTTCTTTTCTTTTCTTCGTGTTCTTGACTTGATTTCTTCGTTTATCACGTGTTCTATTCTAGGAAGGTTTCAAGGAAACCTAGAATGTGTGTTTCAATTTTTGGTGGTTATAAGTGCATGTACACTCTTGGTAACAATACAGTTTGTTGGAACATTTTAAAATTCTTACGTTTGCAATAAAATTTACTTATAAACTTCAGTAATGTTAGTTAACGAACAAACAAACTTATTCAAAACATTTGTAATTAAAATTTTTTTAGGGATAATTATTTGTACTAAACCTATTTAAATATTGATTTCATTACATTGTCCTGGTGAATCACTTTTGAATTTATTTACTGTTAATATGTCAGGTATGCGAATGACAATACAATTGATTCACCAGGATAAAGATCACCAAGACAATACACCAACGGGATCGTAGGTATCAAAACAGATGATTATATATATATATATATATATATATATATATATATGTATGTATGTATGTATGTATGTATGTTTGGCATGTTGTGAAAATACAAATGAATTTTTACAATTGTACCAAATAAACTGAAGTGAGTCATGCTACTTGTATCTATGACAAAGTGCATGTAGTTTTCTTGGTTTATAAAAACATGCGTTTGGATATACATCAGCAAAGACAAACAAGAAACAAACCTGTATAGTCACATGAAATACAATCGATGTATGCCAGTGGCGTGCAATGAGCTTCAGTTAAATTCCCCATATAATAAGACACATTTTAATTGTTCACTTCGTTAGAAAATAGTCAATCAATAATATCAGATAATCGAAAAACACCCTTGTTAGATATACATTATAGAAAATAAACATTGAAATAAACATTAAAAAATAAACACTAATGCATTTATATTTTTTTAGCAAACTAAATTCACTTTCACAAATAAATGTTCACACTCAACAAATCTCACACGTTTCCTAATCAAAGTATACAATGACATATTATTGAAATTAATATTATTTCTGATTTTTCATTATTGGAAAAAACAATATGTTTGAATACAATCACTTTTGAATGAAATACTTGAAACTGAACGATTTATTCTTACATTTCTACTTTATGTTTAGAATTATTAAGAAATTACAGTATTTCAAAATTAAAACAGATTACCAACCATTTACCTACGAAACTACAATAAAAAATCACATTAATCTAAGCAAGTAAATACAAAAAATATATCTATGTCTACTATAAACTGCATTACATCTTTAGAATAAGAAACACAATGTTATTCACTAAGAAAAAGAGTCTATTGTCAATGTAAAACATATATATATATATATATATATATATATACGAGTATGCTAAAAAAATCTGAATAATTACTTTTGAATTTAAACAAGTCTTCAAACATTAAACAGTTTTTTATAACCGTATCTAAGACTATTTTCGTAAGTCAACAATGACATGTCATCTTCTATTATCTTTTATCATTCTCCATTTCTTTAAATCCAAATTATCCATATTATATTCTGATACCATTTTATTATAATAATCGTAAAGGTCCCTGAGTGTCACTGAAAATCCAGTAGCATAATTCTAATAAGGAACAGGTATTTACTTTTTACCAGTCCCTTTTCATAGTCTATTCTCAACGGTTTTCACTCAAAACATAGTAATTTCGACATTAAAATACATAAGTGGCTCTATAAAAGATTGATCATTCATTAATCAGCTTTTTCAAATTTTCTAACTTAACTTTTAATGAATGATTGTTGTCTCAGTAAAAAAAGAAGCTATTATTCAATTCAATTTTAAAGATATTAATCTGAATTCATGTTTGTAATATCATATGTGAAAGCTCTGAGACTTAAAATCCAAATACAAATGACTTTCATAATTAATATAACTGAACCTCTCTCTCTCTCTATATATATATATATATATATATATATATATATATATATATATATATATATATATACATTCATACAACTTTTATATAAATATAATTATTTCTGACTATAAATCAAGCAATGTGTAGTTCATTAACAGTCGATTGATAATAATTTAGGAAATAATACTAAAAGGTTAAAACATACACGAACGCAAAAACGTATAAATCTTTCTACGGCTGCCAAACTTTCCATACTAGTGTGAAAAATAAAACACTGCATTGCAGGATTTTTAATCGAAATAAAACTAAAACTGAATTGCGTCGATTAACATTTTCTTATATGAAGTTCTAAGATATTCAAATGTTTTTTTACAAATCCATACTATTTCTTTTGGAGAATATTCCAGGTATATTCATCTTATTTTATTCTTTTGCATTGTTCTTATTTACTGTTACAATGATCGATTCGTCACCTTCTGATAGATGTTTGATAAATTTAATTTCAAATTTTAAATTTAACAAATTTGATAAAATGTAAAACGAACTGAAAATCAATTATAATTTCATCCTTGAACCAACACTTATTAAAAATCTACTTGAAGACCAAACGTCGAAACTTACTATGTCTAATGAACAAAAATTGTAATCTAAAGAAGCATAATAACAATATTAGCTATAAGCAAAAACTAATATATATATATATATATATATATATATATATATATATATATATATATATATATATATATATATATATATGTATGTATATATGTATATATATATATATATAAAAGTTACACCACTGTATCAATACAAGACTACCGAGTCGAGATAGACTGTATGCGAAGTGCAGGCGAGGGAGGACACTTATTTCTACGAGGAAGGAAGCAGACCGGAAGAAAAGAGGAGGAGAATGGCGGTTTTCTCTAGGTCAAGAGGAGGACTACACCTTTGTTTCGATCGCTGTCGGACTGCGCCATATTCTGCAGTCATTGTTATCTTAAACAAGATAAAACAAGTTCTTTACACAATTCGTCGTATGCGATATTTTCTCATGTACTTCTTTACTTGTTTTATCCATCATTTTCTGCCAACAACTGCCATTGGAAAAATTTTCTGCAGTACATTTGTAAATAATTAAAGCAAATTAATTTTAACCATTCAACAGGAACTTTATTCATTCTCTTCTTCAGTCCTTATCTGACATATATGTATATATATATATATATATATATATATATATGTATGTATATATGTTTATATGTGTAAATTTGAGGACTTAATTGTATACGAATTGTTGAGGTTTTCTAAAAAAAACACATTGATCTATCACTGACCATACGATTAACTTAATCATCATTATAAAAATGTTTTTTTATTAAAAAAAAAAAAACTATATCAAATCTTATAAACAAACCATTCATGTACAAAGCTACAAATAAATACTTTCTGTTGTTTTTGAGTTATTGTTTGTATTATTCAAACATATAAACGGATATAAACAAATTAGACAGAGTGTATTTTGATTGCAGGATCTTTTGGTCACGTTGTCGACTCTTCTCCGTGGATCTGTATACGAAAGGCTCCGATGGACATTTAAACTGTACGATATCAATGGAGATGGGTGTATAAGCCGGGGTGAGCTCGGCGAAGTAGTTCTCGCTGTACACGAACTAATGGGTCGACGGCCGCATCAAGTCGAGGATGATCGTAAAGCGCGTGATCAAGTCGATCGAGTATTCCGTAAACTAGACCTTAATCAAGACGGAGTAATAACCATCGAAGAGTTCATGGAGTCGTGTCTCAAAGACGACATCATTACACGTTCCTTGCAGATGTTCGATACGGTCCTATGATCGAAGCAGGCGGCAGGATCGACGTCAGACGGCGGACCAGGCTGACCCCCGCCCGGCGGGCCATTAGCCGCCATTGTTGCCGCCGCCCCGCCGCCCCTGCCGCCTCCACGTCGAGCGCCACGCGCCACTGTGCTGTAGGACTTGATACTCAAATTTTGGTATATACTGTAATCTACAAATATTTCCAAAATCACGTGACGATTCACTCAGTACTGATTTTGATTTATATTCATAGAACAAACGATTAAAATACTGCTTTAAAAATGTTTCTTTTTTATGTTAAGTACACTACATTAGAAAGTATTCAATAATTATCGAAATTCTATATATATATATATATATATATATATATATATATATATATATATATATATATATATATAAATTTTATAAAAAAAAAACAGTACTGAATAAAAGTAAATTCGTCGTACATATTTTGGGTTTAACCGAACATAGAGAGCCGTCCGCGGTAACACCAAATAACGGCCCTCTTTTATGAAACGAGTAACTTGTAGTTCTCTAGTCGATATCTTATGAATAAATAAATTTAATGAGAAAAAAAACATATATTTATATATGCATATATATATATATATATATATATATATATATATATATATATACATATAACACGTAATAAATTTTTCGTGTAGTTTATAATAAATTACAACAGTTGCCGCTTATTAAAATCAGTTATAATTTTCCAGGAAGATTCTACTAAGCGGCGATGGCGTAGTTTCACCAAGTTCTAGTCACAAAGTAAAATGATATTAGATGTGTTTATCTGTCTGAAAAGAACATAATAAAATGAATATCTCACTGTTATAAAAATATATCTATATTAAAAATGCTATCAGTATTAACCCACCAATAGTGATGTTATGTCAATGAGCACCCATTAAATTTTTCAAAACGATCGTTTTCTTTTAGTTATCAGAAATGAAATACATTGTACCGCTGTTAATTTTTTCCTGCGCTTTTTAAAAACTTTCAAGTATTCAGCAGTCCTCTGATCATCCAATCAAATATAAATGTAGCATCACTAGTAGTGGGTTAATTTTTATATGTTTGTTACAATAAACTAGGTATTCAGAAAATAAAAACAAAAAAACACAACGATTAAGTAAGAATATGCATACGCGCTTTAAAAACATCATATATATATATTTATATATATATTGAATTAGTAAAATTAAAATTTTAATCCATTGTACCATATTAATATTACAATGTATGGTTTTTAAATACCCTGAAAATTATATGATTGTATACAAATCATGTACTTGAGAAAAGTTTGTTTCGCTTTGTGACTAATACTTAAGAGAGAACAGGGAAGGCTGATTTGAAATGTCACATTTATATGTTTGACGAGTAATTTCAAATAGATAACTGACGTCATATTAATTTTAATAGAATTGTGTAACAAATTGTGTATTAAAATGATATGTGTAATATGTAATTAAATATTATTTAACAGCATAGTTATAAAATAATTAATAATTCTCGATCGTGGAATTTTAACATTTTTTGACAGGGTCGACTCTAAGATTTATAACCCAGTTACAAACAATAATTTATTATTCATTTCTCCAATATAGTATTTGTAAATATTGTCTAAAGTCTTGCTAAATTTATTGTTTGTAAATATTTTGACTAATAAATTGACTATAATTTGTATTTAGAAAAATACCAGTGCAGCTAATAGGCAGAACGACGGCAATACATATTAGCATCGTGTAGGATCGTCTAATTATTTTATTTGGGTTAAAAAAATAATACACTTTCGTGATATAAAATAATAATTTAAAGAGAAATGTAAATGTATTAATTAAATTGGTCTGTGTTTTTTAAATACAATGACACATAACGACGAACACTTATGATGTAATTAAATATGAACTATATAAGTTTTATACAAATATTATATAAAATGATATTTTGAGAAAATATTTTCGACATGTTACATTCTTCCATAACCTTAATCATTAACGAATATTTAAAAAAAAATATATAAGATTGTTGTAATTTTATATAGAATAATTATCTGCTCCGACAAATCAGTGCTTTAGTCCGGAATGAGCGTATTGTTCGTGACCACAATATCATTTTGTAGTTTCAAGTACCGGTTGTTTTTAAAATCTCCTTTTTATTGCCTTTAAAGATATAAAAATATTTGAATATTGAATACAACTATATATATGTCAACTTCTAAAATTCTAAACATAACAATAGAAACCAAACATATTTTACATAAAAACAAATTATTTATTTAATTAAAATTGATACTTATTTCCTCTTATCATAGAAAATATTCACTGTGATCCGATTACAAGAACAGTTTTCCAAGAAGTGATGACATTTAATTTAAGACTATAAATTATAAGAAGAATAAAGTTCTGACCGAAATTGGACCACCTTATTTAGGTAAATATTTTTAAAAACTTGTATTTTGTCATTTATTAAAATTATAATAATTAATATTATATATATATATATATATATATATATTTATTAGGTTTGAGTTTCACTCGACAAATATTGAACTTTTTATAACTGAAAAAAAATAATTTGAATTACTTTTCTACTACTTGAACTAATTTTCGAATTCTTATCACTTTTTTAAATATTTAAACGATATTATTTTCCTGACAGATTAATAAAAGATTGTATGGTCTTTACTAGTAGATCATTTCGAAAAAAAAACTCATGAGAAATATATACATAAATATACTTTTTTCGATAACTGTGTATATCTCAGAGTAAATGTTGATATTCTTAAAATAAATATTTTTCATGCATGGGATCAGATAATATATTATTGTCGTATTATTTAAGAAAGCTATTTGAGATGTTCAACCTGTATTGCATACTGATGATCATATTTTACTTTTCTAAATAAATCTATTTCCAGACTAAAGCACTAGAAATCGATAATAAGCGGCAACTGACGTAAAAAAAATCAAAGTTATTTGTATTTTTTAAACATATTCATTAATTAAAAAACTGATTTAAATCGTTTTTAATTCAATAGCTTCGCCCAATAACTGCCAGTATATAATATTTATGTTTGCATATTTCAATTCTAGAGGTTGCCCAATAACAAATTAAGAATATTCAATGACGGATTTATTCTCTATAGATTATTCGGTATGTTTTTCCTAGAATCGTTCATTATATATTTACAGGTCGGTGGAAATAATAAAACTATATATTATACATAAGTTGATTTTTCAATAACTAGTCTAACGCATCTGATATTTAATATTAAATCCGCCATTATGAATATAAGTCTACAAATTATGTATCAGATACACCAAGAAATAACCGAAATGTATGTGAATATAAGTGGATAATTGAGACGCAGTAAAGATGCTGCACGTACTCTCTGCAACCATACGAGCTTTCTATATAAGACAAGTACCATTGTACCTGTTTAATTTTAAATTGTACAGAATTTTAAATTAACGTAATTATAAGTTTTAAAATTGTGAATATTTAAATTTTTTACTCTATTTTTATCCACTAAAAATAATATTTTATAAGCTCGTTACATTTTCTTACAAGCAATATATTAAATATTTTATATTAATTTGGTACGGAATGCCCAACACAATACTTCACAAACATCTACATCGCACTACATTTTTCTCTTTTCACTCTTCACATTAATTTCCAGTGGCGTAATTAGTTATAGCCTGTGCAAATGTTATTCTGAGACTACACTGGAAAGCTACTTTTATAATTTATGTTATATATGTTCGTTGCCTATTATAACAGCTAGTCTCTAGCAATATCGAAAATATGCGTCACTATTGTATAACATTTAGTATGTTTTAGAAATATACAAACACCGAATACTTTTTATTTCTTATCATTTTAGAATACCGAGATTCCGATTATTGAAGCGTCCAAAGTAATTGTCTCTCCTTTCATTAAACATGTAAACATATAACGTCACCATTTTAGTTCATAATCTGATATATATATATATATATATATATATATATATATATATATATATATATATATATATATATATATATATATTACAGTTAACTATTTATCACGCATAAATAGGACAATTTTTAATTGGAAAAAAATATATCATTGAAAGCAAAAGTCTCTTAATTCTGCCTAGTATTCGAATTTGATGACAAAAACATTTTTTTCAAATTTATTCGCATGAAAACGTATATTTAAAGACTATCATTAAATATTAATTATCGAATAAACGTCAATTTATTACGATTAAATCTGACAATAAAATTTACTATAAATATGTTCATATAATTTGATTCCATGAAAGTGACCAGCAATGAACTATAACTCAAAAAAAATAATGAAAAAAGTAAATCTATTGCAAATAATCAGTTTGTGTATACGAATATTTATTATTGAATATATGTATATATATATATATATATATATATATATATATATATATGTGAGTGTGTGTGTGAAGTTTGTGTTTATGTAAATGTATGGAACAAAATTAGCATTTTTTTAAAAAAAATATAATATTTATTTTTGCATAGTACTTTATTCACTTAGATTATCAAATATAAAAACATAATATAATATTGTTTTTTTATTTATAACCGTGCGGAAAATGATTTTCTATATATTATAACATTAAAATAATCTATCTATATATATATATAATAGGTAAAATATTTCTATTTTATTGTTTTTGTCATCACTTTTGATAAAACTTCAGTAAATATTTTTTTCAAATATGAACTATCATTCATAGATTGGTACTGTAATACTTTTTTAACTTGCACTTGAGAATAAATTTAATTTATTTAATCTAATTCCATATTATACAAGAAAGATAAATTGTATTTATATGTATTTGAACTCGTTTAAATTATATCGTTTTTAAAATTATTCTTCATATAAGTCTGTTTTCAATTATAAATATTTCAAAATAGTACTCCATATTTTAAGTACGGAAGTACGATACTTATTTTAAAATAAATCATGTATAAAATCGACACCGTTTTGAATTCAATTCGTATATTAATTGAAAAGTGCTTTTGAAAAAATGCATTCGAGTGATAAAATCAATAATAAACATTTTGTTTCATAAATGTTACTATATAAAAATAGATAACGGTAAAATTTAATGGTGATATAATTAAAATTAAAAAATATCTGCGAATTATAAACAGTTTCCCAAAGTATATTCCATTGGTATATATATATATATATATATATATATATATATATATATATATATATATATATATACAGTTTGAGTAGTCCTTTAATCATTTTGATCCTTTTATGCTTCCCGTGATTATCTGTCCCCGATCCAGACTATAAATCTAAATATACTACTGTCAAATGAAACTAAGCCCAGTACGACATTTTAAACTATTCAGGAATAATTTCATATTAATGACATATAAGTGATTGAAAAAAATGAAGAAAATTTTATTCTCAAACAGGCAGTAAGCAAGTTGTACATTAAATTTATTTTAACTTGGAGCCATCTGAATACCTTGATTAATTATCATGAGAGATACATGTGGAAACAATTCGGGTGTAGCTCACGTGAAATTTTTAATCTATATTATGATAGAAAATACTGGAAAAAAATAATAAAACGTTGAACTTGTATTTGAGTTTGTTAACGAAAATCACATAAAAATTACACACAGTGAACGTATTCTAAAACATTAACTGTTGATTATTATAATTTGTACTTGAAAAAAATCTACAGTAAAAAAAATAATTCACACAGTTAATTATAAAAAAACCAAACATATATTTGTTTACTCATAATAAGAAATATCTGTACATCTCAATACAAGTTAAATAGATTTTTAGAATTTTGTTATTAATCTGCATTAATTTAATTAATGCAAATAGGTCTTAAAATTTCACAAACAGTAAATTTTTTTCCATATCTCGAGTAACTTTTAATAAAATTTATGTTTATATATCATAAATAATTTAACAAAAACGATATTCTTTACGAAGAAAAATCATTTACTTCTGTTGAATCAATTAATATATGTACATTTAAAAATTGACAGAATATCACATAATTATTTAACAATTATTCTTTAATTTTTTCTCGAACATTTATTTTATACCAATCTAGTTATGATAGTGTTAATTTGATCGAATATAAGCTTCGAATCAAACATTTCGACATAGATTGTAATACATTATACTGCTTCGTAAACATTTACATAGAAATAAATATGTATAACAATTAAATAACTGTAATAGAATAACGTCCAATGTTCGGTATGTCTTGAGAATAACTCCATTACATAGTCTCAGTATGTATGTATAAACAGCTGTATTGTTATATTATAAATAGAAAAAAAACTTATGTTTACTTATTATTAATATTATAATTATATTATGCATATGTATATATATATATATATATATATATATATATATATATATATATATATATATATATATATATATATATATATGTATGTATATATATATACACACGCATACATACACGTCTGTCTGTGTATATGATAAGCATATGGAAGTACGAATACATGAATGTGTGTTGTGTGTGTATACACATTTTTAATTAAACCCTAAACTCTTCTTCGACTGGTAAACCCTAGTTATGCCTCTGTGTATCATAATATCACCGTAACGGAATAACAAAACAGAATTTAGACAAATATATGCTATGCTGTGCTGGATATTTTCTCCATTTGAACGGCAAGTTATTTATCTAGCAAAAGTATAACGTGTAATCATTTCTAGTGTGCTATCAAACCATCTGGAAAACTCTCACCTATGTATATTCTGTCTTGTTATCTACAATAAGAATTACGATGTATTACATTATTATTAAGTATTGTTATATTGTAAATCGATGAAAAATTGTTCATTTGATTATGTGTGTGTTGACTCTACAAGATTTTAATATAATGAATTTTTAAATTCTCCCATGTTTATTTCATTAGTTGCACCTGGTTGCACCCTTCCTCAATAAAATATTGTTTATACGCCCTACGATTCGTTTGCTCTTCATATTTCAGTGATGATCTTTAATACGAAAATGTTTAACATCGTCAAACAATATATATATATATATATATATATATATATATATATATATATATATATATATTCTCTATAAACTATTCACAGCATTATTATTTTAAAACTCGTACAGATATAAAATAATCTAAATTACTGAACGGCTGTTTTAGTAATAAACAATGAAAAAATTCTCGAAAATTATGTCGAAAATAATCATTGAACCCGAGAGCCATTCTAAATTTCAACAACACATCGCCTGATAAATAGAAAGAAAGAATAAGATTGAAGCATTTAACCATTATTATTTTATTATAATACACATATTTTTTAGTAGTTATACACGAAAACTAATTGGTGTATTATCTACAATTCGTACTTTTTAATATATCAAGAAAATGGCTACCATCATATTGCCATGCCATTATATTGCCATTATTCGCTTGATACTGTTTTTTTAAGTTAACATATTTTTTTTATTCTCGATGGATTTTTACACTTAATGCATTAATTCGAGTAAGACTATCACTATGGAGTCAACTATAAACTACTTAACGATCCTGTTGATCATTCTCTTCATCACCCTTTAATGATTCATTGTTGGAAAAAACATTCACAACAATTCAATACTTCTCTTTTTCGCATATTTTCAGATATCCTTATTCTATTATAAGGAACTGTATAAGAAATTAATAGAAGGGGATGTCTTCCCAGACACTATGGAGATCAGCTGACTGAACTGTAAGGTGCTATTCTGTCGAGGAAGGGAGTGTGAGGAAGCCCCAAGTTCTCTAGGTACATTACAAACTTAAAGAAATGAGGAATTAAATACTTATTCATTTAAAAATTGTTAACGTAGTTCGCATTTTTTCTTTGTTTCCGATCACTGCTATAAACTAGGGAAATTGAGAGAATGAAGGTTATGATATTTAAATTCATTATTGGAGGCGCGAGTTGGTGACTCGATGCACTGAATATTTCTCCTGTTTGTATATGTATCATTCTCTACAAAGTTTATATATATATATATATATATATATATATATATATATATATATATATATATATATATGCACACATATATGAAGTCAATTCTTGGTGTGGTAACCCTGATGAAAAATGTAATCATCATTCAGTGCCTGTTCAGCCATCTTAAAAATAATAATTCTGGATTACTTTGTTTTCTTGATTTTTTAAATTATAATACTTTATAATCTTGCAAAAGAAAAATAATAGCGCTGTAACATTCGTTATTATGTCAAAACGCAGAATTGATGTGTTAGATCCATTTATAAAAAAGAAAAGGTACGTTTGGATATAAACCTTTTGAGCCATTATGTCATTGAAATATTTTATGTAGGGAAGAACGTGGAATTAGTACCGCCATGACAGCAATCAAGCCTGGAGTACTGAACCTATACACAGGTTTACCTTATACTCAACGATATAATGAACTTTATCAGAAGCGTATTACATTGCCTGTTTTTGAGTATCGAGGAGATTTTATGCGATTGCTAGCGCAACATCAATGTATAGTTCTTGTTGGTGAAACCGGATCTGGAAAAACCACACAAATTCCTCAATGGTGTGTTGAATATTCTCAATCGTTAGGCAAAAAAGGTGTTTGTTGTACACAACCGAGACGAGTAGCAGCCATGTCAGTAGCACAGAGAGTTTCTGAAGAAATGGACGTTCCACTGGGTCAAGAAGTCGGTTATAGTATTCGATTTGAAGATTGTTCTTCGGCAAAAACAGTATTAAAGTAGGTGTACATTTACACTTATAATTTTTCTGATGAATTTAAATATTTATCAATAATAATCATATCTAAATTTCAATCTGTTTATCAATGTTTAATGTTTCCAAGTATTTAAAACTTCAAATGTTAATAAATGAAAAGAATCCAAAATATCTTTATTTTAGGTATATGACAGATGGTATGTTACTTCGAGAAGGTATGAGTGATCCTATGCTAGAAGCATATCAAGTAATCTTACTTGATGAAGCTCATGAACGAACTTTAGCTACTGATATTCTAATGGGTGTTTTAAAAGAAGTTATTAAACAGCGTTCTGATTTAAAATTAGTTATTATGTCTGCTACTCTTGATGCAGGAAAATTTCAACAGTATTTCGATAATGCACCATTAATGAATGTTCCTGGCCGAACCCATCCTGTAGAAATATTTTATACACCGGAACCTGAACGTGATTATTTAGAAGCAGCTATAAGAACAGTTATACAAATTCATATGTGTGAAGATATCGAAGGTGATATTTTACTTTTTTTGACTGGCCAAGAAGAAATTGAAGAAGCTTGCAAACGTATTAAACGTGAAATAGATAATTTAGGTCCAGAAGTTGGAGAATTGAAGTGTATACCGTTGTATTCCACATTACCTCCAAACTTACAACAAAGAATCTTTGAACCAGCACCTCTAAAAAAAGCAAACGGTGCGATTGGTCGCAAAGTAGTTGTTTCTACAAATATAGCAGAAACTTCTCTCACTATTGACGGTGTGGTATTTGTAATAGATCCGGGTTTTGCAAAACAGAAAGTGTATAATCCCAGAATTCGGGTAGAATCTCTTTTAGTATCGCCGATCAGTAAAGCTTCTGCACAACAGCGTGCTGGTCGAGCTGGACGTACTAGACCTGGCAAATGTTTTAGACTTTATACAGAAAAAGCATATAAAAATGAAATGCAAGATAATACATATCCAGAAATTTTGCGCTCGAATCTAGGATCTGTTGTACTTCAATTAAAAAAACTGGGTATCGATGATTTGGTTCATTTCGATTTCATGGATCCTCCAGCTCCTGAAACATTAATGCGTGCTCTTGAATTGCTCAACTACTTGGCTGCTCTAGACGATGATGGAAACTTGACCGATTTAGGTGCAGTAATGGCCGAATTCCCTTTGGACCCACAACTCGCCAAAATGCTAATCGCCAGCTGTAACCACAACTGTTCAAATGAGATTCTCTCCATAACAGCGATGCTGTCAGGTATAATTCAATATTTGGATGAGTGTATAGTCAAAAACAAATATTTTTATACTTGTGGCTTTATTTTCTTTCGATTTGATCAAATTTATTTTCAGTAGTAAAAATTTCAATTCCCAAAACAGTATGGTTCAAGTAATAAAAAATTAACATTTTATTTTCTTTATTGTAAAAGTTATGATTAATATTTATTACCAATTTTAAAGAAAGTTATGACGGTCACTATCTTATAATTAAAATGTAGATTAGTAATAAAAATGAAGTTGATAATTTATTTAAAAGAAAATCAGTCATTTGGTACATTAAATTTGTGTACATAATATGTAATATAATAACAAAATTTCACACATTTAAATAAAAGTTACCATACTGTTTTTGTATTGTTTTAAATAATTTTCAGTAAATTAACTTTTCTGTGAAAACAAAAATATTTTTCTAAATATACATATGTATTGAAAGCAATTTTTTCAAATTTTGAATAATATAACATTTATAACAAAATCATTGTGTGTATATTGCACCACTTTGAAGTAATTCTGGTTGTATTTTTAAATCAATTTATATACATTGACTAGCAAAACAAATCTATAAGTACAAATGTGTTTGTTTTGCTTTCAGTGATTCTTGTTCTGATATTCAGTATTTTTAATTCATAAATGTGTGAATGAAATATAGAGAAGTATGTACGTAAATTAGATTAACATTTTTACATGATATTATGTGCATGCATATATGTATATTAATATATTTATATATGTAAATCTAAAAATAAGATATATTTTAAATAACGTGCTGAAATAGTCTTAATGTTTGTATACACAAATGTCAAAGAGTATAATTGTATTTTATTTATAAAGAAAAGATCTTATTTATAGATTTATAATAATGGTATCCCCAAGCATCAACTACTTCTTATATTTATTATAAAACCAGACAAAATTATATACAGGCACACGTTTGTATTTTTGTTTTTCTTTGTAAATTTCGATTATATCGATATATTGTGAAACACAAAGAGAAGTAGTTAAGACCTACATAATAAGCTAGTACAAGATCCTGATAAATGCTGATTATACAAAAGTCCATTCAAGCATAGCTAACTTGTACTAGCTTCGTAGGTCGAGCCCACAAAGTTGTAGCGTAACGCAAGGGTGACACAACCCTTCCTGCTTGATATTGGCTGCAACTATATTGGTTGGATGCGGGTGTTCCTTGCCCCTCTCCACTGTTTAGTCCCACAGTGTTTCGTCCGGCCTAACGAGGCGAAAAAGGCTGCAGACGATGCCAAGATGAGATTCGCGCACATTGATGGTGATCATCTAACCCTGCTAAATGTGTATCATGCTTTCAAGCAAAGTGAGTATATATTCAAATAATTGTATAGAATACTTTAATAAAAATTTTATTTTTCTGTGTCATCTCTTTGTTTTTTTTGATAATAATTGATGTTAAGTAAAAAAATGTAACTTATGTTTTTAAATATTTTTTAACGTATAATTTATAATTTAATCCTAAAAATGTCAAACTAATCAAAGTGTATCTATGATAGACACATCCTTAAAACATTTGAAATGTAACTATTAACGATAATTTGAAAAATAAAAACTGAATTTATCCATTCAGATTCGGAGGATCCACAGTGGTGTTATGATAACTTCGTCAACTATCGTTCTCTAAAATCTGCGGACAATGTAAGACAGCAATTATCAAGAATCATGGATCGATTCAACTTAAAAAGAACCTCAACTGAATTTACCAGTAAAGACTACTATATTAATATTCGAAAGGCACTTGTTGATGGATTTTTTATGCAAGTAAGAAACACAAATAATATTTTTTATAATTATCTTCGATATACTTTGATTTTAATTAATATAATTCTAGGAGAATACTTTTTAACTTTTGTTTATAAGCAAGCTTCCGTTCATCAGAAATATATACACAAATATTTTTAAAAATTCATAAATTAGATTTTAAACCAATAATGTAAAATGTACAAATGTTCTTGAAACATGACAATTGTATATCATAAAAACAACCAGTTCATTTTTGGACTTCTACACTACACTTTTTTCATTGAAATTTACACATGAATAATGATCTTTTATCAAAATTAAAAATTAAATTTCTATTTCATAATATTCTGTTCATTACAAAATTATTTTTTTTACAAAATAATCAGGAACAAAGTAATTTATCTTAATTTGGTATTATAATTTTAGGTTGCTCATCTGGAACGAACTGGTCATTATCTCACAATAAAAGATAATCAAGTTGTACAGTTGCATCCATCCACATGCCTTGACCATAAACCAGAATGGGTCATCTATAATGAATTTGTATTAACCACAAAAAATTATATTAGAACAGTTACTGATATTAAACGTAAGTATTTTGTGTATTTAAAAATAATACTTTGATAATACTGTTCTGCTGTGTATGTGAAACAAGAAATTTTATAAAACATTAACAAGTCCATTCTGTACATTCTTATATTCATGTACATATGTATTATAATTACTTAAATGAATGCTTAAATTTTAGCTGACTGGTTGTTGAAGATAGCACCGCAATATTATGATCTGCAAAATTTTCCACAGTGTGAAGCACGAAGGCATTTAGAAATTATTCAAACAAAACTAGAATCTAGAGTTTATCAGCAGGGTTTTTAAAATTATTTTTGTATTAATAATTTTTTTACATATATATGTATAATTCTTTAATAGCAACATCTGTATTGTAATAGATGAGTTCGATGTAGCTATTAATGCACCACACATAATAAGTGTTTTGTTAAATGTTCAAAATACATAACACATTTAAAAGGAATTATATAGAGTACCAAAATTGTTAGTTTTCTCAAAAAAAGATGTCTAAATCAAAATTTCAGCTAGTTTTAAATACTGTTTATTATAATTTATTGCATTCCAATAAATGCTGAAGAATATTAAGTGTTTCATTGTGTATCCTGTTAAATTAGACATTTAATCTCTAGCACTGATACAAGTATATTTTTATTGCAAGTTATAATTGTTTATTCTTATTATGACATGCACATACAATCAAGTGTGTAACAAGCAAATATAGACATTTGTAATAAATTTAGAAAATATAATTATCATGCAGTATGTAAAGAAATAAATGAAGATCAAATAATAAACTTCAAGGAATTATTTAATTCTTATAAAAGTGACTACAGACTGTTTAAACATTTAACCTCACTTAATGAAAAAATAGGTAAAAAAATAAAATACTTTCAATATTTAATAATTATTTTATTAATTTCTACAGATACATTTATATATTAAGTTAAAAAGAATATCAATACACAAAAATATTCTATATAAAAATACATTAAGATTTCAACAAATATTCATCAAACATAAATAGTGACACAGATGTGATATTATCAGTAAGAAACATTTTTACATCATTTACATGACCAGACAATTCTCTAATTGTTTCTGCTTTGTGTTCCAATTGATCCTGCATATAATCTGCAATTTCTCCATCGTGTTTAAATAAGTGGCTATCAGTATGTTCGTGACTTGTATGAGAAACTTCAGAGTGTATATCATTTGCACTTTCTGCAAGCTGTTTTACTATATCGAGTGCTGATCCCAAGCTTTCTACTTCTGTAAGTTGGAAACTCTCAGTACTTTTATATCCTGAGTTATTCAAATTAAATTGCATCGAAGCGCCACGTTTTGTTAAATGTTTGATGGTTTCTATTGCATTTTCCCATATACCATCAGACAGCTTACGGTAGAGCTTAGAGAAACCTGGACGGCTAGATTCATAATTATCGAAGTGTGTAGAAAATAAAATAAAATCAAATGAAGCCAATATATGCTGATCAATATATTTTTGTAACTTTGGTTTAATATGCTTTATGCCCCCAAATGTGGCACTGCAATTAAATGCGGTTTGTTGAATGTCTTTGCCTGTAAAAATATTTTTTTGAATATGCAATGTATATTATATATATATATAAATTAAAAACAATATATTACCGACTGGTGGTTTACAAAAATCAGCTGTTTTTGCATAACATTCTTCTTTGGTAGCACTAACAAAAACAAATAAAACAGCAAATATTATTAAATGTTTCATTATTAATAATTTTCTATGCGAATTTATATAGTTTCAGACGACTAAATTAATCAATGCGATGTTCAGTTCCGAAAACCTTCGTAAGCCACTGATTAATACTCAATCTATCAGTTTGTAATACACGACTAAGTAAATTATGAATAATTTGTTTTGACAAAGCAATAATATATTTTCCATACAATGGCAGATAAAGAAGATACAGTGGGCAGACAAAAACAACCTATCATATGGCAATGACGCATAACTACATGCGCACAAAATAAATGCGCACAATAATCACAAAAGAGATATACGTCTAACGAGTAAAATCGTGGTATTGAAAAATATCGAAGGGAGGTTAACATATAGTTAATTAGTTTAACCCAATCATATTAATTCTTCGTTGAACATTACATATATTTTCCAAAACACTTTCTATAACAAAGTAACCTTCTACGCCAGTGTGTGTAAAGGTTGGCTTTGGTGTTCATCTTGAGTGTTCAATTTAATTTGTTTATTAATATCAAACTGTATCTATCAAAATGAAATCTTTAATAATTTCATTTTTATTAACTACTTTGTGCGTTTCATACTCTTTTGCCAATGTCCCAACTATAGGACGATGTAAGTCGTTTTTATTTCATTTTTTTTTCATAATTTATCAACTGTTCTAATAATCAATTGCTAATGTTATTAACTTTGAAAATGACATCTTTTCAACAAGCATATGACAAACAATTACAGATGTTACATACATGCATATATATATATATATATATATATATATATATATATATATATATATATATATATATATATATATATATATATATATGCACATGCACATGATAGGCTAGTATGAAAATTAGTTATTTAAACTATAAACAAAAACAATTTAATAGGTATGGAAAAATATTGGGGCATTTATGAACATGCACGCAATTGTTTTTGATTTAAATTAAATAAATAAAAATGTAATATTTAAGTCTTAAGATTATGTACACTTTAAGTGATCAAAACAGAATTTGTCATTGTTTACTATAGGTATGTGGACATGCATAAATATTTGTAAACAAAATGATGAAAATGGTACTTGTTTAGTTTGTACTATTTCTCTAATTGCATTCATGCATTATGAAATTTGAGTATTGAATGTAATTATTGATATTAATCAGAAGTTTATGATTTTAAATTGTTAAATATTTCACATTGAATCGTAAAAGTAATTAATTCGTTCATGGTACATATTTATAATTAATTTATTTTCAATCTTGTGTAATAAATTTATTTATTTTAAAAGAATGCGATGTCCTTATGCGTAGTAATTATTTTTTTAAATTCGAATTCATAAAACATTTTGACTGGAAACTGAAAATTTAACAGACTGCATTTTTATAGATTAATAATATGAATTTTGATTTTAATGTAACTGATTATAACATTACTAATAATATTATGAATCAGCTACAATCATTAATAGTGTTACTAACAATTTTAAAACAATATTTGTATATATCATTAGTCGCAATAAATTAGTATCTATATTCATTCATATTTAACAAAGTTAACATTCAATCATACATATCTATATAAATTAAATATTGTTTAATTTTACGCAGTTAAATTAATGTGCCAAAAGAAATTGGAAACGAACTGCTGACGAGATTAAAATGTGACTGTTGAAATAATTTCATGACTTGCAAGTTCCGAACTGATAATAATACAAAAGATCGATGACAATGTTTGTACACATAATTAGATATGTTGTGCGTATTTTCCTAAAAATTTAACAGTCTGGAATTTAATTTAAAATAGATGTACACTGATATATTTATACACCTCTCATTGAATATTAAATATTCGTGTAGTATGCTATTAGATTTCGCCAAAAGTTACAAAGTAGTAGACGGAGATATAGATTAATTTTCACTGATTGTCATTTAAATATCTTATTACATAACTAAAATAAATGTTTGCTAAATCAGTAGACATTTTATTTCGAGAGCAATTATAAATATTTTTTCTTGAATAAAATTAAACAATGTTAATAACAATTTGCCTTTTTTATGAAACTATTTATTTATAAGGCATATGTTTATGTTAGAAGCTAAACAAATATAAAATTGTTTACTTTTAAGCGTATGCTAGGGCACAAATTTTATGTTACATGTCCTTGTAAAGGTCTTTCAGTGTTTTTATAATTATAGTTGTAATTACGATTATAGGTGTATTAGAAGCTGTATCGATCCCAACAGATTGGGCAAATATGAAAAATCCTTGTATTAAAATTATGAAAGCTCAAGTAAATATTGAATTAAAAGCAGCTTTAACGTATATGGCTATGGGGGCGCATTTTGCTCAAGATTCGATAAATAGACCTGGATTTAGCAAAATGTTCTTTGAAGCAGCATCTGAAGAACGTGAACATGCGATTAAAATAATCAAATATTTAATAATGAGAGGAGGTCTTTTAAGTGATTTAAGAAGTTTAATAACCCCAGAAACTGTAAGTAATATAATACAGTAAATATGTATATACATTAGAGTATTTTAGAATATACAATAGGATTTTAATAATCAATATTTTGTCATTTTAAAAAAAAAAGATTTATGCACTAAGATGTACTATTTGAACAAGATTATTTTCACTGATTATAATCTGTAATAAAAATATGCTTATTAGAACTATAATTCACATATATTTAGCAGTAAGTAAACTTTTTTTTTTATGTTTAACATATTCTATTTCAGGTTAATCCAACCAAATCAATCTGGGCCAATGGTGTTGATGCATTAAAGGATGCTTTAATATTAGAAACTCAAGTAACACAAAACATAACAGAGATTATTAAAAATTGTGAAAACTCTAAAAACAAAGGAGATGTTGAATTTTTCAATGATTACCATGTATGTTTAAAATATAGCTTTTAGATTATGTAGCTTACAGTTTAAATTTAAAATTATTATTTATGAATTAATAATTTTAGCTTGTTGACTACTTAACTGGAGAATTCTTAGAAGAACAACTAAAAGGTCAAGAAGATATAGCTAAAAAATTAACCACTCTTAAGAAAATGGAAAAGACATATAAAAGTTTCGGCGAATTTTTATTTGATAAAAAATTATTAGAGTGATACTTTAGAAATGGACTGTTTTCGTTTTTTTCAGATACAGGTAAATAGTTTATAAACACAAAATTAGATGTAAGTTACTTTAAGTGTCAATTATAAATCAATAAAATGTATTTCAATAAAAAAAATGTTAAAATATTTATAAATGTTATCTATTGATGATGTCCATTTTAGTGTATATTTTATTTAAATGATATGAATGTAAAAGCATAGAAAAACATTATTTATACAAATAAATTTATAAATTGTATTTGAACATTGAATTAGCTTGTGCACTTTACTTATGACAAAAAGCCAATATTAATTTAATTTTTTTCAATATTTATCTTTTAAAACCACAAATGCATATAGAAATGAAATGTAAGCATAATTCTACAAAACATTCCTCATATTTTTAGTAAACGTATTATTACTCTTACTTTTTCATTCACATTCATTGTAAATCTTGCTTGATAGAATATAATTAATAGATAGAAAAATAAATTTAGAACTATTCATTATAATTACAGTATATCAAATATCATTTTTGGGAAAGAAATTATTGAATGAGAAGAGAATCAATTTAAATATTTTTCAAAGCTAATTCTCTTTGACACAATTCCATCTTTTGTATTATTTAATGTGTGTGTTATCTGTGAATAAAGAAATCTAAAAAGTTTTTTTCTAGTTACATTTATATGTTACACATATATGTACAGTACATATTTATATATAAACATTAATTCATAAATTTGATATAACATAAATATTCATGATTTAAATATGCAAAAGTAAAACTACAATCAATAATTAAATAAAATTTATTCAATATATTCTTGACAACTATTAAGCTCCAACAACTTTATACAAGAAAGTACCATCATCATCATAATAACAATTATTAATCTTATATGTATATCCTTTCTTCCATTTATTTTTTGGAATATTGATATTTTCTAGATATGAAATAGTTTTATTATGATGTGAAACAACTTGATTGGATGATGTTTTCATACTTTTATTTAAAACTTCTGTTTCTGTCTTACAGATTTGTTCTAAATTACTGACTGCTAGTTTATTATGTTCTTTGAACTGATTTAAGGTCATATTTGATTTATTGATACCTTTGTTAGTACTTGAAAGCTGATCAGATATTTGCTTAAACATATAATTTTCTGTTTGAGTAGAATTTTGTTCTTTAGATTTAATTAAGTTTCTAAACTCTGAATAACCACATATATTAAGTGAATTGTTATTTGTTTCAAATTTAATTGTTCTTGGTTGTCTTACAGAAAATTTATTTAGATGATCTTTCATACGTTTATCTACTTCAATCTCATTATTTCTGAATAATTTCCAGTTTTCTGATACATTCTCATCATGACGGTTAATTCGTTCTGAAGACTCGGGGGCCCACTGAGTTTTTATAATCTTTTTTATTACGCAAGGTAAGGCAGGAAAACTTTCTGAAAGTCTTTCAGTGTTCCATTCTTCAGGATCTGTATTATATAAATAATGTATCTGCTTTTTTTCATTCCAATATAAAAAATTAGGCATCTTTTTATGAAAATATTTTTGTTGTATTAGAAAATTTATCTTTTTTTTCTCATTTTTTTTTTCATTTATATGTTTATTATATACGTCATTTAGATTTGTGAAATCTGCTTCTGTATCATCTTCAGTCCAATCTGCATTGTTTGATTCTGTATAAATGAAATTTGAGGTTTCTTGCTTTATTGTAACTCTCCTTTGCATAACACCAACGATTTGGATTTGTGGTATACTGTATCGTGTTAGTGAAAACACTTTTTGAAACATTATTACAAATATATTTTATAACAATACTTCAACGTAAATATTAAATTTAACTTGTTCTACAACAAAACACATTACTACTTTTAGTTTCATAAGGATTAGGTTATTTCAGTTTAGAATTTTGATTTTTCATTTAATACAATATACATACAATTATAATGGATAATACATAACAATTGTATATTTTAATCTAAATTTAACAATTATATTAGAAACTTAATTTTCCTTTCAGAACTTTATCATATTTTTCCTAATGCCAACTTAAAGACAAGGGAACAAGAAAAAAGATAGAAGCAAAATGTTTTAATATAAAATTATGTTAAAGAAACTCACAAATAAAGAATTTGAGTTCTAATAGAAAAAATCGATTCTTTACAGTTTTCATTGAGGATACGTGATTTATTGAGCTTGGTAAACACAAGAAAATATCGACAATCAACTAAAAAAAATATAAACAAAGATTCAGAGTTAATGACTATACAGCAATGAGTTATCATGAAAAATAAACCATTTTGAATATCAAATATTTATATTGCTTTGAACATACATCATGTATAACATAAATAAATCCTCTGATGTATAACTGTAAAAGACAAAATCTTATTTACTGTTTACTACGAACATCCAATTATTATCTATTTATTACGATACGAATAAATATTTAAATTACAGAAAAAGAAGTGATTTCAGAATGGATATTCATTTCTGAATTATTAACAAAACATTTATAATTTTTACATACACAAAAAATATTTTTGTGTATTTAAAACAGAATAGGAATATATTTCCCGTACTCAGAACAGTACTTATACCATGGTCTTAATTTACACCCTGTTTAATGACTCAAACATAAAGTCTATAGATGAAGACCATATAAAGTCTGATAAATTTCAGAGAATATGACCTTTAAATTCAGGTTTTAAAATTTTCTGCCCACATCGCACACATTCACTGTCTGTAACCATAGATAATTTTAATTATATTTATTTAATCTATCTTCCTATCTATGTTATAAAAGAGTCAATAATTTTGAACCGACACATGTACTTGGTACCAAATTGTCAAGAGTTTTTTTATTTGGTGTTGAAATAAAAGAAAATATAATGAAAAAGAAAAAAGTATCAAAGAAAACGAAGAAAATTTGGAGGAGACATATTAATATTGAAGATGTAAATCAGTTTTTAGAAGATAAACGTTTAGAGGAACGTTTAGGGTTAGTTACTAACCTGTTTCACATATAAAAAAAAACACATGCAGAATAGTAATATTCAAAATACTAATTTTGATATTCTTTTTTTTTTAAAAGAAAACCATTTGATGAAAGACCTGATAATGAGCTGTTTGCTGTTGATACAAAACCTTCATCAGAAAAAACACTTAGCACTAAGCAAAAAAAAATATTTACTTCGTTACCGAAATGTTTTAGTTTATTAGTACCACATACGAATGTACCAGATCCCATTAGTAAAAGGTATTTTTATTTTATTTAATTTTTTTGTAGTAAAGTGTTTATTATGTGATATGTAAATATATTTTAAGAAATCGTGTACGAACACCCGAGGAACGTAAGCACCCAAAGATAAAAAGAAAAGAAGAAATACGAAAGTCTAAAGGAATTTTGAAACATAAAGAAATTTTAGCTGCTACTACACGTAATTTAGCTTTACAAAAAAAAAAATCTGAACAATTAAAAAATAAAGAAATAAATCGAGATTTATGGACTGTTGATGGTAAAAATTATTTTCTGTTTTAAATGCATTTAGTATGTTTTATGCATGTGTCTCCTCTGTGTATGTATGTATATACATACATCATATATATATATATAACTTCTAGTCTATTCCTATCAAAAACATAATCATAAAAATAAAATTTTCATTACTAGTTATTCTACATATTACATAAATCTGTATTATTTATTTTTAGATGTATCAGACCAACGTTTAAATAATGAATGGTTAAAAAATAGTACAGTACACCATATTCAATCTAATACTGGACAGATGCATAAAGTAAAACACTGTCCTGCTCAAAAAAAGACATCACTGTTACCGTCTATTGAAATACCACATCCAGGATTATCATACAATCCTAGCCTAAAAGATCATGTTGAATTATTAAATATGGTAGCTGAGAATGAAAAAAAATTAATCAAAGAAGAAGAGCATTTAAATCGAGTTACTACAAAAATGTTTTCAAAAAAAACGAATCAAGATCATCATGTATGTATACACACACACACACATGTATAGAAAGGGGGAGTGAAATTAAATGTATAGAGATGAACTTCTCAGTTTAATGTGGTAGGACAAGTAAGAGGTTGCTCTCATTGGTACCTTGGAGCTCTACTGGTCCATCATTAAGATGTCACCCTCTTTTGGCTAATGTAAAATGCTCCAGAACTTAGTGGTGTATTCCCTGTAACTGTGATTTGTCTAATAATTTCCAATGCATGAGTTGTAAACCTTTATTCGGCACTTGCTAACAGCAGAGGGCTCCAGGCCTCTCAGCTACTGGATTGTATGTACTTTAATACAATATTTACAACATATTCTAATCATTTAACTTAAAAATGTAATTATATACAAAGATAAGAATAATGAATACACAGAATTAATTCATAAATGTATGTATATTCATTATTATAAAAAAAAAACCTAAGCCAAATTCTGGTTAAAATGTTATTTGTTAATAAAATTACATTTTTTATACATTTATATTGATATATATTTATTGGTTACTTGAGTCATGGAAATTGTTAGTAACCATGGGCATCATCAAAATGCATTTCTAATACATCATATGGTCATTAATATATACATATATATATATATATATACACACATGTACATACATATACGCACATACACATAAATTCATGTCATTAAATTAGTATGTTCTATTGCTGTACTCGTGTGAGTACCTATACAAAAAATGTATACATACAAATATAATCTTTTTGTATAGATTTCATGGATAACTGAAATGTCTGAAGGGATTTCATTAAGTAAAAATGAATCGTTACAAGAATCAGATAATGATAATAAAGTATATAAATCCATTAATCCACCAGTAAAAAACCGTAAAAAAGACCTGAAACAAAGACGAAAACAAATGGAACAGCGTAAATTAAGAGCTTTGAGGAAGCAACAAAAAGAAGAAAAGAAGAAAATTGCTGACGTTTATAAATTGAAATTTATCCAAGATAATTTATTGAAAAAAGAAAAACATTTAGACAAGTTGCGAGAAAAGCGAGTTAAAAAGAAATCTCTACTCCAGTCAGAACCTAAACGGTTAAGTAAACAAAAATTTGAAAATGATGATATTGTATTTGTTATGGGAAAGGATATTCCTGGGAATCTGAGGAATCAAAAATGTGAAGGAAATTTACTATTAGATCGTTTTAAAAGTCTTCAAAAACGAAATATTCTTGCTCCAACAAGTAAACAAACTGTAAAGAAAGCTAAAACAAAACGATTTGAAAAGGCTTCACATAAAATGGAGTAGGAAATAAACAAATTCTAATTATTAATAAATAGTCTTTATTGCTATTAATTGACTTGTGTACATCTTATTGAATAAGTTATATTCAAATATGTAATATGGTTTTGTTGACTAGTGTAAAGGAATTAAAATATTTACTTAAAATTTTTTAACAATTTATGGACTCTCGAACTGTCATCAAACAAACTCCGCACCATAATAACTTGTATAATACCTACAGAAATCATTACAAATATTTGTATCATAGACCATGAGTTTACTTTAAAAAAGTTTTCTTCTGCAATATTTCTGTCTCTAGCCTCATGGGATCGAATCACATCTTGTAAATGCCGCACTTTTGACAAATGTGACCGTACTTTACTTATGGCATCTTGAATGTCTTGGATTTTCATATCGTAGAATTCATCAGGTGTTAAACCTTCCATTATGTCATTCCAATCGTCATCGTCTTCTTCATCTCCTTCAATGATGATTTCAAAAAAAATAGTCTTCGAATTGAATGAACTGAATGAATTGTCCCAACAAAATTTATAATCACCTTCAACTTTCACTTCAGTACGATGATTGTTTTCTGACTTTTTAAAATCCGCAAATATTATACGTCCAGTTGGTTCAACTAATTGAAAATTAATATCTAATTCGCCGTGACTTCCGTCAATAACTTGATACTCTAAATCAATAATATAACCTTCTTTAACATTTTGGTAGAAACACATTTCTTTACCGGCATCAACATTAATAGTCATTTCTTTTTCTAAGGACATAGCTGATTTGACTAAAGTATACATAAAAATAATATTTAAAATAAAACGGAAGCACATTTTTTAATCCTTAAAATATTTATAACTTTTAAGCATTTATTTAAAACGATATTTTCCTGTATTTTTATAGAAGTACAATAATTAACTCTTCATTTTTGACTGAAACTAACAATTTCTAAAAAAAAAATTAATGTAAAAATAGCTCCTTTAAATATCAGGTTAGCCATCTGAATGAATCATATAAGAAATGCCTTTAGTTATAGATAAATTAGTAACCTGTATTTCTATAGATACATAACATAGATTCAGTGAGTAATCTATTCTTTTGAGGTAAATCTGTGTACAATTGTATTTTTGTGGTTTCAATTGAATCTCAAAAATGGTAAGTAATATCTAGAAAAATCATTTACATCAGTTATTAAATTTATTTTTAATGTACATTTATATTCACGTAGTAATAATTAATGTTTTTTGATTTATGAATGTTAAAATTAATATTATTTATAACCTCGATCTTGTCAGAAATGTAATGTTAAATTAAACGAATATAAATAAAGTAAAATACAATATTTTCGTTAGAAGTAAAACTAATTTTTTATAAATTACAGCCGAAATATAACATTTTGAACAAATTTTAATTAATATTACAATTTTTGAATTAATTAATAACTAATGTTTTTTCGGCGCAAGTTCCATTATGTTAATTACAAAAAAATTCATATTTCAGCAACCTCAAATTGTACTTTTGAAAGAAGGCACTGATAGTTCTCAAGGAACACCTCAGTTAATATCAAATATAAATGCTTGTCAATCTGTTGTTGATTCTGTACGAACCACGTTAGGTCCTCGTGGTTTAGATAAACTAATTGTAGATAATCATGGAAAAGCAACTATATCCAATGATGGAGCAACAATTATGAAATTGTTAGATATTGTACATCCAGCTGCCAAAACACTTGTCGATATTGCAAAATCTCAAGATGCTGAAGTTGGTGATGGTACCACTAGTGTGGTATTACTTGCTGGTGAATTTTTGAAACAAGTAAAGCCTTTCATTGAAGAAGGAGTTCATCCACGTGCAATTATTAAAGCAATAAGGAAGTCGCTTGAAATTTGTACTGAAAAAATAAATGAATTGGCTGTAAAAATCAAAAAGTCAAATCAACAAGAACATCGTAATCTATTAGAAAAATGTGCTGCAACTGCATTGAGTTCTAAATTGATTCATCAGCAAAAAGAATTCTTTTCAAAAATGGTTGTTGATGCTGTACTTTTGTTGGATAATTTACTTCCTCTTAATATGATCGGTATTAAGAAAGTAACAGGTGGAGCTTTAGAAGATTCTGAACTTGTAGCAGGAGTGGCTTTTAAGAAAACATTTTCATATGCTGGATTTGAAATGCAACCAAAAAAGTATCAAAAATGTAAAATTGCACTTCTGAATATTGAATTGGAATTGAAAGCTGAAAGAGATAATGCAGAAATACGTGTTAAAAGTGTCAAAGAATATCAGAAAATTGTTGATGCTGAGTGGCAAATTTTATATAATAAATTAGCAAAAATTCATGAATCAGGTGCACAAGTCGTATTATCGAAGTTACCTATAGGTGATGTTGCTACACAGTATTTTGCTGATAGGTAATTTTCATGCATATATTTTTACTCTAAATAAATGCTTCCATTAATAATTTTTCCCAAGAATATTGTACTTGATTTTGTGAAAAAAGTTCTTCAACTTAAAAGTAGTTTACTTGATATGATTTAATTTAAAATGATAATAATTATCAAACTATAAAGTAATTTAAAAATTTATTCACTTAATTGTACAACGAATATTTCAGTTCAATATATAATTTTGTCCATATAACTATTGCTTATAGTATTATAATGTAAATATATATGTTTATTTTTAAAATATTATATTTTACTAAAAGTGTGTCTAATTTATTTCAGAGATATGTTTTGTGCTGGTCGTGTTCAAGAAGAAGATTTGAAACGTACAATGAAAGCATGTGGTGGAGCGGTAATGTCCACTGTAAATGATCTTCAAGATTCTGTTTTAGGGTATTGTGAGGAATTTGAAGAAAAACAAGTTGGAGGAGAACGTTACAATTTTTTTAAAGGTTGTCCAAATGCAAAAACTTGTACATTGATTCTTCGAGGTGGAGCTGAACAGTTTCTAGAAGAAACTGAACGATCGTTGCATGATGCAATCATGATTGTTAGAAGAACAATAAAGAATGATGCAGTTGTAGCTGGAGGAGGGGCCATCGAAATGGAGCTATCAAAAGTTCTTAGAGATTATTCTCGTACTATTGCTGGAAAGGAACAACTTCTGATAGGAGCCATTGCAAAAGCTCTGGAAGTAATTCCTAGGCAATTATGTGACAATGCCGGTTTTGATGCTACTAATATACTTAATAAACTTCGGCAAAAACATGCCCAAGGTCATTGCTGGTATGGAGTTGACATCACTAAAGAAGATATCAGTGATAATTTTGATACTTGTGTTTGGGAGCCAGCAGTTATTAAATTAAATGCTTTAACAGCAGCTAGTGAAGCAGCCTGCCTAATTCTTTCAGTAGATGAAACTGTAAAAAACCCTAAATCTGGAGGAGGTGAAGGTCCAGTTCCAACAGGACGTGGTAGAGGCCGACCAATGTAACTACATAATAAAGTTAATTCTTTATAATTATCTCCTTTTCTTAAATATCACATATTAATATAAAGTCATAGGCATTAACATTTAACAAAATTTTCATTCAAATAATTTTTAATACAAGTACTAAGTTATATTGTTTCACATTGTTGCTTCAAGTGTATTAACATACAATAAATTTTTTTTCTAATTTAAGTAGTATTTTTTTTAAACTTTTCTTTTTTTATAGTAATTTTAAAATAATTGATGTTTAAAATAATTATTAAAACCACATTTATTAAATAAAGAATTATACTTGATCACATTTAATTTGTACTCTTTAAAAATGAAAAAGGAAACAAATTTTATACTATAGCTTATTGAATTTTTACTTCTTTTTTTATATTATTTTTTATTGTAAAAAAGCAAAAATATATCCATCAAAATGTGAGTGAATGAAAATTTCTGTTTAAAAATAGTGTTTTTTTTCCTAAGGAATTTTAAATAATAATTATTCATAAGCAGTATATTAGTATATATTGTTTGAGACCAAAAACTTCAAATTTATACTTTATAATTTGACTGGATTTTTTTAAACTTTTTAAATTACTTTTTTCTTAAAAGTAATTGGCATATATAATTTGGCTAATTATAGTTCATCTTTATCATCTAAAGATAACTGTTGGGATGAAAGTTCGTTCAGTAATTTTTTTAGATTGCTTTTATATTCACTGTTGATAGAATAAATGTGAACACTTGACTGTTGTACTAGTCCTTGCCGGTGCATGGTGCGAGTTTCAAACCCGTTGTACGATAATGTCGAAGTGATCCGACTCCACCTGGTGGGTAAATGCATATATGTATATATAACGCTTTAACTTTCATGCCACAATTAAATGGAACAATAAAAAAATAATTTAAAACATTTAAAGTACTTACAAGTTTTTATCAAACGATTTGAAACGTAACAGGGAGTAAAGTGTAAATATTACCTTAAAAATAACATTCCTTCATATGATGTTCATTGATGAAGACTTAAGTTATTGTATAACAAATTAAGTAAATAATTTCTTCATATGATGTTCATTGATGACGACTTAAATTGTTGTATAACAAAACTCTTTTTTGATACATTTGCGGGCCTAGAGGCCCTGGAAAGACAGGATAGAAGGATTGGTGAGGTAGGAAAGAGATTATTTTTAGGACAAGTGAATTAAAAATAATTACATTTTTATTTATCACAGTTATAAGGATGGGAAAATGGAGTTTCAATGGTATAATTTTAGAAAAAATAAAACAGTGAGGTGATATTTTTAAAAAGGAATTTGGACAGTGAATGAGATCAGGAATTTTAAAAATTACAATTAAACCAAAATGTACGATTACATAAAATTAAAAATAAGTTTAACCTAAAGCTATTATACCAACTTTACAATTTTCATTAGATCCGACATTATTGCACACTGCAATTTGATACATTTTTTTATTTCATTTAAGCATCCTCGGAAGACAATGACATAATAAATTAATTGTCCATTCCATTTCAATCGTAATTTCTTATGAGTGATGCCTAAATGAATAAAGTACACACGTTTAAGCAAAATCCTTTGTTTCATAATATTGACTATTGTTTTACTTTTACTACTGTTTTTTTTTGTTTTTACTAAAAACTTTACAAATACGAAATACACAATTAATGTAATATCCAAAAAGTGAAAAATATAGGATTCTGTTCAAACGGCATATGATAAAATATAATATTCATTATATCTGTTCTTACAGATCTATAACATTTACGTTTGTACTGAATTACAAATTGATTTCAATGTAATGAACCAATTAATTAGATAAAACTTCGTCAGTGTTTCACATCATAATATAATATATATTTGAAAGTTTCTAGTAAACTCTTAACATGTCGTGTTGACTGGCACATAAACAGTTCAATGATACATTCAGAGTTAACAGGTGAATGGAATGTTAGGACGTATTTCAGTTCTTATAATCACAAACTGCTATCTCTAATGCTCTCGAAATTATGGTCATTCCGAGCTTTTCCGTAGTATCACTGTCGTCGGATTTTCAAGTCTTAATGAATTTCAGTCTATTAAATTCGCTATACGTACTGTATAACGTATTAATACTTTTACGTCCAATTTTTTTCACATATAAAAACATTTTAACACTTTTCTGACATACAAGTTATTCGGTACATAATTTCAAAATATATATACTCTTGTTATGATATGCTTTAAACAAAAACTGAATGTATGAAATACGATTTAAGTAAATAAATGCAAGAAAAAAAAAATGATGTGTTCATATGAAACGACTTCCGGATGTACGGAGCGGAGCCCTATGTTCGAAAATACTGCGAAAGGTCCAGCTCGGCCTGGAGAGCAGCCTGAGCGCAGCTTAGAACATGAATAAAGTTTACAGGCCTCTTTCAAATATCACAGGCAACAATAATTAGAAATATATCTACAGTTACAATGTACAATTAAAATAACGACACGATCTTCAAACATCTACGATTAAAAAGTCAGACCGATAGACTAGATCGAACATAGTGTGCATTACACATCATTTCGTCTACGTAGTGAAACACCGACGTGGCGAAAGCACAGCGACGGATGCTAGTGTAAAGCAAACATCTGTCACTGGGCCAGACCGGCACACAGTGCCTCTATTCTAAAACTGTTCTAAACATACATTTTTTTTTAAATCAAAATAAGCCTGAAACAAACCAATATATCTTTTGCATTTTCCAACAATACAATTTTGGATTTTAAAAGTTTAGAAATAAAATCACATCAATATACGTACTTACACCTAACTTATCAAGAATAGTAAAACTAATAACGACCTTAGTTCTTTTCGGTGAGAAAACAACTAATGGCCAGCGCGGCTGAGCAGGACGATGCATATATTGTGCAATGTTATTTTATGAAGAATCTTCACCATTATACTTAATTGTATGGTGAAATACAGTCTTTTTGATCATCGTCGTGCTCACTCACTGAATAGGTTTTCATCGGCTCTCTTAATCGTAAAGTATATATGTATAAATTCTATAATAGTTCATCCGTTTACAGCAGCGATTGAAAAAATAATTTTGTTCGTTTTGAGTTACAGGTCAAGCCTGTACTTTGAGCAACACTTTAAGATGATTGGCGAATTCAGTTTGCTTCGGGCTACTGCATTGTGGTGCTAGCATCAACTGAGTCCACTGACGAGGTGGTTTTGGTAGCGCAGTCGGCGACGGTGGTTCGCTCCATTTTCCTCCAGCAAAATGCCCGGCCATAAGACCAGGCGATGTGCGCGGCGAATAGCTAGGACTCAACCGAAATGTTATTCCGTTTTCTGAACGGGGCGGTGTAGCCGCATTGAAATACATCGCACTATGGATTTTAGGACTTCGCGATTTGCGCTCCGAATTCGTCGGGCCTCTAGGACTTCGTCTTTCGACATTTTTCCCAATCATCTTATTAGTTGAATTCGTCATTGGAAATTAATATCGAAGGCCAGACGAAAAATATATTGTGTTTACACTATAAAATCTTTCTTTTTTAAAGAAAGAATGACATAAACACTAACGTGGACTCTTCAAAATGTCTATCACAGAACAAACACAATGGTTGTGGTGTTACGAGTCTATTTGTAAAATGTTTATCACAACAGCTGTCGACTATAAATAGTCGACAACGCAGTGATAGAACAAAGATGGAGGTGCAACGATTACAAACAAAGAACTTTCCAAACGCAGATTACAGTCTTAACTTTTCAATAATGATACTTTAATTTGCAATTTTCATAGATCGAAAACACCTCGATAATAACAATATTATAATGTTTCTGTAGAGAAACAAATTCATATAGTAAAAAAATAATCTGTTTACCAAACACAAAAGTCCATACGTCTCCATTCACCTACTTTACTCTTACAACTTCCTAAATGCGCTAAGTACGTCTGCGTCGTCATTACCCACTGCGAGCCCATAGGCCTTGAAAAGTAACGGGACAGGGGAAAGCGATCGAAACAACAGCAGCTGTTTAGCAGTACCAACCATTCGAATTACGCTCCGATTCATAATTTTTATCTTGTAAGTAGAAAATCAAACAGCCTGCATAGTGGATTAACATTATAAATTTTGGCACACCTTGACAACATAAACATATAATATATACATGTGAAGGTTGTTGGGTGTACGTAGCTATATTCACAATTTTTATTAATCACAATTGCTGGTTGACTGGTCAATGTTATTTGCAATTGACAAAGAGCAAAGGTGTTTTCAGTATCTGCGTTTGTGTATGTGTGTGTATGCGTGTATATTTTTTAAAACGAGAGCCATCGTTATTAATATTATTATATTTACTTATGTAGATAATTGATCGTACATTTCTTTTTGACGAAGTAAGATATTTGATACATACACCCAATGGATCAATAGTAATAAGTAATGCAATATAAAGCAGAAGCTATTATTACTCAATCCTATGACTTCACTTTTATGAAAAGTTATTGTCTGCCCAATATTTAACATATCATTTAAAAGTTTACAAAATTATCTAGAAATGTGTTAAATACATTTTTCTGTTATTTAGTTTAAAAATGAATCAAAATAATCATGGTCCACCTCGACGTAGTTCTTCGTCATTTAATCGACACAATCATTCAGGCGGTCAGTCAAGCAGAACGAATCATGCACACGGACATCAGCGGTGGCCAAATAGATACAGTAAAGAATATAGAGATTATGATCAGTTGTTCGACCATGAGTAAGATACTATTGTGTATAAACTAAAAAATTATTTATATGCAACTTGTAATTAATTTTAGGGAGTGCCCAGTAAACAATGGAAATGGAAGTCCCAAAGACAATGGGTTTCTTACTCAGAATTATCCAAAACCTCAACTGAGCCCTAATAATCGATCTGGTCATATAATGTATGGAAATGAGACATCTGGACATGATAGACGCCATTTAGCTCATGCTTCGGGTTGGTAATATAATCACTTTTTGTTCATCATAAATGCAATATTTTA
Source organism: Acanthacorydalis orientalis (assembly GCA_034766995.1). Taxonomy (NCBI): domain Eukaryota; kingdom Metazoa; phylum Arthropoda; class Insecta; order Megaloptera; family Corydalidae; genus Acanthacorydalis; species Acanthacorydalis orientalis. The sequence continues at coordinate 9,656,629 of CM068323.1, read as the reverse complement.
AAGTTCTTAATAAACATTAGACAAAATTCATTTTAAATAATAAATAATTTTACATTATATATATATATATATATATATATATATATATATATATATATATATACATACATACATACATACATACATATATGTATATATATATATATTTATGTAAATAAATAAATAAAATAATAACTTAATACACAATCTCTACACATTTTTTTATACAATGTTTTGTCTATTTTTTGAAATTTCACAGAACTATATATATATATATATATATAAAATAAAAAATGTTGATACACAGTGTGTAATTGAGAATATTGCCAGCAATTACCTTATAAAATCAAGATTTGAAAATGTATTACAATAGGATTACTGTTTATATAATTTGTTTCATTTGTTTAAATATTATTCCTTTAAGTTTAATTTTGTTTTATTACTTTCATAAAATGATTATCGATTAAACAGAACTAATGTTTTATAGGCTTACAAGAAAGACGGCATGGAATAAATACTGTAGGACAAGGAGAACGTAGACATCCCCATACCCTTGCTCCAGACAGAAGAAACACAAGCAGTCATGATAGACGGCACATATCACCACCACTTCGTATCAACATTTGTGAAAATGGATCAATGTTACACAATATTAGTCCAGTTGGTCAATTAGGAGACTCATTGTTATTACCACAAAATAATATTTCTATAGAATATTCACCGCGTCGTAATGGAAGAGGTATTTAATATTTTTTGTCATTTTAAAATATTAACTTTATTGTTTATTTGATTAAGAATATAAACATCATAACTATTAATAATAATATAGGGTAAATTGACCTTATTAGTAAAAATGCAAATATATGTGTGTGTGTGTATATATGTATATATATATATATATATATAAATTTTATTTACTTTGTTCCTATTGCTTTTAATTACTGTTGGTTTAGGTTTATAAATAGTTATTAATCTATTATTACAGAATTACGTTTGAGTCCAGTACAGTTGCAACATTCACCGCCTTTCTACCGTAATTCAAATAGTGATGAAAGCATTAAAAGTGAAAGTCCATCTCGCAAACGGCGAAGATTATCACGTTCTGGTCATCATCAGATTATGGAGATAACATCACAAGCCACGCCTCCACCTCATACTCATCATAGTCCTTGGGATCATCCTCCTCAAAGAAGATCACCACGTCAGCATCCATCACCTGCTGCTAATCCAGTACAGTCGAGTCCGCCAATCCGCAGACCTCGCTATAGAGAACGAGCGACTGTCTGGCCACAAGAATATACTCATCGTGGTACATTTTCTGGAAATCAAACTTCAGAACCTACACATCCTCATCCGCATCAGTCTTCTGTTATGCTGGATATTAACCAAGTATGTCTAACTTATTTTTTATGAATGTTTAATATTGAAGTTATTAATGATTTATATTATTCCGTTTATTTAGGTGTTTTATATATATATATATATATATATATATATATATATATATATATATATATATCAGGGGTGGGCAACTTTTTTGATAATAAGAACCACAAAAAGTATTATTTTAAAATTGTATGTATAAATAACAAATACAACTATATAATAGTCCTACTCACAAAGCAGAATATGTTTAATCTCTAGCTGTTGAAGACTTTCATTGAGTCTTAATTTTTGCAGTTAATAGTTTAAAATCTGGGTATAGATTATTGATATAAAAGTTTAGGAAAAATGGCAATGAAACTCAATATTGTCTCGGGAGCCGCACAGAGTAGCATTGGAAGCCGCATTCTGCTCGTGAGTTGTAGTTTGCCCACCGTTGATATATATGTATGAAATATATGTATGTGTCTTGATTGATTTTGTGCTATTAAGGTTGTAAAACAGTATTTGTAATCAACTTCATTGGAACATTCACGTGCTACAATTTACTTAATTCTTCCATGAAATTAAAGTTGTAGATAAATAATTTATTCTATTTGGAAATTAAATTGTCTGTTTTAAAAATATTTCTATTTTGTAGAAAACCAAATAAAACATCATCTCATTTTAGCTGTCTGAAAAAGCTGTATATGGTGAAGTATAATTTAAATTAAAATTGAATATAGCGTATATGTATGGAACAGCATATGTACACACAATATGTAAATATATTATTTATTTTTGCTTTCCAGTTCACTGTACCTGGATTGAGTAGTTCTCATAACTATTAAATTACCAGGTGCAACAATTTATGGAATGTTAAAAATATCTATTGTTATCTATCATGATTTTCAATTTCATATAGATTATTTTAAGATTTTAATATATATTTATTCAAAATATATATTAAATAATATTAGTCGTTTGTAGTATTAAAAAAATTGGTATACATATCCACTTTATTTTTGAAAAATAATTTATAGATATAAAAACAACACATTTTTTACTTAAAATATAATAAAAACAACTTTTTTCATTAAATCTTTTTATTTTTGTTAATTGCTAAATTTGTTATTTGGATTTATCTAATAATTATGAAAATTAATATATCTTTTTTTATTTGAACCATTTTTAAATACTATATTTGTGAAAAAAAAATATTAAGTAATATAATAGTTAATATAATTAAAGTGTAATGTTAACAATAATTCTAAATTATTTTTTTACTTTTTTATACATCATAAATGTTTATTAAATTATTGATTTTTTCATTAGGTCCCTGTGACTCTGCCAATAAGTCATCATGAACCAATATGGCCATATGGAGCAGCAACCGGTCCACATCTATCTCTCTGTTCTGCACCAACAGCACCACCAGCACATATTCATTCATGTCAAGTTCATGGAATGTATCCACATCCACAGTTTGCACCACAGGGATGTCAAATTGTCACTGCAGGTCCACCACAATTTACAAGTGGTTGCATTGGTCACCATCAACCATATGCAAGTTTCTCAGCTCAACCGCGAACCTTCCCATCACCACATACTACTCTTTCTTTACCTCCACCACAGCATTATGCTCATAGCCATCAACATTTACCAACACAAGTAAGTATTTTTTAATTATAATATTTTTTGTAATTATATATGGTATTATGGCATTTGGAAGAAATAATAGTATATTTAATCATATTTATAACTGAAATTAAAATCTTAAAAATTTACTGTAGTTTAAATTTTTGTGCAAAAAGATATTACTCTAATAATAATGTACTTAATAATTATCAAGAATAAATGCTTTTATTAATATTTTCTTAGTATAGCTATATAGCTTAGTATAGCTAATTATAATTGAGTCTATATTTTTTTAATTAGAGACCTGAAGGTTTGGAATTGGATCTACTCGATCGTCATTCACATCAGTTGCATCACCCAGCAGGGCCAACTGGTCATTTACATATATCACCACTACATCATTCTTCACAGCATTTGGCAGCTCAAGTAACATCACCACCGGCTGCTCTTTTCCTTTCGGATGCAACCAGAGGTCCACCACAAATTGCTGATGTCCTTCATATAAGACCACGTAGAGTTGCTGCTGCATCAGCTCGTAGAACTCATACACGAACACGTTGGCATCCTAATCCTATTCCACTTGCAGCATCCACTACATATCCAGGATTTTTATTACAATTCTTGTAAGTACTATACATTATTTTTTTTTCTTATTACATTTGATATGATAAAAGTACAAAACCAAAATTAATATATAATTGAATTAAAAGAAATATTTTGAGATGAGAGATTGAAATGTTTATTTTGAATTTTGTCAATCCACCTGTAAAGATTGTAATATAAGTCATACATACAGAGCTGTATGAATAGACTTATTTATATATATATATATATACATACACACATTTTTTTTTATAGAGCTATGTTTTCAAATCCACCATTGTCACCCTATAGTCAAGCAGATTTAAGTAGTCCTGATACTACTGAAACAGAAAATTATGAAGCATTATTAAATTTAGCTGAAAGGCTTGGTGAAGCAAAACCTCGTGGTTTGGCTAAGATTGAAATTGAACAATTGCCTAGTTACAAATTTAATACTGAAACTCATGAAGGAGACCAAACATCATGTGTTGTTTGCATGTGTGATTTTGAGGCACGACAGTTACTCAGAGTTCTTCCCTGTTCACACGAGTTTCATGCTAAGTGTGTTGATAAATGGCTTCGGGTAAGTATCTATCTTTATGTATCATATGATAATTTTTTTTTTTTATGATAAATCGTAGTAAATTACAGTTTTTTGTATTTAAATTTTAATTAGGGTGATAAAAAATGTTCATTATAAACTGTGATTATTTGGTTTATAATTACGTTTTTTTATATTGTATTATTTTCAAAAACATACACAATTTCAAAATTATTTTTCAATGCTAGTCAAACCGAACGTGTCCTATTTGCCGTGGAAATGCTTCAGACTACTTCAACAACAGTGATTAACGTGCCATCGTTAACAATTTCATTTCTGGAAATTGTCAAAATCAATATGATTTATTAGCCGTGCCATTTGCTATCTTCAAAATAGTATAATTGTAAATTGAAAAATATATGTCACAATGATGTAACAAATTATCATGTTACCTCATGTCTACTGGATCATTGTTAAACTTTTATCTTATTTGTTGTGTTTATGTTGTGCATTAAATTGTCACTTTAATCTTCGGATTGATAGATTTATTTAGTTGTTGAAAATTGAATATGGGACTTATATCACCAGTAAAAGGGTTTGTCATATCAAGGTTATGTTTTAAATGTATTATTTACATTTTTGTTAACATTCATGTTATTTTTTAACATATGTCTTTGTTAGGTATTTAGTTTTGATCATCTTTATATAATTTGAAAAAAAATTATAAATCAGTCAATTTAATATGCGAAGCTTTGATTTATTTCTGAATTTGCTTTGTGATCTCACTTATAATAATATTTAATTGATAACAAATTTATGATATATGCATATGAATGTATATATATATATATATATATATATATATATATATATATATATATATATATATATATATATATATATATATATATATATATATATATATATATATATATATATATATAGTATTGTGGCAATATAATATTCAGGCAACTTAGGGCCATATTTATTATTTTCAGTTATAGATTGTTTTAAGTATCACATTTGAATAATGATACAAAGTTAGAATTATTTTAAATAGATATGAGTTTAATGTATATTAAGTTTTGTTTTATTATTTTCAGTATTGATGAATTTAAAATAGTGAATAATATCTTATTATTAACATTTATTACTTAATTAGAAATTATTTGTTCGGTTAAAAATCTCATGTTTAGTGGTTTTATATTCCATAATTGATACAATTCTCATTTTTTTTTTGTCATTGAGACTAGTTATATTAAATTAATTATGTTGAAAATTAAAAAAGGTCTTTGTCCAGTTTTTTTGAATGCAATTTATTAGTCATATTTAATTTATGACAAATGATAACGTTTCATTTTATTACATTGTTAATTCATTAGAGATACTCCAAAATTGAATTTAAAAAATATCTTTTTGTTATTAGAAATAGTAGTAAACGTGATGATAATATAATTATTATCATGTATAATTCTGTTTGAAAAACTTATCCTGTTAAGATTTAGTAGTATTAGTTATAATTTTTTGTGTTTTAAAATAACATGATTATTTGAAGAAGTTTAGATTTTATTTTTAATCTATGTTTCTATATTTATTTTTACGTTATTAAAAGTTTAATTATATAAATAAATATATTGCATTTTCAATGTCGTATTTTTCAGTTTTGTATGGCATAACAATTGTAATTTTAAAATTACGAATGCATTTTCACGAATTTTTCTGTATAATATAAAATAAAATAATCACTAAAAACAAATTAAATAAGATAAATTTGGCCCTAGTTTTTATTATTATAGCATAATTAAATTTAGCAAGCTTTCCAACATCACAAAACATCAATGACATATACATAATATTTTTATAAGTTGTTATATTTAAAAGAGCAATACAAATTTATTTTATATAGTTGTTCAAACACAATGATGATTTTGAATCTTTTTTTTTAATGATTAATCAATTTATAGTATGCGTCTATAGCAATCTTTTCAATCGCATAGGTGTGCCTTCGTATCGTACAATGCTCTTTTTGTTATTTGTTGGTCTTAGAAACTGTTCTAAGGTGAATTTAGTTAGTAAATGTTGTCATTGAATGTATTATGTTTGAATAAGTGTTAAGATGGTACAGAAACCGAATGATTTAAAGTATTGTATCAAGATACTTATACATGTGTAAATAATATAAAAGAATATTATAAATACTTCTACTGCATAAAATCAGTTTTTAGTTTCTTATACTATTGTACTTTTCAAGTGCTTTTTCTTTTATAATATTCTTATTTTAAATTTTTAAGCTGATTAAATCAAAAATGATTAAATTATAGATTTTCTTTAATCTTACAAATTCATTGAATGCATATGTTCCTTACATTCATGTGTATATGGATGTGTGTGCACAAATATATATACATTTATATATATATATATATATATATATATATATATATATATATATATATATATATATAAAATCAGCTTAAAAGTTTTCTTATGTTTACATGGAATGAAAATTTTATTATGTATATAGTATGGTGTATAAAAAATATAATCAAATGATGTATATGTGAGTGTAATTATTTGTTTAGCTGCAAAGATTCATGTTACTGGAAAAAAGGAACAATAATTTTATTATATTTCACATATCTAATAAAACCCACTAAGCTTCATTGGGACAACACACCAATAAAAGAAAATTTCATAATATTTTTTTTATCAAATGTTTGTCTGAAATTATATTCAGAAATATTTCAGTGCATATTGTTGCAATCAGATGTATTAACATTTTTAAATAGAAACTTTTATTAATTTTTTTTGTATAAATTCACAAGAGTTGAAAAAATATTGATTTAAATATTAGTGATGAAATTATGTCATATTTTTAACATGAATAAAAAGCCTTATTGAAATTATATAAAAATTATTAAAATGTAAAATAATAACTATAGTTATTGTCTGGATGAATTGTACATTTTCATTTCTGAACATAATTATTTGATTCTTCTGAATGAAAGTGATTTTTTTTTATTTTCAAATTCCAATGAACAATAAATGTAATTTTGTATAAGAAGTAAATTATTTAAGGTATTTAATATAAGAAGTAAATAAAGGTATTATTGTTTAAGAAATATGTTTAAAAAAGAATTATTCTTTAATCTCCATTGTATCATATATAGAATTAAAATTTATAAAAGGTGTTAATTTACAAAGGAGATAGTCATTTTAAACATGTAAAAATTTGTTGTATTGAAAACTAATGAAAATAACATTATAAATAATAAAATTAAAAAAATAGAAGTATTTTCAGTTTTGACATTAAAATATTAGGTTACATGTAAGTAGGCAAATGTCAATTGGCTTTAAATATTGTTTGTTGAAGTAATAAATTGGTCATATTTATCAATTTGTATAAAACTAGTAATGTCTCATAAATATACTAGTGAATGGTTTATGAAAAAAGAGAATTGTAATGTATAATAAATTTTTGACCAAAAATTAACATTTTTTTCCACTGTATTATAAAATATTACTTAAATTTTATATTATTCTGGTTTCTGACATCTGTTTAAATATTTTTTTTATCTTCTGCACTTGTAGACTATAATTGTCTCCTGTAAATCCAACTTATGGTGTCTGTGATGTGGCTTGTGTATTAGATTCACTAAAATTGTATCAGTTTTAGTATTGTCTTTTTGTTGATGATTATTTTGTTATTCGCGAGATCAATCAAACACCTTTATGAAAGGTAATATGTGTATGTATGTATGTATGTATATATATATATGTGTATATATATATATATATATATATATATATATATATATATATATATATATATATATATATATATATATAAATATCAGACAGCAATATATCTTGTAATTTTACAAATACTAAAAATTAATAATAAAACAGTTCTATTTGTTCAATTTTGCTATGAATGAAATTGTGTATTTAACTTTTAATAAATATGTAATGTGAACATGGCTTCTTAAAAACATAGTGCTTTAAGATATTATTTCAATAAAATGGTTAATTTTAATTAGTAGTTTTTTTATCTACAAGAGTTTCATGAACATCATTTAGTTTATTTTGATGATGAATTATATTTTATGAGAAGATATTTTTTAATTCTATTTCAATCTGTGTTTAATGATTAAGTGTCAAACAGAACTGCAAGTTTTTCTTCAAGTAAAAAATAAATTAGGTATGTTAGTTAAAAGAACTTACAAATACATGCTTTTAAATTAAAGTAAATTACAATTATATCTTTATTTATAATATTTATATCTTATTACAAAAGTAATTATACAAGCCTTTTTACATTCTAAATTAGATGGTTTGAAATAATTTCTAATTCAGAATTATTTCATAGAATCCTTAAGATCACTGTTTTTTCAGTCTTTGTTTTCTATGAATGATTTCAAATTAAATTACCTTCAGGCAGACCAGTTACAATAGGTCAAATAGTTTTAAAGTCTTAACTTGAAAATGCCAAGTCATAAAACACAGACTTGTGATTCCTTACCCTAAGGATTCCAATGAAATCAATTCAAATAATAAGCATGACAAGACAAGTAAAATTATTAGTTCTAATTACTCGATATCTTTGTTTATTCACATATCATTCCTTTTATTACACATATTTTTACCATACACAAAATGTATTATTTTATAGAAGAGTGATTCTGATTATCTTTTTCCAATATTTTACACATTTTATTTGCCAAAGAGATTATAACATCAAAGTCTTCACAATGTTTCATTAAATTTTCATCTATTAGGTCTATACCATAATAAGATCCAACTATAGCTCCAGCCATAGATGCAATAGTGTCTGTATCACCTCCCAATGAAATTGCATATTGAAGTGTACGTTGAAATGGGTTGTCAGTCTATTAAAAAAAGCTTATATATTATTGTATTTTTATTCACTATTTTCATAGCTTTATTGTTAAAAAAACATTAAATTTAATTAAATATTGAAAACATACATTTATATATTTGATATCAGATTGTGCCCTCAAAAAACAATATATTGCTGTAGGAACAGATTCCAGTGCTCCTACATTATTTCCTAGCATTTCAATGACTTTTTTATCAGAAGTATCTGATGTATGTTTCAGCAATTTTTGCATTATATTCAATTTATTTACAAATGATTGTTCTATAGGAAGTTTTGATCTACAAATAGTAAAAGTTAACTTTAAAAGAAAATAACTATATACATTCACTTATTTGTGCATATATATATATATGCACAAATAAGTGCCATAATTACCCATCATGATTTTCAATTAATGACATTTTTGAAATTAATTCTTCACAGAATTCTGCAATATCTAATTTATCTTTTGGGTCAAGTAATAAACTTTGATGAATTGCAATACACTGCAAAACTGCACCATTAACACCTAATATATTATTGTGTGTAATTTGTGAAGATAATTTAGCAGCTTCGATCATTTTTGTGTAATCATTATAATAAAATAATGCTATTGGTGCTATTCTCATAGCACTGCCATTGCCATATGAACCAAACCCTCCAAACTGTTCTCTAGCAGGTCGAAAAATATCTTCAAAGTTTGTACTTCGTAATTTACTAAAAACTGTTGTTATATTTGAACCATAGCCTCGAATAGATTCTTGATAATACTCATTTACAAATTTTATGGCAAGATCTTTGGGATTCAAGCAGTTATGATCAAATAACGATTGTGCAACACACTTTGTCATGGCTGTATCATCTGTGTAACTTTTCTGCGGAGCTAAATTATTTAGTAAAATTATACAACTGAAATAAATAACTAAAGCTTTAAAATAAATTACATTTAAATCCTGATGATTTTAATGTATCAAAATATTTTCGAATTATAACTTTTTCGCCTTCTCCTGGCGTATGTCCTTCAAATGGTGCTCCTAGACAGTCCCCCATTAAAGAACCTAAGAAGCATCCATGTACCTTTTTCTTCAGTAATTGGTTTTCCATTATTAAATTGATCCACTTCATTGTAAAAATCAAATTAAACTTACAATTACGATAATATAAACTGTACTTTTTTATAAAATTTATAACAATTAGGTTAAGTACAAACTTGATAAATTCAGGTAGTTAGTTTAACATTTTTGACTAAAATTAAATTTATTTTTGATTATGACCTTAAGGTGTTATCGTCGTAGAAGACAGAGCCGAATTAATTAACGTATTATAAAAAAGGTATCTCTGTGCATATTGCTATATTCAAATATTGTTTGCTAATATTTTAAGTACATTTTTTTAATGAATAGGATACTATAGATATTGTAATAATTTTGTATGTTTGTATATATATACATAAATATATATAATGTATATATACACACATGCATATATACATATATACACTCTTAAATGTATGACTGTTAAAATATATATTTTATGACAGTAAAATTTAAATTACTGAGAAAATTTCAATATTTTTAATTTTAAATTCGGTAATAATAATAAAGTTAACACATTTACCTTTTTACTTAGAAAATAATAAAACAAATAGTTTTATAAAATTAATAAGTAAATAAAAAGTGATGTATGACAGAGATTTATAAACCATAAACAAAGTAGCAGACTATACATATTACTTTATCTATGATACATATGTTAGTTTTAAATTCATGTATATGATTATTAGTATAGGTAATCATACAAGTAAATTTGATGAATTCATTCATATTTTTATTAATTTTCAATAAAATATTCAATTTAAAAGTATCAATATCAGTATGAAAGTATCAGGATTATGTTTTAATGATTTAATTAATCCAAAGAATATCAATATATATATATATATATATATATATATATATATATATATATATATATATATATATATATATATATCTGTGTGTGTGTGTATGTATATACACATCATATAGTAACATTGAAGTTATTACATGCTGTACATTTATTTTTATGAGACAGGCACTTTAATTTCTATTAAAAATCAATAATGGAAATTCATATTTTTAATCAGACAATATAAAAATAAGTTCAACCCTGTCACAAGTAATCATTACAAAGTCCATTTTTTGGTTATTTAAACAGTAGTTATCAACTTTTTCATAAATGATGATAATTAAGAAATATATTTTTTATTTATATTTTAATATAAATAAAAAATATGTCTTTTTATAAATAATTATAAAAACTTTAAGCTTTTTGTTGTTTTTTTTTGTTTTTGGTAATTTTATTATGTCATAATTCATATATCTCAGTTGTGTTATACTGAAATGTTCTACTATTATCCATGTGTTCTATGTGAACGTGTGAAAATGGTTCATGTACATAATATTGCCGGTTACTGGTTGTAACCATAGATTCTGTCAATGTCAACACTGGCAGAACGCTGATCAAGTAACATTCATTTAATGACAAAATTAAGTATGTAAAATCGTAGTCGTTTCATTCATGTTCATTGTGTGCATTCTTTCAGTTATTTCAAAAATGTATTGTTTTTCAAAATAATTAGTACAATTTGAATTTTGGGTTTATATTATTGTGAATGTTATTTGTAATTTAGTTTTTTTCTTAAATTTTATCAAAATGGAGTTTGACAGCAATGATAACGGAACTGATAGTAGTTCTTTTGAAGACCTCGCTAATTCTGAAACAATAAGAAATGAAAAAGATAGAGAAGATGAGGAAGAATGGATGGATATACTTGGAAGTGGCAGTCTAAAGAAAAAAATTTTGAAAAATGGAGAAGAAAATACACGTCCGCAGAGAAATGACATATGTGTTATATCTGTTGAAGGTAAATTACAAGATGGGACAATTATTGAAAGTCAGAATAGTATGGAAATTCAAGTAGGAGATATGGAAGTAATACAAGGTATTGATATTGCATTACCTTTAATGAATGTTAGTGAAGTTGCTTTACTTCGAATTGAACCAAGACTTGCATATGGTGAAGAAGGGTTGTCCCCTAATATCCCTCCAAATTCTCTAGTAACATATAAAGTTGAATTAATTTCTGCCAAACCTGAAGTAGAATTAGAAAAGATTTCAATTGTGGAACGTAAAAAAATTGGGTATGTTAATTTCATGGTTTTATGTATTACCTTTTCATTTAAAACTCGTTTTAGCAATTCTAAAAGAGAAAGAGGTAACTGGTGGTATGCTAGAAATGATTGTACAACAGCTTTGCAATTATATAGACGAGCATTAGATTACTTAGATGAAGTTGAAGGAGGTGTTATATATCCAGGAGAAGAAAGTCTTTTTAAGGTTTAAAAATTATTTTCAAATTAATGAAAATTATATATATATATATTAAATAAATTAAATTAAATATTTTAATACAGTTTGAAAACATATTTTTCCAGTTTAAAAAAATGAATTGTGTTGATCATATTTGAATTTGTGTTAATGTGAAAATATAGTTTTATATTATTTTTTGTAAATTTTTTTTCTTAATTTTTATTATTATATCTATATTACATATGTATATTTCTTTAGCCTTCTGATGCCGACCTTCAGGATTTATTGGAAGATCGAATGAAAGTATATAATAATATGGCTGCTGCTCAAATGAAGTTGCAAGTATATGATGCTGCATTAAAGTCAGTAGAAAATGTACTACGTTGTCAGCCACAAAATGTTAAAGCATTATTCAGAAAAGCAAAGGTATTATTTTTAACTAATTATATATATATATATATATATATAAAATTGTGAAATTCTTGCTGAGAAGAGAACTCTAATTTTGATAAATTATACAAATGTAAAACATTTCTTTTTGGATAATTTTTATAAATCATATTTTTTTTTTATTTTTTACCTGTTTTATTAAAGAAATTGAAAATAATGATAGAAAGAATTAACTTTTATAAGAAAGTTATAGAAAATTGTTTCTTAATTTTTGTATTGTTTTTGAAGGTATTAATATTCTTTTTAATTTTTATTATCTAAGAAATCATTTGTGTTTTAGATATTGGTCGATACTAATATACTTTTTAATTTTTATTATTTAAGAAATCATTTGTGTTTTAGATATTGGTAGAAAAAGGTGAAGTTAACGAGGCTCAAACTGTTCTTAAAAAAGCACTACTTCATGAACCGACAAATACTGCTATACAATTAGAACTTCAAAGATTAACATCGCTTGCTCAAAAGCATCGCAAAAATGAACGAGATCTTGCAAAACGTATGTTGCAACAACCAGTAAATAAGAAGAATGAAAAATCAAAAGTGTCTAATGTAAGTTCAAATATAAATAAAACGTATCTTGAGTAATTATCTATTCTGAGTATGTATGTACATATTGATGAAAATATTAGTTTTTTTTTTATTTGAGTTTGAGTGAAAGTATTAGTTTTTTTTAACTTGTTTAAATTATATTTGAAATTATTACAGAAAAAGTTGATTTAAAGTCAAAGTAAACTTATTTATAGATAAAATCATTTTTTTTAGCTATAGTAACTAGTCTTTTAGGATGTGTAATTTTTTAACAATATTTTATACTAACTTAGAACAGTTCTAGTGATTATTTCTTGATATGAACATTAATGTAGATATTTTAAGAATATTTTTTTTAAGTTATAAGTGGTTTATTTAAGAATTTTAAGGAAACAGCACACATGTTATACACAAATGGTTTGTGAATAAAATAAGTATGTGGTAATAAAATAAAATTGTTGTAATTTAAAATATTACAAATAGATGAGTAGTCATTTTGTACCATTAATATATGAAGGCATTGGAGTAGTAAAATACTGAAAGGCAATGTGAACTTAGTAATACCATTTGCTTTTAAAATTAGACTTCCATCAATATTATGATTTTTACTTTACACTCTGTGCAAACTTTACTTAATTTATTGTTAAAATTGCAGATTTATTATTGGGCATCTATATTTGGTTTGGTTGCCGTAAGTATAGCTGCGGTGTCTACTTACAAATATAAATTTTCTTAAGTAATGAAAATTTCAAACTTTTGTAAGGAATTTACAGTGTACAGATAAAATATTACTTTTATGTATAAAATTTAGCATCAGTAAATATTTCAGTAATTATTCAAATTTAAAATATATTCTTTTAGAAAATAATTGTTTTATTTTTTATATTAATATATATTATACATTATACATATGCACACATACATATACAGGTATATATGAATGTTTTTGTAAAATTTATTTTCAGTAGTAGACATTTTTCAGAAGTTCTTACAATATTTGTAAGTAAATATTTTGAATTAATTTTATTTCCACCAAAAGAATGATGTCAGTGTTATAATTTTGAGTGTAACAAAGTTAACAACAATGTAGCAATTGAATAATTATTTTATTATAAATTAAAAATAATTTTATTTTTTAACAATTTAATAAGTTCTATCTATATATGCACTTACATAAATAATATGTACAAATAATATACACATTGAATTTTTTTTTTATTATTTACATATATTGAAATGGATGTTGTAAATAATCTGGTAGTGACAAAGTGCCATCTTTTTGAATAGTATTATTTAAGTCACCATTAACATCCGAAGGTAATACTATCAAGTCAGTTGTATCAATATGATCTAATGGAATACTGGCTTGATTTAAGTAATTATCAGGTATCTGACAAATTGCAAATGATTCTTGTGAATTAATTACAGAATTTCCAACATTATTTTGATTTTCCAAATTTGAAGAATCTATCAGTGATTGAATTTGACTTGAATTAATATATTCATCAGTAAGTTGTGGCAAATTTTTATCTGACCATAATTCTTGATATGGAATTTCCAATGGTTGAAGTAAGTCTGTTGGAAATTGACCATCCATTAAATTTAATACTGGTGGTAATGTCTTTGAAACAACTGCAACATCTTGAAGTTCCGATACAGACAAGGTAACTAATTCTCCAGAATTTACATCCATTAAAGAATAAACCGGTTCAACTAAATTATCTTTTACAATATCTTCAGTACTTTTATTAGAAACTGTATTTTTTGTTTGCTTTGGTGGCTTAGGTACAGGTACAAGTTCTCCATTGATATTTTTAATTAGACGTTGAACACTACGAATAGGACTTTTGATACCATGACTGGACTGCTGATGACGTTTTAAATGAGTACTACGTTTATACGATTGACCACATTTAGAACAAACATGAGGACGAACTTCAGAATGTGACATCTGATGTCTTATCAGTTCACTTTTACGTTTAAATGACTTTCCACATTCAATGCACTCAAATTGTGCATGCTAATGAAGAAAATAAAGTAAGAATAATAAATATAAGTAAAATGCTAGGCGTGTATTTGTACATATAAACATACAGTTACCTCTGAATGTACAAAAATTTGATGATCTTTCAAACTACTCATATTATAAAAAGCTTTTCCACATTGATCGCATACAAATTCTTTATTGTGCTTTAAATGTAGCTGCATATGTCGTTCTAAATTAGTTTTATTGTTACAACGATGTTCACATAAATCACAACTGTATTCAACTTTGGCATTTCGATGGCTTCTTATTAAATGTTGCAATAAAATAGCCCGTTTTTTAAACTGCTTTTTACATATTTCACAGAAATACTTTTCTGTATAATTATATTCTTCATGAGCAAAACTATTTAAGTGGTTGATGTAACGACTTTCATTGGAAAAGACTTTATCACACTGTTTACTAGTAAATTCTAATTGGACTGAAAAAATAATTAATAGCTAAAATATATATAACATTATGTATGGAAAAAATTACAGATTTTCTCCTTAAGATATAAATTTATAATATAGGTTATGTATATATGTGTATACATATAATACGTGTGTATATATATATATATATGAAAAAATACATACCTTGATGTTTAAGTAAATGTTTTTGTAATGAAGATTTTTTATTAAATGCTACTTGGCAGTTTGGACAATTTAATTGTGGGTCAAGACCTTCTACTGTATGCCCTTTTTGTTTATGTTCTAAAGCTCTTTGTTTCGATGCAAATGTTTCTTTACAGGTAATGCATTCATATTTATCATGTTGCTGTGTAAAATACATATAAATACATTTATATATACACACACACACACACATTATAAATTTAAAGAAATATTTTAGTCAAGTTTTAAAAAATAAAAATAAATATATACTTGTAAATGAACTAGGTACTGCTGCCGTCTAATGAATTTTTCACCGCAACGATCGCACTGAAATTGTTTTTCCTTAGCATGTTTCAAGGAATGTTCGTCATAATTAGTTTTATTTTCAAATAGTTCTCCACATTCAGCACAAGGAAATTTTCCATCAGCATGATTTTTAAATATGTGCATGTTTAAACTTCTTTTTTTAACATATTTTTGATCACAAAATGGGCATTGAAAACATGCATTTTCTTTTATTTGATGTATATGTAATAAATGGTTCATTAAATGTTTTCTATGAGTAAATTTTGCATTACAGTATGTGCAATTATTTAATTTATGACCTTCCATATGTTTCTCAAAGTAACGTCGATTACTAAACATACGCTTACATTCATTGCATTCATATTGTGGTGAGTCTAATTTTGTACTACATAAACCGATTTTTAAATGATACCAATTCGCTTTCTTACAACTGAATGTTTGTTTGCATATATTACATGAAGACTGTATACCAATATGTGTGTTCAAATGTTCGAGAAGAGAAACTTTACTGGAACTTACTGTATCACAAAGGAAACACTTATATGGTTCTCCAGACTCATTCGTGTACTGAGTAAATTCATTTTTAAAATCATCACAAATAAAATCTTTTAAATCTGATGAATTACTTTCTCGGTCCAAATCATCTATACTATTTGAACAACCATTTTGATTGTCGACAGATGTACTAATCGTTTGTAAATTATTTTTATCAGTATTTAATGATTCAGGTACATTAGATAGTAAATCAATATCCTTTAAAAATGAATTCTGAACATTAAATGTTTCTTCTGCCACAGAATTCTCAAAGCAGTCTTGAAAAAATTCAACTGATTCAGATTTCTCAGAATTATTAAAAATTTTTACAGCTTGCAACATTTTTTACGCTTCATAGAATCGAGCATATAAAAAAATGTAAATTTTAAGGTTATGCCACCAATAGAATAACTACATGAAATATAAGTGTATTGTTTGTTAACAGTTAAGTATTTTGATATTTTCCAGGTAAAAATTGCAAGCAGAATTTCTTCTTCGATTTTTTGTTGTATTATTGTTTGTTGTCCATGACGTCACAATACTTTATTTAATACTTAACTTTTAAATAAGTACCAACATTAAATTACACTCTAAATGTCAAAATGGCATCATCACAGGACGCTTGGTACTTGTCTTTACTTGGCTTAGCAGAAAATTTTCGAACTTCAAGTCCGCCAAGTATTAAATTATGTATCCAATGTCTTCAGGCTGTTTTCCACTTCAAACCTCCTCCAAGAGTGGATGCAAGAACTCATTTACAATTAGGAAATGTCTTATTAACTCATACAAAAAATATAGATTTAGCAAGATATCATTTAGAACAAGCAGTGAGTATTAATTTTTGAGAAGTTTAAAAAAATAGATGTATAGTCAATAATTCAATTTGTAGTGGATGCTGTCTCAAGTAATAAATGCTTTCGATGATGTTAAATTTGAAGCAGCAAGTGTATTAGCTGAACTTTATGAACAAATAAAACAGTCACCTCTTTCAAAACCAATTTTAAGAAAAGCTATAGAGTTATCACAACACAGTGTGTATTGGCATTGTCGTTTAATTTTTCAGTTAGCGGTGAGACTTTTTATTTCAAAATTATAACAAAATAAAACGTATTAAAAACAATATATTTCAGCAAATACACGCGACCGAAAAAGATTATGACATTGCAAGTAGTCTACTTGGTGTTGGTGCAGATTATGCACATATTTCAAATGCTTGTTACACAAGAGTTTTATTTTTACTTAGTAAAGGAATGGTTAGTTTCTTGTTGTATTTATTTATTTTTAAGCACAGTATCCTTTAATATTTTTTTAAATTAATAACATTTGTAGTTGTTACTTATTGCAAAAAAGTTTCAAGAAGTTCATCCATTATTAAATCAAGCTGGAGTATTAGTAGATAACTGGGTTGGAAGTTTACATCAGAAAGAATATTTGAAAGTATACTTTTTAGTATTACAGGTAATCAATTTGTTTACATTTTCAGATTTATTTAATATTTTATTAATTGTATAATAAAAAGTCAATTTGTTTTAGGTATGTCATTATTTAATGGCTGGACAAGTAAAAAGTGTTAAACCTTGCTTAAAACAATTACAACAGAGTATACAAACCATAATGGCTCCTACGTGGCCTGCAGATGATGGTATTTATTAAATTCATTCAAGTTATATTCTTTTTATAAATTATCTAAAAATAGTTTATGAAATTGTATTATATATGTATGAAATTTTTAGTATACTAGTTTATTATTATAAAAATTACTGTTTTTCATTTATAGTTGTAAGTGGATCCAGTGTAGGAGACATGTTTTTATGGATGCCTAAAGAACATCTGTATGTATTGGTATATTTAGTTACTGTTATGCATAGTATGCAGGCTGGATATATGGACAAAGCACAGAAATACACTGATAAAGCACTTATGCAAATTGAAAAGTTGAAAAGTAGGTTAAATGGACATGTTCTAATATAAGATGTTCTCTATCAAATATATTTTTATTTGTTGTAGTAGTTGACAATAAACCAATATTGGCAGTTTTTCAATTAATGTTATTAGAACATATTGTAATGTGTAGATTAGTAATGGGTAATAAATCATTAGCATTACAAGAAATATCTCAAGCATGTACATTATGTAGACAAAATCCAAGACTGTTAGATACTCATCGACCACAGTTGCATACTTTATTAGGACTTTATGCTATGAATATGAATTGTATGGAAGCAGCTGAAGCACAGTTCACTGCGGCATTAAATGTGAGAAAAACAAACAAATTACATTTTTTATATAAAAAAAATATTTTGTGTATAAATAAATTTCAACTTTTTACAAAAGATTATTATCATATAGAATTTGCTTGTTTAATTCAATTGTTCAATTTAAAAATTCTAGACATCACAAGAAAGAGAACTTTGGACTTTTGCAAACTTGAATTTAGCAATAGTGTATTTACGTGGGAAACGAGAAGCTGATTTTACTGCCTTATTAGAAAGAATTAATCCAGAAACATTACCGTCACATTCTCATAGTTTAAGAGCAGCTTCTTATTATGTGCAAGGATTACAATCTTTTTTCCAAGCTCGCTATAATGAAGCAAAGTAAGTGTTCAGAATTTTTTTATTGAATATCTTTCATTAACTCAATACATGTTATATATTTAAGCAAAATACAGTGAACTCTTTTTATTGAATTGTTTGTTATATAATTGTAATATTAAAGAAAAATCATTTCAGACGTTATTTACGAGAAACATTAAAAATGGCAAATGCAGAAGATTTAAATCGTTTAACCTCTTGCTCACTAGTGTTATTAGGGCATATATTCTTGTCCTTGGGTAATAGTAGAGAAAGTATGAATATGGTAACACCTGCAATGCATTTAGCTAGTAAAATACCTGATGTGCATGTACAACTTTGGGCATCTGCAATTTTAAAAGGTATTTATTCTCTAAATAAGTATATACAATTGTACATTATATATATATATGTATATATACACATACATACATATATATATATATATATATGTACACACACACCAATAATAACAATGGTGTTACAAATATTGTCTTATTTCTATTGCTATTATATATCTTACTAAAATATAACCGTTAATAAGAGATCATCAATAAGTAGTTTATATGTAGTATTTGATTAATAAATGTATTAAAAGTTGCTTATGTATTTATATTTAACTAAACCATTAATAATTTATTTCATAATTACCAACAAAACAATATATCATATTAAAATTTTCATTGTTTATTGGTATTGTATATTATATTTAGTTATAATTTCATATTTTCATTTCTCTAACTATATTTAATTTTTATCATTATTTTACTACATATTGTTTGAATAAAATCTAATCTTTAACAAATTTATCAAAATCTATATGCATTTTGAATTTCCTTTTAGATCTTTATAGACTTTGTGGGGACCGAAACAGAGAAAGTGAAGCATATCAGATGCATTGCAATTTTTCTCAAATGTTATTGAAAGATCATTTCCAATCAACTCAAATGTCTGAACATAATTTAATACATTGGACACAAGGTGCATGTCCTGTAATAACAGGAAATCCACCAAGCACTTCTGGAGCTATAATGTGATTTATTGCCTTGTTAAAATGTACAGCTAAAAAGTGTTATTTTTTTAATACACATATATAAAGGGTTTTCCAATAGGGATGTCCTCTGCAATTAGGCCTTTCACAGATGACCACCTGGCGTATTTTGCATAAGGATTGATTGCTGAAGGCTTATAAGATTCATTTAACATAAGAATTGAAGCCAACAGACCATTCAATTCTGTTTTATTTCAAATTAAAAAAATTGCATCCTTATTGGAAAACCTTGTGTATGTATATATATATATATATATATATGCACATACATACACACATGTATATATGTATATAAAGAAGAATATTTAATGTACAATGAAGATTAATTTTCAGTTAATTTTAAACACATTTAAAATTTTATTAGTTAAGTATATTTATTGAAATAAAGAATTTTTATTTTTCCTCAAAGAATTTGATAATTATTAATCTATTGTAAGTTATTTCCATTTCTTGTTTGTAATGTAAACATTCATTTTTTTGTAAAAAAAAATATTGAACTCAAATGATCACAGTATACACTTACAAGGTGTTATTATTTATTAGTGTGTTTTATAAACATGATTAACTTGTATATAATTGTAGGTATTTATATTTTTTTTACATAAAATTACCTCAAAATGATAAAGTAAATCAATAAGAACTATGTTAGACTATACTTAAAGAATGTATATAATTATATTATTTTTTCTAAATTAAAAGTAAAATCAGAAAAGAAGTGATATGTGTAGTGATAAACATTTATAATGGCTAAGTCAGAACTACTAAATACAAAAATTATTAGGTTGATAGAAAAATAATTGTGGTTTATGACTTTCAAATTCATGTATATTTTGGTAGTTATTTTCCTAACAACTTAATATATTGGACTGATATTTGTTTAAATACGAGCATGATCTAAATCTATTAAATTTCCAGTCAAATTAACATTCATTTAAATATGTATGTTTTAATTGAACTGAAACATGATAAAAATTACTGAGGTATATGTTTTTGACTTATTTTAATATAATTATATGAACAAAACATTATTTTTTTTATGAATAAATCAATACAAAGTATTTTTAGTAGAATGAGAATTACTTTAGAAATGATGAATTCTATGAAATAATATAAATAATTGAATAAAAGGATATAATAAGCAAACTGCATTTTTTACAGAAATAATTAAAATCAGTTCACCAAATTACAGAACTGTTTTGCAAATAAATCTTTAATTTGAATATTCAGTTACATGTAGCATTTAAAAAAATTTTTGAGTTTCATATGACTACATGCTTTGTACATTTGATAGTGACAGTTTTGGAAGCTTGCACTGTATATTTTCATTTTAAAAAAGAACAAAAACACTAAATTTATGTTCTATTTGGTTTGTCAATAAAATATACCTATTAAAAAATTGTAATGGTATATTTTAAAACTAAGGTACTTAATTCAATAGATTCACGTGTTATTTGTAAAGTGATTCTCAAAAAAGAAAATTTTTGACGAATTTGAAAATTGGAAGTCTAATTTATTTATGGGATATAAATAATGAGTTGAATTCTAATAAACGTATCTTTCGTTTCAACAAATGTTTATTTTCTTTCAGGACTTTATATTCGGCTATTCATCTGACATGTATTGTAAATTGCACCATTTCTAAGGCTACAACATTTGAAAAAAATATTTTGTTTTGAAGAAAAGTAAATGATAAATTTAAATAAATCAAAAAATTAATCTATGAGTAAAAATTTAAATCTATGATAATCAAAATAAAATTTTGTACATGTGTTCCTTTTTTATACAATTAAAAATTAGATAATAAAAGTAAAATTTTGTAAATGCCTATTATTCCTTTTTTAATATTATGAAATGATAACAATGATGACATTTTATGTTTTATGTTAACTTTAGGGATATTGTGTCTATAGTATTGCGCAGTCATGTTGCTATTATATTAAAATGACAGCAAGAATAATTTGGTGTTTTCATTAGATATTTTTTCCAAATTAAACACACACCTTAAAAGATAGATTCTTTTCAAAATGGAATGATATTTTCTTAACAAAAAGTAAACGTTTATCATGGGTGACGATCGCAGTTTGAGTGACGAATCCGATTCAGAAACATACGCAGTTGCTCAGTTGCAAGGAGTTCTTAGTAAATGGACCAATTATATTCATGGATGGCAAGATAGGTTTATTGTTTTGAAAGATGGCACATTATCATATTACAAAAACGAACAAGATAGTGGATTTGGTTGTCGAGGTGCCATTTCTCTTTATAAAGCCACTATCAAGGTAAACTATGTGATTATATTTTGTTATTTTGAATAACTTGTGAAATTATTATATGTTGTTTTGAGGTGAATGAAAGCTCGATACAATCTTATTTATAGCCACATGAATTCGATGATTGCCGTTTCGATGTGTCTGTCAATGATTGTGTATGGTACCTTAGAGCTTTGACTCCAGAAGATAAACAACGTTGGGTAGACGTTTTAGAATCATTCAAAGTAAGTTTTCATATTGATAAATTATTTTGTAGTAAGTAATAATTGTACCAAATAGTATTATTTCATTGTTCAGAGAGAATCTGGCTATGGAACTGGATCAGAAAACAGTCTTAAAAGACATGGATCAGCTGTTAGTCTACAGTCTACAACTCTCAGTACAACTTCTGGGGGAGGTAATCGAGGTTTAAAAGAAAAATTGGCAGAAATGGATACTTTTCGAGATATTCTTTGTAGACAGATTGATACATTACAACAGTATTTTGATGCATGTGTAGACAATAATATTCCTCCACCAATAAATTTGCCAACAGTCGATTTTAAAGGAGAAGCAATTACATTTAAGGCAACAACTGCAGGAGTTATTGCAACACTAGACCATTGTTTGGAATTAGTTGTTCAACGAGAAGATTATTGGAAAAAGAGAATAGAACGTGAAATTGAACGTAGAAAAAAAGCTGAAAATATATCAAGATCTTTGTTAAAACAAATTAGTCTTACCAGACCGTCCCATCCTGGACCTGACTTAGAAGTTAGTGTATTAAAATATGTGTTTATAAACTATTTAATGATAATATTAAAGTATTTTTTATCTATAGAACTTTGGATATTTCTCAAGGCCATTAGTAACAGTCATATCTTAATGTATGATTGATTACATAGAAAAATATAGATTAAATATTAATAGTTATTTCAATTAGTGTCACATGTAGTGAAGTAATATTTACATATATTAGATTCTTTTAATAGGTACTACTTGTTTCTGTATGAAAAAATAAATAGTTATTAATACAAAAATTGAAATTTAACTGTATATTCCAATTTTTTTTAATATGTATTTAAAATAGTCTTTAACTTCTAGTAAAATATTTTTATAATAATATGTAATATCTTAAATTTAAAATTTTCAAAATTATATGTGTATGAAATTTGATTTGCTTCATTTTTAGGAAGGACCTCATAGTACTCTGGCAGAGGATGAATTTTATGATGCTGTAGAAAGTGGACTCGATAGAATGGAAGAAGAACGTGCACTCCGTGAACGTTTGAAAATCGTATTGACACCTCCGACTACACCAGTGTCTACAGAAGAAATTCAACACCGTCTATGGCCAGAAATAGAAAAAATAAGTTTAGAGCAGTTAAGATTAGCTCGATTAGGTATAAGTAATGATCATGGTGGATGGCAGTTATTTGCAGAAGACGGAGAAATGCGAATGTACCGAAGAGAAGAAGAAATTGATGGAATGGTAGTTGATCCATTAAAAGCTTGTCATATGGTAAAAGGTATAACAGGGCATGAGCTTTGTTACTATTTTTTTCGACCAGAGTTTCGAATGGATTGGGAAACAACTTTAGAAGGAATGGAAGTACTTGAAACAATTTCTGAAAATACATTAGTATTTTTACAAACACATAAAAGAATTTGGCCAGCAAGTCAAAGAGATGCATTATTTTGGTCACATATGCGTAAAGTTCCAGATGATCAAGATAAAGATGGTCATGATATTTGGTTTGTTTGTAACCATTCAACAGATTATCCAGAAAATCCAGTAAGTTTCATAGACCATTTGAAGTTGAAAATTTTGCGTATTTGTTATATTTATAAAGATAGTAATTTTAAACTACATTATTTATTTTGCATAAAATAAATTACCATTTTAATGATACATTTTTAATCGATGAAATTTCATTTTCACTTTTCAGTGTTTTGAAATTAATTCTAATTTATTTTTAATTTTAATTTTCTTAGATTTATCTTATTTTATTTATTTATTTTAGCAAGCAAATGTGGCAAGATGTGTTCGTTTATTTTTAACAGTGTGCCTCGTTTGTCAAACACGTATAAATCCACCAAAAGAAGGTGCTGCAATCACTCGGGATGATATTAATTGTAAAATAACTTACTGTTCTGTTGGTAAGAATATCTTCTTTTAATATAATTATTTGATATTAAATATATTTATATTTTTCAGTAATTGAACATTTTGTAAACATTTTCTTTTAGTGAATCCTGGTGGCTGGGCACCTGCATCTGTCCTTAGAGCTGTGTATAAACGAGAATATCCTAAATTTCTTAAAAGATTTACTTCATATGTTATAAATAAGTGCAAAGATAAGCCTATAATGTTCTAGTGATGTTTTCCCTTCAAATTTAAATTATTTTGTTTTTATTTATGTTGCACAGAATATACAATGGTACAATAGACTATATTAAATGAAGTTGATATGCATTATGAACTTTGAAAGACTGGCTCAGGTTAGGTAATATAAATATTTAAAGCTTAAGTGGCTATACAGTATATGTGTTATTCTTTATTGATTTTTTTATGGAATGTAATATATTTACAGAAAAAAAATATTATATTAAAAACCTTTACAAAATCATATGCTCTTTTTTATTATTTATGAAATGCATCTTAAATTATATAGTCGAGAGTATTTTCATAAAAATTGCAATGCTGTGAGAGAAGTAATATTAATTGTGACATCGTAAAATTTAATGAAACCTCAGAACATGTTTAAAATAGAAGGTAAGCTTATGTCAGAAAGTTGTGTGGTTATTTATGTATTTTATTCTATTTTTAATTAGTTATGAAATCTTTTTCAATAATATTGTATTTTATACAGTTTTAAAATAGGTTAAATAAAAAAGATTTTGGAGTGCAGGTAATTACAATAAGAATAGTAAATAGTAACTAATGTAAAATTAAAAATTTTTTTCAATTTACAATAATGCAGAATATATATATATATATATATATAAAGATATTACAATAAAACTCATATATACAGGTTTTGTACTTAATTTCTAAATAGGCGCCTTTGCAATGATATACTGTTAGATGTCGCTCAGGTTATAGACATCTATGGAAGTTTTTGTTAACAAAGATATATTAACAAAGCTGCGCATTGAGTAACCAGCTGTTTTGTGGTTCATGGTTATTGTGATTTGGAAAGTGGATGTCGTTATTTTGGATGATTCGCGAGTGTTTTTTATAGTGAGCAACAATATTGCCAGATTGATTAGGCTATTATTATATTCAGTATATTTCGTTTTGTGATAATCCAATGAACATTATATACAAAAATTGTGATTAAGCGCAAAATATCAATTATAGGATTTTGACTTGCCATTTTACACTAGGCCTCGTCATATATTAGAGGCATGCAATTTTGAATAATATTGTAAAAAATTATTGATCAATGTTTGTTGAAGTCATATAAGTTAAATTGTGAAAAGTAAAACTGTGCAGTTCATTTCTTGTGAACTTATTAGTTTGTGTCTTTGTGATTATTTTACGAAATGGCGACCGTCCGCACCAGTAGTGCTCTTCGTGCACTAGCTGTTGAATATAAATCCCTCCAAGAAGAACCTGTCGAAGGGTTCTGTGTTAAACTTGTGAATGATGATAACCTTTTTGAATGGGAAGTAGCGATTTTTGGCCCCCCGGATACTCTTTACATGGGAGGCTATTTTAAAGTAAGTGATATGTACTTTGTTTATTTTAATTCAGCATGATCTTTAATCAGGATATCAACGTAAATTTAAAATTGAACTTACATATTATTAATCTACATATTTTCCAATATAGAGGACAATATGTATATATATATATATATAGTGTGTATGTATGTACATGTAATTAATAAAATTTAAATTCTGTTAAATTTTTAATTTGTCATTTAACTACATATAATTTAAAATATAATTAATAATTCATAATTTTGTAAATGTATTTTAACAATGTGAAAATAAAATTTATTAGTATGAATGAAGGTCATACAATATAATGTTTTCTCTATCTTTTAGAATTTGTTTACCAATTTTTTCAATAATTATTACTATATAAAACTTAATATTTAGTAGTTTATTGTAAAATGTTAGTTTTAATATACCTTAAAAGTTATTTATAAACAAACTGACAAAATCAATTAACCTATAAATTATGGCTTACTTAAACATTAAAAAATCATAAATATAATTATTTGTAGTCAATTAGTAGAAGAACTGTACGGTTAATTTTTAATATTGTATTTCATAAATAATATGTCGTCTCTTGTTGTGTATCCTTTAATCATTGGCCCCCTGCAGTACGAGTGTTGAGCATAGAGGCTCAGGAATGGTGTTTCTCAAATTATCAATAGTTTTCGTGGGTCAGAGTTTTCGCTAAAAAAATTGGAGGGTATTTTTGTGACTCATCGACTGGGTCGCTTTTTGCAGTTCAGCCAGTGAAACTACAAAAATATTGTCTTACTGACTTAAATAATCTACCAATTTTTGATGCATTTAAGATCACATTGAGGTTCAGAATTCTAAAACGAACACAGGTAAATATTTCAACTCATGAATTATAAAAATGTATATGCCCTTCAGCATTGTATTAATGGAAAAAGTATTATACCCATTTAATAAATCAAATATACGAGGGAGAATATTATTTGTATTTTAAATTGACATTTAAATATCTTTATTCAATAATAATTTATCAAAAACATCACATTTGGATATTGTATGAGTCTTTTTATATATATATATATATATATAGATGTATGTATATATATATATATATATATATATATATATATATATATATATATATATATATATATGTGTGTGTGTGGAAACAAAGAAATTGGCATTGAGAAGTATAGGGTTCAAAAAAAGAAATATTCTTCTTCTGAAATCATCTATGCACGCAGATGCCTTTTGCCAAAAATAAATTGCTTGTATTATAAAGCTATGTAAGTAAAGTTTGTATATATGTATATGTATATATATATATATATATATATATATATATATATATATATATATATATATATATATATATATATATATTACCTCTTTCAGTATACTTCTATATTAAGTATAACTCTTTCAGTACATCCTTTTCACACTCCATGTATCAATAGTAATAAAATAAAACACATACATATTTGAAACGTTAAATATACACACAATATACGAAAATATTTATAAGCGATTAAAAATATATATTAATTAACTACTGTGTGTATTGTAATATTATTATAATTATATTATTATTTAAACTCCCTGTCTATATCCCATCTCTCTCTCTCTCTCTCTCTCTATATATATATATATATATATATATATATATATATATATATATATATATATATATATATTATTCGATTAATGAGCTATATGACTTTCATACATTTATTTAACATATAATTGAGTACAAATGATCCATTAAATTATATAATTTTTACATTTTGCTGACGATTTAATAGAATATTATAATTCCTTGTAATTATACAATTTATCTATAGATTGTCTGAATTGTTATCATTATTAAATATTGTTCGTTATCTATTTGTACACAATTTAAAATTGTATATTTTTGCTTGTGCTTTCGTGCTCTAATTCATTAGAGTAATAGATTGAAATAGACGAGTCTTCAATAAAGTAACCGAGTTAAAAATGTAGCCAAATTATTGATATTATTTCAAAAAGTTATTTTATACAAATTATCAAAAACATTCTATCCTTTGGCCAATTACCAACTTCATTTGGTTTCAATGAACTTTGCTAAGTCAATATTATTTAAAAAAGTTTGGCTTATATCCAGTTTAGATTATTGACTTATTTTGACAAAATTTTATATATATATATATATATATATATAATTGTGTTTGTAGATAATTAA
Organism: Acanthacorydalis orientalis; assembly: GCA_034766995.1. NCBI lineage: Eukaryota > Metazoa > Arthropoda > Insecta > Megaloptera > Corydalidae > Acanthacorydalis > Acanthacorydalis orientalis. The sequence goes on along the minus strand of CM068323.1, from coordinate 9,628,046 downwards.
AATGATATCGAATGAAAGAATTAAATGCAGCTTCGACGGAATATATAAATTAGTATTTTAAGAATATAGAGAGAAACAATACAAAAATGTAAACTTAAATACAAATAGTTTGTAAATAGTACAAAAATAATAAATTGGTATTGTAGTGATTAAACATGTATTATAAATGGGATACGACATAAATAACATTAATAAAACTAGGAAAGTTCAAAGTAAGATAATATATGTATATATTGAAATAAATAAAAATAATATATTTGTAGTGAATTTCTCGCCTTACTTTTATTAAATGTAACACTTAATATTGTATCTATTAAACTTCATTCTTATAAAGTTTAAAAACAATCATCATACGTAATTTAAATTATAAACTAGTAAGAGATCTTGATCATCTCTGATTTCTGTGCTTTGAACTATCTTTAGTCAATTCCAAAGACAGTGCCGTTTAAGATCCTGAAAATAGTTCAATTTTGAGTTCTATTTTCTGATTTGTCAAATGTATAATTAGTTTTAAATCGGTTTTATTTTATTAAAAAAGTACAAAACAAACACAATTCAATAATTTTCTCTGGCAAACTCCACAACCATCTCTCGTTAATAAACCGTCAAAAGTCATAAGCCAAAATACCCTCGTTTCAAGTCATTTTATGTATATCGCTCACTGCACCTTGGCATGATTGTGTTAGGATCGGACAAGTAAAGGACTTCAAATGTATTTCATTACGAAGTAAAAAATGTACATGGACCAATAATAGTTATAAGACAGGGACATAACCCAAAGAAAAAGGTTAAAAAGAAGTTTTCTGAAGCTACTATATTTATACAGAAGAAAATACATAACTTCTAGCATGTATAATATATATATATATATATATATATATATATATATATATATATATATATATATATATATACAGATATATTTACATATGTATTTGGGTGTATGATGTGAAAGCAATTTAATATATGAAATAATTTTATGGAAAAAATATTGTGATTTTTATTGTAGAGTTTTTATCGTCATGATCATAAAGAACAAGTCGTGAAATGAACTAATATATGAACGTACACCTTGGTTTACAATGTCGACATTGCTAACAACTTTGACCAATGTCCATAGTTGATACACGAGGTCAGAATACTCTAACCTTGGATGCAGTAAACTGAGATTCTTTTTTGACGAATTAGGTAGACCTTATCCATTATCTCTTTGGTTAATATTTATGTTAAGAGAATTTCCTAATTCTTAAAAGAATACGAATTATATTTGAGATTAGTTCTAAATTTGAATAGTACCAGGTATAGACAAATAAAAGAATTTAACAATAATGATATAGGTACAGTTTGGTACATTATATTGTTTTTAAAGAATTGTTAGTAAATGAAAAAATGATTTAAATAATCGTGTAGCTCATAAATAAACCATAATTGATGAAAAAATAGTATTAAAAACAAACTTTTGACCTAGAATGTATTAGAAAAGATAATATCGTCTAATTGTAATTTATAGTTAGTTGTGAGAGCGATATCATGGGCTTTTCTAAAAAATAAGATAGATGACTGCTTAAACGTAATTTTGAAAAAAATACATTCCGTATGAAATGTGCAGGAATACAATATAATAAATAGATAATATATTTAGTGTAGTCCTTAGAATAATAGAAGTAGTAAATAGTTGAATTAAAGTTTATAAAAGAATGGAAAGTAGTGAATATTCAACAAATTATTACATCCAAAATGTTTTTCTCTGTAAATTTTCATTATTATTTTATTTAAACTGCATAATACTATTGTTTTATTATTATTAATAAAATAAATATTATATATAATAAATATTATTTTAACTACATATTAGTTTAATTCCAAAAACAGTTTTTAAATAAATTCGAAAGAAGATTATATATCGATGGTGGGCTGTTAATATTTCTAAAACAAAATACTATATATTTGCACAAGAAAACAGTTTATATGCTGTTATGAAAAAAACACGTATTTACAGATAAATATAATAGTAGCATCGACATACTGTTTAATTTTGACTATGAAATCACTGTATTATTGAACACTATTAAGTCGTAAATGGATTAACAAATCACAACTATTATTGACAATATTAAAATTTATTATTATAGTGACCGTATTGTTTGTATATATATATATATATATATATATATACAAACACACACATACATATATAGATATACATACATACACGCACAAACAATTTAATTCACAGATTGACACAATGTAAAATAACACAATTTAAGTAACACGAAAAATCTTATTTATTCAAAATAATCTCAATTTACTTTAATATACTTATTGTAACGTTCTAAAAGTTTTTGAAAATAGTAGACTTTTCTTAATATCTTCTATGCCCTGAAATCATTTCTCCTTGGGAACAGTTTCACTTTAGGAAAAAGAAAAATTCTGTAGGTGCTAAGTCAGGTGAATAAGATGGGTGATTGACCTCAACAACACTGTGTTTCATGAGAAATGACTTCACAGTCAATGCAGAATGGACAGGTGCATTGTCATCTAACAAGAACAAACTGCCCTTTTTTCGAAACTGCATTCGCATTCGAGAAATGCATTGCAATAATCACTTCATCACATTCAACGTAGAATTTACTATTAACTGTTTGTCCTTCAGGCACAAATTCTTTATGGATCACATCCTGTTTATCGAAAAAAGGTGATTAGTGTTGTTTTGAATCTGGATTTTTGCAAATAAAACTTTTTGGGTCCAGTGATGATTTTCCAGTCCACTGCATACTCTAACGTTTCATCTCAGGATCGTACTGAAACACTCATGGCTCATCACTAGTAACAATGCAGTTAAAAAAATGCATTTTTGTGATAAATTTAAACGAAGTCTGCGCACGATGTAACTTTCCTAAGTTTTTGCTCATTCGTAAAACTTTACACAGATATTCCTATTTCCCAAATCTTCATGTAAAATTTGCCGAATCGTCTTCTTATTGATGTTCAACTCATCTGCCATCATTGGGAAGATCATTTGGCGTTCTTTTGCCACAATTTCACTTTTGCGTTCGAATCTTTTGAGAGATCGATAGACGCACAGTTCTATCATCATCTTGAACATCCTCACGTTTAAACCATTCGAATATGCTAGTATGACTGAAAGTGTTATCACCTTACATAATTTTCAACATTTCACAAGTTTCTGTTACAGTTTTTGTTAATTTACAGTAAAATTTTATATCTACTCGTTGTTCTATGACGACTGACAGAAACGGTACTGGCAAATTTGGTTTAATTTCACATGACTAGAGCCACAGCATCAATCCGGGAATTAAAGGGTTAAACGTTGTATATATATATATATATATATATATATATATATATATATATATATATGTGTGTGTGTGTGTATGTTAATCACTTGATAAGTTTTCAATCGTAAATAACTCATAATTATAAGCTTATCATATTCATTACTATACAATTAAACTATTGTTGAAACTGCAATAGTTCCTTCAAAAAACTACATTACTAATAGTTCACAAGTTTTTTCTTACTAATATTTGAATTATACATATATATATATATATATAAATAATTAAATAAATAAATAAATAAATAATCTTTTGTCTTGGTTTGATATCTGATATAAATTAAGATCATATGAATTATACCGAAAATAATTACAAACCAAAGTATTAGTACACGCTTTTCCATAATTCCATTCTTAAAATAAAAATGTAAAGAGCATTTAATTTGCAGTAAGAAACTATTTTCTAATTGGTATAATATATATTTTTTAACATTTTTGAAATTCTCCCATTATAATATATTTTTCAATCATACAAGACGATACACTTCGTAATCAAAATAATTTTTGAATAATTATGTTCTTTCAATTATTTTACAGTATTGTTCGATGAAAGTATTTTAAACACTTAGGTTTTGTTTTATTGAAAATTATATTTTACATACTCACGAATAGATAATACATAAATACGAATTTTTATGATTTTGAGTATAGATTTCACTTTTTTATGGTTGATATGTTGTATAAATTAATTATTTACAGTATAGTCTGTTTATAAATCGTAGGTAACGTTTTTAAGTTGTAAATGTAATGTTTAAAACTTTGTTGTTTTATAAAACGGATTACTTATTTTTATTTTGAAAATGAATTGATGTTAATCAGTTCATTTCAATGAAAGTATATTAATGTGTACCTATATTACTAACCAGCTAAATGGACGTGATTCATAACAATGCGTCGTCTAATTTTTTTATTATATTGCGTAGTGTCGGTGTTAATGTCATCAACACATACCTACTATTCATTTTTCGTATTTTTTCTGCTTGGAAACGTGCATGCTACTGACTTATTTGTGATGTGAAAGTGCAATTATTTTCGACAAACGTGTGCCTTATATATATATATATATATATATATATATATATATATATATTATATATATTATATATATATATATATATATATATATATATATATATATATATATATATATATATTCGTTCAATACAATTGTTAAATTTGAAATATATTCTGGTGCACGTGCAAAGATAACAAATTAAGTTATATCAGATATTTAATTTTAATTATATAAAGTTGTCTTTTGTCGTAGAAAACGAAAGATTATCGTATCTATAGTATGAGATATTTACACATACACTTTTTTAAAAACCATCAATATTTTAGTTGTGCGTTTAGCTTTTAGCCGAATGAAAAACTTCATCTTAGGAGATTTTTTTAAACATGTTCAGCTTTTTTGGTGGCGAAAAAACGATTTGAAAAGTTTCTAGTTTGGTCATTATAGCTAAAAGTATACTTGCTGAAATTCTTTGCAACAAAAATTCTTTACAGCAAATTAGTTGTTCTTATATTTTATTATCGATATAAAATTTAAATAAATCGAAATTAAAAATAAGAATTATTGCATTTTTAGTTATTGATAATCTAAAAATTGTTAATACCCAATATTTATGTTATGAAATGCCGTGAGAAAATTTGTTACGTAGCCAACTTATTTTTTAGCACTAAATATACAATTTAAATATTGTGAATAATAACATGATTTACAAATCTCTCTCTCTCTCTCTCTCTCTCTATATATATATATATATATATATATATATATATATATATATACACACGATGGTGGTAGCGCTTCATATTCTCTGCCTAGATAAGAAGGAATATGAATTAAAAACAAGATTATACAATTTTTCTATATACTCCTCTAATTTCAATACTTTTTTGTCATGTTTAAGTGGTTAGTTACTACTGTTTTCAGGTCATTGTCATCATTAAAACGCTGTCCACGTAAATCTTTTTTCAAATTACCAAAAAGGTAATATCTCTAAGGACCATGTCTGAATTGTAGGGCGGGTGATCAAGTTCTTGGAAGCTACACTCCCGAATAGTAGCTTGAGAAAAAATAGCTGGTGGATTTTCGTGTAACAAGTTCACTCGTTATGTTAATTTTCCATGCCGTTTTTCGAAAATATGGAATTTATGCAACGATGTTGCACAAGATGGGTCATTAATAGTGGTGTTGTTTATTATCGAATCAACACCCTTGCAATTCCAAACAAATTGTGGCCACGATCTCTTTTATGGATTGAAACACCTTGGGTTTTCTTGAAGGTGGTTCACTTGCTCGCCGACATTCAATGGATTTTCTTTTAGACTGAGGATCGTAGTAAATGATCGTTATTTCATCCTCTGTTAACAATTGATCCGATTAATACATTTATATCTGGCTCACAGAGTTCTAAAATCGAACGTATGTAGGCTACTCAACGCTGACTAAACGACCGAAAGAAGTTTGAGTGCCCACTTTGCACTGTCCTAATTCATATCCAAACGGTCATGGAGAATTCGGCGAACGGTTGTTTGTGAAATATTGTATATTGCTGATAATTCTTTCACGTTTAAGTGTCTGTCCCTAAGCACCAGCGCTTCGACAAGTGCAACAGAATCGAACGTGGACATTTCCACAGAGCGACCGAGACGGAATTTCCAATGGCCCTTTTGCTATCGGAAATCTCTTAGCCCATTTTTTTTACTGGCGATGTGGAGTATTAAGGGGAAGCTTCCCCGTGTTTCCGTCCCCATCTAATTGTTGTATTTGGTGCAGTGTAACGCCTTTTTTTTAGAAATTTTATTATCGCACGATGCTCAATTTTGGTTACTTGTGTGGCATTGTTAAGACACATATTACTCTTATCGCTGTCCTTGTATGACTGATAAAGTTATAACTTTGAAATTGTTACTATAAACAATACTAAGATGTGAACGGAATTAGATTTTTTATTTATGGGCATGAATCTATCACTGCACAGATATACCAAGCGTGCGCATGCGTAAACATATTAGGCAACGAATATTTGGTGGTACCCTCGTGTATGTATGTATGTATATATATATATATATATATATATATATATATATATATATATATATATATATATATATATGTATATATATATATATATGTATGTATGTATGTGTATATATATATATATATATATATATATATGTATGTATGTATGTATATGTAACATATAAATTGTTGTTTAATAATAATAAAAATATTTTATTACATTTTTCGAGTTAGGAAAACTTTTTTGTTTACAAATTAATTCGATTTTTTATCAGGTGGTTTATAATCTTTAGTTATCAACTAACGTATTTTACGACACAAACTTTTCCAAATGTGAATTGATATTAAATGCATGCAAAGTGCATTGTTATATTGATTCAAGTTTTTATGACATTTAAATTATCTATTAATATGAAATGTTTCTGTATACCTATATATGTTATTGATCAGACGTGTAAATGTGACCATGGCCTAATTGTGCCAACATCTTTACATAATGCGTAAATTTGAAAATATATTTAGCTAATCATGATAGTAAAACGGTTATATTTCTGTTTGTTTTTACGAATTTTATTATCTTTTATTTGTTGATTGTATATATATATATATATATATATATATATATATATATATATATATATATATATATATATATATATATATATACATACATATACAACAATTATTAAACGGAATTAAGTTCGTTCGAATAATAGTTTTTGTTCTGTATTGATAATGTATAAGTAATGTATACGCTTTTTTCAGGCGAGAATGAAGTTTCCAGGAGATTATCCATATTCACCACCGACAATTCGATTTTTAACAAAAGTTTGGCATCCTAACGTATATGAGGTATGTATATTTAACTTATTTATATCCATTGTAATAATGCCCAATTTAAAGATGTATGATCATATATATATAAATTAGAAAATAATACGAAAAGAAGAACACTATCAGGATAAAAAGGTTTGTATAATAAAACTTTGTAAGTAGACAATCACGGAATTATTTCATTTATTCGGGCTCAAAAATATTCTAATTGCTTAAGTTTATTACGAGGTTTTTCTGTACAAATAATATATTAGAGAAATGTAATTATTGAAATAATTCTGTTATTTTTTATATAAAAAAAATAGGTAAAGTGGAGCGCACCGATGACCGCCACTAAGAAGACTAAGTATTAAAAAAGTAATGTTTTATTAATCGCTATAATTAATAAAAACATAATGTAAAAAGAAGTATCGTTATATAGTTATTGATTGAGTAATTTTTAGTTAATTTGATAGTTTCGTCATTTATAAAAAAAGCATTATTTACATTTTTAATAAATAATACATACACAAACTTGTGTATTTATGTTATCATATTATCACTATAATATATAATTCTCAAGTATTCTTTTCGCCATATTTGCACCCGTTATTTTAATGTAACATTTAGAAATAAAGTATGGAAATCTTATAGTGAATTGTAATTATTGCTATGAAAATATATTATTTGTATTAGATGTCGTATAAGGTCCAATGAAGAATGTATAAGTAAATAGTTACACATTCATTTTAAATAACTTTTTAAAAGCATTTATAAAGATCAATATTAAATGAGGACTATTGAGAACATTACATTTATAATAAATAAATTTAAGACATTTAAATTTAACCGTTATTTTAAAACATGCGGAAAGGAATATATGCTTTGCTTAATAAAAGAAGTAAAAATATATAATATTAAAGATATTATTGCTTAAAGTCTAATGAGAAGAAATGTTTTTAATAAAAATTAAAAATAGAAAAATATGACCATAGGAGTGATGTCTTTGTATGCTTTTATATGAGATACAAATCGTATTTTTGATGCTGAGATTGGTTATTAAAAAATAAAATTAAAACAATCATTCCGTACTTATTTAAAATTATTTTATATAAAAATGATTGGTATAATCATTTTTTTTGTTTACAAAAGTCAGTTAATGAGTATTTCATTGTGTTTATGTGGGATATCCTTATTATTATTATATATATATATATATATATATATATATATATATATATATATATATATATATATATATCATTATTACTTGTTATGTAAAATCTTATTTTTCAAAGATATTCTGTATGTTTATGAAGACTGTAAGCTCTTAAAAAATATATAATTTAATTAGTAAGTCATCTAATATAGTTAAAATTAGATAATTGAAAGATACTTTTAAATGATAACATTTTTACAATAGGAACTATTAATAAAATATTTTATTAGTTCAAGTAATGAGTAAAAGTAGTGTTAAAATAGTATGAACAAAAATAGTGTTCAATATATTAAACTTCTTTTTTTAGAATGGAGATTTGTGTATTTCGATTTTACATCCACCAGTGGATGATCCTCAGTCAGGTGAACTTCCATGTGAACGCTGGAACCCAACACAAAATGTACGCACTATTTTGTTAAGCGTTATTTCACTGCTCAATGAACCTAACACTTTCTCACCAGCCAATGTAGATGCTAGTGTAATGTATCGTCGTTGGCGTGATTCGAAAGGTCGTGATAAAGAATATGAAAACATTATCAGGTTGGTTAATTACTTAATCGTAAATGATGTTTCATAAAAAATATTTAATTTATGGTTGCATTGTATTATTGTTTGAAAATAAACATTTACGTTCTTTACCACTTTGTAAATACAATTAAAATTCAAAATTAATGTGTTATGTTTCCAGTAAAACTATTATTTATTAATAAATAATCAAAATAAATACTAATGTTAAATATAATTGCACTGTGTTTGAGTTTGTTAGAAAAATATTTTTGTCTTGACTGAAAATTTACATATTAAGTATATTGTGTAAACTTTTATAGCTAGCACATATAAACTTTATAAGTTAATCATCATATTTGAACTTCTTAAATAAAAATGAATTATGAAATGTTTTTATTACAGAAAACAAGCTGCCGCGGCACGAGCAGAAGCTGAAAAAGAGGGTATTACAGTACCACTTACATTAGAAGATTATTGTATTAAAACACAAGTAAAACCCGCCTCGACAGAACCACCAGTCGATATGAATGACTTTTATGACGATGATTACGATTTAGAAGATGATGACAATGAGGAAGAAGATGAAGATATGTCGGATTATGCTGACGGTGATGACAGCGGAAATGGGGAATCGTGATCCCGTTGTTCATCATATCGTTCTTCCGCCGTTCCCACTGTTGTTGCACGACGACCAAAGACTTTTTTAAGTTGGTGCAATCGTCAATCGTCTTTCGTGAGATCTCAGTCCAGGCACAATGACTCGCTGCTGACTCGCTCTATTAGTACACTGGTTCACAGACGCACGTTGTTTGTCCTATCTTTCTCTGTTTTATTTAAAGTTTATCATTTTGTTCTTTTTTTTTTTAATTTTTCTGCTTAAATTTGAAATATTATATTATCTCTTTCTTTTAATAATACGGTTTATGTATTATATTATAGATTTTTCATTAAATCTCCTTAATTACCAGTCGAATTTCCACAGTGTTACAACAAATAATTGATCCATCTGAAAAAAAATTTTTGTGTTATATATAAATCAGTAACTTTTAAAATTTTGCTATTTATGTAAATAAAATGATTATTTATTTCTGTCTCATAGACTAAAGTGGCAATGACATCAATTTAAAGATGTGTAATGCAAATGGTGTATTTAATCTTTATAAAATGCATATAATTTACTTATGTATGTTTTAGAATAAATTGTATTGATTGTAATTCATTGTAATTTCTCAATACAGAATTAAAAAGCGAAATATTGTTTTATTTGAACCGCCATTTTTTGACGCAGGCATAATCGGTATATCCGGCCACGTGATGACGTGTCAAAGAGTGGTGGGTTGTTAGTAATTGTCAGATGTCAGTGTTGCATACGTGAAGCTATTTTACAGCATTGCGATTTTTTGATATGTTTATTTGATTTTTAAAGACTAAGAATAATTTTACAATGTCTAGTGGTCAATGGGAAGTTGTTGTTAATTCTAAGAAGAATAAGGCTGTTGTTCAGAACGAAAAAAAATCAGTCAAAAATGGTAAAAGTAAAGTTGAAAAATCTCCTAAAGTTGAAGATATATGTAAGTGATTGTTTAGAATAATGTTACTGACAATTTAATAAAATTCAAATAATTTTAGTACCACTCGCTCAAGTAAAGTCATTATATTCTCCAAAAAAAAATAAAGAAAATAAAAAACCACAAGAGAAAGTCAAAGAAAAGGAAACTCAAAAAAAAAGTAAAAAACCAGAACAAAAGTCTGTTTCTAAACCCAAACCTAAATCTATTGAAAGTGCACTTAGTTCGGTTAGTATAAAATTATAATTTGCTTAATAGAAAAACAATTTTTGGTTAGATGTGTATAGATTTGAGAATTAAATCAGTTTTATTTATGTATTTATTAACTTTATTAGATCAATGTTGAAGAATTGAAATCTATCCTAGAGCTTGGAAAACAAAGATTTCCTGATGCACGATTAGTATGGTTAAAAGATATAGCTGCATATATAAATATGCACACTGGCGTTGAAGGTGTAGATCCTGTTTTTACAGGCAAGCCAGAAAACTATCCTTTGATAATTGTCCCAAATGCATTAAGACAAGTTCTAGAGAATACATTAAAGGAAGCAGGACATCAAATAACACAAGTATTTTTCGATGTGTGTCTTATCTCAATGGCGAATGATATGAGTCAAGGTATCATTTTTAGTTATATTTGCTGTAACATAATAATATTTTTATCTACTCTTAAGGTACTTCTGTTATTGGTTATAAAATATTCATGCAAATGATCGTGTTCCGCAATCCTTCGATTGTTATTAACAGTTTATCTAAAAGTGCAGCAGTTCGTGACTCATATCAGAACCGTCAACCTGTAGGATTATCTATTTTGTGGGTTCTGGGTCAAGCAGGACTTAAAGATTTTTCTGTAGGTTTAAAAGGTAAATTAATATGTAGTAAAGTAGTTGTAAAAATCATAATTATGAAGTTTTCATATAGTATTTATTGAATATAAATAATTGATGGAACTGTTATTAATTTTGCTTGTTTATATATATTTTTAAGTATATGTTGATTTTGAAATGCATAAACATTTCTGTAATATTCAAATCTTACATGAATCTAGACTGTTTATTTTATTTTTATATATTAAATTTTTAAAATTAAAATTTAAATTGTGAAAACAAATTAAAAATGTCTGTGTAGTTACATAAATTTAGGTTTTTGAATGATAGATAAATTTGTAGCATTATTTTATACATAAAACATTTTTTTTAGTGTTTCAAGAGATTATGTTTCCAATGATTGAAATGAAAAATTACTCTCGATACATAGTTTCTTACTTTAAACAGCTTAATGGACATTGTTCACCTAGTGCTTTAACTTCTGAAAAATATATAGTTTTATTTGATATTATAAATGGATCAAAACTAAATTTATCTAAAGAATTAATAAAAGAAATTACATCATTAAATACCCAATTAAAATCAAAACTGTTAGATAAACGATCGGATGGAAAATTCCACTTATTATATGAACCACTATTCAAGAGGTTGAGTATAGTACAAAATAATGAAGTTCGGCGTGACATTTTAAATATTTTAATTCAGTGTTTAATAAGAGAATCACAACAATCAATGAATATCTGGAGACAACTTTATGTAAAAAATATTTCTGAGTCAGCACTTCTTTTAACACAAATAAGTAAGTATTTAAATATATAAAATGTTTTATTTTTTTTTGATAATTTTATAAATGTAAAATTTTTGTAGATAGCAGTTGGAATCGTATCAATTCTCAACTTGATAAAAAAAAATTTAAACAACTGTTAAAAACATTCCATGTACAAAACTTATCTCGAAGTCAAAATAAACGTAAAGAAGAAGGTTTACAAGAAGCAAGTCGATCTTGCCAGGTAAGTGTATAGATAATGAAATTTATAGTTCATTAATTTTAGATTTTTGCAAAACATATTTTCTTTTTTGGTCAATTATTATTTTTTTTTCCAAAAATGCATATCTTCAACGTATAATATGAAGTATGACGATATATATATATATATAGTATATATGTTTGTATCTGAAATATATAATATCCATTACTAAACTGATTTAATAAAATACTTTGTTTTAAAATATATTTGTGATTCTTTATATATTTGTGGTACTTTATTACAATACAATTCCAATTCATATTTTTAATAATTCAATCATTAACATGTATTATTCAATTAATCAAAATTTATACACGAAATTTAATTGTGTATATCAGGAAAAGTTTTTTTTTGCATGTGTATTTTTTATGGTTTTAAATTTATCAATTTCTTTTTGAAAATAAATAAACATATTATATATAGATTTAACATATGGAAAAAATAAAACAAATATTGTTTGCAAATAAATACTATTTATATATATATATATCATTTTATTATTGTATGTAGTTGTTGCAATTTGGTCATTCTACATTATTTAAAAAACTGAACAAATGGACAGCCACCCACATAGTTTTACAGGCGCTCCTGGCATATCATGTCAAATGCATATGATTGGAATATAGCGTTCTAAGAGTTTTGTTAAATATAAACACAAAAATAAAATGATTAAAATCAAAGAAAAGAGATACTACTATAGATAGAATTTATTTTGAGATAATAGAAAAGAAGACATCTCATAGTCAATGGGAAAGATGGTAACAAATTATAAAAAATATACTCGTGAATCTTTCAAAAAAATTAGATTATTATTTTTATATACTTTTTTGTATGGTTCAACTAGCTCATTGTGGGCTTTGTCTTTGAATTTTTTATTTTCCACAGTCGTGGATATGGTAAATATTTATAAATTCTTTCAAAAACTCTATCCCAGTATCTCGTGTCGGACATTTTTAACACTGTCCAAGAATGTCACTCTACAAACATAAAAATACAACTGGACATCTAATACGCTCTCTAAAACTGTTGTTCTTACTCGCATACTTCTCACGAAATATCTTCTTTCTATCAACACAATTCAAATCTATACATTTAATGTGACGTTTCAAGAACGCATGAAAAACTGTGGTCCACTAATAATCTGTTTACGAATTGTATATATATATATATATATAGTTTGTTATTTCCTAACCCATATAATTTAAATATTTTATTTCATGCTTTTTTTTTAAATATAAGATTGTGAAATTTTGGATAGGTTTATAATTTATCTATAGTAAACATAGAAAATAAATTGTTATTTGTTTATTAAAAATTACAAACAATTGTACAAAAATTACAAAATTTATAGTTTTAAATTTATTCCATTTATCGGGCAATAAAGTGTATTACAGTTATTTTAACATTCAGTTAAATTTATATATATGCCTGTGTACATATTCTAGTGGTTCTTTCAATATTTTCGTTCTAGTGCGCAACTACATAAATATATAAAAAAATTTGACAGCAACTATTATTGATTTATCTTCACGTATATCTTTTTCTTTTAACTACCTGTTTTGGGGATTTTTTATCTTTCACTAGTTGTAATATTTTACATCTTTGTTTAAATTATAATCGTTGTGGACTAGTGATCTGTAATGTCGTTTGAATATTAAAAAAAATGTTAATAGGACAGAATTCAGTCATTTTATAATTTCTGTTTTATTTGTTAAATGTATTTTCATTAAACCGTTTTTAAATATTTACAAATTATTATAAAGTACGTAAAAAGCATATAGGTGGTAACATTTTTTTTTTGCTTGTAACCTTTGAAAGGATCAATTTAAGGTTTGATATAATTTTAGGCATTAATTGAAAAAATGACGATTACGAAGACATTCCCATGGAAATCTTTAACATTCCTTATTATCATTTCTATTACAAGTTTACTTATTTTTGATAGCTATAAACATGGAAGCTTTGCATGTAAGTTCATTAAAATTGTATTGACAATGTTTTCTTTAGTAAGTCCAATATATATATATATAAAAAATTTATATGTATGTATGAATAATATGTATATTTTAGCAAGTAATGTTGGTCGTTTTCTTCATGATATTGGATTATGGGAGTATGGTGAAATCTTATTGAATCAGTGTAAAATTTATAGTGGTCATGTAAAAGTTTGGCTTGAAGTGAATGGTCCTGTATATTATGCAAGTGCCAAAGATTTCATTACACCCTATTTAGAATTGATTCGAGATATATCAATCATTTGTTATAATTTATTGGTGGAATTTAAAAATTATATAGTGGAAAAAATACCTTTAGTGGTAGCAATGGTATGTTTTTATTATTACTTTAAATACATTTGATGGAAATAATAAAATTAAAGATGAATTTTATTTTTTAATAAAACATTCTAATTAAAATGAAATATAATATTTTTCATAGATATTATTTTAACAAATGAAATTGTATTTATTAAACTTTTATAAAAGGAAAAGTGTCAATCTGATCTGATTGCTGTTTTATATCTATTTTAGATTGAAAAATATGCTCCTGGTTTAATTGATAAAGTAACAACTGTTTCAGTTAATATATGGACTACTGTTTCTTATTATGCACATTATTATTTCACTATCATTCATGATTATCTTGTAAATAATGTATTTGTGTAAGTAATTTAAATATTTTTAAAACTGAAAATTTATATTTTAAAAGGATTGCTCGTTAATTAAATTCTAAATATATATATATATATATAAAACAAAGAATTAAACCCTTATTTCTAATAAAATATTATGTATTGATTATAGAGGTCAGTTATCTCCTGAAAACTTACAAAAGGCAACACTAGAAGCATTGAATACAACACAAATATATGCAGCTCAATATTATGATTGGGTGTATCAAAAAGTGCAGTTACTTGCAAATTCAAAAGTACAATAAAGTAGTCTTCTGATTTGAGTCATGTGCAAATTTATATTTCAGTATGAAGTAAACATTTTTGGGTGAAAGTTACTTGAACTTATTTATTCTTTTTGTACTTCTTTTTTAACTGTAAATGTTACAATATTCAATAAATACATTAACTGTTGTTTAAATTATTGTTTATTATTCACTTTTGTTTTGAAAAAATAACTTTATTGTATTGTTGTATATTATTTCAGCTAATGTGTCAGGCTCTTCTTTCAGAATGCTAGCAATAACTTCTAGAACTTGTCTGAAAATTAAAACTGAAAATGTAATTGGTACTGTAACATACATATACAAATATTTCATACATGAACATTCTAATTCGTCAATCATTACTGCATTCAAAATGTATTTTTATAATTGTAATAAATCTAAATTACATCCATATATATGTTCTGATTAATATTTGATTTTAAACAAATCATTAACAGGTATAATAACTTATATATATTTTTTTAATTTTGTTTTTAAATTAAAAATATGCTATACTTTTTAATAAAAATAAAGAATATTTTTAAAAAAGATTAGATTACAATTTAGTAGTTCAACTTTTCCTTATTATTCTCTAAAAATCATTTTAAATGAGTTTTGTACTATGTGACTTCTTTAACATTAATTAATTCAAACTAATATTTAAAGTAATTAGTGTTAACACTTATATTCTACATACATAATATTACAAGGTTCATTTCGACCTTTTATCATTAATGGTTGCCATTTCTCTTTTTTTACAGATGGAAATTTAGTTACTATTAAATTATTTCCTGCATGACTTGGTCTAATTTCACACCAAGGGCAATCTGTTTCCAAAAGTAAACGGTTATGTGGTATTGTGACAACTGTTGATAAATTATCAGCTGTTTTTAAAGAACTAAAAATAATTTCATCAGCGTTAATCTTGCGAAGTACATCTCTTTTTTCTATTAATATATATATTTATATATGTATATAAATTCATCTTCAGTAGCTCACCATCCATTAATTCCAATAAAAAGACCTAAACTAATAAACTCTCTGGCATCTTCTATTGAACCATCAAAAGAATGAACTACACCAGTGATACCTAGATGTCTTCGAAGAATTTGTAGTAAGTCAATCGCAGCATTTCGACAGTGTAAAAATAAAGGTAAATTATATTTTTTTGATAATTCTAGTTGCATTTCAAAATACCTTCAAAAATAAATTGTTAGTACATAAATTGATACAATAATAATTATTCTATACTTAAGCTGTATGTTCTTTGGACAAAACTCAAGCCGATCAAAATCTAAACCACATTCTCCTATAGCAACAATTTTGTTTTTTCCTTGAATCAATAATTCTTCTAATTTACATAAATAATCAGTAGGGGTAGTATTATTTTCAAATTCTTGACATCTTGTTGGATGACAACCAACAGTTGAAAATAATCTATCTGAAATTTTAGATTAAAGTATTTATACTATAATTAGACATACACACACACATGTTACATATATGTTATCAATGTTTCTTATTCTCATACATATATATATATATATACACACACAAAATTAGGTATGCATATTTATTTTATTGGAATAAATGTACTTATTAGAATGTAAGTTGATCATTCCAAAAATGAAACTATAAAATACATCAAATCAACATAATGCTCAATTTTCTCAAATCACTCACCATCTGTGTTTGCCAGTTCCAAAGCAACTTTGCTATCATTTAAACTACCTCCTGTAATAATAATTTTATCTAAACCTGCAGACCAGCTACGATTCAATACATGATTTAAGTCTGGTTCGTGCTTTTTAGAACCATTGTAAAAGCCAGAGAACATTAGATCCGTTAAATTTGCACCAATATCTAAGCGAATATAAATAATAAATATTGTATCAAATTTACACACGTTTAATAAATAATTGTATACCTATAAAACGACGCATATCTATTATTTTTATTATTAAAAGTAAAATAGAACAATCAAAATATGTAAAGTATTAGTTAGTTATTAGGTTATGGTACAGTTGTCGTTTAACATATCTGAAAGACTGAATAATAAATGGATATTTATAAATATAACACCTTCAATATTTAAAAATGCGAATGAGAGAATATAAAACACTTTTATATGTTGCTTCAATGTTTATGTTGATATTTGTTGTAATTAACTATTTATTTATTTCTAAATTAACTTCAGAATTAAAACAAGTATCAACGTCTTTAACGTCAAATAAAATTGAAGTTGCTATTAAAGACGGTCTTCAAACGCTACCTATAAAATATAAATCTGTCAAAGAAAATGGAAATTATATTTCAAAGGAATTTATAAAACTTTTATCACCGTCTAAAAATATAAAGTCTTATGAGGATTTGTGGAATTTACCTAAAAACTGGATAGTAGGAAATCAACTTTTTAATAACAAATCATTAGAGTTAGGAAATATATTAGATGCTCTCCAAAATTCTAGAATTATTCTTGCAGATATAGACTCAAGAGGTACTCAATTAAAGTTGTTATTAACATTAGAGGTACATAAAGATAATTATTCAATTTATAATTTATTATGTTTATTAAATATAATTATATTTTTTTTTTACCATAGGGCGATCAAAAAGCAGTTTTTAAACCACAATGGTATAAATTGAATCATATTATTAACGGACCAGTTTATTCAGGAAAAGATCGATATAATGCAGAAATTATCGCATTTTATTTAGCAGGAATTTTAGACTTTCGATCTGTCCCATTTAGTGTTGAACGCTGCATAAAATTAAATTCAGAAATATTACCAGTAGCAACTGGAAGACTAAGAATTACTATAGATATTCGAAATGGCTCCTGGTGTGTTTATGGTGTATGTCACTATTGCAGATACAATGATTCAGTATGTGAGAGTTCGAAAGGACTTTGTGGTGCACTAATAATGCATGTACCTGAAAAACTTAAATTACATCGTTCACCTTGGCAACGTAAATATAAAGGAAACACTGTAGCTGAATGGCAAATAAAAAATGATTATTGCATGTATGTTTAATATGTTACACTAGCTTACATTTGAAATAGTATAATAAATAATTTATGTTTATAGAAAAGTAAAACAAGTGTTGAAAATCAATCGATTATTAGATTTAATTGATGTATCTATATTTGATTTTCTTATACAAAATGGAGATAGGCATCATTATGAAACTATAAATAACCGAATTCTTTTTGTGGATAATGGAAAAGCATTTGGAAATCCAACTATTCATCATTTAGATATTTTAGCACCATTGTATCAATGTTGCATGTAAGTTTATTAAATATATATATATATATATATATATGCATTTAAATTGTTTATAATTTATAAAATATTTTTGGATTATAAAAATAATAGCTTTACATTTTAATTTATGTGTATGTATGTAATGAAAATTATTTAAATCACATGCTTAACTTTTTTGGATACATTAATACTTAAAATCATATTTTTTTAACAATTAAAATTGTAATTTAACTTCAACTATAGTTATTATGTATAAGAAGATTTTAATGGGAACATTTATCTTGAATTAGAATGTTGGTATTTAGTGTAGAGAAGAGTATTTCAAATCAATTTTGTGTAATGATTGAAAATTTCTTTATATAAATATGTATGTATCAGTATTTTTATGTTTATTCATAAGGCAAAAGGTAAATGATTTAAATGTTTTATTTTTCTTTATTTATACAGTATTAGGCTCACAACTTGGAATAACATTCAACAGCTCACAGGAGGAAAATTAAAAAATATTTTGTTAGAATTAACAAAAGACAACCCCCTTTTAACAACGGATCATTTAAATGCATTAGAAGAACGGTTGTTAATGGTGTTTAGTGCTGTAGAATTATGTATGAAAAGGTATCCAGGAAAAAAAATTTTTTATTGATAGTAACATTAATAATAGTTTGTGATAAACATGTGTTCAATTAAAATGTGATTTAAAATAACCTAAAGAGGCAGTTATTTAAAACATTAATGTTAATTAATACTGTAAATATGAATTTAGGTGGAAAAAATTCACTTTTAAGGTTAAGTTACCTCAAAAGTTTTAAAAATCTATATTTTAATAGTCAATTGAATAACTTGAATTATAAAAAAATACACATTTTATTAACTGCAAATGTAAAGTTTTCAAGACATATAACAGTGACAAAAAATATTAGCAATAAAAGTGAAATTTTAAATCGAGAAATTTTCAAATATTGTAATAATTTTATATTAAGATCATATGAAAATGACTCACAAAATTTGAATACATTGATCTCGTCATCTGAAATTGAATGGATTCACAAATTATATCCACAACCAAAATTAATACTTCATAATTTTTATCAGGTGTTACGTAGTGAACTGGATTCTGTAGATTATAAACCTGTTATTAGTTATAAATCTGTTACAAGTAATAAAAAATGTTCAGTTCATTGGGATTGTGTAATCAAGTTGAAATGGCCAACTGAAATCAAATTTAATGCTGTTAGTAATACAAAACAAGATGCTTCAAACAAAGCAGCTTTAAAAGTTCTATATTGGTTAAAATCAATAGGGAAAATAACTTCAAAAGGTGTACCATTTATTACTAATAAACATTTATTAGCTAAAAAAAATGTTCCATTCGAATTTAATGTTGATTTATCATCTAATAAAAATATAAATACGATTATAAGTATTTATCAAAATTATGCTTTATCCATATTAGAAAATATAGACACTAACGAACAAAAATATTTAAATTTTGGTGAGCAAAATGCAGGACAAATATTTGATTTAATGAACAGAGATGTTGAAAAGTTAAAAAGGAATTTAAGAAAGTATACAAGAGAATTAGATAATCATTTTCCTATTTTAAAATACCGGTAAGAATCATTTTTAGCATAAAATTTTTGTGAAACTTATAATAAAATAGTACAGTTTATTGGTATTTCCTTGTATAATTTTGTAGTGATACTATTATTAAATTAATTAATAACAATCAAGTGGTGATAATAAAAGGAGAACCAGGTTGTGGCAAAAGTACCCAAGTACCTCAATATATTCTTGATAATTGGATTAATCAAAATGAAAACGAAGATTGTCAAATTATTGTAACACAGCCTCGGCGTATAGCTGCAATTTCATTAGCAGAACATGTTTCAAAAGAAAGGAAAGAACAATTGGGGAAAACCATAGGTTATCAAGTTAGATTAGAATCTGTGTATAATCCAAAAATGTGTGTTATATCATATTGTACAACAGGAATTCTTTTGAAACGTTTACAAAACGATCCAATGCTTTTAAATACAACGCATGTTATATTAGATGAGGCACATGAGCGAGACACGAATACTGATATGCTCATGGTATCTATCATTTTATTTATAAAACACTTTTTTTTATTTATAAATATTAGTAAGATTCAGTAATAATTTTCTCTCTAACATAGTAAATTCATTTTTAATTTTCAATAAATATGTTATATTTAAACAAACGGCATTATTTTTTTCACTATAAATCTTTATTTCTATATTAAGTTAATTTATTTTGAAGTAATGCTAATAAAAAATAACTATGATATAAAATTCATATAATTTTTAGACAGAAAATTTCAAACCGATTTTTATTCTTTTTATTTAAATTACATACATTTATGATGAAAAACTAAATTTTAATTTTATATTCTCAATAGATGTTGTTAAGAAGAGCAATTTCTAATAATTCTCGTCTTAAACTTATAATAATGAGTGCAACAATGGATACAACATTATTTCAAAGTTATTACAATAAATCTTGTGTATTGTATATACCAGGGTTTACATATCCAGTGAAACAATACTTTTTAGAAGATATTCAATTTGATCTGAAAAAACATAAGCAGATGAATTCTAATGAAAATCCAAGTATTGATGCAGATGAAATCGCAAATTTTATTAAATGGATTCACTGTAACAAAAAAGAAGGAGCAATTTTATGTTTTTTACCTGGTTGGGATGAAATTAATAAAGTGAGACAATGTCTCGATGATATGAAACATCATAATTATGTAATATTTCTTTTGCATTCAAGATTATCAAACTTAGTACAAAAAAAAATATTTACGAAACCTTCTCCTGGTATCCGTAAAATAATACTTGCAACAAATATTGCTGAAACAAGTGTCACCATAGATGATGTTGTGTATGTTGTTGATACCGGAGTACATAAAGAAAAAAGATTTCATACTGATAAAGGAATAGAGAATGTAGATTGTTATTGGATTTCACAATCTAATGTAGATCAACGTGCAGGTAGAGCTGGTAGAGTTCAACCAGGAGAAAGTTATCATTTATTTACAAAAGAAAAATATCAAAATATGAACAAGTATTCTTTACCTGAAATTATACGAGTTTCACTATCAAAAATAGTACTTGATTCTAAAGTGTACTCTCATGATCTAAAAGCTGCTCAGTTTTTTAAAGAATTGCCTACTTCCCCGGATGAAAAGGCTATTAATCAAGCCATTTCAGAACTCACTGATTTAAATATGTTAAATGCAGATGAACAACTTACTCCACTTGGAAAAATTGTCTCTTTGTTTGCACTTTCCCCGAAACTGTCAAAAGTCCTTATTTACTCTTATTTCTTTCGGTGTGTTTATCCTATTTTAGATATTATAACTATATTAAGCTCAGATGTAGACATATTTTCAAAATCTTTACAAAATAAAAAAAACGCTCGAGAAATAAAAAAAGAAGTATCAGAGTCTAGTGATCATTTGGCTTTAGCTAAAATAATTTGTATATGGAGAGAAAAATTTTACAATAATGTAGAAATTGCAACAAAATGGTGTGAGGATAACAGTTTAAACCATAAAAAAATGGTTTTTCTTGAAAGTGAGTAGTTTATTATATAGATATATTTTTCTATATTTTTTATGTAGATATTATAGAACATTAAAAATACTATTTTTTTACTGTTATAAAATAGAAATAAGTTTTAAATATTGAAGATATGTTTTTATCTTTTTTTATCCTTTTCATAATGTTATGCAATTTTTCAACTTAAAAAATATTGAAAGAATATATACTTTGATATGTTGTACTTATTTTTTTTTCAGAATTAAGAAAAATACATTATCAGTATTTGGATGATTTGGATCAGAAAGTGAAAATGAATATATCAAACAAATATTCTCTTAATGAAAGTATAATAAAGGGTATATTATTATCTGGTTTAGGAAATATTTTATATTTTAGAAATAGGGATGTAATAAAAGGCAAATTAAAGAAGGGAAATTCTTTTATTATTGCAAAGTTAGTATGCGTTTCATAATATTTTTAGAACACAGTATTGATAGATTTATTTTTTTAGAAATGGTTACAAAGCTGCATTGACATCAGACAGTGTAAATTATAAATGCAAGGAATTTGAATCTCCATTTTTAATATATGCTAATGATATTCATTCATTAATTAAACGAATTACTCTAATTAGGGAAACTAGTTCAATTTCACCATTGATAATGTTATTATTTATGAATAATTACCAAATTGTAAGTGATTTTTTTTTATTTTTCAGTAAAGTAATACATTTAAAATAATTATGGTTAAAGTTTATATTAGAGCAGTAGTTTTTATTTATTTCTATTTTAGCTTCCTATTGGGCAAGATGAAAAGCATACTATTATAAAATTGGGAAAAGATATAAAAATACTTTCTTCAGTAAAGTAAGTATATGTAAACTAACTGTTGGTATTCTTTTTTTAATTTAATTAAATACAGTTGTTTGTGTGTGTTTATATATATATATATATATATATATATATATATATATATATATATATATATACACACACACACACACACACACGTATAAATTGTAACAATTATTTTATTACTTTTATATATTTTTAGAACTTTAGAAACGATACAAAAAATTGCTTCAATTTTGGATGTTATGGTTAACTATTTTATTAAATATGGTCCAGATGAAAGATATTCTGATGCAACAAAATCAATGACAATTTTATGGGATGCTATTTTAAATGAGTTAGATAGTTTATCTTACAAAAGTAAATTTACTGCAAATGAGGCTAACTAGGCAAAAATGAACAAATTTAATATTTTGTAAATATATTCAAAGATGTAATATCAAATTGTAAAAAATATGTCATAAATTTATTCTTATGTTGATTTCATATAATGATAATTTTAAAGAATGTATTGTCGTAGTTCAGTGTGCAAGTAATTTGTAATTTTATAGGTAAATTAAAGTTATAAAAAGAAATTGAATTATTGTATTATGAGAAAGTAAACCATTCTCATAGTAGTGAAATTTTAAGTGCATAGCTAAAATAGTAAGTATTTAGAGCAATCTGTGCAGTATATAATTTTATATGAAATTTAAAAAAAAAACTTTATTATTCTTTATTTTAATTTCATTAGTAGGTTTTAATTTCTATTACTTTTTGTAAATATAAACCTTCGAGTATGTATGTTAAATAGTCTTAAATACAAACTGACAAATGAAAATTGCATATCCATTTTATGTACTGATTGTTGTAAAATCTTAATTTCATGAATGAATTCTTTTTACCCCACAAATTAAAAGTTTTCAATCAAAAATATTCAATAAATTATTGATTATTTTCGATTGGCCTAATGTACATTTCCATGGCAACCAATGTACATTTTAATTTATTTTGTTTCCAATGTACATTTCACTGGAATATCTTTAGAAGATTGTTGCCAGTGTGTTAAACTGTATAGAAGTCTATTTGAATTTTCAAACCACGGTCTCATAAAATAATAGGGAAAATTGTTTATTAAAGGTTTAAGAACTGTTCCTGCATCGGAAATAGAACTTTCTTGCTTCTCTTAGTTCATGGTAATGAAGGTGTAGTGTATCACTATCAAAGTTATATTGTTTTAATAGGATGGCTGATCAGGCAAGTAATTTAAAACAGAATTTCATATACATTATGTTCATTCCGGCATTGTTCTGAATGCAAGTTGGGTTTTTTTTACTAATAGTACATTCTTTTTTTAATAAATGTTCCTTTTTTAATTTACACGTGGTGCCACTGAACACAGATTTTCATTATTTCTACATTATTTATTTTCATGTTAATAATCAGAAAAAAAAATCTAGTGTAAATGCTATGAAAATTAATATTTTTATATAAATGTAAAATGTAATTAAAAATATTTCAAACTGTAAAAGTAATTGGGTAGACTTAAATAGTAAATTTAAATTGTATACACATTTCAGGAGTGCACTCGTATTTTTGTATATTTTTGATTAATAAAATATAATTTCATATAGTTTTTAGTTTGTTATAAATTGTTAATGAAAAACGTTTTTGCCACTTTTGTTCTAATATAATAAATAAGTAATTTATGAAAGTAAATTAGCATTTTTTTTATAATTCATTACATTGGGGTTACATTGATTTTAATTATTAAAACTGCAAGAGAAAAAATATTAATTGGTAAAAGTACACCTACTTAATTTATTATGAGTTTAATAAATAATTCTTCGTAGCCTTTATTGAAGTTATAAAGTAAAAAAAATATTCATCCATATTTTGGAATTTATTTTAAGTTCACTATAGTTTTAATAATATGCAAGTGATTTTACAGAATGAACGTTCATTTCAACGCCAACCTACTATATTTTTAAATCGTAAGAAAGGTTTAGGTGGAAAAAGACGTAAATCACTACGCTATCACCGGGAAGTTGGTCTTGGATTTAAGACACCCCGGGAGGTATGTACATTTTTTATGATTTTGTTAAAGTGTTTCTTTTTTGTGAACAGACAGAGAGAGCGTTCCAAAAACAGATCAAGGTGAATCTAAATCGTAAAGCAGGTTTAAAGAAAACATCGTTAAGAAAAAGTCGTAACATTGGTTTAGGTTTTAAAACTCCAAGAGAGGTTTGTTATACAGTTATAGGGTTTATTTGGTTCTAAGCACGGAACAGCATGTTATGAAAAGGTGTTTGGGATCAGCTAAAACGTGACTTATATTCATGGTGCAATGAAGAAAGGTGCATCTACTCAGGGTTCATTCTAGATAATTGCTATTTATGCAGTATTTCGAATATATACAGTATTTGTATTTGCAGATTATATTCAAATGGATGTGAACATGGGTTTTTAATATCTAATTCTTGTCATTCATACTTATCTATATATCGGGAATTCACATAACTTCATTCACATTTATTCTTTTAAAATAGTATTTAGATGTTTATAATAAGGGCTAATTTAATTCACCAATCATGACTAACTAGTTAACATTTAAGTTAATAAGATTTTGATGTAAATTTTTAATTTTAATATTTAATTCTTATAATTTTGCACACTATATTTTGAGAACACAGATGATGATTTAGACGACGGTCTTCTGAATTATAATATATGAAGATGCTTTACGTCTCACTGATGTGTTTTTAAAGCAATATATATATGGAAGTTGCATTAACAATAGTAACATGTAAACTTGTTTATTTTTGTCATATATTATGATAATTAATATGCATCTTTAATCAATGAAGTGTAAAGTCAAAATTTGTTTATAAAATTCCTGTTACCATTCCAATAATGTATTATTTTAAATTTAATAAATATTGCTGTTAGCTATTTTAAGAATACTAAGTTTATAATTTATTGCATTAGGCTGGTAACATTCTTTTATTTATGATGTTTGTTTGAAGAAGAAATTGAAATGTTATTTCTAAATTATCTCATAGAGCATTTCATTTTTAAATAACTAAGAATTTATAAGTAGAATATATATACTACAAATTACTTTTAGATATATGTATAAGTTAGTATGTCACCAAAATGAACATCGTTAATCATTTACCATTTATTAATATTCATACATTTTTACTAATATTTAACCCTTTAATTGGTATGAAGGAAAAATGCTTTTCTTCCTGATGTTTTTTTTATAATTTCTGTGATGGGAGCAATAAAATGTCAAGAAGTTATTGAGTAACTAAATCTTTAAAGAATAATCATATTGAATAATTGTTTCTATAATTTTGCTTTGGTAGCATTATCCTATAAGCTTATTAAAATATTTTGTTTCAAATAATGTACCTTCTCACAATATTTCATTTGGGTCGAGAATGGTCTTTTAAATACGAGTTGCTTTAAGTACTTTTAGTTAAGTGATTGAAATTGTAAATTTGTTTATTTTTTTAGGCTATTGAAGGAACATATATTGACAAAAAATGTCCTTTTACTGGAAATGTTTCAATCAGAGGTCGAATTTTGACTGGTGTTGTACAAAAAATGAAAATGCAGCGTACCATTGTTATTCGACGTGATTATTTGCATTATATCCGTAAATATAATCGTTTTGAAAAGAGGCATCGAAATATGTCTGTTCATTTATCACCCTGCTTTAGGTACTGTGGTTATATATATATATATATATGTGTGTGTGTGTTACACGCATGTCTACCATACATATGTAATTACAGACACATTCTGTAATAGACATTTTCTAACGAAAATTTTTTATATTTCATTTTAGAGATGTTGAAATTGGAGATGTTGTAACAATTGGAGAATGCAGACCATTGTCAAAAACCGTTAGGTTCAATGTTTTGAAAGTAACTAAAGGAACTGGTTCCAAGAAGAGTTTCAAAAAATTTTAATGTAATGTCAAAATAAAATTTATTACTAAAATAAAATCAGAAACTTAAAATGCTTTTTTTTATGAAATCAGTTCATTTCAGCATTTGTTTTTGTGGTTCTTAAAATATTTCTATTATCATTCTTGACATGAGACTGTCAATGTTGCAGAATTCATTTTCACAACTGAATTCTTTTTTTAACCCAACAAAAGACACAAAAGTTTTTCTGCTCAAAAGTATTTAATAAATTGTTTTTGAATGTATATGTGCATTTTGAAGCCAATACCAACATCCCTTTGAGTGGTAACATAGTGAAAAGTTTAGATTTTTGTACTGTGGCATTGCAATTAAAATGTACACAGGTGACAATGAAAGTAATTTATTAAATACTTTTGAGCAAAGAAATTTGGTGTGGTTTATAGGGTGAAAACTAATTACTTAATATTGACATGTTTGTGTTTGTATTGAGATTGTTACTACAGATTTATTACTGATTATTCAAAATTCGGTCATAAATATATTTCGTGGTACGGCAATACCATCGAGCATATCTGAAGCACGTATACTAAATTTTAGTTATATTGGTTGGATGCTATTCATCAAACAACATTAAGTGAAAGATTCATCTAGTCTCTTTGTCTATGGTTTGTACTATGTGTTACATGTCAATAAATATAAACAAAGCATTAAGTGCCACACTATATTATATTTGTGACATTTCATTTAACTGCTTATATACTATTGCAAATGTCTTATCTAGGCTATGCTTAATGTAAAATATGTAAAGTTAATACTTTTTGATACGTACAAGTAAATTTACAACTGTCATTTAGATTATCAGTGGTGAACCTGTGTGTTGACGTTTCTCGGAGATCCCTTGAATTTTTTTTTATTAATATAAGTCCAATATACAGATATTAGTTAAAATTACAATTTAATGTTTGTTGCTGTTGTGACTTTTGCATATATTCGTTATTTTGTAATATCATCATTGGACGTGTTTCACGTGGTGGTATTTTCTTCAATATTACAGTATCGTAAGTTATATTTTAAATATCTATATTAACAATAAAAATGTAAACTGTTACATTGTAGAAATATAAACTCGGCTTTATGTTATTCATTAATATAATGAAACAAATATAATATTCAGTAATTTGATATACATTTTGACATTTTTTTCTTAAATGTAAACCTGTTTCACTGACATCACACTTTTGTGTGAATGAAATAGATCATTTTGAAAGCATTTACATGAAAAAGAGCTTTGATTTTATTTATGTAAATTTTGAAAATTCCACTATGAATGTGTTTGCCTTTTATTCGAAAGCAAATTTTAGAATATCTCTTTAACTGGTTGACATCATTACTGTTTCATATACTTGCATGATTTAAATAACATTGATTAAAACCGAATTTTCTAGTCTTAAAACATCACAAGTTCTCATTTTGATATGAAAGTGTTTGTATGTACAAATAATTTATCTATTTAAAGTTAATATTTTAGATTTCATTGCATATGTGACAGTTTTTAAACTTATAATTATTAAAAAAATTATTTTACTAGACTACATCACACTGAGAAATTGTTATTGAAAAGATTTCAAAGTTATAATTTCTAAACTTGTATCGTTTCAGAACTGACAGTTTCAATAATTTTAATATTAAATCATGTTCGGAAGAACCACATTTGAAGAATGTTTGATAAACATTACGATTTATTATACATATATATGAATGGTGAGTTCTTTTGTATAATTTCTATTCAATTAAACATTTCTTGTTTTGTATAGCAAAGTCGACTGTCATAAATAATATTACTTTTTGTTTGAACATTTGTCTTTTGGTATGCATTTTCCCATTACCAATTTATAAATGATATTTTGGAGTTTTATTAATATTATAAGATAATAATTCAAAGTAAATGGATTTTGAGACACACTTTAGTGGAAATAGTTTATTCTCAAATGTATTTTTGTATCAAAAAGAACTCAACTTGATTGTATTCATACAAATCACAGTAAAGTATATTAATTAAAGTTCATTGTTATTAGACTAGTATCATTTCAAAAGAAATATATGTTCAAAGAGTGAATCATAAACATTACAATTCATTATATATTTATACGAATAGTGATTTCTTTTATAAATATAATCTATTGAATTGAATAGTTGTAATCAATTGTGTGTAATAAAGCTACTGCCATGTTAAATAGTACTTTGTCAACTTCATTTTAAAGTTCATTATTTAATTTGCATTTATGTACTATTACTTTTTCATTACTGCTTGGCAAATGACATTTTCTAATGCAATTTTATTAATATTAATAAAGAATAATTCAACATGAAGAGACTTAAAAAGAAACATTTGAGTGAACATTAAATTCTTTCTAATGTAATTTTATGAAAACGAACTAAATCTGACTTAATTCATATAAATTTTAATAAATGTAATTTAGTATTCTCATTAACTAAAATTCATTCAGTTTTCAATGAATGTAGAGAGCAATTGATGTAAAATGAAAATGTTTCTTAAATATTACTTTCTATATAAATATGAAATATCAAAATGTTTTAAAGTATGATTACACCAACAACTAAATTATATCCACTCCACATAGATCATAAAGATAATTTTATACATTATTGTTTAAGTACATTTTAAAGTTGTTGACTTTATCAACGTTTTGTAAACAATAATTTTCATTGTAATTTTATTATTACAAATATTACATTCAGAACAAAAACATTTTTTTTGTTATATAATTTAAGTTGACTTATCTTATTAAGTTCAATATTACAAGTTTCATATTTATTTTAGAAATCCTTATAAGAAAAAATATTAAAATTTCCATTATCGCATTTGTGTAGTTTTGAACTATCAAGGTTCATGTACAAAGAGAATATTATGATTACCATTTTCATTACACATAGAAATACTAAAAATGTTTTAAACATATTTATATTGAAATTAATGTTTGATTATAATTGTGCAAATATATTTATAAAATTAATGAAATTTAAAATATCTTTGTTTTGTTATTTATCATGATAAATTGATTATTGGTCTCTTTCTTCTTTATATATATATATATATATATATATATATATATATATATATATATATATATATATATATATATATATACCAAATAAATTTTTGTTTTATGGAATTTTTATATATATATATATATAAAGATTACAAAAATTATTGGCATATATGCAGTATATGCAATATTCAATTTCATCAAATCTGTTTTTTTGTTTAGAATTGTAATTGAATCAATTTTTCTCAATTAGAATGCAAACGAAAAACGGAAGCTATTGAGTTAAAGAGAGATGTCTTGTAGACACTAATGCCCCTGGGTCTAGAGTACTTTATAAAATTTCTATTCTATGTGCAATATGTAGTATTCACAAAAAGACTTGTACTTAAATTTTGATAGTATTTGCGAGATTTCTATGTTATCTTAGAAAAAAATCAAAACATTATTGTAACAGAATTGTTTTTATTTATTTAAGTATTCCAAATTGAATATATGTCTGGAAACATATTATGCATAAGAAATGTCCATCTCTAACACATGGTGGAGTTAGTGTCAATGTTAGATTGTGGATGAAAAAATGTGAGGTTGTGAGTTTTTTTTCATTAAATTATCTGTAAAATTTTATTAAAAATATTTGTTCCTTATAGAAGAAATGTATTACTAATGTACAATGTCATTTATTGAAGCAAGGTGCAGGTAAGAAAACGCAATCATGTTTTCTACATTTAAATTTTAATTAAATTGTCATTGCATGTTTAAATGGACATGTGTAATAGATTTAATTTAGAATCTACATTGAAAGTAGTATACAATCTAAGAATTTGAGAGTAAATTGTAATTGAAAGAATGTGAGACTATTAATATAATTAACGACTATATTGAAATGTACAAACAAATACAAATTATACATTTTCACTACCTGATTTTTAGGTATCTAGAACGATTTACAAATAATATTGAAGTGTACTAAAAATCAGAATGTTATTCTTACAACTTTATATCTAGTTTTATAGTATTGTAAATTTTGTTTGCAAACAATTATATTTATGTATCTACTTTTTTTTCCTTTGAAGTACAATGCAAATTGGCATAAACAGTAAAAAAAAATATTTTGTTAATACAGGTACGCTCTGGAAAACCTTACCTTTGCCTGAAAGACGCCATTCATGATTAGCAGAATGTTTCAGTATGACAAAAAAGAGATCGACAAAATGGAAGTAAAGATGTAAGTAAATAAATTATGTATAAAGTTAATGAAGATGAATAAAGTTAATGAAATATAATTGTGTATAAAATGTAGTAAAGACGAATATAAAAGTAACTGTCTTGTAGTAGTTAGTTTTTTAAATGGATCCATTATATGATTTACAAAACAGACACTTCACTGAGAATACAACTGAAATCATCTGCTGCCAATAAGGAGTCAACAAAGAAAGATCAATCAGCTAGCAATGAACAATTTGATCCTCACATCAATCACAGAAAATTGTAAAAGTTTGTAAATGCATTTATAAACATATAGATATTGAAACACAAAGTAAAATTATTTATACATGTATGTGTGTATATATATATATATATATATATATATATATATATATATATATATATATAATGTATGTAACATTCTTTTCACTATGATAGAAACAATTAAATAGAACAAATTC
Source organism: Acanthacorydalis orientalis (assembly GCA_034766995.1). Lineage (NCBI taxonomy): Eukaryota > Metazoa > Arthropoda > Insecta > Megaloptera > Corydalidae > Acanthacorydalis > Acanthacorydalis orientalis. The sequence continues at coordinate 9,596,423 of CM068323.1, read as the reverse complement.
TTCATGTAAATGCATTTAAAAACATTTCTAATTGTTACGGTATCTGACGTACTAGAGGAAGACAGAGAGAACCGTCTCTATGGACGACTGGTTGTGTGGAGAGGAACAGGCAGTCGGTCCTAGGAAGCGGTAGCAGGAAGGCAGTTTGACGTGACGTGCCAAACAAGACATTAATTTGCATTCAATAAAGTGAAGTGACTATTAAAATAATCCATCTTGAAGCACTTATCTTTAAAGATAGTTAATTATAAATTGAAGTCGACAATTTGTCAATTTTTAAACTTTCTAATAACAGTCTGATCGTAGAATGTAGTAATGTAAATTTTGTTTGCAATTTGTAAATGAAGGGCATTTTCTTGGCTTGATAATGAAGTCAATTATTATTAGTAAACTTACTATCAAAATATAAATCTGTGAGATTTTGTCTAAGGACTTCAGTTTTTAATTAATGTATATTGACAAAATTACACAAATATTCTAAATTACATTGATTTTATAAATATGTGCACAAGGTAATTAAAACATTACTTTTACTATAAATGTGTTTAAAACAATTTTAGTATTAATTATGAAATGTGTAACATTTACATATCATTTTCTTTGTACATGGATTTTGGTCAAGATACTTAACCTCTTGTTATTTCCAAGGAGTATTATTTCACAAGTTTAATAATAGCAAGTTTTTCATTTTTTGATGAGGATATCTAGAAAGAATATAAAACTTGTAATATTTAATTTAATAATTAAATTCTTTAAAGCATAGAAAAAAACTATGAACTTGTGTTTTTGTTCTGAGAGTATCACTTTTAATAACAGTAAATAAAATTACAATGAAAATTATAATTTACAAAATTGTTATAATGCCAGCAACATTGAAATGTATTTAAAATTATAACATACACATTCGTCTTCATGAACTAATCATAATTATCCTTATGAAATAAATAAAATCGAGTTGTTTGTATAGTATGCTTTATAAAGCATTTTGATATTTATACTTATATTGAAAGTAATGTTTAAGAGACGTGTTCTTTTTACATAAATTGGTCTCTAAATTTATTAAATCTTGAATGAATATTGATTAATAAATGCCCAATTACAGTTTATTAAGATTTATATGAATGATGTCAAATTTAATTCTTTATGATACAAGTGCACTTGAAATTAACCAATCTTCTATTGGTAATAATATATAAATTCATATCAAATAATGAGTGTTTAAATGAAAAGTAACAGTAATATTCTTCATATCACATTACATTTTGGTACAGACAATCAGTTAAGACTACTTTAATAGAAATTATACTTTAATAAACTTGTCTATTCATATAAATATATAATGAATTGTAATGTTGATTCATTATTCTTTGAACATATTTTTCTCTTGGGATGATTAAATGTTAAATTAATTAAAAATATCAGTTCTGAAATGATATATTTACTAATTATGATAATGGTATGTTTTTAATAACAATATCTCAATGTTGCTTAATAATATATATATATAAATATATATATATATTAATAATTACAATATTTAAGTTTAAAGAATGTCACACTATGCTATGAAATTAAGAACATTTAACTTAATGAGATAAATTTATTTGCATGTTTAAATATCTTGACACCAAAATAAAGATTTGTGATATTTTAGATTAGACTTCTAATATCAGAAATTTTAATTAATACTGACAAAATTAACAAATATTGCATTTATATATAGACAGAGGTAGAGAGCATTAATAATAGAACTTAAGAATAAATTTACAAAAATGAAACAAAGATATTTCAATAACAAATTTTATAAATATTTACACAAGTAAAATTAAAAACTACTTCTAATAAAATATGTGACATTCATAAAATATTTTTCTTGTACGTAGATTATTGTTGGAAATACTTACGTCTGTTATTTTAAACAAATATTATTTCACAAAATAATATTTGATTTGAGAAAATAATTCAGTTTATCATAAAACCAAAATAAGAATTTAGGGGAATTGTTTTGAAAGTATCATTTTTAATAACACAAAAATACAATTAATTATTATGTACAAAATAGTAATGATAATGACAACACTGAAATGTATTAAAACAATAATGTATGTAATTATCTTGAAGATCTATACAGAGCAGATAAAATTGAGTTCTTAATGTAATCATATTTTAAAATATTTCATATTTATAATGAAATTAATGTTTAAAAAATGTCTTAATATGAACTGCTCTGTGAGTTTATAAACTCTGATTAATTTTAATTACTTAATGAACATTAGATTACATTTTATTAAGATATTTATATGAATGAAATCAAGTTTAGTTCTTTTTGGCACAAATGCATTTGAATGTATTCTATTTTCCTTCTAGTATTTCTTTTAAATCTATTCATTTAGAGTCATATTTTATTAATAGAACTGCATTAAAAATGTCATTTACAAAGCAATAATGAAAAAGTAACTACATAAATATATATTTAATAATGAATGTTCAAATGAAAAGTAATAGTGTTTATATGGCAGTAAACTTTGTTGTTAAAACTGATTTAATACAAATTATATTTTAAGAGTCTGACTATTCATATAAATATATAAAAAATTGTAATATTTATGAATAAGTTTTTGAACATATGTTATATTGAATTAGTTGATACTGTCTGTTCTGAAACAATACAAGTTTATCAATTATGATATGTTTTTGATAACAAATTCTTGGTGCACCGTAACATAATAAGATTATTTATTAGCACTTGTGATGTTTTAGAACTGGTAGTTTCGTTTTAGTCAATGTTGATAGAATCAAACGTTAATAATTATATATTAACCGGTAATGCTGTTAATAAGTTAAATATCTTTTGATGTAATAACTGTCAAATTGAATGGCAAGTGTATTTATAGTAGAATTTTCATCGCTTAAAGATCTATATTTATAAAGTCTAGTAGAACTCTTTGTTTTTTAAATGTAAAAGCATTCCAAATTATTTTGACTATTATTTTATTTATTCAGATATGATGTTTCGAGTATAATGTTGATGAAACATGTTTCAATATATAAATTCACATTTGTCTTCATTTAATATCAATAACTATATTTTCAATTAATATAATAACGAATGCATTTAAAATAGGAAACTGTCGAAATGTAATAACTTACATATTGTTACGTTTAAAATATTTATGAATAACATTGAGCCGGGATAAATCTTACTGTATATGCGTTTAAGGTTTTTTATTGTTGTTAATGTGATTCTGTCATATTGATTAAAATCTACTAATTAAAATTATGAATAATTGTATGACAAATTTATGCAAAATTCTCAACAATAGTGAACATTACATTGTAATTGAAATTTGGTATATGTACTATGATTGATATATGTATTGATATATGTATTTTATTACATATTGTTATGTATATAAAAAAAAATACAATAGGTATCGAAGAAATATCTACAACAGGATCATCATCGAATGACCATATATGTAAAGAATCAAATGGATTTCATTGTATGTATTAATTAAATATTATTAACTTCATACGTTTTATAATTAATTAAATATGCCGTAGATAAGGCATTTGCTCTAGTATATAAGTAAGTTACAAGAAATCTGAAACCAATTTTGAAAATGAGTTGTAAATATATTTGGTGGAACGGTAGTACCACTAAATATATCTGCAACCGATTTGAAAATTCGGTCGCAGATATGTTTGGTGGATTGGCAATACCACCAAATATATCTGCGACCGATTTGAAAATTCGGTCGCAGATATGTTTGGTGGATTGGCAATACCACCAAATATATCTGCGACCGATTTCATATTTTAGTCGCAGATATGTTTGGTGGAACGGCAATGCCACCAAATATATCTGCGACCGATGTCATATTTGGGTCGTAGATATGTTTGGTGTATCGGCAATACCACCAAATATATCTGCGACCGATTTGAAAATTTGGTTGCAGATATGTTTGGTGGAACGGCAATGCCATCAAATATATCTGCGATCGATTTGAAAATTCGGTCGCAGATATGTTTGGTGGAACGGCAATGCCACCAAATATATCTGCGACCGAATTTTCAAATCGGCCGCAGATCTATTTGGTGGCATTGCCGTTCCACCAAACATATCTGCGACCAAAATATGAAATCGGTCGCAGATATATTTGGTGGTATTGGCGATCCACCAAACATATCTGCAACCAAATTTTCAAATCGGTCGCAGATACATTTGGTGGTATTGCCCTACCTCAATTTTTTTTTGACATGTCAACAAATATAAGTTAAACATTAAGTGCTAGACTTTAATATATTTGATAGACATTTATTATTTCATGCAACTTACTTATATACTAGAGCAAATGCCTTATCTACGGCATATTTAATTAATATAAAATTTGTAAAGTGAATATTAATTGATACGTACGAGTAATACATTACATATACCGGCACAGATTATCGGTGACGTTTCTGTTTGTTGACGTTTCTCGAAGACCTGTTGAATAATTTTTTTTTTTTTTATACATACATATACATAAGTGTTCAATATACAGATTTGTTTATACTATGTGATTACAATTTAATGTTTGTTGCTGTTGAGAATTTTGTGCATATTATTTTGTATATTATTATCCTTGTGAGTGTTTCACTTAGTCGTATTTTTGTCGAAATTACAGTATCATAAGTTATATTTAAAATATTTATATTAATAATAAAAATGTAAACGTATATATAGTAGAAATATATTATAAACTCTGCTTAATGTCATTCGTTAATATCGTAATGTAGCAAATGTAATATTCAGTAATTTGTTATACACATTTTGACATTTGTTCTACATGTAAACATGTTTCATGAACATTACACTGAGAAATATATTTGTGTAAATGAAATAATTAATCAAATTGTTTTAAAAGCATTTACGTTAAAAAGAGGTTTGTTTAATTTTATCGATGTAATTCTTTAAGCGATGAAAATTCCACTATGAATACGTTTGCTTTTTATTCGAAAGCAAATTTTAGAACGTTGTAACTCTACATCGTTACTGATTTACATATAATTATACTTAGATGATTTGAATAACATTGATTAAAACGGAATTGGCCGGTCCTAAAACATCACAAGTCCTTATTTTGATATGAAAGTATTTGTACATACAAATAATTTATGTAGTTAAGAGATCAATATTCTAAATTTCATTGTACACACGACAGTTTTCAAACTTGTAATTATTTTAATATTGTAATTATTAAAAAAAATATTTTACTAGACTACATCACACTGAGAAATTTTTATTAAAAAGATTTCGTACTTTTAATTTCTAAACTTGTATTGTTTCAGAATTGCCAGTTTCAACAATTTTAATATTAAATCATCTTCAGAAGAACCATATTTGAAGAATGTTAGATAAACATTACAATTTATTATACATTTATGTGAATGGTGAGTTCTTTTGTATTATTTCTATTCAATCAAGTAGTTCTGGTTTTGTATAGCAAAGTCAACTCATAAATGATATTACTTTCATTTGAATATTTGTTTTTTGGTATGTACTTTCTCATTACCAATTTGTAAATGATATTTTTGAATGGAGTTTTATTATAAAAAAATAATTAAAAATGAATGGATTTTAAAAGAGGTACCTTAGTGAAATTAGTTTATTTTCAAATGCATTTTTGTATCAAAAAGAACTCAACTTGATTGCATTCACACAAATCTCAATAAAATGTATTAATTAAAATTCATTAAGTTATTAGAATACTATCATTTCACAACTGACTTAAAGATAAAATCATTTCAAAACAAATATATGTTCGAAGAATGTTTCATAAACATTACAATTCATTATATATTTATAGGAGTAGCGAGTTCTTTTACAAATGTAATCTATCGAATCGAATAGTTTAAATCGATTCAGTGAAACACATATAACAATGTCATTTCATTACTTTTAATTTGAATATTCATTATTCGATACAAATTTATATATTTTCATTATCGCTTAGCAAACGATATTTGTAAACATAGTTTTATTAATATTAATAAAAAGTAATCGGACACGATCGACATCGAGAGAAGTAATCCGATGAAAATAGAATACTTTCAAATGCGTTTGTATCGGAAAGAACTCTATTGATTTTATGTTAATTTTAATAAAATATAATTTTATTAAAATTGCACTAATTCATATAAATTCATTCAAGATGTTTTTATTTCAAAGTTAATTTAAGGTGAAACATTCACGAAAGAAATATATATTCTCAATTTTTTTCATAAATCTGTTCAATATGTATTTATGTATCAATAATTTTTCATTACTGTTTTATAAATGACATTTTCAAATGTACTTTTATTAATATTAATAAAAATATTATCCAAAATGAAATGACTACGGTGTTTATTAATTCATATCATTGTAGACTTAATTATTAGACTAGTTTCATTTCAGAAATTTGGAACAAACGAGAGGTATGCTCTTGAAATTATTCATAAGTATTACATTTTATCAAATGTTTATGTGAATAGTTTGTTTTTTCATATTTAATCTCTGTTAAATCAAATAGTTTTAAAAGAATTTCTGCGACAAAGTTTACTGTAATATAAGTAATGTTACTTTACATTGTAACATTCAGTATCCAATATGAATTTATATACTAACAATTTTTCATTACTGGTTTGTAAATGACATTTTCAAATGCAATCTTATTAAAATATTAAACATTTTTTTTCAAAATGATTGAATTTGAAAATAAAGAAATAGTTATTTGAATGAAAATAAAATGCTATCAAATACATTTGTTTAAAAAAGAACTCGACTTCATTCATATAAAGTTATAATTAGACTAGTATTAATTCTGAATTCAGTGTTTCTGTTAATATAAAATAATCTGAAAAGAAACATACTGTCTCAACATTTTTTATAAATATTACATTCATTAAAAATTTATATGAATAATCAGATTTTTGTATCTAATTTCTGTTATATATTATTGCTTTTTCATTACTGTTTTGCAAATGACATTTTCAAATGTAATTTGATTAATATTAAATATTTTTTTTTAAAAAAATGAAGCAAACTTATTTGAGTGAACATAAAATTCTCTCAAATGCATTTGCTTAAAGAAGAACTCAACTTCATTCATATAAACGTAATAATAATGTAATTTAATTTTTAGTAATTCATATCATTCGAGATATAGTCATTAGACTAGTCTGGTTTCATTTCAGAGAGTCCCAATTAATTTAGAACAAAACCATCTCAAAAGAGAGATCTGTTTTTGTATTCATTTTATTAAATATTTATATGAAGAGTTTGTTTTTATATATATAATTATTGCTAAATTGAAAAGTTTTAAAAGAATCTTTTCAATAAAGTTTACTGTTATTTACTTAAAAATTGAACATTTAGTATTTAATATGTATTTATATACCAATACTTTTTCATTACTGCTTTGTAAATGACATTTTTGAATTAATTTTACTTAATAGAAATAAAAACGATTTGACATTAAAAGATGCGAGAGAAAATAAAATCCATTTGTATTTAAAAAAAAAACAAACTTGACTTCATATAAACTTAGTAAAATGTAATTTATTGTTTTTTTATTAATTAAAATTAATTTGTCTCTAAAATAAGACTGGTATCATTTTTAAAACTGACTGCTTTAACTAATTCAAGATTAAATGATTTCAAAAGAAATGTATATTCAAAGAATGTTTAATAAAAATTACAATTTATTTTATCTGTATATGAATAGTGTCTTTTTTTATAAATATAATCAATTAAATCGAATAGTTTTAATCGATTGTGTGCAATAATGTTTACTGTTATGTTACAAATGTTACTCTGTTAACTTCATTTCAAAGTTCATTATTTAATTTGCATTTCTATTGTATTACTATTTCATTACTGTTTTGCAAATGACATTTTCTAATGCAATTTTATTAATATTAATAAACAATAATTCAACATGAAGAGACTTCAAAAGAAATACTCAAGTGAAAATTACATGTTTTCAAATGCAAATGTATGAAAACAAACTAAATCTGACTCAATTCATATAAATTTTAATAAAATGTAATTTAGTATTCTCATTAACTAAAATTCATTCAAGATTTAATTAAATTAGAGAGCAATTCATGTAAAATGAAAATTTTTCTCAAACGTTACTTTCCATATAAATATGAAATACGAAAATGTTTTAAAATATGACTACACTGAAAAGTAAATCTTATCTACTCCACATAGATCATAAAGATAATTTTATACATTGTTGTTTTAAATACATTTTAAAATTGTTGACTTTACCACTAACATTTTGTAAATAATAATTTTCATTGTAATTTTGTTATTAAAAATGTTACTTTCAGAACAAAAACGAGTTTTTATTTTGGTTAATGATTTGAATTAACTTATCTCGCTATGTTCAGTGTTACAAGTTTTATATTTATTTTGGAAATCCTTATAAGAAAAAATATTAAAATTACCATTTTCGCACTTGTGTAGTTTTGAAGTAACAGGGTCCACGTACAAAGAAAATATTGTGATTACCATATTTCATTACATATAGAAATACTAAAAATGTGTTTTAAACATATTTATATTGAAATTAATGTTTGATTTTACTTGTGCAAATATATTTATAAAATTAATGAAATTTAAAATATCTTTTTTTTTGCTATTTATTACTATAAATTTATTATTGCTCTCTCTCTCTTTGTATATATATATATATATATATATACGTGTGTGTGTGTGTGCTAATATTGTCAATATACATTAATTAAAATTGAAATAATTAGACTGAAAAACTCAGATTTATGTTTTGATACAAAGAGACAATGTGTCATCAGATTGTTATTACAAAAGTTCAAAATAGTTGATTTAATCTGTGAGATTGACAAATTGATAACTTCAATTTGTAATTAATTACAAAAAAGCATATATGTATGTATGTATATATGTATGTATATATATATATATATATATATATATATATATATATATATATATATATATATATATATATAAGAACATGTTTTTAAATGCATTTACATTGAGAAGAATTTGTTCATTTTAATTGTGTAGGACATTGAAAAGAATGTGATATATATATATATATATATATATATATATATATATATTTCTACTTTGTTTCGGTATCTAATAATTTATAAATGCATTTACAGTCACCAATTTTAACATTCAATAATCATAATTCTCTGACTGATGTGAGGATCAAATTATTCGTAGGTGGCTAGTCGGTCTTCTTTGTAGAATTCATGTAGACAGCAGACGATTCCAGATGTATTTCGAATGATCGGTGAGCTGCCTCCCTTGCAAGTTGTTCACGATGGGTAAGATTCATTTGTTTGTAACCTAGCTACTAACAGACAGTTACTTTTATATTCATCTTTATTAATTTCATACATTGTATATAATTCACTTATTAACTTACACATTCGAAGCACTGCCTTGAATCTCATTCCGATATTAAACCGGAACATTTTGCTAATTATAAACATCGTTCAAAGTGGTGAAAGTGATGTCTTTTTGCCAGCTGAGAATTATCGACCGCAGTGCATACTACAGTACATTGTTTCGATACAATGTATTTTTTTTTTTATTGCTTTTGTCGATTTGCATTTTATTTGATACTGAAAAGTAAATAAACATGTAAATACAAGTTTTATTTTACTTCTGCATAATTGTTTACAACGAAAATGAACAATGTTACAGAACTACGCACAAATTTGTAAAAATAGTATTTAGATTTCTAACGTACTTTTAGTATTGAATTTATTATGAACTGTAAACAATTCAAGACTTAAAAATCAGATATCGAAAGTGTTTCTTATGATTTGTACTGTATTTGAATGCAATCATATTACACATTCATTATTAACTATATTAAAAATCATACATTAATCAAAAGATAATTTACTACCGAAATCTTATATTAAATAATATGTAATATAATCAACAATGTTTGAAAATTAAATCTATTATAGTAGCGTCCATTTTAACATTAAGAACTGCCTGTACTTAAATAATATTTCAAAGTAGAAAAATTGTTTATATCAGTTTTTTTTTAACTATACCTTGGTTCAATATATAATATTATTTATTGATGATATATTTCTTTTATATGAAACAATTTTTTTTTCAAATGAACTTAACGGATATTTCAACAATTGCACTACGACGCTACGCACCACAGATAAAGTAGGTCCACTTTCACTATCTCTACAATACCTTCGCCGCACATTGTGGGATGACATTTCTTCGGCGGAATATAAATTTTAACAGAAATATCTTCGGAATTGAATATTAAAATAAAACGTTATAATAATATTTACGTTAATTTCATTTTTCTAATTGAATATAGAAATCGCGCGAAAATCACCAAAATTTAAATAAACATCTTTTTGTGAAAGTTAATTTCCCAAACAATAGAAATTCAATGTGTACTAGGATAACAACTACACGTAGTGGCGTTTACTACATCTATCTGCGTCTTACTCCATAGCATCTATTATTCGTTTACACTCTAATTGAGAACTGTATTTATTTATAATTATGAAAAAATAACAGTTCTCTAACGAGTTGAAATTTGAATGCACACAATTTTAAATTATATTTACCAAAAATATTTCTATTCCTCAATAACTCACGTGTGATAATAATAATGCAACCAATTTTTTTTAAAAAAACCTTGTATATATATATATATGTATATATATATATGTATATATATATATGTATATGTATATATATATGTATATATATATATATATATATGTATATATATATATATATATATATATATATATATATATATATATATATATTCACCGAAAAAATATACAGATTCTTTCGTTTTCGTACTTATTACTGTAGAGTATTTGTCATTTTTTAAAAAAGAAAATGAATAATAACATGAAATGATTGTTGTTCATAGTAAATTGTTGTAAATTATCTTAAATTTAATGAAATTATCAAATATCCAAATTGCTTAAAATCTGGTAATTAATTCATACTGGTCGATGCGTATTTTAATATTCTATATCATATCTTACACAAAATTAATATCGGTCCATAATAAATACTGAAAATATCAAAAGAACCGTAAAAAATCCGCAAAAAAGCACGTTTTTCTTTCTTAAAATACCCAAATTGTTATAAAAATGGCAATTAATTCATACTGGTGATCCGTATTTTAATATTCTATATCGTATTTTACACAAAATTTCATCGGTCCATAATAAATATCGAAAATATCAAAAAAAAGGCAAAAGTATAAGTTTTTCCTTCCTAAGAAATGTTTCAGAATAACAAAAACGAGTACGACAAAATGGAAGTAAAGATATAAGTAAATAAATTATGTGCAAAATTAATGAAAATGAGTAAATTTATAAAATTTAGTTCTGTATAAAATTTGATATATTCTGTATAAGATTTGAATATAAAAGTGACTGTTTTGTAGGGTTGTTCATAAATTACAACAGTTTGTAAATGAATTTATAAACAAGTGGATATCGAAACACAAAGTGAAATTTATACATATATATATACATATATATATATATATATATATATATATATATATATATATATATATATATATATATATATATATATAGATAGAGAGAGCATTCTTTTCAGTAATGATCTAAACAATTAAAAAGGACAAATTCTTCTTAATCTAAATGAATTTAAAAACATTTTTTATCCTTAAAGATAGTTATTTATAAATTGAAGTTAACAATTTGTCAATTTTTGAACTTTTTAATAACAGCCTGATTCTATAATATAGTAATGTATTTTTTTTGCAATTTTTAAATGATGCTCAATTTCTGGGCTGGTTAATGAAATCAATTATTGTTTGTAAACTTACTATCAAAATATGAATCTGTGAGATTTTGGGATTAAGGACTTCAGTTTTCAATTAATGTGTATTCACAAAATGACACAAATATTACAAATTACGTTGATTTTATAAATATGTGCGCAAGTTAATTCAAACATTACTTTTACTATAAATTTGTTTCAAACAATTTTAGTATTAATTGTGAAATGTACATAATATTTTCTTTGTACATGGGTTTTGTTCGAGATACTTAACCTTGTTATTTCAAATGAATATTATTTCACGAATTTAATAATATTTTTTTTCATTTTTTGATAAAGATTTTTAGAATGTATATAAAACAAGTAATGTGAATTCAATAATTCATTTCTTTAAAGCATAGAAAAAACTATGAACTTGTGATTTGTTTTAAGAGTATATAATAATAACAGAAAATGAAATTACAATCGAAATTATAATTTATAAAATTATAATAAGGCCAGCATCTTTGTAATGTATTTAAAATAATATATATATATATATATATATATATATATATATAATATAGTTTATATATATATATATATATATAAACTAATTATAATTATCCTTATGGAATGGAAAAAATTGAGGTCGTTGTATAGTATGCTTTAAAGCATTTTGTCTCATTGTCAAGAAAAACTCAGATCGATTGATAATGGCCTACGTGATTTTCAGATCGATGGTGTAGGCACCTCGGTACATTATAGAAACGATGATGGACGGTTGGCCTCGTATTGTCGCAAAAATATGTTATATCTAGATCACCACTCTCCGTACAGTCTTATTGAACTGTGACGATTTATAAATGATTATAGGAGCGTAAAATGTCATCGTATATATCCAGTATATCAATAGAACAGGGACGAATTACTTTCATTGTTTACCGGTTAGTCGCATAAAACACCGTTACATTTCCACTTACAGTGTATTCGAGTCCGATAATCGTCGGCATAAGTCCGGCGCGCGGCGGTGAAACGAACTGCCGGCCGACGAAATCGCGCGGTCTTACGCACACACGATTGATCTAGTTGCGCCGAAAAGAACATTTCTAATGAGGTAAAATTACTTATACGCGGATCTACGGACCAGCTCACTTCCGATGCGGCGAAAAAATTGCCAAAAATGCGAACAATTATTTTTTTGCAAATAATTATATTTTCAAAAATTGACGGTTTTTGCATTGCGAAGCAATACTAGACACCCATTTAAACTCTGAATCGGTTTCAGTACATCGGTATCGCGTGCGGTGCCGGAACAATCGCGTCTGCAATTTCGAACTGACGTCACTGGAAATGTGAAATTATCGTAAATCGACCCTTTTTGTTGTGCGATGCGATACTAGACGTCTATTTGAATACCGAACCGGTGTCAGTTTGTCAATTGAGCGTACAGGGTCGGAGAAATAGGGCCCGAATTTTCTGATTGGCCCATTTTGCAGGCCAGTTCGAATACATTTTAGAGGCCGGTGTCACTTTTAAACACTAGTACGTGGATCTACAAACCGATCCGATTCCAATGCGATAAGAAAATCGCCAAAAATACGAAAAAAAAATTTTTGCAAAAATTTTTTTCTTGCAAATCGATAGTTTTTGTGCTGCAAAGCGATACTAGGCGTCCGTCGAATCTCCGAACCTGTTCCAGTTCATCGGTAGCATACGTGGTACCCTAGTAATCGCGTCTGCAAATTCGCTGTGACGTCACTGAAAATGTGGTAATTTCGCAAATCGGCGATTTTGGTTGTGCGATGCGATACTACACGCCCATTTGAACACTGGATCGGTGTCGGTTTGTCAATTAGGCGTACAGGGTCGGAGCAATACGGTTCGAAAATTTGCGACCCGCCCACTTCGCGGGCCGATTCAAATACCTTCTAGGTTCCGATTTCACTTTTAAACGCCAGGACGTATATCTACGGACCGCCCCGCTTGCGATGCGCCAAAAAACTCGAAAAAAATTTCCTCAAATTCACGTACCCCTACCTTTGATCACGATTTTGGAAAGCGAAATTTTTTTCGCAAATCTGCAATTTTTTCGCCGCAGATGGAAACTAGACGTCCGTCTGAACTACGAATAGCTTTCGGTTTCTCGATAGCACGCGTAACGCCGGAGTAATGGCGCCTGAAAGAGTTTGCGGGTCCGAAAATTCGCCTATTTTCGCATTTTTCGCACACTTCCCACCGTTAAATTTGCTTCCAAATGCGAAAACTAGGTGCGCCGGATCCGTCCGCTACCGATCCGCTAAAAAAAACATCGAAAAGTCGAAGTTGAAAAATTTGCAATTTCGCAAATCAGAGCATTTTTCGATGCTTGTTTATGGAGATGATGGTGGAGGCGCAACGATTTGATGGTGGAGGCGCACAATGTATTAACGTGCTCGGCGGGCGTTTTCCTTTTGGAAATCGCTTATTTCGACGGTGTCACACGATTCTAGACGTCTACACGGACTGTATACCAGTGCCGGTGTGCGGCCCGCACAGGCCCGCTGTACCAGGCCCGAGAAAATGTGGAAATAGAAAAAATTACAAATCGAAAATTTTTTCGACGCGATGCGATGTTGCACATCCGTCGGACCTTCGAACCGACGTCGCTTCCTCGCTCATATGTACAGGGCCGGCACAGAGGTCCGAAAACCAATCGAAGACGGGAATATCATTCGTCATTTCTAGACGTTTATGGGGATCGGTGTTAACTTTTATCACGTAATTATACATTTCCGAGGCCTTCTCACTTCCAACCCGCAAAAAAAATTGCAAAAAAATAGTTGTATTGTGCATGTACGTGTGTGTGTATGTATGATTTTTTTCAAATTGTTTGTCTTACAAATCGATGAATCTGGTGGTATAGAGCGAATGTATAGCCTCGCTTACAATAGCATTACATGTAATGGCATACTTAAAAAAAAAATTCTAAAAGAATAAAATCTAACCTAAACTAATGTCTCTAATTTTAATTTACAGTTATCTCTACAGTACCACGACCAAACGGACTCTACATAAAGCAGTACATTAATTGATATTTAAATATTAATGATATTTATTAATTATATTAATTTATATTTTTATAATTTTATGTTTTATAAAAGTGTATTTAATGTAAAGAGGATATAAATAAATAAAGTTTTTAAACTAAATTTTAAATGATTTTTTTATTTATTTTAAACACGAACATAAAATAATTTAATAATTATTTACATTGTAATTAATCAATTTTTATATTTAACAATCCCTATATAATATAATAGATTGAAATTTAATATGTGAAATTAAATTTGAAATAAAAATATTTTAATTAATTATTTAACATACAAATACATACATTATATATATATATAAAGTGCATACATATAAAATACATACATTATATATATATACATACATTATATATATACACAGTGTGTTTAATATGCAAATAAAAATCTATATTCTATATCAGTATAAAAAACATCTCATTCATTAATTCTTCTTAACGATGCTTCGCCAAATGGACGGCTAAACATTGATTAGACGACTACGAACGTACTCCTGATATACAGTAAAGAATGTGTATCATATATTAATATGTACAAAACACAACATTGATTCTACTTGCTGTACTGTGACGTATTCGTAGACTACCATTCTTCTAATTAAACTTGACGCCGGCGCTTAACAGTATATCAATTGAGATCAGAGGTGGATGAAACTAGCCTCTGATACGGACATCGGGCTGTTACTACGGCTCTGCGTGTGCGATATAGGAACAGACGCAAGTTCGCGAATCCAACAGGCGCCTATATTCACTCTGTATTTGGAAAAAATCATACATACATACAGACGTACACGCACAATACAAATGTTTTTTTGCATTTTTTTTTGCGGATCCTAAGTGAGAAGGCCTCGGACAATAAAAGTTAACGCCGACGCTCATAAACGTCTAAAAATGACGAATGATATTCCCGTCTTCGATTGGTTTTGGGGCCTCTGTGCCGGCCCTGTACATGTGAGCGAGGAAGCGACGTCGGTTCGAAGGTCCGACGGATGTGCAACATCGCATCGCGTCGAAAAAAATTTCGATTTGTAATTTTTTCTATTTCCAAATTTTCTCGGGCCTGGTACAGCGGGCCTGTGCGGGCCGCACACCGGCACTGGTATACAGTCCGTGTAGACGTCTAGAATCGTGTGACACCGTCGAAATAAGCGATTTCCAAAAGGAAAACGCCCGCCGAGCACGTTAATACATTGTGCGCCTCCACCATCAAATCGTTGCGCCTCCACCATCATCTCCATAAACAAGCATCGAAAAATGCTCTGATTTGCAAAATTGCAAATTTTTCAACTCCGACTTTTCGATGTTTTTTTCAGCGGATCGGGAGCGGACGGATCCGGCGCACCTAGTTTTCGCATTTGGAAGCAAATTTAACGGTGGGAAGTGTGCGAAAAATGCGAAAAAAGACGTTTTTGCGGACCCGCAAACTCTTTCAGACGCTGTAACTCCGGCGTTACGCGTGCTATCGAGAAACCGAAAGCTATTCATAGTTCAGACGGACGTCTAGTTTTCATCTGCGGCGAAAAAATTGCAGATTTGCGAAAAATATTTCGCATCCGAAAATCGTGATCAAAGGTAGGGGTACGTGAATTTGAGGAAATTTTTTTCGAGTTTTTTGGCGCATCGCAAGCGGGGCGGTCCGTAGATACACGTCCTGGTGTTTAAAAGTGAAATCGGAACCTAGAAGGTATTTGAATCGGCCCTCGAAGTGGGCGGGTCGCAAATTTTCGGACCGTATTGCTCCGGCCCTGTACGCCTAATTGATAAACTGACACCAATTCAGGATTCAAATGGACGTTCCCTATCGCATCGCACAACAAAAATTGTCCATTTGCGCAATTTCCACATTTTCAGTGACGTCAGAGCAAATTTGCAGATGCGATTTCTCGGGAACCACACATGCTACCGATGAACTGGAACCGGTTCGGAGTTCCGACGGACGTCTAGTATCGCTTTGGAGTACAAAAACTATCTATTTGCAAAAAATAATTTTTTGCAAAAAATTTTTTTTCACGTTTTTGGCGATTTTTTCGCCTCATCGGAAGCGGGTCGGTCCATAGGCCCACGTACAAGTGATTTTGCCTCAATAGAAATGTTCTCTTCAGCACAAATACGTCAAACGTGCGATTTCGTCGGCCGGCAGTTCGTTTCACGACCGCGCGCCGAACCGGTTCCGTCGATTATCGGACTCGAATATATTGTTGTATTTTTTTTCAATTACTATCATGTAAACAATGAATATCTTCAGCGGATTTATCACCGCATCGGATTCAGAACAATACGTATACTTGTACGGGCGTAGGACCGTTGTGCCGGCCCTGAACGCGCAGATGGTTAACCGACACCGGTTCACAATTCCTCTAGGCCCGTACATTCGCTCCGTACCGCCAGATTCGTCGATTTGCAACACTCAAACAATTTGAAAAAATCATACACACATACACTCATAATACGAATGTTTTTTTGCAATTTTTTGGCGGATTGAAAGTCAGAATGCGTCGGACATTTGCAATTACGTGATAATAGTTGGCGCCGGCACTTACATACGTCTAGAAACGTCATAGGAAATTCCCTTCGTCGACTGATTTTCGGGCCTCTGTGCCGGGCCTGTACATGTGAGCGAGGAAGCGACGTCGGTACGAAAGTACGACGGATGTCTGAAAACGCATCGCGTCGAAAAAATTTCCGATTTGTAATTTTTTCGTCTATAAAAAAAATATCTCGGGCCTGTTGTACCGGGCTTGTGCGGGCCACACACCGACCCTGGCATACAGTCCGTGTAGACGTCAAGAATCATGTGACACCGTCGAAACAAGCGATTTCCGAAAGGAAAACGCCCGCCGAGCACGTTAATACATTGTGCGCCTCCACCATCAAATCGTTGCGCCTCCACCATCATCTCCATAAACAAGCATCGAAAAATGCTCTGATTTGCGAAATTGCAAATTTTTCAACTTCGACTTTTCGATGTTTTTTTTAGCGGATCGGTAGCGGACGGATCCGGCGCACCTAGTTTTCGCATTTGGAAGCAAATTTAACGGTGGGAAGTGTGCGAAAAATGCGAAAATAGGCGAATTTTCGGACCCGCAAACTCTTTCAGGCGCCATTACTCCGGCGTTACGCGTGCTATCGAGAAACCGAAAGCTATTCGTAGTTCAGACGGACGTCTAGTTTCCATCTGCGGCGAAAAAATTGCAGATTTGCGAAAAAAATTTCGCTTTCCAAAATCGTGATCAAAGGTAGGGGTACGTGAATTTGAGGAAATTTTTTTCGAGTTTTTTCGCGCATCGCATGCGGGGCGGTCCGTAGATACACGCCCTGGTGTTTAAAAGTGAAATCGGAACCTAGAAGGTATTTGAATCGGCCCTCGAAGTGGCCGGGCCACAAATTTTCGGACCGTATTGCTCCGGCCCTGTACGCCTAATTGACAAACCGACACCGATTCAGGGTTCAAATGGACGTTCCCTATCGCATCGCACAACAAAAATTGTCCATTTGCGCAATTTCCACATTTTCAGTGACGTCAGAGCAAATTTGCAGATGCGATTTCTCGGGAACCACACATGCTACCGATGAACTGGAACCGGTTCGGAGTTCCGACGGACGTCTAGTATCGCTTTGGAGTACAAAAACTATCTATTTGCAAAAAATAATTTTTTGCAAAAAATTTTTTTTCACGTTTTTGGCGATTTTTTCGCCTCATCGGAAGCGGGTCGGTCCATAGGCCCATGTACAAGTGATTTTGCCTCAATAGAAATGTTCACTTCGGCACAAATACGTCTAACGTGCGATTTCGTCGGCCGGCAGTTCGTTTCACGACCGCGCGCCGAACCGGTTCCGTCGATTATCGGACTCGAATATACTGTTGTATTTTTTTCAATGACTATCATGTAAACAATGAAACTGGCTCGTCCCTGTTCGACTGATATACTGGATACATACGATGACAATTTGCAACCGTTTAACCATTAATAAACTGTGGCAGTTCAATAAGACTGTGAGGAGAAGTGGCGATCCAGATATAAAATATTTTTGCAACAATACGAAGCCCGTCCACCATCGTTTCTATAATGCATCGAGGCGCCTACACCATCGGTCTGAAAATCACGCCGGGTCATTCTCGATCGATCTGAGTTTTTTCTTGACACTGCTTCGCCAAATGGACCGTTAATAATTAATTCAACGACTATGGACGGTCTACTGATGTAAAAACATTAAAATATGTTAATTATTTATTTGCGTACAATAAATAAGATTTTGATTCATGCTATCCGCTCGTCTGCGAATATCTCCAGCGGATTCAGAACGATAAGTAGATTCGTACGGGCGTGGGGCCGTTGTGCCGGCCCTGAACGCGGAGATGGATGACAGACGCCGGATCGCAATTCCATTGCACCCGTACATTCGCTCTGTACCGCCAGATTTGTCGATTTGTAAGATTCAAACAATTATGAAAAAACATACACGCCTACACGCATAATACAAATGTTTTTTGCATTTTTTTGGCGGATTGAAAGTGAGACCGGGCCGGACATTTGTAATTACGCGATAAAAGTTGGCGCCGGGTGTTATAAACGCCTAGAAACGACATAGGAAATTACGGTCTTCGACTGATTTTTGGGCCCCTGTGCCGGCCCTGTAGATGCGAGCGAAAAAGCAACGTCGGTTCGAAGGTTGGACGGGCGTCTAATATCGCACCGCATCGAAAAAATAACCGATTTGTATTTTTTTCGTCTATTTACACATTTTCTCGGGCCTGCTGCACCGGGCCTGTGCGGGCCGCACACTGACACTTCCGTACAGTCCGTGTAGACGTCTAGAATCACGCGAAACAAGCGATTTCCGAAAGGAAAACGCCCGCTGAGCACATTAATACATTATGCGCCTCCACCATCAAATCTACGGACAAATATCGAGAAATGCCACGCCCTGACTTCTGACTTGCGAAATTGCAAATTTCTGCACATCGACTTTTCGATGTTTTTTTCAGCGCATCGGGAGCGGACGGATCCGGCGCACCTAGTTTTCGCATTTGGAAGCAAATTTAACGGTCGGAAGTGTGCGAAAAATGCGAAAATAGGCGAATTTTCGGACCCGCAAACTCTTTCAGGCGCCATTACTCCGGCGTTACACGTGCTATCGAGAAACCGAAAGCTATTCGTAGTTCAGACGGACATCTAGTTTCCATCTGCGGCGAAAAAATTGCAGATTTGCGAAAAATATTTCGCATCCGAAAATCGTGATCAAAGGTAGGGGTACGTGAATTTGAGGAAATTTTTTTCGACTTTTTTCGCGCATCGCAAGCGGAGCGGTCCGTAGATACACGTCATGGTGTTTAAAAGTGAAATCGGAACCTAAAAGGTATTTGAATCGGCCCCCAAAGTGGGCGGGTCGCAAATTTTCGGACCATATTACTCCGGCCCTGTACGGCTAATTGACAAACCGATGTCGATTTAGTGTTCAAATGGGCGTGTAGTATCGCATCGCACAACAAAAATCGCCGATTTGCGAAATTACCACATTTTCAGTGACGTCAGAGCTAATTTGCAGACGCGATTGCTCGGGAACCACGCATGCTACCGATGAACTGGAACGAGTTTGGAGATTCGACAGACGTATAGTATCGCTTTGCAGCACAAAAACTATCGATTTTCAACAAAAAATTTTGTGCAAAAATTTTTTTTATCGCATTTTTGGCGATTTTCTTATCGCATCGTAATCGGATCGGTTTGTAGATCCACGTACTAGTGTTTAAAAGTGACACCGGCCTCTAAAATGTATTCGAACCGGCCTGCAAAGTGGGCCAATCTGAAAATTCGGGCCCTATTTCTCCGACCCTGTACGCTCAATGGACAAACCGTGTACGCTCAATGGACAAACCGACCTACGTACTAGTGTTTAAAAGTAACACCGGCCTTTAAAACGTATTTGAATCGGCCTGTATAATGGGCCAGTCACAAAATTCGGGCCCTATTTCTCCGACCCTGTACGCTAAATTGACAAAGTGATACCGGTTCGGTATTCAAATAGACGTCTAGTATCGCATCGCACAACAAAAATGGTCGATTTACGATAATTTCACATTTCCAGTGACGTCAGTGCGAAATTGCAAACGCGATTGTTCCGGCACCGCACGCGATACCGATGTACTGAAACCGATTCAGAGTTTAAATGGGTATCTAGTATCGCTTCGCAATGCAAAAACTGTCAATTTAAAAATATAATTATTATATATATATATATATATATATATATACATGATGACATTTTGCACTCGTGTATTGATTTATAAACTGTCGCAGTTTAATGAGACTGTGAGGAGAGTGGAGAGCTAGATATAAAATATTTTTGCGACAACACGAAGCCAACCGTCCATCATAGTTTCTATAATGTACCAGGGTGCCTACACCATCGGTCTGAAAATCACGCTGATCATTAACGATCGATTTAAGTTTTTTCTTGACATTGCTTTGCCAAATGGACCGTTAAACATTAACTCAACGACTATGAACGGTCTACTAATGTAAAAACAATAAAATATGTCTATTATTTATTTGTGTACAATACATAAGATTGATTCATACTGACACATCATTAGACGACAGAGATGGCTGGAGCCAGTCTTTGATGTACTAATTGTTTATTGCGATATTTTTGTTGGAATCGGAAACGTGCCTACTCGTACAATTGCGATTCATCGTTGGAACTTTGCGCTAGCGCCTAAAAATGTCACAAAACTACGATCAAAGCAAACAGCTCCTAACTGGTTTTCGGGCCGCCGTCCCGGCCCTGTGTGTTGAAGCGCGGAACGCCACTAATCCACTGTAGTGATTGATAGCCGCTATTGTCCTACACAGCCAAAATCGTCGTCGCTTTCAAAAATAATTTTGGCTAAAAAAACAATCTAATAAAAAAAATTCCTGTTTTTTTTCGCAAATTTTTCGGCGTATCGCAAGCGTGATATTCCTTAAACATACGTATGTTAAATTTTCGGTTGTTTTAATGTGCGTGAAACGGTATCAGAAGCGATCAACGATAGCTTGTGCTTCGGGCCTTTGTTCCGGCCCTGCACGCGCGACCGAATAACCGACACCGGTCCGCAGTTCCACTAGACATATACATTCGCTCTGTACTGCCAGATTCATCAATTTTCAAGACTCAAACAATTTGGAAAAACCATACACATCTACACGTGTAATACAAATGTTTTTCGCAATTTGTTGGGCGGATTGGAAGTGAGAAGGCCTCGGAAATTTATAATTACGTGATAAAAGTTAACACCGATCCCCATAAACGTCTAGAAATGACGAATGAAATTCCCGTCTTCGATTGGTTTTCGGGCCTCTGCGCCGGCCCTGTACATGTGAGCGAGGAAGCGACGTCGTTTCGAAGCTCTGACGGATGTCTAATATCGCATCACGTCGAAAAAGTTTCCGATTTACAATTTTTTCATCTATTTACAAATTTTCTCGGGCCTGCTGCACCGGGCCTGTGCGGGCCGCACACCGACCCTGACATACAGTCCGTGTAGACGTCAAGAATCATATGACACCGTCGAAACAAGCGATTTCCATAAGGAAAAGTCTCACCGATCACATTAACATTTTATGCGCCTCCACCATCAAAATCTACGGACAAATATCGAGAAATGCCACGCCCTGACTTCTGACTTGCGAAATTGCAAATTTCTGCACATCGACTTTTCGATGTTTTTTTCAGCGCATCGGGAACGAACGGACCCGGCGCACCTAATTTCCGCATTTGGAAGCAAATGTAACGGTGGGAAGTGTGCGAAAAATGCGAAAAAAGACGTTTTTGCGGACCCGCAAACTCTTTCAGACGCTGTAACTCCGGCGTTACGCGTGCTATCGAGAAACCGCAAACTATTCATAGTTTAGACGGACGTCTAGTTTGCATCTGCGGCGAAAAAGATACAGATTTGCGAAAAATATTTCGCATCCGAAAATCGTGATCAAAGGTAGGGGTACGTGAATTTGAGGAAATTTTTTTCGAGTTTTTTCGCGAATCGCAAGCGGGGCGGTCCGTAGACACACGTCCTGGTGTTTAAAAGTGAAATCGGAACCTAGAAGGTATTTGAATCGGCCCTCGAAGTGGCCGGGCCGCAAATTTTCGGACCGTATTGCTCCGACCCTGTACGCCTAATTGACATACCATCACCGATTCAGTGTTCAAATGGACGACTAGTATCGCATCGCACAACAAAAATGGCCGATTTGCGAAATTACCACATTTTCAGTGACGTCAGAGCGAATTTGCTGACGCGATTGCTGGGGAACCACGCATGCTACCGATGAACTGGAACCGGTTCAGAGTTCCGACGGACGTCTAGTATCGCTTTGCAGCACAACAACTATCGATTTGTAAAAAATAATTTTTTGCAAAAAATTTTTTTTCGCGGTTTTGGCGATTTTTTCGCCGCATCTGAAGCGGGTCAGTTTGTAGACCTACGTACTAGTGTTTAAAAGTAACACCGGCCTTTAAAACGTATTTGAATCGGCCTGTATAATGGGCCAGTCACAAAATTCGGGCCCTATTTCTCCGACCCTGTACGCTAAATTGACAAAGTGATACCGGTTCAGTATTCAAATAGACGTCTAGTATCGCATCGCATAGCAAAAATGGACGATTTACGCAAAATTTTACATTTCCAGTGACGTCGTGCGAAATTGCAAACGCGATTGTTCCGGCACCGCACGCGTTACCGATGTACTGAAACTGTTTCAGAGTTTAAATGGGTGTCTAGTATCGCTTCGCAATACAAAAACCGTTAATTTGCAATAATTAATTTTTGCAAAAAAATAATTGTTTGCGTTTTTGGCGATTTTTTCGCCGCATCGGAAGCTAACTGGTCCGTAGATCTATGTATAAGTAATTTTACCTTAATAGAAATGTCCTCTTCGGCGCAAGTAGATCAATCGTATGTGCGTACGACCGGGCGATTTCGTCGGCCGGCAGTTCGTTTAACCGCCGCGCGCCGGACCGATTCCGTCGATTATCGGACTCGAACACACTGTAAGTGGAAATGTAATGGTGTTTTATGGGACTACCATGTAAACACAATGAAAGTGATTCGTCCCTGTTCGAATGATATACTAGATATATACAATGTCATTTTGCACCCGTTTAATTATTAATAAACTGTCACAGTTCAATGAGACTATGAGGAGAATAGAGATCTAGTTATAACATATTTTTGCACCAATACAAAGCCAACCGTCCACCATCGTTTCTACAATGCACCGAGGCGCCTACACCATCGGTATGAAAATCACGCCGGGTCATTATCAATCGACTTGAGTTTTTTCTTGACACTGCTTCGCCAAATGGACCGTTAATAATTAATTCAACGACTATGGATGGTCTACTGATGTAAAAACATTAAAATATATTTATTGTTTGTTTGCGTACAATACATAAGATTGATTCATTCTATCCGCTCGTTTCCGAATTGTTCCAGCAGATTTATCACCGAATCGGATTCATAACGACACGTAGACTTCTATTCGTGCGAATAAACTTATCGACGACCCCTAAAGACACTTCACCCGAAGTCATATGTGGCCGGAGCCAGCCTATGATACGGTGACGGGGCTATTGTTACGGTCCTGTCGGAGTCAGCCTGTGTTACGGATGTCGGACCGTTACTACGTCTCTGAGCGTGCGATATAAGAACAGACGCAGGTTCGCGTATCGATAGACGTTTAAATTCGCCATGTACCGTTGAATTCGTTGATTTGGGAAAATCAAAACATTTCAAAAAAATATCTCGCGTTCTTTCGCGATTTTTTTACCGCATACACGTCGGGGCAGTCCATGGACAACCGTTTCGTCTATTAAGTTTATCTCCGATGCTTAAATGCGTTAGAAACGGCGTCAGAAGCGATCAGTGACAGTCTGTAATACGGGCGTGGGGCCGTTGTGCCGGCCCTGAACGCGCAGATGGATAACCAATGCCAGTTTGCAGTTCCACTAGGCCCGTACATTCGCTTTGTACCACCAGATTCATCGATTTGCAAGACTCAAATAAGTAGGAAAAAAACATACATACATACACACTTACACGTATGATATAAATGTTTTTTGCAATTTTTTTGGCGAATTGGAAATGAGAATGCGTCGGACATTTGTAATTATGTGATAATAGTTGGCGCCGGCACATATATACGTCTAGAAACGTCATAGGAAATTCCGATCGTCGACTGGTTTTCGGGCCCCTGTGCCGGCCCTGTACATGTGATTGAGGAAGCGACGTCGGTACGAAAGTCCGACGGACGTTTGAAATCGCATCGCGTCGAAAAAATTTCCGATTTGTAATTTTTTCGTCCATAAAAAAAATTTCTCGGGCCTGTTGTACCGGCCCTGTGCGAGCCACACACCGACCCTGACATACAGTCCGTGTTGACGTCAAGAATCATATGACACCGTCGAAACAAGCGATTTCCATAAGGAAAAGTCTCGCCGATCACATTAACATTTTATGCGCCTCCACCATCAAAATCTACGGACAAATATCGAGAAATGCCACGCCCTGACTTCTGACTTGCGAAATTGCACATTTCTGCACATCGACTTTTCGATGTTTTTTTCAGCGCATCGGGAGTGGACGGATCCGGCGCACCTAGTTTCCGCATTTGGAAGCAAATTTAACGGTGGGAAGTGTGCGAAAAAATCAAAAAAGACGATTTTGGATACGTGAATTTGAGAAAAAATTTTCCGAGTTTTTTGGCGCATCGCAAGCGGGGCAGTCTGTAGATACACGTCCTGGTGTTTAAAAGTGAAATCGGAACCTAGAAGGTATTCGTCGATTATCGGACTCGAATATATTGTTGTATTTTTTTCAATGACTATCATGTAAACAATGAATATCTTCAGCGGATTTATCACCGCATCGGATTCAGAACGACACGTAGACTCGTACGGGCGTAGGACCGTTGTGCCGGCCCTGAACGCGCAGATGGATCACCGACATCGGTCCGCAATTCCTCTAGGCCCGTACATTCGCTCCGTACCGCCAAATTCGTCGATTTGCAAGACTCAAACAATTTGGAAAAAACATACCCACGCCTACACGCATAATACAAATGTTTTTTGCAATTTTTGGCGAATTGGAAGTGAGAAGGCGTCGGACATTTGTATTTACGCGATAAAAGTTGGCGCCGGCTCTTACAAACGTCTAGAAACGACATAGGAAATTCCGTTCGTCGACAGATTTTCGAGCCCCTGTGTCGGCCCTGTACATGTGAGCGAGAAAGCGACGTCGGTTCGAAGGTCGGACGGGCGTCTAATATCGCACCGCATCGAAAAAATCACCGATTTGTATTTTTTTCGTCTATTTACAAATTTTCTCGGGCCTGCTGCACCGGGCCTGTGCGGGCCGCACACCGACACTTCCGTACAGTCCGTGTAGACGTCTAGAATCACGCGAAACAAGCGATTTCCGAAAGGAAAACGCCCGCCGAGCACATTAATACTTTATGCGCCTCCACCATCAAATCTACGGACAAATATCGAGAAATGCCACGCCCTGACGTCTGACTTGCGAAATTGCAAATTTCTGCACATCGACTTTTCGATGTTTTTTTCAGCGCATCGGGAACGAACGGACCCGGCGCACCTAGTTTCCGCATTTGGAAGCAAATTTAACGGTGGGAAGTGTGCGAAAAATGCGAAAAAAGACGTTTTTGCGGACCCGCAAACTCTTTCAGACGCTGTAACTCCGGCGTTACGCGTGCTATCGAGAAACCGCAAACTATTCATAGTTTAGACGGACGTCTAGTTTGCATCTGCGGCGAAAAAATTGCAGATTTGCGAAAAATATTTCGCATCCGAAAATCGTGATCAAAGGTAGGGGTACGTGAATTTGAGGAAATTTTTTTCGAGTTTTTTGGCGCATCGCAAGCGGGGCGGTCCGTAGATATACGTCCTGGTGTTTAAAAGTGAAATCTGAACCTAGAAAGTATTTGAATCGGCCCGCGAAGTGGGCGGGTCGCAAATTTTCGAACCATATTGCTCCGGCCCTGTACGCGTAATTGACAAACCGACACCGATTCAGTGTTCAAATGGACGTCTAGTTTCGCATCGCACAACAAAAATCGCCGATTTGCGAAATTACCACATTTTCAGTGACGTCAGAGCGAATTTGCAGACGCGATTATTCCGGAACTATGCATGCTACCGATGAACTGGAATGAGTTCGGATATTCAACGGACGTCTAGTATCGCTTTGCAGCACAAAAACTATCGATTTGCAAAAAAATATATTTTGCAAAAAAATTTTTTTCACTTTCTTTGCAATTTTTTCATCGCATCGGAAGCGGGTCGGTTTGTAGACAGACGTACTAGTGTTTAAAAGTGACACCGACCTCTAAAATGTATTTGAATCGACCTGCAAATTGGGCTAGTCACAAAATTCGGGCCCTATTTCTCCGACCCTGTACGCTAAATTGACAAAGTGATACCGGTTCAGTATTCAAATAGACGTCTAGTATCGTATCACAAAACAAAAATGGTCGATTTACGCGAAATTTTACATTTCCAGTGACGTGAGTGCGAAATTGCAGACGCGATTGTTCCGACACCGCACGCGTTAACGATGTACTGAAACCTATTCAGAGTTTAAATGGGTGTCTAGTATCGATATGCCATTCAAAAACTGTCAATTTTCAAAATATAAATTATTGCAAAAAATTTTTTTTGCAGCATTTCGTTTCATCACCTTGCACCGAACTGATTCTGTATTCTGTTCAAATATCACATAGTATATCTATCTAGTCATATAAATTAAATATTGTTTTTGTTCTTGGAATTGTGTGTGTGTACATGTTTTTAGTTGTTGTTTATAATTCTCTATATATAACATATCTTTCATTCAATAGTGGAATTGCATTAATTAACGTACTCAACACTAAAATATCCTATGATGAATGCTTTATTTTTAATATTTTTTTCAAATACATACATTACATATAGTTTTTATTCACTGAAGTGTGTGTGCGTACATGTCTTTAATTGTCTATAAAATCGTTGATTTAAACGAATACGAATATTTCAGAAAAATAATGTAAATATAACTTTTTTGAGACAGTTTAAATATTGAATGTATTTGATTGAAGTAAATGGTTTATTCTAATCAAAATATCTTTAATATTTAATCTGCATCAAATTGTCGGTATAGAATTGTATTATGACTTGTTCCGCTCTTTCCAAGATATATTTTAAATAATGCAGATATCATGTTAGTACATGACATAATATCTCACACGGTTTTTTATGCAAATGTAAAAAATCGCATGAATTTCCTACGAGACCACAAATTTTATATCATTTTTAGTACATGTGCTACATTCTTTTAGAAAAGTAGATAAACTCATTGTGATGATGAGTGTCATTTAGCATAGAAATAAACCTATTACAGGGAACACTAGTATTTACTTTCAAAGTTAATTGTTTGAAAAAGAATTAAAAAATTAGTTAAAATATTCTTTTTCTAAAATAAATTCATGCAAAAATGCAATAACATTCATCCTGAAATAGGAATTCTTTTAGTTAGGTCTTTTAAAGAAGTTGATATAAAACACAAATACAATTATTTGTTTACCAACAACCTTTGTGTTTAGCATACATGATTTCAATTATTATCTGTAATTTTTATCAATTTGTAAGACTTTTTAAAATAATGTCTGTACGTACTTATTCAGTACTGTTAGAGAAGCATTAAATATATACAGAAATCGATAATATTCATAAATTCTAGTAATATTAATTTATGCTATAGAAATGAAAAAAATTTCAAAAGTAAACCACTATCTATATGATGTTTTTTTGAAGGCATGTTTTTTCATACATGGAATTATTAATTTTATGCATATGAAAGAAAACTATAACTGCATATATTTGTTTTCATTGCTTATTCTATGAAAATTAAGTGTATATGGAAAATATTTGAAAAATAAGTAAAGTTAATTTGTCTACAACACTATCGTATATTAAATTTATGAAGTAAAAAGTTTTAAAAGATAAATGGGAACAGTATAAGGTTTAGAGTATAAAACAGGAAAATGTAATCAAATTTATTCATACTTCTAGTTAATATAATGTTCAATTCAGTTTGAAGAATTTTAGTCAGCAAATGTTTTCATAAATGTACTCAATGCTCATTCCTTTTGTGTTTATTTATATTTTATTAACATTTCTATTAATCAGTTTTTGTAATTACTGAAATACAGTTCTTAAGACATAAAATCACTGTATTTAAACGTGTGAATTTTTATAACGTCTAATTTTTATAAGTTTTAGCTCATTGTAAGCATTTCTTTCATTGTAATACTGATATATAATATTATACCAATGTAGGAAGTCAAATATATTGATAACTACTAATATATTATACATTCGAAACTGATATATAAATAAAAAATAGATTATTAATACACTTTATAATTCACTATATATGACTAAAAATTTATTCAATCAATGAATTGCATTTAACATACTCAACATTTAAATAGCAACATGTATATATATATATATATATATATATATATATTAATAATTATATTTTATTGTCTAGAAGTATTTATTAGTTAGAACATCATTATAGCTTCTTCCATTTATATTTATACATGTAATGTTTCAGGGAACTCATAATATTGAATGCTTTATCGTTTTAAGTTTGACTGCAAATGAAATATGCTTTGGTTGTAACAATATTAATATATCAATATATATATATATATATATATATATTTCTTATTGTCATTTTTAAAAATATTTATAAATGAAACAAGAGGTATTCGATGGTTTAGTTTGATATAATTTCAAATAAAAAAACGGTGGATCGTCAAAACTAATAAATAATATTAATACACATGTTTGTGTATATATATATATACATCTTTTTTACAAGCTAAATGCTAACAAAGTAGTATTCCTTATATATTAAATATGTGTATATTAAATCTGCCTGCGTTTTCATTTATACATTTTAAATTCAAAATCGAGCTAGTTACGCCATCTGTTGCTATTTATGTAATTTCTAAACTAAATACTTAAAGAAAAAAAATTTATTTACCTTCTGACTAAGGAAAAGTACTAATTTTTTTTTTAGTTTATATCCCAACTTATACGAAAACTAATTTCATACTGACGTTTCAAACACAGGAAAAAATATATTTCAGTTTTTCATAGAGATGGCCGTACGCATCTATCTTAGATTTAAGAAAATACTCTATGTATAGTTAATAATAAAATATATAAAGAATGGACATTATTATTTTATTGCTATATTAATTTACGAGGTTAAAAATCAATACATTGTTAGGAAAAACATTTAATCAATAAAAAATAGAAATTAATGTATTTTAAAGAAAATACTGAGTACTCACAATTGCAGCAGTAGCATACATCGTTCCCTTGGTAATTCGGAACCGAGCTCCTTTTGGTCGTCTTGTATGACAAGCAAGAATACTGGTGGCAGGATCATACTCAGTTTATTTATTGATTTTTAGTAATGTAATTTGTTATTTGTTTCTGAAAATTAATAATATCAAATTAGAATCATTCGACAGAAAATTATTATAAATAAATATTTATACATAAGACTAAGAATATAAAATGATACTGCTGTACCTTAAAAGTTATAAAATATTCACAATTTATTTAAAAATGGCACTGGCTTGTATTCCACAATCTAATTCGAAATTTCGTTCACTTTTTAAGAACATTTTCAATTTTTTACTATTAATTTAGCCATGGTAATATTGATTTTAACAGGGAGGATTTGACTGTTTTGTTGCAGATAATAATGGCCATTTTTAACAATCGACAATCGCAAACGTCACAAATCGCATCGTCAACGCTAGTCGGTTCGGTTAGGAATTAAATACCGAGTGGCATCTTTATATATTTTTTAATGTTTTAAAATAATTTAGTGCGTTTTTTGAAAGAAATTAATAGCAAATTAGAAAAATTGATATGCAAACTTTGATTAATTTATATTTAAAAATAATTGCAATCAACATAAGATGACACACGCACGCATATATTTATATATATATATATATATATATATATATATATATATATATATATATATATATATATATATATATATATATATATATATATATGTATATATATGTACACAATGGTCATTTTTTAGTTTTTATTTGTATTTTATTAACATTTCTACTAGACAGTTTTTTTTAATTACTGAAATACAGGTTTTAAACCATAATATATGGTATTAAAATATCTTTAACATTTAATCAGCATCAAGTTGACATTATAGAATTGTATTATGACTTGTTCCGCTCTTTCCAAGATATATTTTAAATACTGCAGATATCATGTTAGTACATTACATGACATAACATCTCACACGGTTTTTTATGCAAATCTAAAAAATCACATGAATTTCCTACGAGACAACAAATTTTATATCATTTTTAGTACATGTGCTACATTCTTTTAGAAAAGTAGATAAACTCATTGTGATGATGAGTGACATTTAGCATAGAAATAAACCTATTACAGGGAACACTATTATTTACTTTCAAAGTTAATTGTTTGAAAAAGAATTAAAAAATTAGTTAAAATATTCTTTTTCTAAAATAAATTCTTGCAAAAATGCAATAACATTCATCCTGAAATCGGAATTCTTTTAGTTAGGTCTTTTAAAGAAGTTGATATAAAACACAAATACAATTATTTGTTTACCAACAACCTTTGTGTTTAGCATACATGATTTCAATTATTATCTGTAATTTTTATCAATTTGTAAGACTTTTTAAAATAATGTCTGTACGTACTTATTCAGTACTGTTAGAGAAGCATTAAATATGTACAGAAATCGATAATATTCATAAATTCTAGTAATATTAATTTATGCTATAGAAATGAAAAAAATTTCAAAAGTAAACCACTATCTATATGATGTTTTTTTGAAGGCATGTTTTTTTATACATGGAATTATTAATTTTATGCATATGAAAGCAAACTATAACTGCATATATTTGTTTTCATTGCTTATTCTATGAAAATTAAGTGTATATGGAAAATATTTGAAAAATAAGTAAAGTTAATTTGTCTACAACACTATCGTATATTAAATTTATGAAGTAAAATGTTTTAAAAGATAAATGGGAACAGTATAAGGTTTAGAGTATAAAACAGGAAAATGTAATCAAATTTATTCATACTTCTAGTTAATATAATGTCCAATTCAGTTTGAAGAATTTTAGTCAGCAAATGTTTTCATAAATGTACTCAATGCTCATTCCTTTTGTGTTTATTTATATTTTATTAACATTTCTATTAATCAGTCTTTGTAATAACTGAAATACAGTTCTTAAGACATAAAATGACTGTATTTAAACGTGTGAATTTTTATAAAGTCTAATTTTTATAGTTTTTAGCTCATTGTAAGCATTTCTTTCATTGTAATACTGATATATAATATTATACCAATGTAGGAAGTCAAATATATTGATAACTACTAATATATTACAAATTCGAAACTGATATATAAATAAAAAATAGCCTATTAATACACTTTATAATTCACTATATATGACTAAAAATTTATTCAATCAATGAATTGCATTTAACATACTCAACATTTAAATAGCAACATGTATATATATATATATATATATATATTAATAATTATATTTTATTGTCTAGAAGTATTTATTAGTTAGAACATCATTATAGCTTCTTCCATTTATATTTATACATGTAATGTTTCAGGGAACTCATAATATTGAATGCTTTATCGTTTTAAGTTTGACTGCAAATGAAATATGCTTTGGTTGTAACAATATTAATATATCAATATATATATATATATATATATATATTTCTTATTGTCATTTTTAAAAATATTTATAAATGAAACAAGAGGTATTCGATGGTTTAGTTTGATATAATTTCAAATAAAAAAACGGTGGATCGTCAAAACTAATAAATAATATTAATACACATGTTTGTGTATATATATATATACATCTTTTTTACAAGCTAAATGCTAACAAAGTAGTATTCCTTATATATTAAATATGTGTATATTAAATCTGCCTGCGTTTCATTTATACATTTTAAATTCAAAATCGAGCTAGTTACGTCATCTGTTGCTATTTATGTAATTTCTAAACTAAATACTTAAAGAAAAAAAATTTATTTACCATCTGACTAAGGGAAAGTACTAATTTTTTTTTAGTTTATATCCCAACTTATACGAAAACTAATTTCATACTGACGTTTCAAACACAGGAAAAAATATATTTCAGTTTTTCATAGAGATGGCCGTACGCATCTATCTTAGATTTAAGAAAATACTCTATGTATAGTTAATAATAAAATATATAAAGAATGGACATTATTATTTTATTGCTATATATTAATTTACGAGATTAAAAATCAATACATTGTTAGGAAAAACATTTAATCAATAAAAAATAGAAATTAATGTATTTTAAAGAAAATACTTAGTACTCACAATTGCAGCAGTAGCATACATCGTTCACATTGCAGCAGTAGCATACATCGTTCCCTCGGTAATTCGTAACCGAGCTCCTTTTAGTCGTCTTGTATGACAAGCAAGAATACTGGTGGCAGGATCATATTCAGTCTATTTATTGATTTTTAGTAATGTAATTTTTTATTTGTTTCTGAAAATTAATAATATCAAATTAGAATCATTCGACAGAAAATTATTATAAATAAATATTTATACATAAAACTATGAATGTAAAATGATACTGCTGTACCTTAAAAGTTATAAAATATTTACAATTTTTTAAAAAATGCCACTGGCTTGTATTCCACAATCTAATTCGAAATTTCGTTCACTTTTTAAGAACATTTTCAATTTTTTACTATTAATTTAGCCATGGTAATATTGATTTAAACAGGGAGGATTTGATTATTTTGTTGCAGATAATAATGGCCATTTTTAACAATCGACAATCGCAAACGTCACATATATATATTATATATATATATATATATATATATATATATATATATATTATATATATATATATATGTATGTATGTATATATATACACATATATATATATATATATATATATATATATAGATAGAGAGAGAGAGAGGCATTAATTATGAGAGATATAATTTTAAAATTAATATTTGGTGTATTTTTTTTGTAAAAATATCCAGTTTTCATTATATTGGACAATGGATAAATCATGAAAACATAAAATCGTTATTATTTGAAATATATTTTTTCCATTAAATAAATCGGTTTCATTTGATCTAGTTTTGAAAATCTTATGGAAGCATTGTAACAGCACCGTGTCAGCATTTTATATAATTCACTCGTAGTTGCGTCACGAATCGACTGGCCTTCACTGACCATTGCACGGCTTGCGCGACTCATTTCTGTATCGAACGCCGTCCGTCCAATACACTGTTCAAGAATTTTCCTACAGTCGTATTTAATTGTAAGTAATTGTAGTTTTTCGATTGAAATTTTTAAATATATGTTTAAATCTAACTAAATTAAAAACATTTAACTATTTTTTAACAAATTTTCAAAATAATTTTACATTTTTCAATATTAACAATTTTTAGTGTTATTGTACATTGTTTATTTTTTTTTTAGAATTTTTACTATCATGGATGAATATTTAAGTATAGAGTAGTTTTGTTTAATTTACATGAAGTTAAATTTGATAAATTGTTTTTTTCATTATTTTAAAATACATTTTTTTTAAATTTTAATTTGTTACATATGTTCTTCTGATTACTGAAGTCGATTTGAAGATTCGTCTTATAACGATATTTATATATTTCTAACATAACACGTTGGAAGCACTGAAGCAACGTTAAAACATCGTGATCGAGAAAGATCATAAAATTAGTTTTCAGTATTGTAAATGTAAGTGACTCGGGGTTTTGTATCGTGATCGCCCGATCACTTTAACTGTAAATTCATAAAAATCTTTTAGTGAATTCTTCAAATTCATTTTAAGATTGTCCGTGAGTACGAACCAGATGTCTAATAAACGTTAAGCTGGGATTGCGTTAAGGGTACAGGATATTTTGGTTTCACCTCTAGGTAGTACTTAAGCGATCGCACCCTTTGCTAACTATAACCGTCTGTACGTTTTCGCCATCGAGAAGTCCTCAAACCTGGAGGTGCGAGGCAGTCTGTTTGTTTTGTCCTTTTTTTCAGGGTTTTTGTGTTGTTTTCCCTAACCTGTATTTTATGAGACTTTCTGTCTCGCTTCTCACTTGTGCTTTAGATTAGACTTTAGAGTAGGGTTTTTATGAGAGATCTCTCGTTTTTTTTTTATAGCTTAGGTTTTTGACTAGGGTTTCAGGTTTCTTCGAGAACCGCATCCACATTCTTCGATGACATCACGAAAACGTACATTCGGTTGAGAAGTGCAGAGCGCTGGGCGAGAGTGGCTGGGGTATCCCCGGGCCTGTAATCCTACACGGGTGTTACTCGGATGCTTCGTACTTTGCTTTGCTTGTAGTTTTAAATTCATTTTTTTAACATTTTGTTACTGGGGTAGGGTTTATTCTGAAAATGTTTCACCAAACAGCAAACATTGTGGTTGACTCAACATGAACCACACTACCACTGAACCACACTATTTGAACCATGGTTCTAGTTATTGATTACACTGCACGTCGTATGTGTAATCAGAGGATACTGTTATAACAATATATTTTGTAAAATGATAAATGTTTAACATTCTGCATCGGATATTTAACACGAACATAATATTAAAAGTTCGTACGATTCATTAAATCTTAAAATCATTTTATTACACTACTCTATACTTTAAAACGAATTTGGAAGATCGCCAGACCGATGTGGATATTAAATATTATGTAATAATGGCATAAAAAAGTAAGAAAAAATATACTCGATTCATTAATTACAGTGTGGTTAAAAAATCATAAAGTTTCAGATGCTTTTGATACCAAATGGATCCGGTTTCTCATAAAGATCGTGAATACATAGACTACACTGAAATGTATATCTTTACTACGGAATATGTATGACGGGAAGTTAAAAATGTTAAGGAAAAAAGTTAAAATATAAAATACCATTTTTAAATATACATATATAAACTTTTGTAGTAAAAATATTCTGTTCTAGGTACTAAATTATTAGTTTTAGCATCGTATGAAGAGTATGTTAGATCAAATTTCGGATGCTGAACATGGGGATTACTAAATTATGTTGTTTTGGTGCTTGTATAGAACAAGGCAATCTTCTATCCACTCTTCATTTTAAAAGTAAGCATTTCATTTAAAAATCTAATTAATACAAAATAAATATGTAGCATAAATTTGAAATATAAATATACTTTTAATAATTAAAAAACTTAAGAATATTAACTAATAAATTTTTATGTTCCATTAGAATCTGTTTAACTAATCTCAAAATTTATAAATAATCGAAGAATAAAATAACCATCGGATAAAATTCAGAGATTGCAGTTAATTAACCAGAAACTAAAAGCGCTGTATGGCAAAGTAAGTTTTATCTTTTAAAATTTTAAATTTCATTACAAAAGTAAACAATTCATTTAAATAAAATATGCACAGTAACTTGATTTCATTAAACTCCGTGATTTTAAAAAAAAACCTTTTATGCAACACATGTGAATTTCTTAATTTAATTAAATGTTTAGACTTTTTTTGTTTCGCGTATTTTGATTGTTGTAAAATTAATTTTAATGACTAATGTTCAATTTATAACATACTTTAGTTTCATTCGATAATAAGTATGTAGATTTTTCACAGTATCACTATATTTCCAAACGTATTTTTAAAAATATAATCATTTCTTTGTTGCCTATTGTTGAATATAATTTCGTGTTTAATTTTGATCCCATCTAAGAATTTTTTTAATATATAAATTTTCTCACTGATAATAGATTAAATAATTAATCTAATACATTTTAATTTATAATTACATTTCGAAATAAATTTACATATTGCAACTGGTAAACTTTCTTGATATTATGTATATTATAATAGTTAAAATCATTTAATGTTTTTATTAAATTTGAACTTAATTTTCAAGTGTAATTTTAATTTTCAAATTTATATAGCTAATCAAAAGTAACTGTTTTTTTTTAATCAAATTATTTAGTATTTGAAATAAATTTTCATTCTAACAATAATTTATAATCGGATTTTTTTTCACTACTTTCAATAATTAATATGCAAGGTGTTTCATTTGCAGTATTCTTAATGTATTTTTCCATTCCATATTAAAAGAAA
This sequence comes from Acanthacorydalis orientalis, assembly GCA_034766995.1. Taxonomy (NCBI): domain Eukaryota; kingdom Metazoa; phylum Arthropoda; class Insecta; order Megaloptera; family Corydalidae; genus Acanthacorydalis; species Acanthacorydalis orientalis. The sequence goes on along the minus strand of CM068323.1, from coordinate 9,559,221 downwards.
AATTTTACATTGTTTTACGATTGTTAAAATATCATTTTGGCTCTTTTCGTTTTATTGTTTAAATTTGATTCTATTGAAAGTATATATTTTTTTAATCTGAAAATTAAATTTTCTTCATTAACAATCATATTATTAATAAATTCATAATTAGTCTAATTTAATACACTTTAATTTATACATATAATTTGATGTAAATTAATTTATCATTAGTAAAGTTTTTTGGTGTTATACAGTAATTGAAATTGTATTAATTTTTTTGTTCAATTGTATTAAAAAAATATTCTATAAAATTGTGCTGCAGATCAAACTATTTCATTAATTTCTATAAAATCATTTTGAATTCGAATTGACTTTTTAACAATTTGAGGAAATAAAAATTTTAGATAAGTTAGTATAGTCTAAAAACTTCGATATTAAATAATCAAATATATACAGAAAATAGTTTCATGTTTCAACATTACTTTTTTAAAATTTGTGTTCTTTTTTTTAAGATTTTTCTTTGATTTTTTTCTTAAACATTTTGCCTGTTAATAGTTGAATCTATTTGCATAAATTATTTAAGCACCAAATGATTTGATAAGAAAAAGAACTGTTTAGTTATTTTTCATTAATTAATTATGCATATTTGTTTAACTTTACAATTATTTTTTTTAAATTGTAATTGTTTACTTTCTTTAATATTGTTTTACCAGTTTTTATTCTTTTTGCATTTAATTAATATTCGATGAATTTTAATTTGAAATAGATTTTCATGATAATCTTAAATTAATTTACTGATTTTGGTGCTTAATTTGTAATTTTTTATTTTATTCAGTTTCTTTTTCAATATTTGATCATATAACATATATATATATAACAAGTCATATATAATTAAATTTTAAATGTTTCGTTTTTGTTTATTTTAAAATTAAAATTGTGATTCCATCATTCTATTCTTCATTATATAAAAATATTGTAAGTTCTACTTTTAAATGCTCTTTTTATAATAAACTTAAGTTTCCTTTTTATACGTTAGTAACGAAATTTATTAAGGGTGTAAATGATTGAAATCAGTTTTTCACCAATTCTATCAATTTTTTAAGTTGAAATTATCTTTTCTCTTATTGAACATACCTAATTATTAGATTGAAAATAGTTTTTTAAAATGTTTCATTCATATCCATTGTTATATTTTGTATCAATATATCAGTCTTTTGCTGTTTATTTGTTTTTGTAATATATATATATATATATATATATATATATATATATATATATATATATATTTAAAGTTAAATTTTCATACAACCAAATACTTATAAATTTTTGCAGTAAAAACACATCCCATTCATATTTTCTTTTCTTTTTTGGTAATTTTTTTATAGTTGAAAGTGAGTGACTGAAATAGGTTGTATGCATGAAATATTGCAAATTGTATTTATATATTTTGTTTTAAAGTATTAATGAATGTGTTATATAAAGAATATAAAAATGTTTTCAGGTGTCAGAAGATGAAGAATTTCTAGAAATTAAATAGGACTATAAAGATTTGCCAACATGAGAGGGTGATAGCTGTTCAGTTTGTTTCCAGTGCGGACGACAGCAGTTACAACCAGAAACCAGAACAAAGAAACTTATTTATAGTTTTAGTTATTAATTATAATAATTTATTATTGTTAACCCAAATATTTCTATATATTTGGTTAAAAAGTGCGATATTCGAATAATAAGGTATTGATTGCAACATCACTTTTTCTATAAGAGCAAAAATTTAATAGCATTGACAATGAATCATCTATTTAAATGATTCTATTTTAACGATTCATTAAAACTAAAAGTAAATTGCAAATTTTTAGATTCTCTTAAGTTCATAAGTAAAAGAAAACTGCATATTATTTAAATGATAAATTAATCGAAATGATACATTTTATAATAATCTAAACGAAAAAGTAAATTCGGATATAAAAGAAAATTGCAAATTATTTAAAGATAAATTAATAGGAGTAGTATATTTAATTCTTCTTAAAGAAGAATTAAGTTCATAAGAAATAAAAAAGAGCAATCGGTTCCATTATGCATTAATTAAATTTAAATACTTAAAAAGTTTTTTTTACATTCACAGTTTGTAAACAAAGTAAAACAAATTGAAGTTCATAAATAATAATTAATATGATTGGTAAAATTTAGAATATTTTTTTTATTTAATAAGTAGTTAATATTTTTATATTAATTTATTTCTAAAATTCACATTTATTAAAATAGAAATTTACTTTCATAAACAGATCAAATGTAAAAGTAATTACTTTATACTTTCTTTAAATAGAACTTAAATTTATTTCTAATAACTCATTTCAAAAATCTACAAATAGAACATTGTTTTTTTAAAAAAAGTAATTAATGAGAATCAATAATGTTTAATTTTTGTTTATTAAATATGAACTCAATTTCTTACTTTTGCACTGATTGAATGTTTTTCATAAATAATAGTACAAATTTTAATCAAATGTTCATAGTTGAATTATTAATGGCATTGGTAACATTTAAATACTTTTTCTTTCAATTTTACAATCTTGTTCAATTTCATATTTCTATATAAAGTTGTTCTAAATTTCATAAATAGTTGAAAGTTAATAATGTTGTTCATAAAGTGAAATAATTGGTAATATTTAATTACTCTTCTAATTAAATGTTAATTTTTATCATTAGATTAATTATATTTTTTAATGATTATAATGAAGTAATCTTTATAAGCAAAATTAATGGTTGATAATATTTTCAATACTTTTAGCATTTATTTTAAGAGTGAAATTTTTCAATTTCTCATTACTATATAAAAATAGCTTTGTCAAAATTTGAAACAATAGAAATTTACAAGTCACTTATTTTAAATATGAAATAATTTAATAGTTAAATACTATTTAATTATTTTAAATATAAAGTAACTTTTCTTATGTTACAAATAAAGTTTAAACTTGTCTAATGATTAACAATTAATAAATAATTACCAATTACTATTTTCATATATAAATTAATAGTTTAATAATGTCGAAATACTTCTCAACTTTCAACAATCCAACTTTGAATGAAATCAATGTTATTAAGACCGGTAAATGATTGAACATTATAAATTAGTAGTTTGTTTCAAAAGGCTAAAATAATGTTCAATTATGATTGCATGCTCTTTTTTGATTGAATATGAACTATTTTTTTTATTGCTTCTGCATTAATTAAAAAGTTTACAAATTGTAATAAAAAATTCTCATTTAATAAGCAAATTGATGACATTAACATATTTTTAATATCATTTTTTTTGATTTATTAGCTTTTTAAATTTCTTATTTCTGTATAAAATGTTGTTGATGCTCGTTAACTGATGAAAAATTACAAATGAATTATTTTTTTCATGATCGTATGACAGTTCATAATATTTAAATGTTTTTTTTTTTTTATTAAACGTGATTTAAATTTCGTATAAATACATTAATTAGAATCATTTCTACTGATTATTAGAAATTTAAAAGTAATTTTTATAGATACATTAATGATTTCTATATGTTGTTTAAATACTTTTTCTTTTAACTATGAACTTTCAATGCAAATTTTTGTCAATGCTCATAAGACTGTTTCAAATGAATTATTGTTTAAAGTTTAAATAACACTATAATATTGCAATGCTCTTTTTCTATTAAACATGACTAAATTTAAGTCATGAACTTTTTATGAACTTTTTCAATTTCTTATTTCGATGAACAAATTAATTATAATTAATGATTTACTTATTATTGATAAAATAATAGTTGATAATAAATGAACGTTATTTTTTATTAAATATGAATTAAATTTCATATCTGTAGAATAATTATAATGCTTTTCAATGGTATTTAAATAGTTTGAAATAATTTTTACATGTGAATTAAATAATACTCGGTACTTTTAACATTTTAGTTAATGATGAAATTATTAAATTTTCTTATTTCTATATGAAGTATTGGTAAAGTTCATAAATGTTAGAAAATTGGAAATGAATTTTCTCAAAGGTGGTGAAATAATCGTTGTTAAAATGTAAATGCTCTTTAATTGTTAAATAAGAATTCGGCTTCTTATCAGTACGCATTAAGTACAAATTTTTCTAATGATTATAAATAGTAGATCGTTAAAATTTATCGTTAACGATACGTTAGTAATTCTATTAAATGTTATACGTACCTTTTTTTACATTTAAATGCTGTTTTTCTTTAAATACGAACTAAATTTCAATCGGTATATATTAAATTTTAAACTGTCATAAGTAACACAAAAATTTAGATTTTATTTAACTAAATCAGTGAATATAATTAGTAAACATCTTTGAATGAATCGTAAAGTAAATGAATTAATTGCTATCGTATTAATTATGAAATCGTATTCTTATTCGAATACTAATTTTTTTTCAAACCATCAGGAAAGTATTTTTTTAACGATAATGAAATCGATGTTATTTAAATAGTCGTGTTTTAACGAAATGAATTTATTTTCATGTCTTAGTTAATAATGAAGATTTTTTTTTGAAATTTATAAGCAGTGATTTTTCAATTTAATTTCTTTATGGAAAATGTTTTATTCTTATTTACTGTAATGTTTTTCTTTTAAACATTAATTCAATTTATCATTTCGATGGAAAATATTTGTTTCTAAGTAAACAGGTATTATCAGATAATGTTTTACGTGACTAAATTAACTAATCATATTATTATTTTAATTATTTTTTGCTTTGAATAATTCCGTTTCTTTATCTTTGCTTAAATGAAAACATTTCAGGAATAATGTTTTTTTTTATAAGTAAATTAAAATTATTTAGCTGCACGTTTTAAATATACTCAATTTCATTTTGTAACATTAAATACTTTTTATTGGAAGTCGATTTATAGAATCGATATTAATCAGATGCTTTTTTCATTTAAACATTAAATCGTATTCTTATTTCAAAATTAAATAAAAAAAAAAACAAAGTTCATATTTAATGGAAAATTCCGTATTGAAATTGTTTTTCGTTATATATATTCAAATTTTTACATACCTGTAAGAGTATGTACAATGTAAATGATTATTTCATAAACTTTTATTACTTGATATATGTATCAAATATAGAAAAGTGATGTTCAACAATACGGGTAACTTTCAATGTGCGATATACAATACATATAATTGAAAAATAATTCGCCTTTAAGTTATATGAATCGCTGAAAGCGATCTTTCATCGGACGAATATTTAACGATATTTCCTTTTTTCGTTTTATAATGTAATCGCAAAAGTTTTCAGAAAGTCTACATGTTTGAACACCGAGATACGTGTGTTTTGAACAAGTGTTTGTGTCGTTAGCTCGCTTAGCTCGTATCCGACATTTAATTATATCGGTTCAGGCCGTTTAGATTCGAATCGTCTCGGGTAGGAGTAGATAGTTTAGTTCTGTGATATCGGGCAGGTTTTAAATAGATCGTTTAAATACAGACTCGGGTAGGCTTATCGTTAGCTACGCGTCGGGTAGGATAGGGCGGCAGTCGGAACGCCGGTGTGTCGTATGAATGTCGTGTATGTACGAATGTTACGTATGCTCGATTAACATCCGAGAAGTGGTAGTGCGAAGTTTTGAGATGTCATCTCGTCTGTGTTTAATAGATTTTCTGAAAACTTTAATTCACGGTTGTTTTTATCATTACGGTAATATTAAAATAATCAATTTAAACCGCATATTTGTTTGTAATAAACATTAATCGTTATAAATATGTATTTTTTCGCACATTGTTAAGTTACCTCTAGCTATGTACTACTGTTATTTTTGTATCGGATCATGGTAATCGTTATATATTAATTTAATGATTATTTTAAAGTTTTTTAATCGGTGATAAATATTGTACACAGTAATATATCTTTTGCAGCGTACATCCTTTGTCATCGAACAGTGTATATCGTAAGTAACCGAAACTGAGCATATGTCGTAAGTAACTTAAACTGAGCATATGTCGTAAGTAACTTAAACTGACCGTGTGGTTATCGTAAGTAAATGAAACTATGCGAGTGACGAAAACGGACGGTGCGGTGCCGTAAGTAACCGAAACGGTGTAGATATTTTTGTACGAAACGCGATTACCTGAGACCGATCGCAAAGTTTTTCACTTATAATTTATACTGTATCGTTAGGCTTTATACATTCCTGATCACAATAAATTAATAAGAAAATTTTCAGGGTGGTGGGGGCGGAACTCGGGCCAAATTTCCAGGTCACGTGACCGGCGCACTGCGCAGGCGCGTGAACTTGTGTTTTGTTATATGTTGTTATTTTAGAATACGACTATACATGAACTTGCAGTAAATACTTATAAATAACATGGATAAGATTACTAGATAGATACGAAGGTAGAGCGGTTAGGTATAAACGCTCTACCGCTGTCGATACGACGGAGACGTCGGACGGACCTAGTTATCGGAAGCTCCGGTGGTAACGGAAGCTGAATTAAACAGAACGAAAGGAAGTTCCGATTTTATACTGTATTAGAACGACGTGGTGCAGGTTATAAGATTACTAGATAGATACGAAGGTAGAGCGGTTAGGTATAAACGCTCTACTGCTGTCGAAGAGCAGCGTCGGTACTGTCGGTTCGACGTCTCCGTCGAACCGACATAGTTATCGGAAGCTCTTGCGGTAACGTGAACGTAGAGCGGTTAGGTATAAACGCTCTACGTGTGTGTGTGTGTCGGTGCCCTAGCGGTGCCCATGCGGTACACGTCCGAGTACACGTCCATGTGCTATGTGTACTCGTCCGAGTACACGTGCACTCGGACGAGTACACATAGCACATGCACTTGTCCCCGAACGTGTACTCGGACGTGTACACGTCCGAGTACACGACGCCCCGCTCACCGCACGCACCGTTTTTCTCTAGATTTAATCACGACGCCCCGCCCACCGCACGCACCGTTTTTCTCTAGATTTAATCACAACGCCCCGCCCACCGCACGCACCGTTTTTCTCTCGATTTAATCACGACGCCCCGCCCACCGCACGCACCGTTTCTCTCTCGATTTAATCACGACGCCCCGCCCACCGCACGTACCGTTTTTCTCTCGATTTAATCACGACGCCCCGCCCACCGCACGCACCGTTTTTCTCTCGATTTAATCACGACGCCCCGCCCACCGCACGCACCGTTTTTCTCTCGATTTAATCACGACGCCCCGCCCACCGCACGCACCGTTTTTCTCTCGATTTAATCACGACGCCCCGCCCACCGCACGCACCGTTTTTCTCTCGATTTAATCACGACGCCCCGCCCACCGCACGCACCGTTTTTCTCTCGATTTAATCACGACGCCCCGCCCACCGCACGCACCGTTTTTCTCTCGATTTAATCACGACGCCCCGCCCACCGCACGCACCGTTTTTCTCTCGATTTAATCACGACGCCCCGCCCACCGCACGCACCGTTTTTCTCTCGATTTAATCACGACGCCCCGCCCACCGCACGCACCGTTTTTCTCTCGATTTAATCACGACGCCCCGCCCACCGCACGCACCGTTTTTCTCTCGATTTAATCACGACGCCCCGCCCACCGCACGCACCGTTTTTCTCTCGATTTAATCACGACGCCCCGCCCACCGCACGCACCGTTTTTCTCTCGATTTAATCACGACGCCCCGCCCACCGCACGCACCGTTTTTCTCTCGATTTAATCACGACGCCCCGCCCACCGCACGCACCGTTTTTCTCTCGATTTAATCACGACGCCCCGCCCACCGCACGCACCGTTTTTCTCTCGATTTAATCACGACGCCCCGCCCACCGCACGCACCGTTTTTCTCTCGATTTAATCACGACGCCCCGCCCACCGCACGCACCGTTTTTCTCTCGATTTAATCACGACGCCCCGCCCACCGCACGCACCGTTTTTCTCTCGATTTAATCACGACGCCCCGCCCACCGCACGCACCGTTTTTCTCTCGATTTAATCACGACGCCCCGCCCACCGCACGCACCGTTTTTCTCTCGATTTAATCACGACGCCCCGCCCACCGCACGCACCGTTTTTCTCTCGATTTAATCACGACGCCCCACCCACCGCACGCACCGTTTTTCTCTCGATTTAATCACGACGCCCCGCCCACCGCACGCACCGTTTTTCTCTCGATTTAATCACGACGCCCCGCCCACCGCACGCCGTGTACTATGTGTACTCGTCCGAGTGCACGTGTACTCGGACGAGTGCACATAGCACATGGACGTGTACTCGGACGTGAATTCGGACGTGTATTCAGACGTGTACACGTCCGAGTACACGTCCGAATTCACGTCCGAGTACACGTCCATGTGCTATGTGCACTCGCCTGAGTACACGTGCACTCGGACGAGTACACATAGTATCACGAAGCCCCGCCCACCGCACGCACCGTTTTTCTCTCGATTTAATCACGAAGCCCCGCCCACCGCACGCACCGTTTTTCTCTCGATTTAATCACGACGCCCCGCCCACCGCACGCACCGTTTTTCTCTCGATTTAATCACGACGCCCCGCCCACCGCACGCACCGTTTTTCTCTCGATTTAATCACGACGCCCCGCCCACCGCACGCACCGTTTTTCTCTCGATTTAATCACGACGCCCCGCCCACCGCACGCACCGTTTTTCTCTCGATTTAATCACGACGCCCCGCCCACCGCACGCACCGTTTTTCTCTCGATTTAATCACGACGCCCCGCCCACCGCACGCACCGTTTTTCTCTCGATTTAATCACGACGCCCCGCCCACCGCACGCACCGTTTTTCTCTCGATTTAATCACGACGCCCCGCCCACCGCACGCACCGTTTCTCTCTCGATTTAATCACGACGCCCCGCCCACCGCACGCACCGTTTTTCTCTCGATTTAATCACGACGCCCCGCCCACCGCACGCACCGTTTTTCTCTCGATTTAATCACGACGCCCCGCCCACCGCACGCACCGTTTTTCTCTCGATTTAATCACGACGCCCCGCCCACCGCACGCACCGTTTTTCTCTCGATTTAATCACGACGCCCCGCCCACCGCACGCACCGTTTTTCTCTCGATTTAATCACGACGCCCCGCCCACCGCACGCACCGTTTTTCTCTCGATTTAATCACGACGCCCCGCCCACCGCACGCACCGTTTTTCTCTCGATTTAATCACGACGCCCCGCCCACCGCACGCACCGTTTTTCTCTCGATTTAATCACGACGCCCCGCCCACCGCACGCACCGTTTTTCTCTCGATTTAATCACGACGCCCCGCCCACCGCACGCACCGTTTTTCTCTCGATTTAATCACGACGCCCCGCCCACCGCACGCACCGTTTTTCTCTCGATTTAATCACGACGCCCCGCCCACCGCACGCACCGTTTTTCTCTCGATTAAATCACGACGCCCCGCCCACCGCACGCACCGTTTTTCTCTCGATTTAATCACGACGCCCCGCCCACCGCACGCACCGTTTTTCTCTCGATTTAATCACGACGCCCCGCCCACCGCACGCACCGTTTTTCTCTCGATTTAATCACGACGCCCCGCCCACCGCACGCACCGTTTTTCTCTCGATTTAATCACGACGCCCCGCCCACCGCACGCACCGTTTTTCTCTCGATTTAATAACGACGCCCCGCCCACCGCACGCACCGTTTTTCTCTCGATTTAATCACGACGCCCCGCCCACCGCACGCACCGTTTTTCTCTCGATTTAATCACGACGCCCCGCCCACCGCACGCACCGTTTTTCTCTCGATTTAATCACGACGCCCCGCCCACCGCACGCACCGTTTTTCTCTCGATTTAATCACGACGCCCCGCCCACCGCACGCACCGTTTTTCTCTCGATTTAATCACGACGCCCCGCCCACCGCACGCACCGTTTTTCTCTCGATTTAATCACGACGCCCCGCCCACCGCACGCACCGTTTTTCTCTCGATTTAATCACGACGCCCCGCCCACCGCACGCACCGTTTTTCTCTCGATTTAATCACGACGCCCCGCCCACCGCACGCCGTGTACTATGTGTACTCGTCCGAGTGCACGTGTACTCGGACGAGTGCACATAGCACATGGACGTGTACTCGGACGTGAATTCGGACGTGTATTCAGACGTGTACACGTCCGAGTACACGTCCGAATTCACGTCCGAGTACACGTCCATGTGCTATGTGCACTCGCCTGAGTACACGTGCACTCGGACGAGTACACATAGTATCACGAAGCCCCGCCCACCGCACGCACCGTTTTTCTCTCGATTTAATCACGAAGCCCCGCCCACCGCACGCACCGTTTTTCTCTCGATTTAATCACGACGCCCCGCCCACCGCACGCACCGTTTTTCTCTCGATTTAATCACGACGCCCCGCCCACCGCACGCACCGTTTTTCTCTCGATTTAATCACGACGCCCCGCCCACCGCACGCACCGTTTTTGTCTCGATTTAATCACGACGCCCCGCCCACCGCACGCGCCGTTTTTCTCCCGATTTAATCACGACGCCCCGCCCACCGCACGCACCGTTTTTCTCTCGATTTAATCACGACGCCCCGCCCACCGCACGCACCGTTTTTCTCTCGATTTAATCACGACGCCCCGCCCACCGCACGCACCGTTTTTCTCTCGATTTAATCACGACGCCCCGCCCACCGCACGCACCGTTTTTCTCTCGATTTAATCACGACGCCCCGCCCACCGCACGCACCGTTTTTCTCTCGATTTAATCACGACGCCCCGCCCACCGCACGCTCCGTTTTTTTCTCGGCTTTAATCCCGGCGCCCCGCCCACCGCACGCACCGTTTTTCTCTCGATTTAATCACGACGCCCCGCCCACCGCACGCACCGTTTTTCTCTCGATTTAATCACGACGCCCCGCCCACCGCACGCACCGTTTTTCTCTCGATTTAATCACGACGCCCCGCCCACCGCACGCACCGTTTTTCTCTCGATTTAATCACGACGCCCCGCCCACCGCACGCACCGTTTTTCTCTCGATTTAATCACGACGCCCCGCCCACCGCACGCACCGTTTTTCTCTCGATTTAATCACGACGCCCCGCCCACCGCACGCACCGTTTTTCTCTCGATTTAATCACGACGCCCCGCCCACCGCACGCACCGTTTTTCTCTCGATTTAATCACGACGCCCCGCCCACCGCACGCACCGTTTTTCTCTCGATTTAATCACGACGCCCCGCCCACCGCACGCACCGTTTTTCTCTCGATTAAATCACGACGCCCCGCCCACCGCACGCACCGTTTTTCTCTCGATTTAATCACGACGCCCCGCCCACCGCACGCACCGTTTTTCTCTCGATTTAATCACGACGCCCCGCCCACCGCACGCACCGTTTTTCTCTCGATTTAATCACGACGCCCCGCCCACCGCACGCACCGTTTTTCTCTCGATTTAATCACGACGCCCCGCCCACCGCACGCACCGTTTTTCTCTCGATTTAATAACGACGCCCCGCCCACCGCACGCACCGTTTTTCTCTCGATTTAATCACGACGCCCCGCCCACCGCACGCACCGTTTTTCTCTCGATTTAATCACGACGCCCCGCCCACCGCACGCATCGTTTTTCTCTCGATTTAATCACGACGCCCCGCCCACCGCACGCACCGTTTTTCTCTCGATTTAATCACGACGCCCCGCCCACCGCACGCACCGTTTTTCTCTCGATTTAATCACGACGCCCCGCCCACCGCACGCACCGTTTTTCTCTCGATTTAATCACGACGCCCCACCCACCGCACGCACCGTTTTTCTCTCGATTTAATCACGACGCCCCGCCCACCGCACGCACCGTTTTTCTCTCGATTTAATCACGACGCCCCGCCCACCGCACGCCGTGTACTATGTGTACTCGTCCGAGTGCACGTGTACTCGGACGAGTGCACATAGCACATGGACGTGTACTCGGACGTGAATTCGGACGTGTATTCAGACGTGTACACGTCCGAGTACACGTCCGAATTCACGTCCGAGTACACGTCCATGTGCTATGTGCACTCGCCTGAGTACACGTGCACTCGGACGAGTACACATAGTATCACGAAGCCCCGCCCACCGCACGCACCGTTTTTCTCTCGATTTAATCACGAAGCCCCGCCCACCGCACGCACCGTTTTTCTCTCGATTTAATCACGACGCCCCGCCCACCGCACGCACCGTTTTTCTCTCGATTTAATCACGACGCCCCGCCCACCGCACGCACCGTTTTTCTCTCGATTTAATCACGACGCCCCGCCCACCGCACGCACCGTTTTTCTCTCGATTTAATCACGACGCCCCGCCCACCGCACGCACCGTTTTTCTCTCGATTTAATCACGACGCCCCGCCCACCGCACGCACCGTTTTTCTCTCGATTTAATCACGACGCCCCGCCCACCGCACGCACCGTTTTTCTCTCGATTTAATCACGACGCCCCGCCCACCGCACGCACCGTTTTTCTCTCGATTTAATCACGACGCCCCGCCCACCGCACGCACCGTTTCTCTCTCCATTTAATCACGACGCCCCGCCCACCGCACGCACCGTTTTCTCTCGATATAATCACGACGCCCCGCCCACCGCACGCACCGTTTTTCTCTCGATTTAATCACGACGCCCCGCCCAACGCAAGCACCGTTTTTCTCTCGATTTAATCACGACGCCCCGCCCACCGCACGCACCGTTTTTCTCTCGATTTAATCACGACGCCCCGCCCACCGCACGCACCGTTTTTCTCTCGATTTAATCACGACGCCCCGCCCACCGCACGCACCGTTTTTCTCTCGATTTAATCACGACGCCCCGCCCACCGCACGCACCGTTTTTCTCTCGATTTAATCACGACGCCCCGCCCACCGCACGCACCGTTTTTCTCTCGATTTAATCACGACGCCCCGCCCACCGCACGCACCGTTTTTCTCTCGATTTAATCACGACGCCCCGCCCACCGCACGCACCGTTTTTCTCTCGATTTAATCATGACGCCCCGCCCACCGCACGCACCGTTTTTCTCTCGATTTAATCACGACGCCCCGCCCACCGCACGCCGTGTACTATGTGTACTCGTCCGAGTACACGTGCACTCGGACGAGTACACATAGCACATGGACGTGTACTCGGACGTGAATTCGGACGTGTATTCGGACGTGTACACGTCCGAGTACACGTCAAAATTCACGTTCGAGTACACGTCCATGTGCTATGTGCACTCGTCCGAGTACACGTGCACTCGGACGAGTACACATAGTATCACGACGCCCCGCCCACCGCACGCACCGTTTTTCTCTCGATTTAATCACGACGCCCCGCCCACCGCACGCACCGTTTTTCTCTCGATTTAATCACGACGCCCCGCCCACCGCACGCGCCGTTTTTCTCCCGATTTAATCACGACGCCCCGCCCACCGCACGCACCGTTTTTCTCTCGATTTAATCACGACGCCCCGCCCACCGCACGCACCGTTTTTCTCTCGATTTAATCACGACGCCCCGTCCACCTCACGCACCGTTTTTCTCTCGATTTAATCACGACGCCCCGCCCACCGCACGCACCGTTTCTCTCTCGATTTAATCACGACGCCCCGCCCACCGCACGCACCGTTTTCTCTCGATATAATCACGACGCCCCGCCCACCGCACGCACCGTTTTTCTCACGATTTAATCACGACGCCCCGCCCACCGCACGCACAGTTTTTCTCTCGATTTAATCACGACGCCCCGCCCACCGCACGCACCGTTTTTCTCTCGATTTAATCACGACGCCCCGCCCACCGCACGCACCGTTTTTCTCTCGATTTAATCACGACGCCCCGCCCACCGCACGCACCGTTTCTCTCTCGATTTAATCACGACGCCCCGCCCACCGCACGCACCGTTTTTCTCTCGATTTAATCACGACGCCCCGCCCACCGCACGCACCGTTTTTCTCTCGATTTAATCACGACGCCCCGCCCACCGCACGCACCGTTTTTCTCTCGATTTAAACACGACGCCCCGCCCACCGCACGCGCCGTTTTTCTCCCGATTTAATCACGACGCCCCGCCCACCGCACGCACCGTTTTTCTCTCGATTTAATCACGACGCCCCGCCCACCGCACGCACCGTTTTTCTCTCGATTTAATCACGACGCCCCGCCCACCTCACGCACCGTTTTTCTCTCGATTTAATCACGACGCCCCGCCCACCGCACGCACCGTTTCTCTCTCGATTTAATCACGACGCCCCGCCCACCGCACGCACCGTTTTCTCTCGATATAATCACGACGCCCCGCCCACCGCACGCACCGTTTTTCTCTCGATTTAATCACGACGCCCCGCCCACCGCACGCACCGTTTTTCTCTCGATTTAATCACGACGCCCCGCCCACCGCACGCACCGTTTTTCTCTCGATTTAATCACGACGCCCCGCCCACCGCACGCACCGTTTTTCTCTCGATTTAATCACGACGCCCCGCCCACCGCACGCACCGTTTTTCTCTCGATTTAATCACGACGCCCCGCCCACCGCACGCACCGTTTTTCTCTCGATTTAATCACGACGCCCCGCCCACCGCACGCACCGTTTTTCTCTCGATTTAATCACGACGCCCCGCCCACCGCACGCACCGTTTTTCTCTCGATTTAATCACGACGCCCCGCCCACCGCACGCACCGTTTTTCTCTCGATTTAATCACGACGCCCCGCCCACCGCACGCACCGTTTTTCTCTCGATTTAATCACGACGCCCCGCCCACCGCACGCACCGTTTTTCTCTCGATTTAGTCACGACGCCCCGCCCACCGCACGCACCGTTTTTCTCTCGATTTAATCACGACGCCCCGCCCACCGCACGCACCGTTTTTCTCTCGATTTAATCACGACGCCCCGCCCACCGCACGCACCGTTTTTCTCTCGATTTAATCACGACGCCCCGCCCACCGCACGCACCGTTTTTCTCTCGATTTAATCACGACGCCCCGCCCACCGCAAGCACCGTTTTTCTCTCGATTTAAACACGACGCCCCGCCCACCGCAAGCACCGTTTTTCTCTCGATTTAATCACGACGCCCCGCCCACCGCACGCACCGTTTTTCTCTCGATTTAATCACGACGCCCCGCCCACCGCACGCACCGTTTTTCTCTCGATTTAATCATGACGCCCCGCCCACCGCACGCACCGTTTTTCTCTCGATTTAATCACGACGCCCCGCCCACCGCACGCCGTGTACTATGTGTACTCGTCCGAGTACACGTGCACTCGGACGAGTACACATAGCACATGGACGTGTACTCGGACGTGAATTCGGACGTGTATTCGGACGTGTACACGTCCGAGTACACGTCAAAATTCACGTTCGAGTACACGTCCATGTGCTATGTGCACTCGTCCGAGTACACGTGCACTCGGACGAGTACACATAGTATCACGACGCCCCGCCCACCGCACGCACCGTTTTTCTCTCGATTTAATCACGACGCCCCGCCCACCGCACGCACCGTTTTTCTCTCGATTTAATCACGACGCCCCGCCCACCGCACGCGCCGTTTTTCTCCCGATTTAATCACGACGCCCCGCCCACCGCACGCACCGTTTTTCTCTCGATTTAATCACGACGCCCCGCCCACCGCACGCACCGTTTTTCTCTCGATTTAATCACGACGCCCCGTCCACCTCACGCACCGTTTTTCTCTCGATTTAATCACGACGCCCCGCCCACCGCACGCACCGTTTCTCTCTCGATTTAATCACGACGCCCCGCCCACCGCACGCACCGTTTTCTCTCGATATAATCACGACGCCCCGCCCACCGCACGCACCGTTTTTCTCTCGATTTAATCACGACGCCCCGCCCACCGCAAGCACCGTTTTTCTCTCGATTTAATCACGACGCCTCGCCCACCGCACGCACCGTTTTTCTCTCGATTTAATCACGACGCCCCGCCCACCGCACGCACCGTTTTTCTCTCGATTTAATCACGACGCCCCGCCCACCGCACGCACCGTTTTTCTCTCGATTTAATCACGACGCCCCGCCCACCGCACGCACCGTTTTTCTCTCGATTTAATCACGACGCCCCGCCCACCGCACGCACCGTTTTTCTCTCTATTTAATCACGACGCCCCGCCCACCGCACGCACCGTTTTTCTCTCGATTTAATCACGACGCCCCGCCCACCGCACGCACCGTTTTTCTCTCGATTTAATCACGACGCCCCGCCCACCGCACGCACCGTTTTTCTCTCGATTTAATCACGACGCCCCGCCCACCGCACGCCGTGTACTATGTGTACTCGTCCGAGTACACGTGCACTCGGACGAGTACACATAGCACATGGACGTGTACTCGGACGTGAATTCGGACGTGTATTCGGACGTGTACACGTCCGAGTACACGTCCAAATTCACGTTCGAGTACACGTCCATGTGCTATGTGCACTCGTCCGAGTACACGTGCACTCGGACGAGTACACATAGTATCACGAAGCCCCGCCCACCGCACGCACCGTTTTTCTCTCGATTTAATCACGAAGCCCCGCCCACCGCACGCACCGCTTTTCTCTCGATTTAATCACGACGCCCCGCCCACCGCACGCACCGTTTTTCTCTCGATTTAATCACGACGCCCCGCCCACCGCACGCACCGTTTTTCTCTCGATTTAATCACGACGCCCCGCCCACCGCACGCACCGTTTTTCTGTCGATTTAATCACGACGCCCCGCCCACCGCACGCACCGTTTTTCTCTCGATTTAATCACGAAGCCCCGCCCACCGCACGCACCGTTTTTCTCTCGATTTAATCACGACGCCCCGCCCACCGCACGCACCGTTTTTCTCTCGATTTAATCACGACGCCCCGCCCACCGCACGCACCGTTTTTCTCTCGATTTAATCACGACGCCCCGTCCACCGCACGCACCGTTTTTCTCTCGATTTAATCACGACGCCCCGCCCACCGCACGCACCGTTTTTCTCTCGATTTAATCACGACGCCCCGCCCACCGCACGCACCGTTTTTTTCTCGATTTAATCACGACGCCCCGCCCACCGCACGCACCGTTTTTCTCTCGATTTAATCACGACGCCCCGCCCACCGCACGCCGTGTACTATGTGTACTCGTCCGAGTGCACGTGTACTCGGACGAGTGCACATAGCACATGGACGTGTACTCGGACGTGAATTCGGACGTGTATTCGGACGTGTACACGTCCGAGTACACGTCCAAATTCACGTTCGAGTACACGTCCATGTGCTATGTGCACTCGTCCGAGTACACGTGCACTCGGACGAGTACACATAGTACCACGAAGCCCCGCCCACCGCACGCACCGTTTTTCTCTCGATTTAATCACGAAGCCCCGCCCACCGCACGCACCGTTTTTCTATCGATTTAATCACGACGCCCCGCCCACCGCACGCACCGTTTTTCTCTCTATTTAATCACGACGCCCCGCCCACCGCACGCACCGTTTTTCTCTCGATTTAATCACGACGCCCCGCCCACCGCACGCACCGTTTTTCTCTCGATTTAATCACGAAGGCCCGCCCACCGCACGCACCGTTTTTCTCTCGATTTAATCATGACGCCCCGCCCACCGCACGCACCGTTTCTCTCTCGATTTAATCACGACGCCCCGCCCACCGCACGCACCGTTTTTCTCTCGTTTTAATCACGACGCCCCGCCCACCGCACGCACCGTTTTTCTCTCGATTTAATCACGACGCCCCGCCCACCGCACTCACCGTTTTTCTCTCGATTTAATCACGACGCCCCGCCCACCGCACGCACCGTTTTTCTCTCGATTTAATCACGACGCCCCGCCCACCGCACGCACCGTTTTTCTCTCAATTTAATCACGACGCCCCGCCCACCGCACGCACCGTTTTTCTCTCGATTTAATCACGACGCCCCGCCCACCGCACGCACCGTTTCTCTCTCGATTTAATCACGACGCCCCGCCCACCGCACGCACCGTTTTTCTCTCGATTTAATCACGACGCCCCGCCCACCGCACGCACCGTTTTTCTCTCGATTTAATCACTACGCCCCGCCCACCGCACGCACCGTTTTTCTCTCGATTTAATCACGACGCCCCGCCCACCGCACGCACCGTTTTTCTCTCGATTTAATCACGACGCCCCGCCCACCGCACGCACCGTTTTTCTCTCGATTTAATCACGACGCCCCGCCCACCGCACGCACCGTTTTTCTCTCGATTTAATCACGACGCCCCGCCCACCGCACGCACCGTTTTTCTCTCGATTTAATCACGACGCCCCGCCCACCGCACGCCGTGTACTATGTGTACTCGTCCGAGTACACGTGCACTCGGACGAGTACATGGTAGGCGTGCGGTATGTAATCGAGCGCTGATATCGTGTCATCAGGGCGCTTTGGCGTGAGTATGCGTGGAAAGCTTTGGTCACGTGCTGTGCGTTTTAAATCGAAGAGAAAGCATGGTAGCATGGTACAGCTCATGTGCGATACGTCGAGGCATTGCCGTCTGATACGTCCGTCACATTCAATCGAGAGAAGCAGTATCATGATAAATCGGAAAGCGTAACGTGCCGTCAGGGCGGTACGCTGCTGTGCGTGCTGTAAATCGGAAAGCGGTGCAATAGCGCCGTCTGATAGGCGAAGAAAAGGCGCGTCATGTAAATCGGAAAGAAACGGCCGAGCGTGCGACGAGCGCTGGTGATCGAAATGCGGATCATAGTCATGCATCGAGAGAAAGCGGCGCGTGCGATGAGACGAATCGTGTTAAATCGAAGGCGCGCTGCGTGAAATCGATGAGCGCGTGCGCATCGTAAAATCGAAGAACGGCGCGTGATAGTGCGCCGAGTGACCAAATCGCTATAAATCGAAGCACGTGACGCGGCGTAGCCGTATCGCCAATCGGGCGCTGAGGCAGCTACGCTATATGGCATCGGAAGAAAGCGGTATACGCAGCCCAGACACCGTCGTATTCAAATCGGAAGAAAGCGGTGCGTACGTCGGAAGCATTATGACTCAAATCGGAAGAAAGCAGGCTTTATCATGATACTATGTATTATTGCTCGTCAGTGCACGTGTACTCAGGCGAGTGCGCATGGCGCATGGACGTGCTCCGGACGTGAGATTCGGACGTGTGCTCGGACGTGTACGCGATCTGCACGGATACGTCGAGATTCGTCCGAGTACGTCCGTAGTAACATGTGCGCTCGTCAGTACGTGCTCGGACGAGTACATAGTACACGGCGTGCGGTGGGCGGGGCGTCGTGATTAAATCGAGAGAAGGCGGTGCGTAATGCGATGCGACCAGCATGATAAATCGTGTCAGTCGTGGAGCGTGCGTGAGCAAGTGATCGAGAGGAAGCGGCGCTGTGCGTACAGCTGTATGCGTATTAAATCGAAGAAGCTTGGTAGCGCGGCGTGATTCAGAAAAAGCGGTGCGTACGTGATTAAATCGGAAAAGCGAGTGCGATGCATGCTATGGCATCATTATTGCGGCGCGGTGTAGCAATCGTATCGTGAAAATCGAAGTAGCGCTGGTATCGTCGAACGCGCTAGTGAGCGTCACGTGTTATGTTAAATCGAGGAAAGCTGGTAGCGTGCAGCACGGAACGTCATTACAAATCGGAAGAAAGCGGTTGCGTACGATGAGCGGCGGCGTCATTGGTCAAATCGAACCACGTAGCTGTGCGGCGGAAACGAGCGCATTGACCGCTGCGTCGAATATCGAGAAACGGTAGCGTGCCGTAGACATGAGCATTGCGTCGTAGGCGAGCATCATCGGAAGAGCGAGTAGCGTGCTGAGCAGACGAGACGTCGTGATTAGTCGTAAGGGACTGGTAGTGAGATGCGGGGCGTCGTGATTAAAAATCGGAAAAACGGTAGCATGGTACATGAGTATGTAAATCGTGATCGGGAGCGGCGTGCGTGGCGCGCCAGTGATTAAATCTGTCAAATCGGAAGAAAGCGGTAGCGTAAGCATGGCGTCATGATGCAAATCGAAGAAAACGGTACGGCCATGCAGTATGATTACTATAATATGTACTCGTCTCGAGTGCGCATTGTACTCGGACGAGTGCGCATAGGCGCATGGACGTGTAGCTCAGACGTGAATACGGCGTGTACTCGGACGTGTACGTCCGAGATACGTCGAGATTCACGTCCAGAGTACGTCCATGTGCTATGTGCTCGTCGAGTGCACGTGCACTCGGACGAGTACACATAGTACACGGCGTGCGGTGGGCGGATATCGTCATGATTAAATCGCAGGGAAAGCGGTGTGCGCTGCTTGGACGTGATTCAAATCGAAAAGCGAGTAGCCGCGTGCTGCAGGCGCAGTATCGTGGTCAAATCGGAAGAAAACTGACGTGCGAAGTAAGCGGGGCGTCATGATAAATCGGGCGGAAAACGGTAGCTTTACGTGGACAGGCGGAAGAAACGTCGATATCGAGGGCTGACAGCGTGGGCGGGGCGTCATGATTAAATGGAAAGCGTGCGTGCAGGCATGAAATCGGAAGAACGGTAGCGTGAATCGGAAGACATCGTAGGCCTGTATCGAGAAATCGGTAAAACGTGATATGCGTAGGCAAGATATACGTGACTAAAATCGGAAAGCGGGCGTAGTGCGTGCGAGCGCATCGTGATTAAATCGGAAAAGCGGTATGCGTAGCGCGCGTGTGTTCAAATCGGAGAAGCGGTGGATCGCCTGCGAGCATCAGGGCGATAACGAGAATATCGCCGTACTGAACATCGGCACTGTGCGTGCGTGGGCGGACCATCTGATTAAATCGAGGAAAACTGGTAGCGAGGTGCGGGGCGCGTATTGATTAAATCGAGGCGGTAGCGTGATGCGAGATCGCGTATTAAATCGAGAAAAAGCGGTAGCGTCGTGAGCAGCGTGGCCATCATGATACTATATATTGCTCGTCGAGGTGCGTGCTCGGACGAGTGCGCATAGCGCATGGACGTGTACTCGGGCGTGGTACGTGTACTCGGACGTGTACACGTCCGAATACACGTCCGAATTCACGTCCGAGTACACGTCCATGTACTATGTGTACTCGTCCGAGTGCACGTGTACTCGGACGAGTACACATAGTACACGGCGTGCGGTGGGCGGGGCGTCGTGATTAAATCGAGAGAAAAACGGTGCGTGCGGTGGGCGGGGCGTCGTGATTAAATCGAGAGAAAAACGGTGCGTGCGGTGGGCGGGGCGTCGTGATTAAATCGAGAGAAAAACGGTGCGTGCGGTGGGCGGGGCGTCGTGATTAAATCGAGAGAAAAACGGTGTGTGCGGTGGGCGGGGCGTCGTGATTAAATCGAGAGAAAAACGGTGCGTGCGGTGGGCGGGGCGTCGTGATTAAATCGAGAGAAAAACGGTGCGTGCGGTGGGCGGGGCGTCGTGATTAAATCGAGAGAAAAACGGTGCGTGCGGTGGGCGGGGCGTCGTGATTAAATCGCGAGAAAAACGGTGCGTGCGGTGGGCGGGGCGTCGTGATTAAATCGTGAGAAAAACGGCGCGTGCGGTGGGCGGGGCGTCGTGATTAAATCTAGAGAAAAACGGTGCGTGCGGTGAGCGGGGCGTCGTGTACTCGGA
This sequence comes from Acanthacorydalis orientalis, assembly GCA_034766995.1. Lineage (NCBI taxonomy): Eukaryota > Metazoa > Arthropoda > Insecta > Megaloptera > Corydalidae > Acanthacorydalis > Acanthacorydalis orientalis. The sequence goes on along the minus strand of CM068323.1, from coordinate 9,537,657 downwards.
CGTATACACGTCCGAGTACACGTCCGAGTACACGTCCATGTGCTATGTGTACTCGTCCGAGTGCACGTGTACTCGGACGAGTACACATAGCACATGGACGTGTACTCGGACGTGTACCGCATGGGCACCGCTAGGGCACCGACACACACACACACGTAGAGCGTTTATACCTAACCGCTCTACGTTCACTTTACCGCAAGAGCTTCCGATAACTATGTGGGTTCGACGGAGACGTCGAACCGACAGTACCGACGCTGCTCTTCGACAGCAGTAGAGCGTTTATACCTAACCGCTCTACCTTCGTATCTATCTAGTAATCTTATAACCTGCACCACGTCGTTCTAATACAGTATAAAATCGGAACTTCCTTTCGTTCTGTTTAATTCAGCTTCCGTTACCACCGGAGCTTCCGATAACTAGGTCCGTCCGACGTCTCCGTCGTATCGACAGCGGTAGAGCGTTTATACCTAACCGCTCTACCTTCGTATCTATCTAGTAATCTTATCCATGTTATTTATAAGTATTTACTGCAAGTTCATGTATAGTCGTATTCTAAAATAACAACATATAACAAAACACAAGTTCACGCGCCTGCGCAGTGCGCCGGTCACGTGACCTGGAAATTTGGCCCGAGTTCCGCCCCCACCACCCTGAAAATTTTCTTATTAATTTATTGTGATCAGGAATGTATAAAGCCTAACGATACAGTATAAATTATAAGTGAAAAACTTTGCGATCGGTCTCAGGTAATCGCGTTTCGTACAAAAATATCTACACCGTTTCGGTTACTTACGGTACCGCACCGTCCGTTTTCGTCACTCGCATAGTTTCATTTACTTACGATAACCACACGGTCAGTTTAAGTTACTTACGACATATGCTCAGTTTAAGTTACTTACGACATATGCTCAGTTTCGGTTACTTACGATATACACTGTTCGATGACAAAGGATGTACGCTGCAAAAGATATATTACTGTGTACAATATTTATCACCGATTAAAAAACTTTAAAATAATCATTAAATTAATATATAACGATTACCATGATCCGATACAAAAATAACAGTAGTACATAGCTAGAGGTAACTTAACAATGTGCGAAAAAATACATATTTACAACGATTAATGTTTATTACAAACAAATATGCGGTTTAAATTGATTATTTTAATATTACCGTAATGATAAAAACAACCGTGAATTAAAGTTTTCAGAAAATCTATTAAACACAGACGAGATGACATCTCAAAACTTCGCACTACCACTTCTCGGATGTTAATCGAGCATACGTAACATTCGTACATACACGACATTCATACGACACACCGGCGTTCCGACTGCCGCCCTATCCTACCCGACGCGTAGCTAACGATAAGCCTACCCGAGTCTGTATTTAAACGATCTATTTAAAACCTGCCCGATATCACAGAACTAAACTATCTACTCCTACCCGAGACGATTCGAATCTAAACGGCCTGAACCGATATAATTAAATGTCGGATACGAGCTAAGCGAGCTAACGACACAAACACTTGTTCAAAACACACGTATCTCGGTGTTCAAACATGTAGACTTTCTGAAAACTTTTGCGATTACATTATAAAACGAAAAAAGGAAATATCGTTAAATATTCGTCCGATGAAAGATCGCTTTCAGCGATTCATATAACTTAAAGGCGAATTATTTTTCAATTATATGTATTGTATATCGCACATTGAAAGTTACCCGTATTGTTGAACATCACTTTTCTATATTTGATACATATATCAAGTAATAAAAGTTTATGAAATAATCATTTACATTGTACATACTCTTACAGGTATGTAAAAATTTGAATATATATAACGAAAAACAATTTCAATACGGAATTTTCCATTAAATATGAACTTTGTTTTTTTTTTTATTTAATTTTGAAATAAGAATACGATTTAATGTTTAAATGAAAAAAGCATCTGATTAATATCGATTCTATAAATCGACTTCCAATAAAAAGTATTTAATGTTACAAAATGAAATTGAGTATATTTAAAACGTGCAGCTAAATAATTTTAATTTACTTATAAAAAAAAACATTATTCCTGAAATGTTTTCATTTAAGCAAAGATAAAGAAACGGAATTATTCAAAGCAAAAAATAATTAAAATAATAATATGATTAGTTAATTTAGTCACGTAAAACATTATCTGATAATACCTGTTTACTTAGAAACAAATATTTTCCATCGAAATGATAAATTGAATTAATGTTTAAAAGAAAAACATTACAGTAAATAAGAATAAAACATTTTCCATAAAGAAATTAAATTGAAAAATCACTGCTTATAAATTTCAAAAAAAAATCTTCATTATTAACTAAGACATGAAAATAAATTCATTTCGTTAAAACACGACTATTTAAATAACATCGATTTCATTATCGTTAAAAAAATACTTTCCTGATGGTTTGAAAAAAAATTAGTATTCGAATAAGAATACGATTTCATAATTAATACGATAGCAATTAATTCATTTACTTTACGATTCATTCAAAGATGTTTACTAATTATATTCACTGATTTAGTTAAATAAAATCTAAATTTTTGTGTTACTTATGACAGTTTAAAATTTAATATATACCGATTGAAATTTAGTTCGTATTTAAAGAAAAACAGCATTTAAATGTAAAAAAAGGTACGTATAACATTTAATAGAATTACTAACGTATCGTTAACGATAAATTTTAACGATCTACTATTTATAATCATTAGAAAAATTTGTACTTAATGCGTACTGATAAGAAGCCGAATTCTTATTTAACAATTAAAGAGCATTTACATTTTAACAACGATTATTTCACCACCTTTGAGAAAATTCATTTCCAATTTTCTAACATTTATGAACTTTACCAATACTTCATATAGAAATAAGAAAATTTAATAATTTCATCATTAACTAAAATGTTAAAAGTACCGAGTATTATTTAATTCACATGTAAAAATTATTTCAAACTATTTAAATACCATTGAAAAGCATTATAATTATTCTACAGATATGAAATTTAATTCATATTTAATAAAAAATAACGTTCATTTATTATCAACTATTATTTTATCAATAATAAGTAAATCATTAATTATAATTAATTTGTTCATCGAAATAAGAAATTGAAAAAGTTCATAAAAAGTTCATGACTTAAATTTAGTCATGTTTAATAGAAAAAGAGCATTGCAATATTATAGTGTTATTTAAACTTTAAACAATAATTCATTTGAAACAGTCTTATGAGCATTGACAAAAATTTGCATTGAAAGTTCATAGTTAAAAGAAAAAGTATTTAAACAACATATAGAAATCATTAATGTATCTATAAAAATTACTTTTAAATTTCTAATAATCAGTAGAAATGATTCTAATTAATGTATTTATACGAAATTTAAATCACGTTTAATAAAAAAAAAAAACATTTAAATATTATGAACTGTCATACGATCATGAAAAAAATAATTCATTTGTAATTTTTCATCAGTTAACGAGCATCAACAACATTTTATACAGAAATAAGAAATTTAAAAAGCTAATAAATCAAAAAAAATGATATTAAAAATATGTTAATGTCATCAATTTGCTTATTAAATGAGAATTTTTTATTACAATTTGTAAACTTTTTAATTAATGCAGAAGCAATAAAAAAAATAGTTCATATTCAATCAAAAAAGAGCATGCAATCATAATTGAACATTATTTTAGCCTTTTGAAACAAACTACTAATTTATAATGTTCAATCATTTACCGGTCTTAATAACATTGATTTCATTCAAAGTTGGATTGTTGAAAGTTGAGAAGTATTTCGACATTATTAAACTATTAATTTATATATGAAAATAGTAATTGGTAATTATTTATTAATTGTTAATCATTAGACAAGTTTAAACTTTATTTGTAACATAAGAAAAGTTACTTTATATTTAAAATAATTAAATAGTATTTAACTATTAAATTATTTCATATTTAAAATAAGTGACTTGTAAATTTCTATTGTTTCAAATTTTGACAAAGCTATTTTTATATAGTAATGAGAAATTGAAAAATTTCACTCTTAAAATAAATGCTAAAAGTATTGAAAATATTATCAACCATTAATTTTGCTTATACAGATTACTTCATTATAATCATTAAAAAATATAATTAATCTAATGATAAAAATTAACATTTAATTAGAAGAGTAATTAAATATTACCAATTATTTAACTTTATGAACAACATTATTAACTTTCAACTATTTATGAAATTTAGAACAACTTTATATAGAAATATGAAATTGAACAAGATTGTAAAATTGAAAGAAAAAGTATTTAAATGTTACCAATGCCATTAATAATTCAACTATGAACATTTGATTAAAATTTGTACTATTATTTATGAAACACATTCAATCAGTGCAAAAGTAAGAAATTGAGTTCATATTTAATAAACAAAAATTAAACATTATTGATTCTCATTAATTACTTTTTTTAAAAAAACAATGTTCTATTTGTAGATTTTTGAAATGAGTTATTAGAAATAAATTTAAGTTCTATTTAAAGAAAGTATAAAGTAATTACTTTTACATTTGATTGTTTATGAAAGTAAATTTCTATTTTAATAAATGTGAATTTTAGAAATAAATTAATATAAAAATATTAACTACTTATTAAATAAAAAAAATATTCTAAATTTTACCAATCATATTAATTATTATTTATGAACTTCAATTTGTTTTACTTTGTTTACAAACTGTGAATGTAAAAAAAACTTTTTAAGTATTTAAATTTAATTAATGCATAATGGAACCGATTGCTCTTTTTTATTTCTTATGAACTTAATTCTTCTTTAAGAAGAATTAAATATACTACTCCTATTAATTTATCTTTAAATAATTTGCAATTTTCTTTTATATCCGAATTTACTTTTTCGTTTAGATTATTATAAAATGTATCATTTCGATTAATTTATCATTTAAATAATATGCAGTTTTCTTTTACTTATGAACTTAAGAGAATCTAAAAATTTGCAATTTACTTTTAGTTTTAATGAATCGTTAAAATAGAATCATTTAAATAGATGATTCATTGTCAATGCTATTAAATTTTTGCTCTTATAGAAAAAGTGATGTTGCAATCAATACCTTATTATTCGAATATCGCACTTTTTAACCAAATATATAGAAATATTTGGGTTAACAATAATAAATTATTATAATTAATAACTAAAACTATAAATAAGTTTCTTTGTTCTGGTTTCTGGTTGTAACTCCTGTCGTCCGCACTGGAAACAAACTGAACAGCTATCACCCTCTCATGTTGGCAAATCTTTATAGTCCTATTTAATTTCTAGAAATTCTTCATCTTCTGACACCTGAAAACATTTTTATATTCCTTATATAACACATTCATTAATACTTTAAAACAAAATATATAAATACAATTTGCAATATTTCATGCATACAACCTATTTCAGTCATCCACTTTCAACTATAAAAAAATTACCAAAAAAGAAAAGAAAATATGAATGGGATGTGTTTTTACTGCAAAAATTTATAAGTATTTGGTTGTATGAAAATTTAACTTTAAATATATATATATATATATATATATATATATATATATATATATATATATATATATATATATATATATATATATATATTACAAAAACAAATAAACAGCAAAAGACTGATATATTGATACAAAATATAACAATGGATATGAATGAAACATTTTAAAAAACTATTTTCAATCTAATAATTAGGTATGTTCAATAAGAGAAAAGATAATTTCAACTTAAAAAATTGATAGAATTGGTGAAAAACTGATTTCAATCATTTACACCCTTAATAAATTTCGTTACTAACGTATAAAAAGGAAACTTAAGTTTATTATAAAAAGAGCATTTAAAAGTAGAACTTACAATATTTTTATATAATGAAGAATAGAATGATGGAATCACAATTTTACTTTTAAAATAAACAAAAACTAAACATTTAAAATTTAATTATATATGACTTGTTATATATATATATGTTATATGATCAAATATTGAAAAAGAAACTGAATAAAATAAAAAATTACAAATTAAGCACCAAAATCAGTAAATTAATTTAAGATTATCATGAAAATCTATTTCAAATTAAAATTCATCGAATATTAATTAAATGCAAAAAGAATAAAAACTGGTAAAACAATATTAAAGAAAGTAAACAATTACAATTTAAAAAAAATAATTGTAAAGTTAAACAAATATGCATAATTAATTAATGAAAAATAACTAAACAGTTCTTTTTCTTATCAAATCATTTGGTGCTTAAATAATTTATGCAAATAGATTCAACTATTAACAGGCAAAATGTTTAAGAAAAAAATCAAAGAAAAATCTTAAAAAAAAGAACACAAATTTTAAAAAAGTAATGTTGAAACATGAAACTATTTTCTGTATATATTTGATTATTTAATATCAAAGTTTTTAGACTATACTAACTTATCTAAAATTTTTATTTCCTCAAATTGTTAAAAAGTCAATTCGAATTCAAAATGATTTTATAGAAATTAATGAAATAGTTTGATCTGCAGCACAATTTTATAGAATATTTTTTTAATACAATTGAACAAAAAAATTAATACAATTTCAATTACTGTATATAACACCAAAAAACTTTACTAATGATAAATTAATTTACATCAAATTATATGTATAAATTAAAGTGTATTAAATTAGACTAATTATGAATTTATTAATAATATGATTGTTAATGAAGAAAATTTAATTTTCAGATTAAAAAAATATATACTTTCAATAGAATCAAATTTAAACAATAAAACGAAAAGAGCCAAAATGATATTTTAACAATCGTAAAACAATGTAAAATTTTTCTTTTAATATGGAATGGAAAAATACATTAAGAATACTGCAAATGAAACACCTTGCATATTAATTATTGAAAGTAGTGAAAAAAAATCCGATTATAAATTATTGTTAGAATGAAAATTTATTTCAAATACTAAATAATTTGATTAAAAAAAAACAGTTACTTTTGATTAGCTATATAAATTTGAAAATTAAAATTACACTTGAAAATTAAGTTCAAATTTAATAAAAACATTAAATGATTTTAACTATTATAATATACATAATATCAAGAAAGTTTACAAATTGCAATATGTAAATTTATTTCGAAATGTAATTATAAATTAAAATGTATTAGATTAATTATTTAATCTATTATCAGTGAGAAAATTTATATATTAAAAAAATTCTTAGATGAGATCAAAATTAAACACGAAATTATATCCAACAATAGGCAACAAAGAAATGATTATATTTTTAAAAATACGTTTGGAAATATAGTGATACTGTGAAAAATCTACATACTTATTATCGAATGAAACTAAAGTGTGTTATAAATTGAACATTAGTCATTAAAATTAATTTTACAACAATCAAAATACGCGAAACAAAAAAAGTCTAAACATTTAATTAAATTAAGAAATTCACATGTGTTGCATAAAAGGTTTTTTTTTAAAATCACGGAGTTTAATGAAATCAAGTTACTGTGCATATTTTATTTAAATGAATTGTTTACTTTTGTAATGAAATTTAAAATTTTAAAAGATAAAACTTACTTTGCCATACAGCGCTTTTAGTTTCTGGTTAATTAACTGCAATCTCTGAATTTTATCCGATGGTTATTTTATTCTTCGATTATTTATAAATTTTGAGATTAGTTAAACAGATTCTAATGGAACATAAAAATTTATTAGTTAATATTCTTAAGTTTTTTAATTATTAAAAGTATATTTATATTTCAAATTTATGCTACATATTTATTTTGTATTAATTAGATTTTTAAATGAAATGCTTACTTTTAAAATGAAGAGTGGATAGAAGATTGCCTTGTTCTATACAAGCACCAAAACAACATAATTTAGTAATCCCCATGTTCAGCATCCGAAATTTGATCTAACATACTCTTCATACGATGCTAAAACTAATAATTTAGTACCTAGAACAGAATATTTTTACTACAAAAGTTTATATATGTATATTTAAAAATGGTATTTTATATTTTAACTTTTTTCCTTAACATTTTTAACTTCCCGTCATACATATTCCGTAGTAAAGATATACATTTCAGTGCTATGTATTCACGATCTTTATGAGAAACCGGATCCATTTGGTATCAAAAGCATCTGAAACTTTATGATTTTTTAACCACACTGTAATTAATGAATCGAGTATATTTTTTCTTACTTTTTTATGCCATTATTACATAATATTTAATATCCACATCGGTCTGGCGATCTTCCAAATTCGTTTTAAAGTATAGAGTAGTATAATAAAATGATTTTAAGATTTAATGAATCGTACGAACTTTTAATATTATGTTCGTGTTAAATATCCGATGCAGAATGTTAAACATTTATCATTTTACAAAATATATTATTATAACAGTATCCTCTGATTACACATACGACGTGCAGTGTAATCAATAACTAGAACCATGGTTCAAATAGTGTGGTTCAGTGGTAGTGTGGTTCATGTTGAGTCAACCACAATGTTTGCTGTTTGGTGAAACATTTTCAGAATAAACCCTACCCCAGTAACAAAATGTTAAAAAAATGAATTTAAAACTACAAGCAAAGCAAAGTACGAAGCATCCGAGTAACACCCGTGTAGGATTACAGGCCCGGGGATACCCCAGCCACTCTCGCCCAGCGCTCTGCACTTCTCAACCGAATGTACGTTTTCGTGATGTCATCGAAGAATGTGGATGCGGTTCTCGAAGAAACCTGAAACCCTAGTCAAAAACCTAAGCTATAAAAAAAAAAAAACGAGAGATCTCTCATAAAAACCCTCCTCTAAAGTCTAATCTAAAGCACAAGTGAGAAGCGAGACAGAAAGAGTCTCATAAAATAAAGGTTAGGGAAAACAACACAAAAACCCTGAAAAAAAAAGGACAAAACAGACTGCCTCGCACCTCCAGGTTTGATGACTTCTCGATGGCGAAAACGTACAGACGGTTATAGTTAGCAAAGGGTGCGATCGCTTAAGTACTACCTAGAGGTGAAACCAAAATATCCTGTACCCTTAACGCAATCCCAGTTTAACGTTTATTAGACATCTGGTTCGTACTCACGGACAATCTTAAAATGAATTTGAAGAATTCGCTAAAAGATTTTTATGAATTTTACAGTTAAAGTGATCGGGCGATCATGATACAAAACCCCGAGGCACTTACATTTACAATACTGAAAACTAATTTTATGATCTTTCTCGATCACGATGTTTTAACGTTGCTTCAGTGCTTCTAACGTGTTATGTTAGAAATATATATATATCGTTATACGACGAATCTTCAAATCGACTTCAGTAATCAGAAGAACATATATAACAAATTAAAATTTAAAAAAAATGTATTTTAAAATAATGAAAAAAACAATTTATCAAATTTAATTTTATGTAAATTAAACAAAACTACTCTATACTTAAATATTCATCCATGATAGTAAAAATTCTAAAAAAAAATAAACAATGTACAATAACTCTAAAAATTGTTAATATTGAAAAATGTAAAATTATTTTGAAAATTTGTTAAAAAATAGTTAAATGTTTTTAATTTAGTTAGATTTAAACATATATTTAAAAATTTCAATCGAAAAACTACAATTACTTACAATTAAATACGACTGTAGGAAAATTCTTGAACAGTGTATTGGACGGACGGCGTTCGATACAGAAATGAGTCGCGCAAGCCGTGCAATGGTCAGTGAAGGCCAGTCGATTCGTGACGCAGCTACGAGTGAATTATATAAAATGCTGACACGGTGCTGTTACAATGCTTCCATAAGACTTTCAAAACTAGGTTAAATGAAACCGATTATTTAATGGAAAAAATATATTTCAAATAATAACGATTTTATGTTTTCATGATTTATCCATTGTCCAATATAATGAAAACTGGATATTTTTACAAAAAAAATACACCAAATATTAATTTTAAAATTATATCTCTCATAATTAATGCCTCTCTCTCTCTATCTATATATATATATATATATATATATATATATATATATATATATATATATATATATATGTGTATATATATACATACATACATATATATATATATAATATATATATATATATATATATATATATATATATATATATATATATATATAATATATATATGTGACGTTTGCGATTGTCGATTGTTAAAAATGGCCATTATTATCTGCAACAAAATAATCAAATCCTCCCTGTTTAAATCAATATTACCATGGCTAAATTAATAGTAAAAAATTGAAAATGTTCTTAAAATGTGGACGAAATTTCGAATTAGATTGTGGAATACAAGCTAGTGGGATTTTTAAAAAAATTGTGAATATTTTATAACTTTTAAGGTACAGCAGTATCATTTTATATTCTTAGTCTTATGTATAAATATTTATTTATAATAATTTTCTGTCGAATGATTCTAATTTGATATTATTAATTTTCAGAAACAAATAAAAAATTACATTACTAAAAATCAATAAATAAACTGAGTATGATCCTGCCACCAGTATTCTTGCTTGTCATACAAGACGACCAAAAGGAGCTCGGTTCCGAATTACCAAGGACACGATGTATGCTACTGCTGCAATGTGAACGATGTATGCTACTGCTGCAATTGTGAGTACTCAGTATTTTCTTTAAAATACATTAATTTCTATTTTTTATTGATTAAATGTTTTTCCTAACAATGTATTGATTTTTAATCTCGTAAATTAATATATAGCAATAAAATAATAATGTCCATTCTTTATATATTTTATTATTAACTATACATAGAGTATTTTCTTAAATCTAAGATAGATGCGTACGGCCATCTCTATGAAAAACTGAAATATATTTTTTCCTGTGTTTGAAACGTCAGTATGAAATTAGTTTTCGTATAAGTTGGGATATAAACTAAAAAAAAATTAGTACTTTCCCTTAGTCAGATGGTAAATAAATTTTTTTTCTTTAAGTATTTAGTTTAGAAATTACATAAATAGCAACAGATGGAGTAACTAGCTCGATTTTGAATTTAAAATGTATAAATGAAACGCAGGCAGATTTAATATACACATATTTAATATATAAGGAATACTACTTTGTTAGCATTTAGCTTGTAAAAAAGATGTATATATATATACACAAACATGTGTATTAATATTATTTATTAGTTTTGACGATCCACCGTTTTTTTATTTGAAATTATATCAAACTAAACCATCGAATACCTCTTGTTTCATTTATAAATATTTTTAAAAATGACAATAAGAAATATATATATATATATATATATTGATATATTAATATTGTTACAACCAAAGCATATTTCATTTGCAGTCAAACTTAAAACGATAAAGCATTCAATATTATGAGTTCCCTGAAACATTACATGTATAAATATAAATGGAAGAAGCTATAATGATGTTCTAACTAATAAATACTTCTAGACAATAAAATATAATTATTAATATATATATATATATATACATGTTGCTATTTAAATGTTGAGTATGTTAAATGCAATTCACTGATTGAATAAATTTTTAGTCATATATAGTGAATTATAAAGTGTATAAATACTATATTTTTTATTTATATATCAGTTTCGAATGTATAATATATTAGTAGTTATCAATATATTTGACTTCCTACATTGGTATAATATTATATATCAGTATTACAATGAAAGAAATGCTTACAATAAGCTAAAAACTATAAAAATTAGACTTTATAAAAATTCACACGTTTAAATACAGTCATTTTATGTCTTAAGAACTGTATTTCAGTTATTACAAAGACTGATTAATAGAAATGTTAATAAAATATAAATAAACACAAAAGGAATGAGCATTGAGTACATTTATGAAAACATTTGCTGACTAAAATTCTTCAAACTGAATTGAACATTATATTAACTAGAAGTATGAATAAATTTGATTACATTTTCCTGTTTTATACTCTAAACCTTATACTGTTCCCATTTATCTTTTAAAACTTTTTACTTCATAAATTTAATATACGATAGTGTTGTAGACAAATTAACTTTACTTATTTTTCAAATATTTTCCATATACACTTAATTTTCATAGAATGAGCAATGAAAACAAATATATGCAGTTATAGTTTGCTTTCATATGCATAAAATTAATAATTCCATGTATAAAAAAACATGCCTTCAAAAAAACATCATATAGATAGTGGTTTACTTTTGAAATTTTTTTCATTTCTATAGCATAAATTAATATTACTAGAATTTATGAATATTATCGATTTCTGTATATATTTAATGCTTCTCTAACAGTACTGAATAAGTACGTACAGACATTATTTTAAAAAGTCTTACAAATTGATAAAAATTACAGATAATAATTGAAATCATGTATGCTAAACAAAAAGGTTGTTGGTAAACAAATAATTATATATGTGTTTTATATCAACTTCTTTAAAAGACCTAACTAAAAGAATTCCGATTTCAGGATGAATGTTATTGCATTTTTGCAAGAATTTATTTTAGAAAAAGAATATTTTAACTAATTTTTTAATTCTTTTTCAAACAATTAACTTTGAAAGTAAATAATAGTGTTCCCTGTAATAGGTTTATTTCTATGCAAAATGTCACTCGTCATCACAATGAGTTTATCTACTTTTCTAAAAGAATGTAGCACATGTACTAAAAATTATATAAAATTTGTGGTCTCGTAGGAAATTCATGCGATTTTTTAGATTTGCATAAAAAACCGTGTGAGATGTTATGTCATGTACTAAAATGATATCTGCAGTATTTAAAATATATCTTGGAAAGAGCGGAACAAGTCATAATACAATTCTATAATGTCAACTTGATGCTGATTAAATGTTAAAGATATTTTAATACCGTTATATTATGGTTTAAAACCTGTATTTCAGTAATTAAAAAAAACTGTCTAGTAGAAATGTTAATAAAATACAAATAAAAACTAAAAAATGACCATTGTGTACATATATATACATATATATATATATATATATATATATATATATATTTATATATATATATTTATATATATATATATATATATATATATATATATGCGTGCGTGTGTCATCTTATGTTGATTGCAATTATTTTTAAATATAAATTAATCAGAGTTTGCATATCAATTTTTCTAATTTGCTATTAATTTCTTTCAAAAAACGCACTAAATTATTTTAAAACTTTAAAAAATATATACAGATGCCACTCGGTATTTAATTCCTAACCGAACCGACTAACGTTGACGATGCAATTTGTGACGTTTGCGATTGTCGATTGTTAAAAATGGCCATTATTATCTGCAACAAAACAGTCAAATCCTCCCTGTTAAAATCAATATTACCATGGTTAAATTAATAGTAAAAAATTGAAAATGTTCTAAAAAAGTGGACGAAATTTCGAATTAGATTGTGGAATACAAGCCAGTGCCATTTTTAAATAAATTGTGAATATTTTATAACTTTTAAGGTACAGCAGTATCATTTTATATTCTTAGTCTTATGTATAAATATTTATTTATAATAATTTTCTGTCGAATGATTCTAATTCGATATTATTAATTTTCAGAAACAAATAACAAATTACATTACTAAAAATCAATAAATAAACTGAGTATGATCCTGCCACCAGTATTCTTGCTTGTCATACAAGACGACCAAAACGAGCTCGGTTCCGAATTGCCAAGGGAACGATGTATGCTACTGCTGCAATTGTGAGTACTCAGTATTTTCTTTAAAATACATTAATTTCTATTTTTTATTGATTAAATGTTTTTCCTAACAATGTATTGATTTTTAATCTCGTAAATTAATATATAGCAATAAAATAATAATGTCCATTCTTTATATATTTTATTATTAACTATACATAGAGTATTTTCTTAAATCTAAGATAGATGCGTACGGCCATCTCTATGAAAAACTGAAATATATTTTTTCCTGTGTTTGAAACGTCAGTATGAAATTAGTTTTCGTATAAGTTGGGATATAAACTAAAAAAAAATTAGTACTTTCCCTTAGTCAGATGGTAAATAAATTTTTTTTCTTTAAGTATTTAGTTTGGAAATTACACAAATAGCAACAGATGGAGTAACTAGCTCGATTTTGAATTTAAAATGTATAAATGAAAACGCGCCAGATTTAATATACACATATTTAATATATAAAGAATACTACTTTGTTAGCATTTAGCTTGTAAAAAAGATGTATATATACACAAACATGTATATTAATATTATTTATTAGTTTTGACGATCCACCGTTTTTTTATTTGAAATGATATCAAACTAAACCATCGAATACCTCTTGTTTCATTTATAAATATTTTTAAAAATGACAATAAGAAATATATATATATATATATTAATATTGTTACAACCAAAGCATATTTCATTTGCAGTCAAAGTTAAAAATATAAAGCATTCAATATTATGAGTTCCCTGAAACATTACATGTATAAATATAAATGGAAGAAGCTATAATGATGTTCTAACTAATAAATACTTCTAGACAATAAAATATAATTATTAATATATATATATATATATACATGTTGCTATTTAAATGTTGAGTATGTTAAATGCAATTCACTGATTGAATAAATTTTTAGTCATATATAGTGAATTATAAAGTGTATAAATACTATATTTTTTATTTATATATCAGTTTCGAATGTATAATATATTAGTAGTTATCAATATATTTGACTTCCTACATTGGTATAATATTATATATCAGTATTACAATGAAAGAAATGCTTACAATGAGCTAACACTTATAAAAATTAGACGTTATAAAAATTCACACGTTTAAATACAGTGATTTTATGTCTTAAGAACTGTATTTCAGTAATTACAAAAACTGATTAATAGAAATGTTAATAAAATATAAATAAACACAAAAGGAATGAGCATTGAGTACATTTATGAAAACATTTGCTGACTAAAATTCTTCAAACTGAATTGAACATTATATTAACTAGAAGTATGAATAAATTTGATTACATTTTCCTGTTTTATACTCTAAACCTTATACTGTTCCCATTTATCTTTTAAAACTTTTTACTTCATAAATTTAATATACGATAGTGTTGTAGACAAATTAACTTTACTTATTTTTCAAATATTTTCCATATACACTTAATTTTCATAGAATAAGCAATGAAAACAAATATATGCAGTTATAGTTTTCTTTCATATGCATAAAATGAATAATTCCATGTATGAAAAAACATGCCTTCAAAAAAACATCATATAGATAGTGGTTTACTTTTGAAATTTATTTCATTTCTATAATATAAATTAATATTGCTAGAATTTATGAAGATTTTCGATTTCTGTATATATTTCTTGCTTCTCTAACAATACTGAATAAGTACGTACAGACATTATTTTAAAAAGTCTTACAAATTGATAAAAATTACAGATAATAATTGAAATCATGTATGCTAAACACAAAGGTTGTTGGTAAACAAATAATTGTATATGTGTTTTATATCAACTTCTTTAAAAGACCTAACTAAAAGAATTCCTATTTCAGGATGAATGTTATTGCATTTTTGCATGAATTTATTTTAGAAAAAGAATATTTTAACTAATTTTTTAATTCTTTTTCAAACAATTAACTTTGAAAGTAAATACTAGTGTTCCCTGTAATAGGTTTATTTCTATGCTAAATGACACTCATCATCACAATGAGTTTATCTACCTTTCTAAAAGAATGTAGCACATGTACTAAAAATGATATAAAATTTGTGGTCTCGTAGGAAATTCATGCGATTTTTTAGATTTGCATAAAAAACCGTGTGAGATGTTATGTCATGTACTAACATGATATCTGCATTATTTAAAATATATCTTGGAAAGAGCGGAACAAGTCATAATACAATTCTATACCGACAATTTGATGCAGATTAAATATTAAAGATATTGTGATTAGAATAAACCATTTACTTCTATCAAATACATTCAATATTTAAACTGTCTCAAAAAAGTTATATTTACATTATTTTTCTGAAATATTCGTATTCGTTTAAATCAACGATTTTATAGACAATTAAAGACATGTACGCACACACACTTCAGTGAATAAAAACTATATGTAATGTATGTATTTGAAAAAAATATTAAAAATAAAGCATTCATCATAGGATATTTTAGTGTTGAGTACGTTAATTAATGCAATTCCACTATTGAATGAAAGATATGTTATATATAGAGAATTATAAACAACAACTAAAAACATGTACACACACACAATTCCAAGAACAAAAACAATATTTAATTTATATGACTAGATAGATATACTATGTGATATTTGAACAGAATACAGAATCAGTTCGGTGCAAGGTGATGAAACGAAATGCTGCAAAAAAAATTTTTTGCAATAATTTATATTTTGAAAATTGACAGTTTTTGAATGGCATATCGATACTAGACACCCATTTAAACTCTGAATAGGTTTCAGTACATCGTTAACGCGTGCGGTGTCGGAACAATCGCGTCTGCAATTTCGCACTGACGTCACTGGAAATGTAAAATTTCGCGTAAATCGACCATTTTTGTTTTGTGATACGATACTAGACGTCTATTTGAATACTGAACCGGTATCACTTTGTCAATTTAGCGTACAGGGTCGGAGAAATAGGGCCCGAATTTTGTGACTAGCCCAATTTGCAGGTCGATTCAAATACATTTTAGAGGTCGGTGTCACTTTTAAACACTAGTACGTCTGTCTACAAACCGACCCGCTTCCGATGCGATGAAAAAATTGCAAAGAAAGTGAAAAAATTTTTTTTGCAAAATATATTTTTTTGCAAATCGATAGTTTTTGTGCTGCAAAGCGATACTAGACGTCCGTTGAATATCCGAACTCATTCCAGTTCATCAGTAGCATGCATAGATACGGAATAATCGCGTCTGCAAATTCGCTCTGACGTCACTGAAAATGTGGTAATTTCGCAAATCGGCGATTTTTGTTGTGCGATGCGAAACTAGACGTCCATTTGAACACTGAATCGGTGTCGGTTTGTCAATTACGCGTACAGGGCCGGAGCAATATGGTTCGAAAATTTGCGACCCGCCCACTTCGCGGGCCGATTCAAATACTTTCTAGGTTCAGATTTCACTTTTAAACACCAGGACGTATATCTACGGACCGCCCCGCTTGCGATGCGCCAAAAAACTCGAAAAAAATTTCCTCAAATTCACGTACCCCTACCTTTGATCACGATTTTCGGATGCGAAATATTTTTCGCAAATCTGCAATTTTTTCGCCGCAGATGCAAACTAGACGTCCGTCTAAACTATGAATAGTTTGCGGTTTCTCGATAGCACGCGTAACGCCGGAGTTACAGCGTCTGAAAGAGTTTGCGGGTCCGCAAAAACGTCTTTTTTCGCATTTTTCGCACACTTCCCACCGTTAAATTTGCTTCCAAATGAGGAAACTAGGTGCGCCGGGTCCGTTCGTTCCCGATGCGCTGAAAAAAACATCGAAAAGTCGATGTGCAGAAATTTGCAATTTCGCAAGTCAGACGTCAGGGCGTGGCATTTCTCGATATTTGTCCGTAGATTTGATGGTGGAGGCGCATAAAGTATTAATGTGCTCGGCGGGCGTTTTCCTTTCGGAAATCGCTTGTTTCGCGTGATTATAGACGTCTACACGGACTGTACGGAAGTGTCGGTGTGCGGCCCGCACAGGCCCGGTGCAGCAGGCCCGAGAAAATTTGTAAATAGACGAAAAAAATACAAATCGGTGATTTTTTCGATGCGGTGCGATATTAGACGCCCGTCCGACCTTCGAACCGACGTCGCTTTCTCGCTCACATGTACAGGGCCGACACAGGGGCTCGAAAATCTGTCGACGAACGGAATTTCCTATGTCGTTTCTAGACGTTTGTAAGAGCCGGCGCCAACTTTTATCGCGTAAATACAAATGTCCGACGCCTTCTCACTTCCAATTCGCCAAAAATTGCAAAAAACATTCGTATTATGCGTGTAGGCGTGGGTATGTTTTTTCCAAATTGTTTGAGTCTTGCAAATCGACGAATTTGGCGGTACGGAGCGAATGTACGGGCCTAGAGGAATTGCGGACCGATGTCGGTGATCCATCTGCGCGTTCAGGGCCGGCACAACGGTCCTACGCTCGTACGAGTCTACGTGTCGTTCGGAATCCGATGCGGTGATAAATCCGCTGAAGATATTCATTGTTTACATGATAGTCATTGAAAAAAATACAACAATATATTCGAGTTCGATAATCGACGAATACCTTCTAGGTTCCGATTTCACTTTTAAACACCAGGACGTGTATCTACAGACTGCCCCGCTTGCGATGCGCCAAAAAACTCGGAAATTTTTTTCTCAAATTCACGTATCCAAAATCGTCTTTTTTGATTTTTTCGCACACTTCCCACCGTTAAATTTGCTTCCAAATGCGGAAACTAGGTGCGCCGGATCCGTCCACTCCCGATGCGCTGAAAAAAAACATCGAAAAGTCGATGTGCAGAAATTTTCAATTTCGCAAGTCAGAAGTCAGGGCGTGGCATTTCTCGATATTTGTCCGTAGATTTTGATGGTGGAGGCGCATAAAATGTTAATGTGATCGGCGAGACTTTTCCTTATGGAAATCGCTTGTTTCGACGGTGTCATATGATTCTTGACGTCTACACGGACTGTATGTCAGGGTCGGTGTGCGGCCCGCACAGGCCCGGTGCAGCAGGCCCGAGAAAATTTGTAAATAGATGAAAAAATTGTAAATCGGAAACTTTTTCGACGTGATGCGATATTAGACATCCGTCAGAGCTTCGAAACGACGTCGCTTCCTCGCTCACATGTACAGGGCCGGCGCAGAGGCCCGAAAACCAATCGAAGACGGGAATTTCATTCGTCATTTCTAGACGTTTATGGGGATCGGTGTTAACTTTTATCACGTAATTATAAATTTCCGTGGCCTTCTCACTTCCAATCCGCCCAAAAAATTGCGAAAAACATTTGTATTACACGTGTAGATGTGTATGGTTTTTCCAAATTGTTTGAGTCTTGAAAATTGATGAATCTGGCAGTACAGAGCGAATGTATATGTCTAGTGGAACTGCGGACCGGTGTCGGTTATTCGGTCGCGCGTGCAGGGCCGGAACAAAGGCCCGAAGCACAAGCTATCGTTGATCGCTTCTGATACCGTTTCACGCA
Source organism: Acanthacorydalis orientalis (assembly GCA_034766995.1). NCBI lineage: Eukaryota > Metazoa > Arthropoda > Insecta > Megaloptera > Corydalidae > Acanthacorydalis > Acanthacorydalis orientalis. The sequence continues at coordinate 9,518,406 of CM068323.1, read as the reverse complement.
CATTAAAACAACCGAAAATTTAACATACGTATGTTTAAGGAATATCACGCTTGCGATACGCCGAAAAATTTGCGAAAAAAAACAGGAATTTTTTTTATTAGATTGTTTTTTTAGCCAAAATTATTTTTGAAAGCGACGACGATTTTGGCTGTGTAGGACAATAGCGGCTATCAATCACTACAGTGGATTAGTGGCGTTCCGCGCTTCAACACACAGGGCCGGGACGGCGGCCCGAAAACCAGTTAGGAGCTGTTTGCTTTGATCGTAGTTTTGTGACATTTTTAGGCGCTAGCGCAAAGTTCCAACGATGAATCGCAATTGTACGAGTAGGCACGTTTCCGATTCCAACAAAAATATCGCAATAAAAAATTAGTACATCAAAGACTGGCTCCAGCCATCTCTGTCGTCTAATGATGTGTCAGTATGAATCAATCTTATGTATTGTACACAAATAAATAATAGACATATTTTATTGTTTTTACATTAGTAGACCGTTCATAGTCGTTGAGTTAATGTTTAACGGTCCATTTGGCAAAGCAATGTCAAGAAAAAACTTAAATCGATCGTTAATGATCAGCGTGATTTTCAGACCGATGGTGTAGGCACCCTGGTACATTATAGAAACTATGATGGACGGTTGGCTTCGTGTTGTCGCAAAAATATTTTATATCTAACTCTCCACTCTCCTCACAGTCTCATTAAACTGCGACAGTTTATAAATGAATACACGAATCGCGTCTGCAAATTCGCTCTGACGTCACTGAAAATGTGGTAATTTCGCAAATCGGCGATTTTTGTTGTGCGATGCGAAACTAGACGTCCATTTGAACACTGAATCGGTGTCGGTTTGTCAATTACGCGTACAGGGCCGGAGCAATATGGTTCGAAAATTTGCGACCCGCCCACTTCGCGGGCCGATTCAAATACTTTCTAGGTTCAGATTTCACTTTTAAACACCAGGACGTATATCTACGGACCGCCCCGCTTGCGATGCGCCAAAAAACTCGAAAAAAATTTCCTCAAATTCACGTACCCCTACCTTTGATCACGATTTTCGGATGCGAAATATTTTTCGCAAATCTGCAATTTTTTCGCCGCAGATGCAAACTAGACGTCCGTCTGAACTATGAATATTTTGCGGTTTCTCGATAGCACGCGTAACGCCGGAGTTACAGCGTCTGAAAGAGTTTGCGGGTCCGCAAAAACGTCTTTATTCGCATTTTTCGCACACTTCCGACCGTTAAATTTGCTTCCAAATGCGGAAACTAGGTGCGCCGGATCCGTCCGCTCCCGATGCGCTGAAAAAAACATCGAAAAGTCGATGTGCAGAAATTTGCAATTTCGCAAGTCAGAAGTCTGGGCGTGGCATTTCTCGATGTTTGTCCGTAGATTTGATGGTGGAGGCGCATAAAGTATTAATGTGCTCGGCGGGAGTTTTCCTTTCGGAAATCGCTTGTTTCGCGTGATTCTAGACGTCTACACGGACTGTACGGAAGTATCAGTGTGCGGCCCGCACAGGCCCGGTGCCGCAGGCCCGAGAAAATGTGTAAATAGACGAAAAATTACAAATCGGTGATTTTTTCGATGCGGTGCGATATTAGACGCCCGTCCGACCTTCGAACCGACGTCGCTTTCTCGCTCACGTGTACAGGGCCGACACAGGGGCTCGACAATCAGTCGACGACCGGAATTTCCTATGTCGTTTCTAGACGTTTGTAACAGCCGGCACCAACTTTTATCGCGTAATTACAAATGTCCGACGCCTTCTCACTTCCAATTCGCCAAAAAATTGCAAAAAACATTTGTATTATGTGTGTAGGCGTGTATGTTTTTTCTAAATTGTTTGAGTCTTGCAAATCGACGAATCTGGCGGTACGGAGCGAATGTACGGGCCTAGTGGAACTGCGGACCGACGTCGGTTAGCCATCTGCGCGTTCAGGGCCGGCACAACTATCCTACGCCCGTACGAGTCTACGTATCGTTCTGAATCCGATGCGGTGATAAATCTGCTGAAGACATTCATTGTTTACATGATAGTCATTGAAAAAAATACAACAGTATATTCGAGTCCGATAATCGACGGAACCGGTCCGGCGCGTGGTCGTGAAACGAACTGCCGGCCGACGAAATCGCACGTTCGACGTATTTGTGCCGAAGAGAACATTTCTACTGAGGCAAAATCACTTGTACGCGGGCTTATGGACCGGATCGCTTCCAATGCGGCGAAAAAATCGCCAAAAATGCGAAAAAAATTTTTTTGCAAAATTTTATTTTTTGCAAATCAATAGTTTTTGTACTGTAAAGCGATACTAGACGTCCGTCGGAACTCCGAACCGGTTCCAGTTCATCGGTAGCATGTGTGGTTCCCGAGCAATCGCGTCCCGGCAATCGCCCTATCTTTGATCACGATTTTCGGACGCGAAATTTTTTTCGCAAATCGGCTATTTTTTCGCCGCAGATTCAAACTGGACGTCTGTCTGAACAACAAATAGTTTGCGGTTTCTCGATAGCACGCGTAACACCGGAGCAATGGCATCTGAAATGTTCTGCGGGTCCGAAAATTTGCATTTTTTCGCATTTTTCGCACACTTCCCACCGTTGAATTTCCTTCCAAATGCGGCAACTAGGTGCGCCGGACCCGTCCACTCCCGATGCGCTGTAAAAAACATCGAAAAGTCGAACTGCAGAAATTTGCAATTTCGCAAGTTCGAGCATTTTTCGATGCTTGTTTATGGAGATGATGGTGGAAGCGCAACGGTTTGATGGTGGAGGCGCACAATGTATTAACGTGCTCGGCGGGCGTTTTCCTTTTGGAAATCGCTTGTTTCGACGGTGTCATATGACTCTTGACGTCTACACGGACTGTATGCCAGGGTCGGTGTGTGGCCCGCACAGGCCCGGTACAACAGGCCCGAGATATTTTTTTTATGGACGAAAAAATTACAAATCGGAAATTTTTTCGACGCGATGCGATTTCAGACGTCCGTCGGACTTTCGTACCGACGTCGCTTCCTCGATCATATGTACAGGGCCGGCACAGGGGCCCGAAAACCAGTCGACGATCAGAATTTCCTATGACGTTTCTAGACGTATATAAGTGCCGGCGCCAACTATTATCACGTAATTACAAATGTCCGACGCATTCTCACTTCCAATCCGCCAAAAAAAATTGGAAAAAACATTTATATCATACGTGTAAGTGTGTATGTTTTTTCCAACTTGTTTGAGTCTTGCAAATCGATGAATCTGGTGGTACAAAACGAATGTACGGGCCTAGTGGAACTGCAAACTGGCATTGGTTATCCATCTGCGCGTTCAGGGCCGGCACAACGTCAACACGCCCGTATTACAGACTGTCACTGATCGCTTCTGACGCCGTTTCTAACACATTTTTTAGCATCGGAGATAAACTTAATAGACGAAACGGTTGTCCATGGACTGCCCCGACGTGTATGCGGTAAAAAAATCACGAAAAAAACGCAAGATATTTTTTTGAAATGTTTTGATTTTCCCAAATCAACGAATTCAACGGTACATGGCGAATCTAAACGTATATCGATACGCGAACCTGCGTCTGTTCCTTATATCGTACGTTCAGAGCCGTAGTAACGGTCCGACACCCGTAACACAGGCTGACTCCGACAGGACCGTAACAATAGCCCCGTCACCGTATCATAGGCTGGCTTCGGCCACATATGACTTCGAGTGAAGTGTCTTTAGGGGTCGTCGATAAGTTTATTCGTACGAATAAAAGTCTACGTGTCGTTATGAATCCGATTCGGTGATAAATCTGTTGGAAAAATTCGCAAACGAGCGAATAGAATGAATCAATCTTATGTATTGTACGCAAATAAATAATTAACATATTTTAATGTTTTTACATCAGTAGACCGTCCATAGTCGTTGAATTAATTATTAACGGTCCATTTGGCGAAGCAGTGTCAAGAAAAAACTCAAATCGATCGATAATGACCCGGCGTGATTTTCATACCGATGGTGTAGGCGCCTGGGTACATTATAGAAACGATGGTGGACGGTTGGCTTTGTATTGGTGCAAAAATATGTTATAACTAGATCTCTATTCTCCTCATAGTCTCATTGAACTGTGACAGTTTATTAATAATTAAACGGGTGCAAAATGACATTGTACATATCTAGTATATCATTCGAACAGGGACGAATCACTTTCATTGTGTTTACATGGTAGTCCCATAAAACACCATTACATTTCCACTTACAGTGTGTTCGAGTCCGATAATCGACGGAACCGGTCCGGCGCGCGGCGGTTAAACGAACTGCCGGCCGACGAAATCGCCCGGTCGTACGCACACACGATTGATCTACTTGCGCCGAAGAGGACATTTCCATTAAGGTAAAATTACTTATACATAGATCTACGGACCAGTTCGCTTCCGATGCGGCGAAAAAATTGCCAAAAACGCAAACAATTACTTTTTTGCAAAAATTAATTATTGCAAATTGACTGTTTTTGTATTGCGAAACGATACTAGACACTCATTTAAACTCTGAAACAGTTTCAGTACATCGGTAACGCGTTCGGTGTCGGAACAATTGCATTTGCAATTTCGCACTGACGTCACTGAAAATGTAAAATTTTGCGTAAATCGTCCATTTTTGCTATGCGATGCGATACTAGACGTCTATTTGAATACTGAACCGGTATCGCTTTGTCAATTGAGCGTACAGGGTCGGAGACATAGGGCCCGAATTTTGTGACTGGCCCATTATACAGGCCGATTCAAATACGTTTTAAAGGCCGGTGTTACTTTTAAACACTAGTACGTGGGTCTACAAACCGACCCGCTTCAGATGCGGCGAAAAAATCGCCAAAAACGCGAAAAAAAATTTTTTGCAAAAAATTATTTTTTGCAAATCGATAGTTTTTGTACTGCAAAGCGATACTAGACGTCCGTCGGAACTCCGAACCGGTTCCAATTCATCGGTAGCATGTATGGTTCCCGAGCAATCGCGTCTGCAAATTCGCTGTGACGTCACTGAAAATGTGGTTATTTCGCAAATCGGCCATTTTTGTTGTGCGATGCGTTAGGGAACGTCCATTTGAACCCTGAATCGGTGTCGGTTTGTCAATTAGGCGTACAGGGCCAAAGCAATACTGTCCGAAAATTTGTGGCCCGGCCACTTCGAGGGCCGATTCAAATACCTTCTAGGTTTCGATTTCACTTTTAAACACCAGTGCGTGTATTTACGGACCGCCCCGCATGCGATGCGCGAAAAAACTCGAAAAAAATTTCCTCAAATTCACGTACCCCCTACCTTTGATCACGATTTTCGGATGCGAAATATTTTTCGCAAATCTGTATTTTTTTCACCGCAGATGCAAACTAGACGTCCGTCTAAACTATGAATAGTTTGCGGTTTCTCGATAGCACGCGTAACGCCGGAGTTACAGCGTCTGAAAGAGTTTGCGGGTCCGCAAAAACGTCTTTTTTCGCATTTTTCGCACAATTCCCACCGTTAAATTTGCTTCCAAATGCGGAAACTAGGTGCGCCGGACCCGTCCGCTCCCGATGCGCTGAAAAAAACATCGAAAAGTCGATGTGCAGAAATTTGCAATTTCGCAAGTCAGAAGTCAGGGCGTGGCATTTCTCGATATTTGTTCGTAGATTTGATGGTGGAGGCGCATAAAGTATTAATGTGCTCGGCGGGCGTTTCCCTTTCGGAAATCGTTTGTTTCGCGTGATTCTAGACGTCTACACGGACTGTACGGAAGTATCGGTGTGCGGCCCGCACAGGCCCGGTGCATCAGGCCCGAGAAAATTTGTAAATAGACGAAAAAATTACAAATCGGTGATTTTTTCGATGCAGTGCGATATTAGACGCCCGTCCGACTTTCGAACCGACGTCCCTTTTTCGCTCGCATCTACAGGGCCGACACAGGGGCCCGAAAATCAGTCGACGACTGGAATTTCCTATGTCGTTTCTAGACATATGTAAGTGCCGGCGCCAACTTTTATCACGTAATTGCAAATGTCCGACGCATTCTGACTTTCAATCCGCCAAAAAAATGCAAAAAACATTCGTATTATGCGTGTAGGCGTGTATATGTGTATGTTTTTTCCAAATTGTTGAGTGAGTTGATGAGTCTTGCAAATCGACGAATCTGGCGGTACGGAGCGAATGTACGGGCCTAGAGGAATTGCGGACCGGTGTCGGTTAACCATCTGCGCGTTCAGGGCCGGCACAACGGTCCTACGCCCGTACAAGTATACGTATTGTTCTGAATCCGATGCGGTGATAAATCCGCTGAAGATATTCAGTGTTTACATGATAGTCATTGAAAAAAAATACAACAATATATTCGAGTCCGATAATCGACGGAACCGGTTCGGCGCGCGGTCGTGAAACGAACTGCCGGCCGACGAAATCGCACGTTTGACGTATTTGTGCTGAAGAGAACATTTCTATTGAGGAAAAATCACTTGTACGTGGGCCTATGGACTGACCCGCTTCCGATGAGGCGAAAAAATCGCCAAAAACGTGAAAAAAAATTTTTTGCAAAAAATTATTTTTTGCAAATAGATAGTTTTTGTACTCCAAAGCGATACTAGACGTCCGTCGGAACTCCGAACCGGTTCCAGTTCATCGTAAGCATACGTGGTTCCCGAGCAATCGCGTCTGCAAATTCGCTGTGACGTCACTGAAAATGTGGTAATTTCGCAAATCGGCAATTTTTGTTGTGCGATGCGAAACTAGACGTCCATTTGAACACTGAATCGGTATCGGTTTGTCAATTAGCCATACAGGGCCGGAGTAATATGGTCCGAAGATTTGCGACCCGCCCATTTCAGGGCCCGATTCAAATACCTTCTAGGTTCCGATTTCAATTTTAAACACCAGGATGTGTATCTACGGACCACCTCGCTTGCGATGCGCGAAAAAACTCGAAAAAATTTTTCTCAAATTCACGTACCCCTACCTTTGATCACGATTTTCGGACGCGAATTTTTTTTCGCAAATCGGCTATTTTTTCGCCGCAGACGCAAAGTAGGCGACCGTCTGAACTATGGATAGTTTGCGGTTTTTTGATATCACGCGTAACACCGGAGCAATGGCATCTAAAAGGTTCCGCGGGTCCGAAAATTCGCCTATTTTCGCATTTTTCGCACACTTACCACCGTTAAATTTGCTTCCAAATGTGAAAACTAGGTGCGGCGGACCCGTACGCTCCCGATCCGCTGAAAAAAACGTCGAAAAGTCGAAGTTGAAAAATTTGCAATTTCGCAAATCAGAGCATTTTTCGATGCTTGTTTATGGAGATGATGGTGGAGGCGCAACGGTTTGATGGTGGAGGCGCATAAGGTATTAACGTGCTGTGCGGGCGTTTTCCTTTCGGAAATCGCTTGTTTCGACGGTGTCATATGATTCTTGACGTCTACACGGACTGTATGCCAGGGTCGGTGTGTGGCCCGCACAGGCCCGGTACAACAGGCCCGAGATATTTTTTTTATAGACGAAAAAATTACAAATCGGAAATTTTTTCGACGCGATGCGTTTTCAGACATCCGTCGTACTTTCGTACCGACGTCGCTTCCTCGCTCACATGTACAGGCCCGGCACAGAGGCCCGAAAATCAGTCGACGAAGGGAATTTCCTATGACGTTTCTAGACGTATGTAAGTGCCGGCGCCAACTATTATCACGTAATTGCAAATGTCCGACGCATTCTGACTTTCAATCCGCCAAAAAATTGCAAAAAAACATTCGTATTATGAGTGTATGTGTGTATGATTTTTTCAAATTGTTTGAGTGTTGCAAATCGACGAATCTGGCGGTACGGAGAGAATGTACGGGCCTAGAGGAATTGTGAACCGGTGTCGGTTAACCATCTGCGCGTTCAGGGCCGGCACAACGGTCCTACGCCCGTACAAGTATACGTATTGTTCTGAATCCGATGCGGTGATAAATCCGCTGAAGATATTCATTGTTTACATGATAGTCATTGGAAAAAAATACAACAATATATTCGAGTCCGATAATCGACGGAACCGGTTCGGCGCGCGGTCGTGAAACGAACTGCCGGCCGACGAAATCGCACGTTTGACGTATTTGTGCTGAAGAGAACATTTCTATTGAGGCAAAATCACTTGTACGTGGGCCTATGGACCGACCCGCTTCCGATGCGGCAAAAAAATCGCCATAAACGTGAAAAAAAATTTTTTGCAAAAAATTATTTTTTGCAAATAGATAGTTTTTGTACTCCAAAGCGATACTAGACGTCCGTCGGAACTCCGAACCGGTTCCAGTTCATCGGTAGCATGTGTGGTTCCCGAGAAATCGCATCTGCAAATTTGCTCTGACGTCACTGAAAATGTGGAAATTGCGCAAATGGACAATTTTTGTTGTGCGATGCGATAGGGAACGTCCATTTGAATCCTGAATTGGTGTCAGTTTATCAATTAGGCGTACAGGGCCGGAGCAATACGGTCCGAAAATTTGTGGCCCGGCCACTTCGAGGGCCGATTCAAATACCTTCTAGGTTCCGATTTCACTTTTAAATACCAGGACGTGTATCTACGGACCGCCCCGCTTGCGATGCGCCAAAAAACTCGAAAAAATTTTTCTCAAATTCACGTACCCCTACCTTTGATCACGATTTTGGAAAGCGAAATTTTTTTCGCAAATCTGCAATTTTTTCGCCGCAGATGCAAAGTGGACGTTCGTCTGAACTATGAATAGTTTTCGGTTTCTCGATAGCACGCGTAACGCCGGAGTAATGGCGTCTGAAAGACTTCGCGGGTCCAAAAATTCGCATTTTTTCGCATTTTTCGCACACTTCCCACCGTTAAATTTGCTTCCAAATGTGAAAACTAGGTGCGGCGGACCCGTACGCTCCCGATCCGCTGAAAAAAACGTCGAAAAGTCGAAGTTGAAAAATTTGCAATTTCGCAAATCAGAGCATTTTTCGATGCTTGTTTATGGAGATGATGGTGGAGGCGCAACGGTTTGATGGTGGAGGCGCATAAGGTATTAACGTGCTCCTCGGGCGTTTTCTTTTCGGAAATCAGTTTTTTCGACGGTGTCACATGATTCTAAACGTCTACACGGACTGTATTCTAGTGCCGGTGTGCGGCCCGCACAGGCCCGGCGTACCAGGCCCGAGAAATTTTGTAAATAGACGAAAAAATTGCAAATCGGACATTTTTTCGACGCGATGCGATTTCAGACATCGCTCGGACCTTTTAATCGACGTTGCTTCCTTGCTCCCATGTACAGGGCCGGAACAGGGGCCGGAAAACTAGTCGACGATCGAAATTTCCTATGTTGTTTCTAGACGTATGTAAGTACTGTTGCCAACTTTTTTCGCATAATTACAAATGTTCGAGGCTTTCTCACTTACGATCCGCAAAGAAATTGCAAAAAAACATTTTTATTATGCGTGTACGTGTGTATGTATGTATGGTTTTTCCGAATTGTCTGAATTTCTCAAATATTTGAATCAGGCGGTACACAGCGAATGTACGGGCCTACGGAACTGCGGACCAGCATTGTTTATCCAGCCACGCGTGCAGGGCCGGCCCAACGGTCCCGGATCGCCTCTGACGCTGTTTCTAACAAATTTAAGCGCCGGCGCCGAGTTTAATCGACGAAACAGATGTCTATGCCCCGACATGCACTCGTCAAAAAAACTCGCGAAAAAAATGCAGGATATTTTTTTGCAAAACTGATTGTCGAATCCAACGGTACGGCGTGTACATTATAGGCGCCTGTTAGATACGCGAACCTGCGTCTGTTCCTATATCGCACGCTCAGAGCCGTAGTAACGGCCCGCCGTCCGTATCACAGACTAATTCCATCCGTTTCTGACCTCGATTGATATACTGTTAGGCGCCGGCGTCAAGTTTAATTAGACGAACGGTAATCTACGAATACTTCACAGTAAGGCAGGCAGGTAGTATCAATGTGGTGTTATTGTACATATTAATATATGATACACATTCCTTATTGTTTTTCAGGACATCGGGGGAACGTTCGTAGTCGTCGAATCAATGTTTAGCGGTCCATTTGGCGTAGCATCGTTAAGAAGAAATTCAGGTCGACTGATAATGGCCAGCGTCATTTTCGGACCGATGGTATAGGGGCACCTTGGTACATTACAGAAACGATGGTGGACGGTTCGCGTCGCACTGTTGCACAAACCTATTATGTCTAGATCTCTACTCTCCTTACAGGCTAGTTTCAAACTGACAGCATTTTATTTATGGTTGTCATTAATGTGTACACTGTTGATGAATGAGATGTTTTTTGAATAGTGATGTAGAATATAGATTATTTATTTGCATATTAAACACACTGTTTTTTATATATATAATATATGTATTTGTATGTTAAATAATTAAATAAAATATTTTTATTTGAAATTGTGGCATTTAATTTCAATCTGTTATATTATATAGGGATTGTTAAATATAAAAACCGATTAATTACAATGTAGATAATTATTAAATTATTTTATATATTTGTGTTTATAATAAATAAATAATAATATTATTTAAAATGTTATTTAAAAACTTTATTTATTTATATTCTCTTTACATTAAATACACTTTTATAAAACATAAAATTATAAAAATATAAATTAATATAATTAATACATATCATTAATATTTAAATATCAATTAATGTAGTGCTTTATGTAGAGTCCTTTTGGTCGTAGTACTGTAGAGATACCTGTAAATGAAAATTAGTGATATTGGTTTAGGTTAGATTTTATTCTTTTAGAATTTCTTTTAAGTATGCCATTACATGTAATGCTACTGTATGTAAGCGAGGCTATACATTCGCTCTGTACCACCAGATCATCGATTTGCAAGACTGAAACAATTTGGAAAAAATCATACATACATACACACGTACACGCACAATACAACTGTTTTTTTGCGATTTTTTTGCGGATAGTAGGTGAGAAAGCCTCGTACATTTTTAATTATGCGATCAAAGTTGGCACTAGCACTTATATACGTCTAGATATGACGAATATAAGTTTCCGTCTACGATTGGTTTTCGGGCCTCTGTGCCGGCCCTGTACATGTGAGCGAGGAAGCGACGTCGGTTTAAAGGTCCGACGGATGTGTAATATCGCATCGCATCGAAAAAATTTTCGATTTGTAATTTTTTCTATTTACAAATTTTCTCGGGCCTGGTACGCCGGGCCTGTGTGGGTCGCACACCGGCACTGGCATACGGTCCGTGTAGACGTTTACAATCATGTGACCCCAGCGAAAAAACCGATTTCCAAAAGGAAAACGCCCGCCGACCACGTTAATATCTTATGCGCCTCCACCATCAAATCGTTGCGCCTCCACCATCATCTCCATAAACAAGCATCGAAAAATGCTCAAACTTGCGAAATTGCAAATTTGTGCACTTCGACTTTTCGATGTTTTTTTCAGCGGATCGGGAGCGGACGGGTCCGGCGCACCTAGTTTCCGCGTTTGGAAGCAAATTCAACGGTGGGAAGTGTGCGAAAAATGCGAAAAAATGCGAATTTTCGGACCCGCGGAACCTTTTAGACGCTATTGCTCCGGCGTTTCGCGTGCTATCGAGAAACTGCAAACTATGTGTTGTTCAGACGGACGCCTAGTTTGCATCTGCCGCGAAAAAATAGCCGATTTGCGAAAAAAATTTCGCGTCCGAAAATCGTGATCAAAGGTAGGGGTACGTGAATTTGAGAAAAAATTTTTCGAGTTTTTTCGCGCATCGCAAGCGGGGCGATCCGTAGATACACGTCCTGGTGATTAAAAGTGAAATCGGAACCTAGAAGGTATTTGAATCGGCCCTCGAAGTGGCCGGGCCGCAAATTTTCTGACCGTATTGCTCCGACCCTGTACGCCTAATTGACAAACCGACACCGATTCAGTATTCAAATGGACGTGCACTATCGCATCGCGCAACAAAAATGGCCGATTTGCGAAATTTCCACATTTTCAGTGACGTCACAGCGAATTTGCAGACGCTATTGCTCGAGAACCACAGATGCTACCGATGAACTGGAACCGATTCAGAGTTCCGACGGACGTCTAGTATCGGTTTGCAGCACAAAAACTATCAATTTGCAAAAAATAATTTTTTGCAAATAATTTTTTTCGCATTTTTGGCGATTTTTTCACCGCATCGGCTACGGGGCGGGTTTTAGATCCACGGACTAGTGTTTAAAAGTGACACCCGCCTCTAAAATGTATTTTAATCGGCCTGCAAAGTGGGCCAGTCACAAAATTGACAAACCGACCCTGTACGCTCAATTGACAAACCGACACCGGTTCAGTATTCAAATAGACGTCTAGTATCGCATCGCACAACAAAAATGGTCGATTTACGATAATTTCACATTTCCAGTGACGTCAGTGCGAAATTACAAACGCGATTGTTCCGGTACCGCACGCGTTACCGATGTTCTAAGACCGATTCAGAGTTTAAATGGGTATCTAGTATCGCTTCGCAATGCAAAAACTGTCAATTTGAATATATATATATATGTATATATACGATGACATTTTGCTCTTATGTAATCATTTATAAACTGTCGCAGTTCAATGAGACTGTGAGGAGAGTGGAGACCTAGATATAACATATTTTTGCGACAATACGAGTCCAACCGTCCACCATCGTTTCTATAATGTATCAAGGTGCCTACACGCCATCGGTATGAAAATCACGCATGTCATTATCAATCGATTTGAGTTTTTACTTGATACTGCCAAATGGGCCGTTAAACAATAACGACTGTGTACGGTCTACTGATGTGAAAACATTAAAATATGTTTATTATTTATTTGCGTACAATACATAAGATTGATTCATACTGTCCGCTCGTTTGTGAATATCTCCAGCAGATTTATCACCGCATCGGATTCAAAACGACACGTAGGTTCTTATTCGTGCGAATAAACTTATCGACGACCGCTAAAGACACTTCACTCGAAGTCATATGTGGCCGGAGCCAGCCTATGATACGGTGACGGAGCTATTGTACGGTCCTGTCGGAGTCAACCCGTGATACGGACGTCGGGCCGTTACTACGGCTCTGAGCGTGCGATATAAGGAACAGACACAGGTTCGCGTATCTAACAAGCAACCATATTCACGCCTATAACACACACACACACACATTCATATATAGATATATGTATTAGTTGTATAATGTATACCAAAAAATAATAAGTACATTTATTTGTGTTGTCATATTTCTATTACGTAAATGTATCATTGTTAAAAGTAAACAATGAAATTAAAATGATATTGAAGAATTGCTTGTTCTTAAACAATGAATTTGCGAAAGTTTTGTGTAATTAAATTATAATACACAAAACAGTATTGAATATGCATGTGAAGACGGTCCGCCATCGCTGCACGTCATTGGATGGGCGGAGTCGTATTTGGATTGAAGCGGCTCACACGCACACACCAATACATACAAACCGTCGACAAAGTATCACATTTTTTATCTACGGTATTTCTTCTGACTCGGACACAAGAATCACCGTTCAGACTTTTTAAACGAGATGTTCGGGTCTGTACATGCTAGTTTTTTAACCGCGGCAGGGCTTCGGCCAACAATATTCGTTGCATGGCTCAGCGCCGGGCAGTTTTTATCTTATGTATTAATTGATAGACATTAGGTGAAAATGAATTGTATATTTTTCATACTTGACCATTAATACATTTATGTCTCCATATATATATATATATATATATATATATATATATATATATATATATATTGAAGCTAAATGACGTAGATATGCATTCAAAGTCATTTAATTTAATTAATTAGTCACCTATTGCAGAATGTATAAGGTGCTCGGTATTTAATATTCAAATAAAGTTGTGTGATATTTGAATATCGAAATTGTATATAATTTATATCACAACAAAAACGATTCAGGAATAAAATGCATTCCGTTTAAATAATTAATTGAATGGGGATATCAATCAGTCTGAAATGGAAACAGATCTGAATCGTATTTATGTTTGATTACTTTCGACTACCTGTTCCTTAGTTAACTATTAAATATGAACAATTCATAGATTATTTTTTATTCGATAAGTAATTCATTTCAGGAATTCAATGTATGGCGCGACACTTTTTAAAGAATAATCAAACACATCTCCAGATGTAATTAAATTGAAAATAGAAAATTGTTGAAGAACAACATCGACTTTTATCTATATAAAAATCATTAATAATTCATATTCATAAAAAAGAACTGAACTATTATTATACAATGCAAGTATATAGCATGTATAACAGTGTGTCTTTTTAAAGACACATAAGTGCGAACATCGTACAAGAATCTGCACAGGGATTGAGCGATTGTCATAATAAAACAAAAAAGAAAAATATATTGCAAAATTGACTCACAATTCCATTCGTGGTTATCATAATGTTGTCCGTAAGTGTCACAGCCCATGGGTCCTGTCGCCGTTCTCCACACTCTAGTACTATTCCTTAAACACGGAAATTTCGTCCGAGGCGTTCGCTATATCCGGGGGTGTGCGGCTCGACTGAAGATGGACGTTCAAGTCGCAGAGCGCGGCCGTCCTTTTGCGAATGTCTAAGAGTCGGTTCGGCGTGGGCAGCTCTCGCCCCACAGGGGCGTCGCAGTCTCCTATGCTGTCGTCGTCGACTGCTCCATGTGTACGGTGTGGTGCTCGTGTCTGCTCGTCGCGGAGGTGAATCGGTGGACGCAGCAGCGGAAGCGCATCGCTGGATGATGTCGCCCGAAGCCCGATGATCCAGGGGTTATCGGTGCTGGGACGTACGCCGTCTCGGACGAATGGGACGCGCCGTGTACCCGGAGAACACCGAAAACAAAGAACAATCAAATATACTATTCCATTATTTTATTCATTAACGATTAAATGTATAAATCATGTCGAATAAATGAATATTTTGCAAACTTAACTCATGTTTGTAAAGAAGTTTCCAAATACAACCGACTGCTAATGGACGAATGGACGGCTTGACTATTCGACCGAAGGTGTTGGCGTCTCGGTATATTGTAGAAACGATGGCGGACGTGTCGTCTCGCATTGTTAGAAAAACATGTTTTATTCTGATTTCTACTTTCGTCGCACTCTAATCATGTTTACAAAATTGCTATTCGAGTGCGAAATGTCGTCATATATCTCCAAATAAATCAATCGAACGGATGAAAGCTTCTTCCATTGTTTACAGAATGTGTGTTGTGCTTTGAACGTATTGAAAATATGCGGAATTTTTATTTTTTTTTTACACGCCGGTACTGTTGTAGTCATTCAGTGTACGTTTGAGGAATCATTTTGCTATCCACCATTAAAAACATGCTCAAATTAAATTATAATGTCCAGCTCATTTCGCGACCGATGGTATAAGTGCCTCAGTATATACATATATACAGTTTACAAATGATAATTCATGAGTGCTGAGAGCCCTCCGTCGTTCTACATGCGGTATCAGTCGAACGCGCACAAAATGCTTTAATTGTTCTCTAAATTTTCAATATGCTGATGTATATTGTAAATATACAATGTTTTCGAATCCGATAGTCGAATGCACGAATGAAACGCATCTTCTGGCCATTACACTTTTTACAAATAATATATTTTCTCAATCTGCGATTTTTAGATGGCTGTCTTAGACGCCGGCGCCAAGGGAATCGTCATAATGGATGCAGATGCAATGTCATTGACCTCGACTGTAGAGAATGCGTGACGTATATTTTCTAGCCAATAGGAAACGAGAGACCACATTCCGATGTACGGCGCCTCATGCATGTACGAACATTAGTATATCTGTAACATTAATTCTACTCTAAATAGGATTGAACAAAGATCATAGATATTATATAGTGGAATTGGAAAAGGATACGTTTAGGTTTATTTATGTATATAAGAGAATGATGTATTTTTAACGACAAAACGACGAAATTCATGTCTCAACGTTATACTCCACAGATGGCAATGCATTGAACTGGCAGCTGATTATCTTTACATTATAATACGTTACATACATTACATAATTTTAATTACCTGATAATCATTATCACTTCTTCAGACGATTATTTATTTTTATTACAATAAGTAATGTACATATAATCAAGCGTATAATAATAGTAAGGCTATCATCAATGAACTGACGGCTGATTACCTTTACATTGCCATCTGTGCGGCCGTAACGCTAAAACAAAACTTCTTCATTCTGCCGTTACATATACACTAATTCATGTAAATGCTTAAATAAAAACTAATAATCCATAGATAAAGACTTTCTAATAATAGTATTTATATTGTTGATATAACGCGACACATACACATGTCACTACATTTATATTATTCGCAACAATGTATCTCGTTTGCGAATCGATATATGAGGCAAAAGACAATACACATTTATGAATATATACATACCATTGTGGAGAGATGCCTATATTTTACCTATGATATATGAATCAATTAATTACCTTAATGAACAGCATAACTGCATGATTATTAATGACATTGACGACGGTTCTAAGCACCGGCGTTAACAATAATATTTATGTATATATAACTGAAATAAAATTTAACAATACATTATTTATTTATTTTACATATTAGTATACAGAAAATACAGTGTGTTTAATATTTAAATAAAGAATGAGGTGTTTAAATAGTATGATTCTATGATCTGTACCATTACATGAATAAATTGAATGTGTTTTAAATTTCATTCATCAACTGTACACCCATTAAAACAAAAATAATGTTCAGATTTAAAAGATTTGTAATGATTTCCATTCCATAATGGAATTAGTGACAGTATTCAATATATCACTTCTAAATCAATTGCAATTAAATAAAAAATTAGTACATAAATATCAATTCTTTAAATAACTTAAATTCTTCTCTGAAAATTGTAGTTAATATTTCAAAATACGCTTTTTACAGAATAATTAAACACAAACACATTTACAGATTTAATAAATATGAAAATCATATTTTCAAATACGAGTATCGACTTTGTATAATATTTATACACTCTTTGTATAGTATTTATTTTTGTATAAATAAATTAAACAATGAATACAATGAAAATATTTTAGAACTGTTTCCAAATATAACAATGTGTTTTCTCAAAGAAATGAGTAAGGACACTATAATCTATACGGAATGAAGTTTTAAAAAATACTGCAAAATTAACAATTTTATCGTTGATCATATTAATATTAATGTTAAAAAACTATTATTCATGTTTGTAAATCATTTATGGAAAACAGTAGCATATTTTTGAAGCAATAATGATTTCTAATGGGGAACATTATTGTAATATGTAAAAGATTAAAATATTTATAATCACATGGTATACATGCAAATGCTTGCTTTCTTATTATTTCCAATATATATATGTATGTATGTATGTACAATAAAAAGGATAAATGATATGAAATATGAAAACACACACTCATATCAGTGAAAATAAAAATATTTATTAATAACTATTAGATAACATTTCATGATATGTACAAATTAAAGAATCAAAGAGATCAATCTATATAAATAATGTTAAAGGGAAGACATCATTATTCTCGAAACATCAGTCAAAATTTACATAGATTGGCACAATTTCAAATACCAATTTGAAATAATATACAGTATATATATAATGACAAATTGGATTTCCAGAACTCCAAATTATACAACTATTACATATGAATATTTATAAATGATAGAAATATTACGAATAGTTGTCGTGGAAAGTGCCATATTGGTTTTTATTTTTTTTTCGTTTTTGATTTTTTAATAGCAATGTATACACTTGTAAAAATTCAAATAGAGGATAGATTACATTTGGATATTATCATATAGCATTAAAAAAATCGTATAATATTATTAATGTACAGTGAGCATATATTAACATTTGTTTGTTGTTGCACATTTATAAAAATGTTGTCCGATTCAGACTGGAATTAGAGAATACAGGATATTCAAAAATAGATTTGACGAGTCATCGCTCGGAATATTGTCTTGTCTAGTATTATAATAATGAGTCAGTTTATAACGAATCTAAAAATCACATTTCTTTACACGTTTCGAATGATAAATGCTAGTTAGAACGATTCTCGAGCGACGATCGTAATGCTAAACTACCTTCAACCCAGAAGTTTGGCCGTTCTAACATGTTTTGCCATAAAGAAATTTCTTTACCGGTAGCATCCATCCATTCTACCAATTTACCGTAATGTTTACCTGGAAAATGTATAATTGTGTAAAAATACATGTATATTGGAAGTTAAATATATTTTTTTAAGTTACTATGATAGCAAATATATTACAATTTAGGAAACCCTTAGGTCAAATTAACATCATACAACAGTAGCACATTTATTTGCATGAATTGATATGACAATATAGTTTGTGTGGGTGTTTATGTTTTGTGTCATTCTGTGGCTTTGTATTTCTGCTCTTTGTGTGCAAAACACTGCTGTGTGCCTCTGTACTCAGCTTTGCATCTGTTTTAAGCATCTGTGTCTGTCATATCTGTTTAGCTTTTTGTGTGCATGTCTCTGCTATGTAGCTGTTTGGATTTGTGTATGCATGTCTTTGCCATTTGTCTGTATGTGTCTCTGCCTGTATGTCTGTATCCGCTTTGTGTTTATGTATTTCTGATTTTCGACTGTGTGCTTGTTTACCTGTGTGAATCTCTGTCTGTCAGCATTTCTCTGTGTTTTGTATGTATGTTGTTTGTCTGTATCTCCTGTGTAGCTGTATTCGTGTTTTCTATGTCTACTGATGTATGTTATGTATATGCTGAGTGTCTACTGTACGACTGCTGTGCCTCTGCATCATTGTTGTGATCTACATATGTCACAGTGATTGTGTATCTGTTGTGTTTCTATGTTAGAAAAAAACTTCTGCACAAGATATCAAAATAACAAAAATGATTGCATTAATCAGTAGCCAAAATAACAGAAGGATACAAAGTAAGTGAATATTTTAATGTCTATGAAAATAATTTATTCTTTCAATTTACACTTGGAAAAACTTTAAAACTCAAGTGAACTGCACTTCTATCTTAAAATAGTAATTTAAAATTTGATGCATTTTATTTTTATGTTCTAAAGATATACTGATGGAATAAATTGGTTTTCCGGCCAATACGAAGTTTCTTTTGAACTGATCGGAATAAAATCTACTAGTTTTAGCTCTCGAGTCATTTTCTGTAGTTTGTGATACTGAATATCATCTAGCTAATAGAAAAAATGGTTCTAAAGTAGAAACTGATCATAGCAGAATATAACTACAATAAATTAACAAAAATCTAGTGAAGAAGACACTAGAAAAAGTGTATTTGTGTGAGTGTGTTTTTTTTAAATACAGTAAATAGGAAATACTGAACAGAAGCACAATTGTGTCGCGCTCCAGTTAGTAATATAATAAAGTAATAACTTGAAAATTCTATTCTTCCTACTATTGCATTAAAATTATTTTAATATTGTTACCTGTGCCTAAAGAAAATCGCACGCCGCCTAAAAACTCATTACTTGCAAGACGGTCATGATCCCAAATCGTAAGTTCCAAAGACCTTTCGGACAGTTCTTGAAGACTGACATCATCATATACAAATGTGTAATTCCAAAACGGATTGACTGTTCTCCTCAAAACTGGTGTTTTCTGTTTTGAGTTTCGACCTTTATCCGGTAATAGATAACTGTTAAAAAAAGAATTTACGGAGTATTATACTGTTACAAAATTTAGAAATATTAAAATAAAATATTTTAACTTATTGTATAAAACACCTTTTGCAGAATGGATCAGACGTTCCATTCGCTTTGACTGCTGTAAGATTCTTCGCTTCTTTGATAAGTACATGGAGTGCACCTTTCGATCGTTTTCCTTTTTTCGTAACTGTCATGTCCGGAGGTACGAACTTCAATCCCACGATTATGTCACCTTTGTAAGACATCAGATCGTCGAAAGGTTCAGTCTGAGGAGTGAAATAATGTTATCAATCGAAATTATAGGATACACTATATTCGGTGACGATGAGAAACGTTACATTTTGTATCTGACGTACCCTTTCTTGTAGATGGTACCACTTCGGAGTGGGATCATCGAATACTTTGTTCTCCAACGTCATCATGACTTCCCCTAAGAAATCGTTCCTTCCGAACATATCTGAATGCCAAACAGTTAACCAGAGCGTTCGTGTTTCGAGCCCATTCAAGCTGATATGGAACTTCAACGTCTCGTCGAAAACAGGATTCAGTGTATGTTTTTTAACCTTCGTCTTGCGTTTACCGCTTTTCGATTTGTCAGGAAGGAGGTAGACTTTCACGTAGGGGTCGGAACGGTTTCGTTTCGTGTCGACAGGAGCTAAGTCTCGACATTGTTTTACGATTATTTCGAGCGCACCGGCTTTGTAATTGTATTGTAAACCGAACTCTACTTGTCCTTTTACGGCCACCGTACCGTAACGACCTTCGCCGGCGCCAGAATACACGCTAGCCATCGAGTCAGAACGAGCCTAGAAAATAAAATTATAAATTAA